>WBNO01006359.1:109519-815789 GCA_013400575.1 Peucedramus taeniatus
TGCCGAGCTGCGGTTGCTCCGTCCGGCACCGCGCCGGTTGCTGCGGGGCTCCCCGCGCTGCGCTCCGACTCCCTGTGGAGCCGGCCCTGGCACGAACCCGTGCCCCTGTGCCCCGGCTTTTGCCCCCGCAGTCAGCGCGCCGCGGGTCCTGCCCATTGCGTGTCCCGCAGGACGGGCACCCCGCGCAGCGATGTCCCTGCGTGTCGCTCGCTCGCTCGCCCACCGCACACCCGCGCCTGTGGCGGCGCGGGGAAAGCCAGCAAAAGCCGGCTGAAATTCCGGCAGATGTGTGAAATGGCCGGGCTCAGCAGAATTTCGGTGCGCGGGGGATGTGAAGGTCAGCAGGCCCGCCCGCGGGGCCCGCTGCCCGCAGGGAGCCTGGGAGCGGACGGAGACCGGCGGGGCCGTGCCCTGCGTGGGGACCACCCGCGGGTCGGTGCCGTCATCTGGAAGGAGAAGGGGGGGTACGTGGCGCTGCCTTCAGCGACAGTGTGGGCTGAAGCTGGGAAAAAAACCCCGCTCGTTTAGAAACAATAACATTTTTCAAAGCAATAACATCTTCGCATAACACAAGAGCAGCTGGAAGCGGCAGTGCCTCTGATCCCACCCGTGTTTTTCAATCTCCGCTCTGGAGCGAGGCACAGCAGGTAACTGCAGACCTGCCCTGTGGAATAATTTCACTGTGAGTGGCTGTGCCTTCCCTGGGGTTTGTGGAACGCTTCATCTACCAGAAAAAAAAAAAAAGAAGCTGGAAGCTTTCTTTGGTTTCACAAATTTTAAATACACAGAGGAGGCAGGAAAGAGCTGTTCACTATCTTCTCCCACGACCCCATTTCTCCAGGGCTCTACTCCCTATACACAGTCCCAAATGTTCAGTAATAAGAGACAAGTGAAAAACTAACAGCTCTGTTAAGTGTATGTCCCCAGATAATGGCTGGATGGGAATATCCAAAGTGTGCTGAAAGTCCCATACACTCAGGGATGCACTGTTTGGGGGCTGCTCCTTCCAACCCAGTGAAGGAAATCTCCCCAGTTTGCCCACTGAAGTTTATACCACTGCTTGTCCTGCTGACAATCCGTGGTGACTCCATTGAAGTGCTGCCTGCATGACCAATTTTACACGGTGCGGGCATGAGAGGAGGTTGGAAGGTTGCTGCTATGGGGATATATTGAAACAGAAGTTCCCATAGGTACAAAATACAGTCCTTTCTTCACAGCTTGAGACAGAAGATCAGCTACAGTTGGCACAGGCTGTGCATAGTAAATAACAAAGTACGCTGAAGATGTTGAACTTTATCGAATTCCTGGTTTTTTTTGTTTTTTTTTTTTGATCTGTGTTGTTCCAGGTCATTGCAGTTTAACTCTTAGGGTGCTGCTGCCTTCCCAGCCACAAGTCCAGCTACTCTTGAGGAGGCTTAAAATTGTCTGGGAGCCTGCTAATGACTTTAATGAGCTGCTCAGGAAGACAACAGGGATTTGTGCAATAGGTGGGTGTGGTGGCATCCTGAATACATCTGTAAAACAACAATAACATAAAAGACAAAATTGATTTTCCCTGTTCCTGCTGTGTTCCACCCAGCTGTTCGTGAGTATGAAGGAGCTGGGGAGAAAAGCAAGGTCACATTTCTTAATTCCAAAGCACTTTGAGAGTGTTACTACAAAAGCCAAATGCTGTCCTAGCAAGCTGTGTGTGAACCCAGACTGTCGTCTGCAACCTGGCAGGCAGAATTCTGGCAGCTGCCTGTCTTGGGGGCACACAAAGCTCAGGAGAGCTCCCTGCAAAACTCTCCCTGAAAAGACACTCCAAAACCATGATGCCTATCACTAATCTCCACTCACCAGCTTCTGAGCTGTAACCCTCACTACTCTGTCTGGGGCAGAGCTAAACAGAGAGCAGTCCCAGGAAACTCTGCAGGAAACATCCTGTGCTGTAGCAGTGCACACACCTGGTGTTAAGATGCTCAGGCTGATGGGATTAGGATATTTGCTTTTGTTCCAAGGCAGCAGCAGAAGGCCAGATATGGATGGCAGTGACGGGCACACCAGACTCACAGACTGGCAACCTGCTCTCCCTGTGAAGGAGATGCAGAGCCAGACATCTGAGAAGCACAATAGGAATGCTTAACAGAAAAGAAAAAAAAAAAAAAAAAACAACTGGCAGACATTTAAAAATGTTTTTAAATCTCTTCTTAAAGAGGATTTAAGAATGAGGCGTATGTAGGGGAAAGAAGCTTAATTTATGATGAATGTTAATACCAGCTCCTTACATATGGTACTGGCCTTAAGCATCCCTGAGGGTTTTTGAGGGACTAGTGCTGTGGTTATGATTTCAGTGTATAGGGGAAACTCTTGCATTATTAAACAAATCATCCCCTGCATTGGCCTATGGTTTGATGTAAGTGATGCATAGTTGATGCCAGCCAGCTGGGGAGACAGGATTCTGCAACTTGTTGGCATTTTGAGAATAAGTTGGAAAACTGCTGACTGAGATCCCTTCCTTCATCATGAAACATCAGAGTTGTTGTTTGTTGGTTTTTTTTTTAATTTGGGGAAAAAACCCCAAACCCGAAGTTTTGAATAATAGCATTTCCCCTTTGGCTATATTTGTTTAGCATAACATTCATTATGATGGAAAATGTAAATATTTGCAAAGTTAAACATTTGATTTGACTACAGAAAACTATTCTGTTTGTTATAGAAATCAGCACTAATTGCCTGGTTCCCATTAAATCCTCACTTTCCCAAAAATGGAGAGTGAAAAGATTTACCCTAGTCAGAATTCATTAGCTGGCTTTACCCATTTATATCAAGGAGCTGGATCTTCTGATGTAGCTGACTAAGTAGGTGATGTTCATCAAAGTAGGAGGGATAAAATTTGGCCCACAAACCACATTGACTTCCTTGCATCTATTTCTGTTTTTCCCTGAACATTCCCATCCTACAACACCCTGCTCTCCACTGGGTTAAATAATAAAATTAGTGTTTTGTCCTCTAGGTTTGCAGTCCATCACAGGTCATGCCACAACCAGCTAATGGCTGCTAAGTGGTCTGTGTGAAATTAGTTTAGTGGGTCTCCAGCCAGAAGCCAGTTGACAGATGCCCAAAAATCAGTTCTCCAGTTGGCTTCCTCATTGGCAGTCATGGCAGGTTGGTCAAGGCCGTGCAAATTCAGCATTTCCCTGGGGCCAGGAACAGAGACAAGGTTGGTTGCAAACACTTTCCTCTCTTGTGAGTGCCAAAAGTCTTTAGAGAAGGTCACAGCACAATGCTGAGTGTTGAGCCTGAGGACCCTGCTGTCACCCCAAATTCAGCTCTCCAGGGAACTGGCAGTAGCAAAGGCAGGAAAAGCTGCTGAAGATTCCTTGCAGAGGCAGCCCTGACATTAAGGAGAGGGTGCAAAGTGGCTGTGGGAGTCTTGATGGAAGGTTTTACCCTCTGGCTTGTCCTGCACAGGAGGGCAAGCTGCAGAGCTGCCAATCAGACTAAACCAATTTAGCATTCCCTGCAGTAACAATATAAATCCAATCTCCCTCCCTCTCCGCCTTTTCCTCCTGATGCCAAATTTAAACAACCTCACTTTTTTGGCAGCAGGAAACTTCACAATTAAATATAGAAGCAGAGCACACTTTGGGATGGAACTTCCAGCCAGGGAACAACAGATGGCATTGTTTGCTGGGCTGGAAAAGCTGCATCTGCTCCTAGAAGAAATGCTAATCGGGGCTTAATTAGGCATTCAGAGGGAACCGTGTCCCATCCCCAGGACAATGGCCATGTGTACATGATCCTGAAAAATACAGGGAAGAAGTTACAAAATCATCAAAAATCCTCACTGGACCAAGTCCAAATTTGGCACATAATGCGATAGGGTATCCCAGAGACTTTCCCTGTGCTGAAATCCATCCAAGCCACTCAAAATAAAAATGTAGTTGTCAAAGACTTGTTTTATTTCGTTTGCAAGTGGCCAGTGATTTTGTTTTCAGTTTCAAAGAAATCATTCCAGCCTAACACTGGAATCAGATCTGGCAGCTCTCTGACTCGCTGAGGTGTGGCAAGATTAAAGGGTAGCTGAGATCTCATAGCAAGTACTGCAAATGGGGATAGAAGAGTTAGAAAGATCAAAAACACAGACCTTGCCCAGGATAACTGATCCCTCTATAGAAACATGAAGTAAAGAGGAGGATGGTGGAAAATATCCCACAGTTCATTCCAACTGGGTGTTCAAGCACAAAAGGAGCCCCATGATGTGCAGTGCCTGTGCATGTAAGGACATTGTCCCTCCTCCCCTCCCTCAGCCCTGCCAGCTTCCTCCAGAGGTGCAGGCAGCCAGGCAGAGCTCTGTGTCCTTGTTTCAGCCTCTTCTCTGGAGTATCAAAGCACCCCCTCAGTCTGGAGCCAGCAGAACTGTTTGCAAAATGAGACTGCCAAGCATTTCACCAAGAGACTGGCCCCAGCTGCCAATTGTACCAGCACTGCAGAGATCCCCTTTGTGCTGAGGCTTTGCTTTCAAGCCCCCATCTTGTTTTAATGTCCTCTGTCTCCCCTGCCTGCTTCAAAGCAGCTCATCTGACCAGCCTGGTCTAGTGGAAGATGAACCTGCTCATGGCAGGGTGTGCTGGACTGGGTGGTTTTTTAAGGTCTCTTCCAACACAAGCTATTCCATGATTCTTTGTCCTAGCTTAGTTCCTGGGGATGCTCTGTGCACCTGGGCACTCCATGTTCCCCCACATTGCCTGGGACAATGTGCACCTCATGGGCAGTGCCAAGAGGGACCCCCCTTTTGCTGGTTGATTGCCCTACTTCCAATAGCTCTGGAAACATTCCACATGGGTTAAACAACACCCATATCCCTTACACCTAAAAAATGTTAATTACAGGGATCATTTCTGATTCCAAACAATGCTCTCCAACATTGCCAAAAAATCACTGGAGATTAAAGGAATTTTGGAACAAGTGACTTAGAGCTGCAGCAAAGGGAAGAGTTTTCTTGCCACTGAGGCAACTTTCAGCAATTCCAGAGTGGTGAGGAGAAACATAAGAGTATCCTAAACCTAATCCTAAACTTCTGCCTTCAGCACCATTCTGCTTCAAAGGGATGTCAGTCCTGCTCTGTCACAAACTTTTGGGCAACTGGAAGTAAAAATGGTTCTCCTGACAAAGGACTGCAGATGATGCAGCTGTAGGCCCTGAACACTTATTCCAGGGATTGCTGAGCCCCACCCACCCCCACCACAGTTTCAATCCCCAGGCTTGGCTGTCTGGCTCTGAATAGCCTCCCATTTGCTGTGAGTGTGCTCTGTATCCCATTAAACATCATGATCCCCATGATGTCTCTGAGAGAAACCTTGGAGATTTGCTGACTGTCTGTAGCTCACTGACAGCAGATTTATTTCCACTTCTCCAGATGTGCAAGTGGTGGCTGTGCCATTGTACATGCTGACCTGCAGCTGGCCTGCTCCCAAGCACTGCATCTCCATGGTGTGTGGTGGGGAAAGCACTGGGAGCAGGTTTTGGAGAAAGGCACCCATTGCAGGTGTCCACAGCCACAGAAATCAGGCCAAGTGCAGAGGTGCTTCTCTCTCCTGGAGATGGCACAAACCAAGCTCTTAGCAGTGAGCTGCATGAGTCAGGTCTTCCTGTGCAATGCAGGTGGAGGGATGGGTGTCCCCATTTTCCTTAGAGGTGGTCCAAGGAACCATTCTCCAACATTACCTCCCTGTGGTGAAGGATGAACTGTCTAAGGTGCCAGAGCTGCCATCCTCCTGCTGTTCTTTGCCCTGTGGACTGGTAGGACTGGGAGATCCAGCAGCCTGCTTGAAGGAGAGATGTCCTCACACCATGAGATTGAGATAAATAGGGCCATCCTGCCAGCACAAGCCTTGGACTCAGCTGACTCCAGAGTGTTGAAGCTCAAGGACATGACAAATTGCAAATGTGACAAGGTCTCAGCTTTCTAAGGACAGCTGGAGAGCTGGTCCCAGCTCATCCTCATGTATCAGCACATGGGGCTCCAGGCAGGGCTGCTGCTGACCCACTGTGAAGCTTCCCAGTGTTCATAGGAAGACACAGCTTTTGGCCAGCTGCCTGGAGTTTAAATGTCTGTGTTTTAGACCCAGACTTCCTTCTGAGAGGTTTCTGAGGGAAAAGAAAAAGCCCAGAAGTGCTTCTAAAACTCTAATTTATCCATCAAGGGCCGGTTTTCTGCAATGCCTTGAACCTGAGAAAGGCAGAGAGGAAGTGTGACCGGGGAGCACAAGGAGCCTTTTGGCTGCTCCCTTTGGCTTGGGGGTATTGAGGGGAGCCAAGGGACTCCAGAGGAAGCAGCGAGCAGCTCCAGCTGGGCAGGGGTCCTGACAGCATCGTGTTAGGAAGACAGAGAGGACAGACAGCCTTGCTGTGACTCAGCTCCAGCACTGTGTCACTGCCTCCTACTCATTCCTAAGATCTGAAGTCTGTGTCCCTGGGCTGTCCACCTTCATGAGCCCAAACTCCTTTGTTTTGGCAGGGTCGAGTGCAGGAAATGAAAAGGTGATCCCAGGAGGCCCCTAGCACACCCCTGCAGGATAGCGTGTGAATTGTTTTCTTGAAAATGGGATCATTTATTCTCCATGTTAAACAGGGCAAGAAGCTCAGTGACTTCAGATTGGCCTTGTCTGAGAACTTGTTTCAAAATCTGGGGCACCTGGGGCTTCTGGAGCAGGATTTCTTGTCTTCAGAGAAAGGATTACCAGAGGGAGCATGAAGTGAAAAGAAAAAAAAAAGGTGGAGGGGGGGAAAAAAAGAAGGGAAAAAAAAGACAATTAGCTGTTGCTGTAGAGTCCTCTAGTGGTGAACATTCATTTCACAAACGGCCCAAATGTGCATCCAAATGAACTCAACCTCCCATTTCTGTTTATTTTCGATTTACATAAAACCGTATTAAAAAAAAAAAAAAGTCAGTGGCCAAATTCCAAAATTCCAAACTATTTCTTCTTCCGAATTTATGAACAGTGTCAAAGGCAATGATCCAAAATTAAACAAAAAAATCTTCTTCCGTCTGAAGAACATCTCTCATCCAAGGCTGGATATTCCTCTAGATGAGTGGTTTGAAACACTACAGGCTTAAAAAAATTCCACATTTTGCCCGCTTAGGTTTTTTTTTCCTAGCCTGCTTCTGGTTTTGCTGCTGCTGAGAGACATGACTGAGTAGAGAGAGCATGCAGAATTGAATTATTGCCACATGCATACCAAAACCTTTGACATTTTAAAATCCAGGTAAAACCTGGATGGTGGTGCAGCATTATTGTGCTGAATGGCACAGGCCAGTGCAGTCTCCAGCAGCCACAGTAGTGGGTTGAGGTGAGAAGCTGAGTTTAGTTGCAATTTCAAACCCAAGTAATTTAAAGTATCCTTCACATTATCCTTTTCTGCCCCCTTCCTCCCACGTTGTCCCAAGCCTGCTTTATTTCTGTTCCTGGGCTCTTTCAGTCAAAGGACATGGCCTTATGCAAAATCGTGAGTCAAATGCTGTTTGCAGCAATTTGAATTTGTGATAGAGGAGAAAAAAGCCATTGCCTGCTGTGAGCACGACCCTTGGCAGGAATTCCCCTTCCTCATGAGCATGTCCATTCTCTGCTCTCTTCTTCAGGCCTGGGTCTTCTCAAATGTGTTCCAATTTCTGCTTCATAACCAAGGAAGAAAACTTAAAAAGATTTAAGACTTTATTACAAAATATAGTCTCACATGCTGCAACCAAATAATTGGACACTGTTTCTTTCCTAAGAGTCTTTTTTCTTCTCCCTGTGAATAATCACCTGCCAATACTGCTCTTTGAGCTCCAGCTTCTGCATTGGAATAGCTGTATTAACACCTGCTGAAGACAACCTGCTAGTCATTGACAGCCTGTGTAATTTAAGAAGCATCAAAAATACCAAGAAAAAAAGGATCATAAAATTATAAGCAGGCTGGAAGATGCTGCCACTTAAAATGCTGTTTCACCCATGTAAATATGCAATTCAGAGGACAAAAACGTTAAGAATTTAATTTTTTTTTTTTTAATATTTTCCCTGTATTTGAACCAGCACATAGAAATAATATGGTCCTAAATTCATGTAATAATTTGGGCTGGAGCAGATTACAGGCACTCATTTAGCCCAACACTCAGCACAAACCCAGCTAGACCAGCTTGCTCAGGGGCTTGTTGAGCTGAGCTTTGAATGTCTCTCAGGCTGGAGGTTCCTCCATCTTTCTGGCCCTTATATGTGATACATATTCAAATGAGTCATGCAATGTTTCATCTTTCTGTGCAGCCAGACTTTGTGCTGTAGTTGTAATCTTTTCTAGCTGAAAGCTGCAGTACTTGGTATGTGTTTGAATTTACAGGTCCGTTCCCACTGATTTTTTTTAATTTTTTTTCTTCAGGCCTGACGTGCCCCCACTAATCACAGACACCTCCTTGGACACTTCTGCTGAGAAGTAAAGCTTTCAGCTTATCTCTGCCAAACCCTCAGCAGGGTCCAGATGCTTGCTGGTGTCACTGTTAATTAGGCTGATTTCAGAAGTGCTCACTGCAAACTTGAACTGAGCTGCCAGCCCCGTATCAGTCCTGCCTGCCTCCATCAGTTCTTATATCCCCTCATGTCCAAATCAATATTATTATGTACTAGTAAATAAAAAGGGTTTCATAAGTCTGAAGTAACAGAGATTTAGAGTGTTGTTTCAGCTACAGAAATGAGCCCCTGGGGTCTGTTGTTTAGCTGTTGATTTTTCCGTGTCCCAAAGGAGAGTTTCAAAGCACTTTGGAAGTGCTTTTCACAAGGGCATTAGCAAACAGACCATTGCCAAGGCCCTGGGAGAGCAGATATTGTTGCATCCAAGTGGGAAAGTTTCCTTTTGTTCCTCCCTGTTTTCTCCATGCCAGTGAAAATCGAGAAGAAAATAAAGTTACCATATTCATGCAAATCTTTACCTTCTACTGAATTCCAGTGACAACCAGAAAGACCATTCTCAGCTACTGACTCCAAATTCCATTTTCTTTTCTGTAGTTAACACTTCAATCTTTTAAAAGAAAAGATAAACAAAAACTGTTACATGTATTTTAATTTTTTTCACTGTAAAACCCTTTTCCATAAAAAAAAATATTTATTGTAAAATTCTAACTGGAATAATTTCTTATTCTTTATGTCTATAAAGATTAAGTTTCAGGAAAGAAACTCACTCAGATACCACGTAACTGACACGTCAGAATAATTAGACTAGATGACAAGGTCTGGGATAACAAAATGCTTTAGAAAAGTGAGGTGGTAATTCTGAATTCCAGGATGAAATCAAAGTACTGACACCCAGAGCAAATCCCTCCCACACACCCCAGGACACAGAGACTGAAACCTGCTTCTCTGAGTGCTGGGTATAATGTGAACAGTATTGGTTATTTCCTCAAGCTTCAGGCTTCCCTTCTTTTCCCACAAGAGACCAGAAAACCTGAGGGATGTGAATTAAAACTCATTTCACACACAAAGGGGTGACTGATGTTCTGTGTCCTTTATAATGAGTTTTTAGGGGCAGCTGGAAAATGCCTGGCTTTTAGAGCAGGGCCCAAGCACCTTCCTTCAGAGGTATCTTAACACTGATCCTTGCTGCCTGTTTAATTGTGACTCTCTGTGTCTTGTTCAGACCACCAAATTAAGGACTTTTCCAAATGCAAGGAATCCCACTGCCACCACAGAAGTTTTACATAAGCAAAGAACAAGGATTAGATCATTAAAATGGAAGTGGAGAGGAGGCCTGATTATGTGGTGTCTACCTGGATGGTGTCTTTAAATTAGGGTGATTTGCTCCAAAAATCTCTGTGATCCCAGGGATTATACAATTATATAACAAGCCTTGCTCAGGGGGCCCTTATTCCAGGTGATTTATTAAATGCTTTCATATTCAGTTGCACAAGCAATGAAACCAAAACAATTAGAAGAGGGGTTTGGTGGCTCAGAGGGAGCATTGTGCCTTCTCCTCTACATCTACAGATCTTCTCACCTGTTCTTAACTCCCTGAAAGCACTGTGGTGTGGAGGTGCTTTGCCAGGAAAAGCAAAAATTGAAGCTTTGTTATCTTTATAAACCACGGCATCACTCTCCTGATCAATTCACAGCCCAGAATTTATTGGTGGAAACATGTCCACACATCTGCAATCCCTATAAACCATAAAACCAGTTTGTTTCTGATGCCTCATTGTAATTGTAACTCCCCTGCTTTCCATCAGGAGATGCTAAAGTGGTTCCTGGAGGAGGGGAGAGAGGGTGTGTGGGGTGTTAATCAGAAATATCCAGATCCTGACCTCCCAGACACTGAGGAAAGGGGGACTGGGGGGGACAGCTCTGGTGGCTGGTGGAGAGCCCTGGTCCTTGTCCCCAAATCACTGTGCCTTGGGGGGTACCCAGGGAGCTGTGGAGTTGTTCAGATGATGCTGCATGGAGTATGGAGCTGCTGCATCCCACATGTGTGATCCAAGGTGCTGATCAGAGGGTTGGAAGCTCAGGCACCTCCAGATTTTGCTCCATATTAATTAACTGCTATGTACATTCTGCGTAATTAAAAGCCAGAGCAACTCTTCTCCTTCTCAGTGCACGGGCTCCACTCCTGTTGTAAACACACTTGAGATTGGAGCTGGCTGAACTTCCTGCTTTTATTTCATGTTTAATGCTGCTTATAGATACTACCTGTGCTGTGCAGCAGCCAGGGGGTTTATATTAATTAAATGTTGCTATGGAAACAGCACATCAAGCAGAGGATGGTGTTTCTAGGGGAGGGAGGGAAGGAGCTGCTTGTAGCAGAAAGGTCCATGGCTGATTTGAAGGGACAAGTATTTGCAGAATTGTGTTTTTGTAAAGTTACCAGAGCCTGGGAAAGTCTCCTGTGTTCCTGTGTCCTTTTCCTTCCTATGGCTGATAATTCCTGACTGCATCAATCCTCTCCCCTGAGCCCTGTGAGAAACCCCAGTTCTTTAGTAGATCAAATAATCTCATCTTCCCCTTGAAATGTTCCCTAATTCACAGCCCAAACAGCCTAGAATCAGCTCTGAACAAGTAAAATCATGGTATTACAGTTGAACACTGAGAAGTCAGAAACTAGAGCTCTGTCCCTGGTGAAAAATGGGAGGCTTGACCCTTTGCAAGGGAGCACAGTCAAACTAATCTGTGTAGATATCCCTGAAGTCCTGCCTTGGTTATGCAAAGAGCTGGTTTAAGCCATTTTTATATGTGTTGCTTTTCCTCATTCTCTGAAGGCAGCAACAGCTAAGACACCTGGCTTTCTCAGCACAGGAATAAAAGTAATTGCAAAACATTTGATGTAACTGAAGAATCACTTTTACAGGCCAATTTTGAGGAAATATATAGGTCTTGGTGGCTTATTTGGGATAAGCCCCTGAACCAATCTGTGGTTTATCAAACTGGAGCTATGAAACAGAGGAGCAGTCATCCAAAGTACATACAGATGAAACCAGACTGCTCTTTTCAGGTTGCCTTCCTTATATCTAAGCTGAGATGTTTCAGGGTCATAAAATATTTCAATAATTTCAAGATTAGGATTCCTGTCTTAGAGAATTTCATGGAGGAAGGGAAGTATCTGCATAGCCACTTTGAACCTGCTGTCTAGAAATGTATTTCCCTTCCACACAGCAAGCCTTAAATCTGCCTCCACTCATGCTCAGAGTAAAAAAAAAAAAAAAAAAAAAAAAAAAAAAAAAAAAAAAAAAAAAAAANGATTGAAGCACAGCACCAAGTCCCCTTTCATGCAGCCCAGGAGTAAATGGGGGATCTCTCTACAGAGAGCAGGTGGATAATTGGTCATTGCACACATAAGCCTGCTCTGACTTTGCAATCCATCCAGATGTTTCTGAGTATGTGTGATACCCCAAGTGAGATCAGAACTCTGTGCATAGTAAGGAACATTTTCTTCTCTGAAAGACATGTTATATGAAGGGGCCCAAAAGACAAAGGGTAAGAGAAAAAAGTACTATGGTAATATTTTCCCTGTTTCACAGATGAAACTGTTCAGGAACTGACTGTAGCTGTGTTCTGTAAGGTTTTGCAGGGCTGAGTTCTGTATAATGGCTCTGAGCCAGCACCTCAGGTCAGGAATGAAATCTTCTAGCCAACTTTAATTTCTTTTATTTTATCAGGCTGCAGTCAAATTCTCTCCCAAATAATCCCCTAAACCTATACCCCTCATTTTCATCTAGGTCCAGTAGAGATGCATCTTTTGAAGGATCCCTGACCTGAGTAGCTGCTGCTGGGACAGGCAATATCAAACTAGGTTGTGTCATTAAGAGATAAAAAAAATCTCATAAACCTATCATCCATGTATCCATTTGTCCTTCCATCCATCCATCCATCCATCCATCATCCATCCATCCATCCATCCATCCTTCCATCCATCCATCCATCCATCCATCCATCCATCCATCCATCCATCCATCCATCCATCCATCCATCCATCCTTCCATCCATCCATCCATCCATCCATATATCCATCCATATATCCATCCATCCATCCATCCATCCATCCATCCATCCATCCATCCATCCATCCATCCATTTTTATCTCTCCTCCTTGAATCTGGATGCAGATCAGCCATGCCACCTGCTTCTCAATTAAGGAAGAACAGATTCATGGTCTGATAAATTTAGCAAGTACCATGTAAGCTCTAATTGGTGGGCATGATCCACTCGCCTTGCATTAATTCCAAAAGGTTCTGCTGATCTTATCACACATTGTGTGCTCTTTGTGTTTTAATCATCCCCACCCCCATTGCATTGAAATTTTTTGCTGTGACAAGCCCAGCTCTGAAGCAAGCACGTCACTGCTTTCATTGACACTGAAAAATCCTGTCTTGTTAATAGTATAAATGGACTAGGGGCTTTGCCTTCCAGCTTAATTCAAGAGTGCTATCGGCATGAGTGGGTTATAAAAGCTCTTTTTTCAGGATAAAAGACAGTTCCTCACTAGAAAAAAAAAAGAGCTCAAACATCTTTATGACATCCCAGTGCAAAAAACAATTGAAAAGGATTGTCATAAAAGCAAGCATGTCAGTTGTGAACTTTACTGAATTGAGTCTAATGCAAAATTCATGCCGAGGTGTCACAAGTGAAAGGCAGTTTATTAATCCAACTTATCTGGAGCTGGTAGGCAGCAGTCATGGTAAATTAAGATCGTATGAATATTCCCTGGGCTCATTTGGATTCCTATTCAGGACCCCTTTTGTGAGTGCAGCGGGGGCAAAAGGGTCTTTTGGACCCAAAGCAGCCTTCTCTTCCTCTCCCTCCACCACATCTTTTCATACTTGTCACACAGTGGGTGCTTTGGGGCTAAGTGAAGCATGATGTCTTTGCTGTCTGACTGATCAGGATGCAACGCCCAGCTAACTGTGTCATGCTGCTTTATTCCAGTCATGCATTAGAAAGCATTTTATTTCTCCATTACCTTTGGTGCGTTCCCAGGATAACTCTCCCTACTGGGAAGAGCTGCAGGGAGGATGGGGTTCTTACACTCCTTTCTCACATGCTGTCCTGATTTTGCAATGTCTTATTTTCCCCACAGAGAATGGCAAACTGGTTCAGAGCTGGTGTGAATGGAAGAATTGCTCCAGTGAATGTCTGTCTGCTGGGAAAACAGTGGAGCACCTATAGAAAGAACATAGTGGGCTTGTTCAGCACAACAGCCTTTCACAGAAAACCACAAACACCCTAAAGCAGCAGTGGCGTGGGACCAATGCCTTCCAAAAGGATGAGGGGAAGGAGGAATTAAAATGGTTTCAATTAAAAATGGAGCAGCCTTGCAAGCCGTCTCCATTGTCCCCTGGTGCTCTTGGGTAGTACTCAGAGTAGATAGTGATGAGATTGACAGGTCTAGCCAGGAAAATGGACCCCCCAGTGCTGTTAAAGGACATCAAAACCCTTAGAACAGGGATGAAACCCACCTCCTTGGAGGTTTAGGCTAATGGCAGGGTCGGGATTTCCCCAGAAGCATGTGGGAAGTAGGAGTGCTCCAAATGTGGCTGGCTAAGGGATACAAGGCCAAATTTAGCCTTACCAGAAGCCAGGCCAATGCTTCTTATTTCTAGCTGGGCTAAAGCATCTGACTAAGGAGCTCAAGCTGGCCATAAGAGAGGAGATGAAGGCTGAGGAGATGCTGGGAGGTGAAGGAGTTAGAGTGGATGTTTACTGGGTGGGTTACAGCAGGAGAGCCACAGCAGAGATGTGGTTTACCGAGCTCTTGAGGGCTTGAAAAATCTTCTGCAAAGGGAAGAGTACCTCAGCTTATTGAAACTGGAGTGGGGAAGACCTGAAAGAAAGAACAGGCCTCTGGAGCTGGTACCCTGGTATGAGTGTTGCTGGAAGATGACCTGCATCTATTAAAAAGATGTTAAAGTTGATCCCTTTCTGTCATGTTTATGGATGTTACCCAGAGTGGCTTTTATCAGATGCGCATTTGGCTCAGCACTGAAGGATAATTGCAGCTAAATAGTCTATGAAATGAGATCTACAAATGCTATAGAGTGTGAGCTGGCCAAATTCTGTCCCCATTTACATCCACGAGCTTTCTCTGATATCTGTGATGGCAGAATTTGTTTGAGATGTTACAGAGGGTAGACAGGAACGCATTGCATGATTATGACAGTGACCTGCTTTGTGTCAGCTCTTCCAGTGACTAATTTCATGATTTTTGGAATGTCACTTAACTTTTCTGTGCTGTGATTTACTCAGCTCTGCTTATTCATGTTGGCCTGTCTTACATGAGGAAATTGCTCTAAGAATTCCTTGGGCACTGTGCATGGAGGACTTTGCAAACTGCAGAGCACGGACAATTGCAGCTGGGAGCAAAAATGAGCAAAATGTACTTGAAATGTGCCACTAAATGATTTCTCTCACCTTTACTTGCTGAAGCCATTGAAGTGTGACAGCCAGTAGAAAAGAAAAATAATAGCAGGTTGGTCTTCCTTGGCCCCAGTCATGCAAAGATTTAGAATTTACTTCTCTAACTGTGTGTAAATCTAAACTATGAATGCTTTTTTTTTTTTTTTTTTTTCTCNCCAGGATGGAGATTTTACACTCCAGATTAAGGACTGTCTTGAAACGTGCTGGCATGAGACCTTGACACAGGCTGAACTCCAAGGCACAGCTGATGCAATGTGTTGACATTTTCTGGGAGATGAGGTACCTTTATCTAAAAGACACACAACACCTTCACCTGCCTGAACTCCGAGTGGGCTGTTCCTTGTCTGGTTTAATCCCTGCGCTCTGGACAGCTGAGGGAGAATGGGTGAAAGACACGCGGCTCAGCCTGTGAGGTGGGGAATGGTGCTGGCGCTCGCAGCCCCGCGCTGGCCCCGCGGCTGCCCCGGGCTGTGGCCCCGCTCCGTGGCTCAGTCCCCACAAGATGGCACTCGCCGCCAGCGCATCCCCGTGTCCTGGCAGGGCTCGGCTCCCGGGCACCAGAACCGCAGCATACCCCCAGCTCGGAGGGACACACAGGGCAGTGGAGTCCGGCCTGCACAGGAACATCCAAATTCCCATCATATGCCCGAGAGCGTTGTCCAAACACATCTTGAGCTCTGTCACTTCTCTGGGCAGCCTGTTCCAGCGCTCACCGCCCTCTGGGTGAAGAACCTTTTCCCGATATCCATCCTAAACCTCCCCGGACCCAGCTCCAGGTTCCCTCGGGCCCTGTCGCTGGTCCCACAGAGCAGACATCGGAGCTGCCCCTCCTGGCAGCCCGCGGTGAGCTCTGCCCTCACTCTCCTCTCCTCCAGTGCCCTCAGCTACTTCCCCTCCATATCCTCCACATTTTCAGAGCCCTCCTTTAACTCTCTATCACCTTTAATACCTCCTTATCCTGTGGCACCCAAAAGGAGCCCGGAGCATGGAAGGGCAGTTTGCCACAGGGAGTCTCCTGCGCAGCTGCCTCATGTTTTCAGCACAGACACCTCAAATATCTGCATTTTTCCCTGAAACAGAGATGACACCAGGGCCTCCCTGTGGAGAAGGGGATTTCTCTCCTCTTCTCACTGTGCATATTTTAACTTCCAGGACAATTCTCCCAAATGAAGGGAAGTAGGAATCTACTCACTCCAGCTGTCAGACTGGCCCCTCCTGGCAAGGGTGCCCTGAACCACTGCAGTTACCTTCAGCTGCAACGCTCCTCTCTCCTTTGGAAACTCCTGGTTGGGTTGAAGAACATTAAAGCATTTCTGAGATAGAGCATTTTAGATCTAGTAGTGCAGAAATTGTGATTTCAGCATTTCTCTGTAGACTGTGATTTTAGAATCACTTTCCACTGGAGGAATTGGCCACATAAATAAGAAAAACACATGATAATTTAGGTGGCAAGCTTAATTACATGATTATTTTCATTCTCGTAAATGCGCATAACCTGCAGTGGAATATTCAATAAAATTATAGCTTGGGCACTGAAGAGATTTCCTTATCACTAAAAATATGCTCTAACTGTTCTTAAAGAAAGGTTTAGTAAATTGGCTCTAAAGTACAGGAAATTGGTTTAGCTGCTCCTGTGGAATATTTGTCTTAAGAAGCACATCACGGGCATCAGGGCTAAGAAGAGTCACTAAGGTCTGGAACACATGAGCTCCTGCAGCAGCAATATTACCAACCCCTCTAAGAGAATGTATGGGACTTAATTTTGCTACAGATTCCCTGGAGGATTATCAAGAAATTGATTTATGAGTTGAAATACCCATGCTATTATAATTTGATACTGCAACATGGGATTGCAGTCACTTGTGTTACTACAAGTCAAAATCTCTGTTCTATCTGTAGTATTTTTTCAGTGTCTACAATAAAATACTCTGAAGAAGAGATAGAGACCAGGATAAATTTTGCTAGTTGTTCAGTGCAATGGGGTGAGATGTTTCAGGGCATCAGTTCCAGAATGTAATAGCAGAAATATGTTATGAACTTGCTTTTTCTCTCATTATAATTGTGGCTTTACAGATGTCTCAGTGATTGAATTATTTTTAAATGTTGTCAGAGAATTCAGGCTACTTATAGCCAAAATGGAAGCATCCAAAAATTATTTACTGTTTGGTGATCTATATGTAAATAATTTGGCCTCCCAAAATGATTGTTTTCCATGAGCTGGGCTGCTTCTCCCCAGATCATCCATATTTGCATCCATACACCTTTACCTTACTAAGCTGAATTGACAAGCCAGCACCTGCTCAGATACAATAGCCAAAATAATTTCTTAGTCCTTTAGCTGGTGTATTTTGTGCCACAATGCCTTTAGTCAGGCTGGAAGGTAAAAGTGCCACGGAGACAAACACTTGTGTTTTTACCACAGAGGTGCAGGATAAGCAGAATTCTTGCATCCTTAGTTTCCTCCAGCAGCTTCCAGCACTAATTATACTCCCATGAAGAACTCAGAAAATCCATCAGACTTCTTGTAGAAGAGCATCTGAGTTGGCATATCCCTCCCAGGTTATTAAATAAGAGCTGCACTCTATTGTCTTTGCCTCCTGTTTGAGTTGCAGAAGAGATGAGGTAGTGCCTGAATGCTTCCTACAGGAGATATTTAAAGAGTAGGAGAACTTTTCTCATTGTACTTCTCTGCTTCCTTAATCGAACATCACATTCTAGTTAATGTGCAGTTTCCAAGGCAAACTCAGTTTTGATCAAGTTGTGCTAACTTTGAAAAGCTGACTGACTCCAGCTTAAAATGGATGCACTGAAAGGAGCATGAAAGGCCTTTTTTATCAGTGTTGAAGGAAGTAGTTCAAAAGCAGAGATGGTTTCTTTCTGAAGACAAAGAAGCTCTTTCTCACCCACCTCGTGCCATGAAAGAGATCCTTTGCAACTAACTGCCCATCAGAGAAGAATTTGATGAACTGGAGATGAAGTGACAGTGCATTGGGAATTTTATTACTATAGCCAGAGTAAAGGAAATTCATTGTAAAAGAATGCCCCCTCATGCCCCCAAGTGTCCTCTTGCTTCAGTCCTTTCTTGATTTGTGTTTTTCTGCCCCTCTTTGGCTGTCAATCAGTGTTTTCCTTTATGGCTGGACAGAGTGAACTTCTGGTGTTCTCCTTTCTGTCTCCTACTGTGAATAACCCTGGACAGGGATGGGGAGGGAGAGAGAAATAGAGAGGCAGAAATTTTACCAGCTGTTGAGGCAACCAGGATTAGAGCCTTAATTTGAAGACACAAACTTTTTACATGGGTGAGGCAATTATTGGTGGAATAGAGCTTTTTAGAAGGCAGAATCCCCAGTGACTTGATTTCCATCAGTTCCTAAATGAATATTTAATTGTTGCCTTTTAAGATGCTCGTTATCTATAAAGCAGACAAAACCACTGTGGCTGGGTTTGCCAGCTGGTGAAATTGGTGACATGTTAGATTAGAGCAGTGGACTATGACTATGTTGGAGTGGTCTGGTAGATTATAAACATTCAGCAGAGCAGTTTGGCTTTGCTAACATCCACAAGATACAGATGCTTAAACCAATGGGACCATAAGAGACTGATTTAAATTCCTGCTCTTCCTGCCAGGGAAAAGATACCCTTAAAATTTACCAGCTTTTCCAGGCACTTAAGACAATTGAAGTTCTGAGGTCCCTCTCTGAGTTAGATTTCCCTTTCTACATTAAATTTAGGGAGATAACAATCTCTCAACCAGTGTCTTTTTTGCTTAAATAGCTTTAAATATGGGAAGAGACAACACGGACACACAAATACACAGAGACCAGCACAGGAGCATATGAAGAGTTCTCATACAAATTGTTAAAGGCAGTATTACACTAAAGTTAGCAGAAATGTTACCTACATATGATTTGGTAATGAGGAAAATTAGCCACTTGAACGAACTAACAAGGGAATATGTAGTTTCTTCACTTGAAAATCTCTTCAGTTCCCAGAGCAGATGCCTGGACAGCTTTGACAGGCAAAATTCTTATACTCAACAGAAATCCCAGGGTTGAATTCAATGCAATCTACAGGAGTTTAGACAGTGATACTTTCTGTTTACAGTTAAGGCTCTCAGGATCTTCCCCTTCCCTGGTTTTATATCTGACATAGATCAAATGGCACCCAGGAACCTATTTAAAAGGAGCACACATGACCTTGAACAACCAGGTGCAAGGGTTACTGGGATCAGAGCAAAGAGCTAATTCCCACCTCATTTTGGGTGCTGGTCTAGGTCTGAAGGGCAGCAGGCTCTGAAATACAGATAACAAAGCCCAATAGCAAAGGCAGGAGGGAGTAGGTACAATGTCCTTCCACTGTTCTTTCTAGCTAGAGGCAATGCAAGCAAAATCATCTCCTGCTACTTGATCTGAATTTGCATAATATCAGATTGTATCCATTAACCAGCTTGATATACTTCGCCCCTCCAATACGTTTATTTAATGTATTTAATTCCTTTTGATGCGTGAACAGTGAAAAAGCATCCTGATATGAGTTCTGAGTGCCATGTCAATTATTTAAAATTACACCCAGGCTGCACTGTAATCAGCTTATCCCACCTTTCAGCAACAGCTTGTTATTAAAGATAACCATCACTGTGCTTCTCTTCAGGCCCCCTTCCTGCTCTTTAAAGAACTGAGGAAGTCCAGGTGCTGGGTATAGTGCCTGAGGCATTTGTACCCCTGGCAATTTTTGACCAAAGAAAGGGATTTAAGGGATTTAGGATTTCCATGAAGAAGGGTCCTGAATATCCCATCTCTTTTTACAGAATCGAGGGATGACAAGTATCTATGTCAGAGCCAGCTCTAGCTAGAACAAATTACCATGGGAAGGAGGGTGTATTTCCAGAGGACATGAAAGTTAGAAACTGAATCTGTGCCTCCTGTAAGTGTTCTCCTTCACCTCAGGCAGGCCTGCTCCCATGTGTAGTTGGTGAGGGACTGGCTCAGAGGGTGGCAAGCAGCAACCAGTGGGAGAATGCTTCTTCCCCCAGTTCCTGTCCATGTTCTGGCCATGCTCTGCAGGCTTTGGTAGCCTTCCAGTGGCTTATTTGTTCCCATGTATCAGCCAGCTGAAGCATCTTACCATCCCCTTGAAATCCTGCCCACAGCCCCCCTCCTACACACACTCTTTGATTCCAGCTGCAGATGGGAACGAGAGAGGAAAAGGGCAAAATCGTGGTAGTGAGGAGGTGGAGATCAGAGACACAGATGAAACAAAAGGTCTAATTACGTGTGCCCTCTGCTCTGGAGATGCAGCCTGGGCTTTGTGATGCACATGGTTCTACAATGGCTTCCAAGATTCTAAAAGGAGCATATGCTCTCCCAGCCAGTGCTGGGGAAGAACTCTTGCCATCCCCTAACCCGATAAGATGGTTAATGGCAGCATCTGCTACACTCACACACTTCTACTTATTAATTAAAAATACATAGGCTTCAATTTGAAGTTAAAGTGACACATTTAATAGTATCTTTCAGAGCTTGTTAATGCTCAATGAGGAGTTGATAGTCACAATAAGTTTGCATAATAAAAATTTTGGTCCTGATGTTAAAGTACTACATATTATGCAACATGCATACAGATGAGGAAAAGAGGAAACCTCTGAATAATCCATTCCTGCCTTCCTAGAGCAGCAGCAGAGGCGTTAGTCTGGGGCACTTCATCTCCAATTTGTGTAAAGGCAGGAGCAGCATTTATTTCTGCCACAGGGTTATGTGTGCACCCAAGTACCTGCATTACTTGACAGAGAGGGCAAAAGTGTAGGGAAGATGAGAGCCTGAATGTTCAGCTGTTCATCTGGATGTGCTTTCATTACGTCTCTGAAAAGTCTTACATTGTCTGCAAAAGCAAAAGGGGGATTCTGAGGATTGGATGGTAAAAGTGGGCTCCAGGGTTTTTGTGAATTTGGAAAGTGAATTCTGATTTAGGCAGGTTAGGATTTGCAATAATTTTTCAGTGGGATAAACTTAAAGTTAGTAAGGTCTCCTCTTGCCCCAAAATTACAACGTTTATACACATTTACTATTCATAGCCACTGCACAACGTGATGGGTAGACAAAAATATGTAGCTTAAATTAATGATAATTTCCAATGTTAAGGGAACCAAAACAATTTTAAACCACTTTTTTTTCTCTTTTTTTTTCACCGTGTTTCTATACTTATGTGCTTGTGTCAGCTCAGGCACTTGAAAAACCTGTTTCAGTTTCTGTTTCATGTCAGTTTTGGTATCTGCTCCTCATTGCTTTTGGCAATTGGTTCTCCAAACTAGATCTGAATTTTCTTCTATGGGTATCATGTGTATCTGATTCCTCATATTAAAAGTTACAGCAGAATTTTTAAAGTGGGAGGCTTGCTATTTTTAATAACATGTCACTAGCTATTAAACTTTCAGAAAATCTAGGAAGCTTTCACACTTTTTTATGGGTAATGTTGTGTTTTAAAACACTAAGTGAGAGTTCTCCCTTGACAAAGAGCAAATAACATTTTGTATTAATGGAAAATCCTCCAAAGCTTTTGTCTTTCCCATATATTTAGTAAATCTTAAACAAAATATAATCCCTGTAGTGTATTTCATGGCTTATTTTCACACTAAATATTGTTTTATTTTAACTAAATGCTTTTGTGTCATTGCATGCTACTAAAAATAAAATCATAAAAAGCAACTGTGCTACACAGTACAGACTCCTTTGTTCTCAGTGCTGTGAGGTTTGATGTCTGCACTAAAGATGAATTCACCATGCTTAGAAAAGAAAAAAAAGTTTTCACTTTAGGAGAAAAGATGCATTTTGAAAAGTCTTGTGTTGACCTCAACTTTGAAGAGCAGGGCAGCTTTCCGTCTATTCTCCTGTCCAAGGCCAAATTTTTCCTCTCTGATTGAGCTGTAGTTTCACCCAGAAGGTTTTTTTTTCCCATGTGTGGCTCCCTGAGGGACATCTGCTGACAGCCACACAAAGGTCTGTGGTTCCCCTGCTGGTGCTGGAGGACATCAGCTGTGGGAGCATCCTTGTGCTGATGGAGCTTCTGCCTTATGTACAATGGCTGGATCCTTTTGGGGCTGTGATCCCCCATTCCAGCCCAGCTCTAGGAAGGGAGATCCAACACTAAGGAATCTTCAAGGAAGATCCAACACTAAGGAATAATTTTCTCTGTTGTGTCTGAGCTGCACCATTTCCACTGGGGAAGGCTGAGGAATGCATTGATCAGCAGCTTGCTTTTCCATGGTGTAAAACAGAGCCAAACCCTACCTGGGACCTATTCAAACAGGTATTTTTATAGTACCCATGTGCTTACACACACACTTGTGTTGAGGCAGCTTCACCTGACTCTAAAAATGAGCTTCAAGCAGTGAACAGAGCTCTGCTCCACCCTCAGCAAGGTGATGCCTTGGAGGAGTCATGGTATGGGCATGGGGGAGCTGGCAATGCTTCACTGTCATCCACATTGCTGCCTGCAAATTTATGCTCTTGTGTTTGCTGGATAGAAAAATATCAGAGTCAGAAAAAATGTCAGAGTTCTCCCAGTAGTTGCTGACCAGCAGTGCAGGGTAGGCTCAGCCACACCTGCCCTGCAAAGTTTAACAAGATGCTGACTTGCACTGAGGTGATGGGGCTGAATCAGTTCCCTGACTTACCAGCACCCCTGGACTTTTTATCCTCTCATACAATAAGATTTTATCTCAGGATACTCCAGGGTGGGGTGATTTTTGAGTTGTTGAAGGTTTTGAATTTGTGAATGAATGAGGAGGGATGGCAGGATAAACCTGAGATCAGGACACCTGATCCTAAGGTATCAGGAGTTACAGAAAGGGAAGTCTGAGGGAGCTCCATGGGGACAGAGGTGTGCCTGAGGTTCTGTGTGGGCATTGATAGGGTATTTTAGGAGTGCAAAGTCGAAAATATGAGCTTTACACTTAGTCCTAAGCGACATAAGGCTAGCTAGCATAATTTTTAATAGACAACTAACAGGAATGAAAGAACAAGGTCTTTGCCAGTCAGTGATCTACAGCAGGCCCTCCCCACCTCCACAAACAAATCAGCCTATTTCACAGCCTCCAAGAGTGCTTTCTTTGGGTGGAAGCAGAAGGAGGGCTGGTCTGAGAAAACACTCCACTTTTTAAGTACAGATAGAATAGGTTTGAGCTACAAAAATTGCAATTTCATTCAGATTGCTGGGGGCATAGTCAGACTGAGGCCTGGGGCTCCTTCGAGGCAGCTGAGAAGTTCCTCTCACAGACCAGCAGCTCCCTGGTAGTTTAGTGTAGGGGATCACAGAGAGCCTGCCTGAAAACACAGGAATATGTCAGATAAACACAGTTCTGGGCAAAGGGAAAACAGCCACAGCAGATCATCATGCAACAAACTCAGTAGGATACAGCTGGAAGGAGACACTCTAAGCAAATAAGAATAGGGTGATAGGAGAGCTGTCTCTGCTGAAGAGATAGGGAACATTTAATTGATGAAGCCACTGAGGTGAGGGAAGAATGAGAGGAAGGCTGGTACTTGGATTTCTTCATTCCAGGTCAACAATCTGAGACTAAATATCCCCTTGCACCTTGTACACCAGGAGCTCTCCAGCATGTCAAAATGGAAATTTAAGGATATTAAACTCAGCTCCTAGTGCAATTACTATGCAGATGGTGGAAAATAAGTGTTGGCAGATTTAGTGTGGGTGCCTGGTGAAGCTTGTGTCTATTGAAGAGGCAATGGGTAAACACTAAAGGGGAAATTTCAATTTCTTCACAGCTCTGGAAGACCTGAGATAATGAAAATATCCGTAGGGACTGTTTAGATCCTTCTTTTAGGAAAAAAAAAAAACCTGTAAGCTGCTAGTTCCTGTGTGTTTTGCTGTCATGTACAGGTTATGTGCAAAGGACAGGTTGTGGACTGGGGAGTTACTTGTTGATTCAGAGTGTGATGTGGAAAGCAGAGGCTGTGCCAGCCCTGGGTCAGCCCAGCACACAGCTCTGACCCACAGCATTAATGCCCCAGGGCTCAGAAGCCCCATCACAGCTGATGCCACCTCAGTCCCCTCATCTGCTGGGTGTCTTGTGTCAGCTGGTGACACTCCTCAGTCCCAGACTCCTCTTGACCAGCCCCGTTATTCTGCCATGCCAGAATTATTGCTGACAGACTAAGCTGATCCTCTTGTGGTTCTCATCAGGCAAAATCAGCTTTTAGAACTCAGATTTGAGCCCAGATATCCAGGACATTATGGAGACTCCTGCCTTTCTGCCACTACTGCACCATTGTCTCAGCTGAGTTTTCCTGTGGGTTCTCTTTTCCATTTCTCATTTCTCTGGAGAAAGGGTTGCAAAGTTCCTCCTTGAATGAAGATTCACCAAGGGCTGATTTTCTTTGTGTTTTCACTTACTTTTAGTCCAAAGCAGGCACTCTTGGTAGGCAGCCTGACAGCTTGAGCTGCTCCCTGCTTGAGCCCTGTAACAAATGAATAAATACTGTCTAAGGTACAGCATTTTCTGGTGCTGATTAAACTGAGCTGAAAAGATGGATGCTGTCTCCTGCAAGCTGTGCTATCAGGGAGAGCAGTGCTGGATGAATTTTGTGACGTGGTTTAGAACCAGACTTTGGTAGCTAAGTGGGTAACAGCACCATCTACCATTTAAGCACTTTATATCCCCGTGCAGGGAAGTCACTCCAGAAGTGCACGGGAGGTGCTCAATGGCCATGCTGTGTAGAAAATCCATTAAAGCCCAATCAAGCTCAAGTTTGAAATCCAAGCTTGGTGGCAGCATAAAAAAAAAAAAAGAAAACTACTTGAAGTGGAGAAATAAATCTCTGCTTAATCTCTCAGAGAAAACCACAGTGGCAACTGAA
This sequence comes from Peucedramus taeniatus, assembly GCA_013400575.1. Lineage (NCBI taxonomy): Eukaryota > Metazoa > Chordata > Aves > Passeriformes > Fringillidae > Peucedramus > Peucedramus taeniatus. Next base: position 134,298 of record WBNO01006359.1, read on the forward strand.
TGCAGGAACAATACAGTGCAGTAGGCTTCCTCTGAAGCAGAGAGGGGCTCAGAGCTCTGCAGGAGGGACCCACACCCAGGATATCTGAAATGCACTTGGGTGCTGTGTACAATATGCCCAGGAATTCTGCAGTCCTGAGGAAAACTGAGAGGGAGACCAGTCCTGAGAAAAGGACTCTGCTTTCACTGATCAGGGGTGGAACTGCTTAAAGGACCTCAGTTTGGTGGGATTCAAGCGTCCCAAAAGGAAAGAGAAACTGGTGCCAACCCAGAGTGGAAAAGAGAGCATGAATGAAAGCACTGGAAAGCCTTGGCCAGCAGCTGCACTGCCCATGGGATGGGCAGGGGTGGGACAATCTCACCCCCCACACACATTGTTATATCACTGCTGTCTCAAGAAAGGTCACCTCAGGAGTAAGCAAGGTTGTGGCACCCATCCATCACTCAGTGATGGCTTTACAGACCAGTCAGTATCTCTTGGAAACACAGTTGCTCCTCTCCATTGATTTCTTTTTTTGCCTTGGAGACAATATTCAGATTTTTCTATGGCTGTGCAGGAACTAATGAGAGCAGCCTGGTCAAGCTGCCAGAGTGAATCAGGGGGATAATGTTGCACCAATATGCTAGGCCACAGTCTATTCTTCTCCTGAAACTTTAAATTGGTTGAGATCCAATTTTGTCTTTCATTTTTACACTCAGTGGGGGAATCTTCTGGCAGTGCTTCAGTCTGGAGATTTTGCTTCCTGTGTATCATATTCCTAACAATCATAAAGTTGGAGGGGGGTCAAGCTGAGCAATATTCCCTTGGTGTGTGAAGAGATGCACAAACTGTTTCTCATTTGAGAAGAGCCAGAATTTGGAACATCAGTTCTGAAGACCTCAGAGTTCTGAAAATTAACCTTTCCCTAGGGTTCTGGTCCAAACCTAGACTGGACCAGCTCAGCTTTGAAGCTTTGGAGATAGAGGAATGCAGAGTTTAATTTAGTTCTGATGCTGGAAAACCACCTCCATCATTTTGCTCTGGATTTGTTGTACAGGCCATGGATTGGCCTCGAACTCACAGCAGGAGTGATAGCAGGAGATCTTTTCCTTGACTAGAACAGGGGGAAGATATGGCTTATTTTCAAAATGCAGCTTACTTTTGAGTTGTTACTATTGGGTAGGAAAAGGTAAACAAACAGGAGATACCCATTTCTTCAATATTTATCCACCATGTAGCCGAAGAATGTACTGTTACACCAAGTCCACAAAGCATCTTTTAAATTTATTTGACTGATCAAAACTATTAAAGTTCCATCCTCCCTACAAACATCTATAAGATTGCCACTGTTTTCAGCAAATAAATAAAGCAGAAGCAACAGGGGTCCTCCTTGCTGGCAAGTCCTAAAAGAAGAAGAAGAAGGAAAAAAAAAGAAAAGGAAAAAAAAAAAAAAGAATGTTCTTTAACTACTTTGAAGAAATGTTTAAATTCTGTTAAGTAAAAAGATTTGGAAGCTGAGTGAAAAAATCAGAGGATGACGATCCCCAAGGATTAAAGATGATGGATTTGACCTGAGTCTAGAAAAACATGTTAGATTAACATTTAGTTGGCTGTTGGATCTTAAAAAATGAAAAATATCTTTTTACTTCTAACATTTGTCTTCTCTTTAAAGTTTTGAAATAACCCAAAGGAATGCAAGAATGAAGGCCTACATATACCAAGCTGATAGAAGAAATATTTTAGTTAATAAGTAGATTTATTTTTTGCTTGCACTTGGGCTTCTCTATTCAAAAAAAGCAAAGAGAGCTCAGCATTGGTTTAGTTCTCCTACATGCACTGCTGAAATAAAGTGTCTTAAATTTGTATCTGAATTTACTTCTCATAAATGTGTTTGCTATCTGGTAGCATTTTTATGGGGTTTATGACTCAGCTCTGTGAGATTTCCTTCAGGAGGGAACACAAAGGACTGGAGTCTGGGCATGGCTTTGACCTGCAGAAAATGCCTGAGGGGTCACCCCATCTCTTCTTGAAGGACACACACTGGCATTTCCTGTCCAGGCAGAAATTGCCTCTATTTACCTTCATTATTTGTCCTGGGAAATCCTTCTGTGTGCATGGATTTCTCTTCTTTTGGCTAGATGGGGAAAGCTTTATGTGTAGAGCTACCCCTAATCTGTGGGTTATGTAGTATCAGTAAGCAAACCAGGGGAACAGAGGTGCAAGAGTGGTTTGGAGCAGGTCATGCTGGGGCACTTCTGCTGTCCTACATGAAGTTTGGGATTTCTGTTTCTGCCTAAACCTAATCTGGTCCCATGGAGCAAATATCTCCATTGTACAGGGGTTCCAAAGCTCTCTGGAGGACCAGACATCAACTTGGTCATTATGTCTCATGTCTGCCTCAGGGTTTGGAGCACATTTGCTGCACATTTTGGTTGGAGCTTCTGGTTTAATTTTATTTGAAAGGAATCTAGTTCATGGGCATCAAAACAGCTCTGTAAATGCAGCCAATGCATGGTAAATTGATGACTGGGAGATTTACTTCAAAATCCCACTCCTGTTCTGAAGCAAAATGCTAATGTAGAGGCAGCCTTATGTGATGTGTGGAAACAATTCATTTGGTCCTTCCAAATGTAACTTGATTTGTTTTTTTGTGTCTGAAAATATTTCCCACTGATGAGATTTCTTTCTCCTAAAGAGCTCTGTCAACCCATGAGGCTGAGAGCAGGAGATGATGGGGGGAGTTATTTCAGCATCCCAAGGAGGGAGAGCAGAACAGACACAGTGGGTGACATTTAGCAGCACTTTGTAATGGATGCCTCATCCTTCTGTGAGGCTGTTTCTCCTGTGCTGTTGCATTAGTGGCCATTTCTTCACCTTCTCTGTGGGTAAGATTGGCCAGCAAGCTGGGTCTGAAAAAGGCAGCTTGATTTTCTCCCTGTCTCCTTCAGCTGGATGTTGTGTTCCTCCCAGTGATTGTCTGGTTTCATAAGACTTTCTGAGTCTGTTTGAATCCTTACAAACTCTTTGACTTGTTGACCTGCTGCAATAGCTAATTCCACAGGGTGTCTGCAGTGTGCTAAAAAAATAACAGCTTTCTTCTTGTGACTTCCAAATTATGTGCCTTTTTAGTTTGACAAAAAATTCTCCATCACTCTAGGAGAAGGGGAAAAGAGGAGCATTAGGTCAGGATTCACCACAGAGTTAATTTTCTTTCTTAACTGCCAAGCTCTCAGTTTACAATCTTTTAAATTCTTTAAAATTAAAGATAAAGCACCTAGTTACTGCAATGATAGCAGGTTCATGTTTTTATATGTGTCCTTTCTAGGTTAAAATCACTCCCAGCCTTTGTGATCTCTTCACAAATAGAAGCTTCTGCTCCCAAAGGAACTGCCACAAAAATCTGGCTGCAATCTGTGCACATGCTGCAGGGCCTGTTTGTCTGGAGATGCACTCAGTGCATGGCACACCCAGAAAATATCTCCCATTTCTCTGCTGCTCTTCTTGCCCCCCGGACTCAGACTCAGAATTCATTTGGATACCTCTGGTGACTCCTGTGCCTGTCCTAGGCAGAGATGGGAGGTGACTCTTGGCTGCTGAATCTGTGTTTGAGTGAAGGGAGGGCAGTGCAGAGCTCAAAGCTGTCACTGGGGGGTGGGCACAGGATGGTCACCAGCCCCAGGAGGGTCCCCATATGTGGTACTGCCAAAGGCTTCACTGGCCATCCCTGACTGTCTGGGAGGGGCTCAGTTGTCCCTATCTGGGGCTAAATCCCTGAAATAATTCCAGTAAATACAGTGCCTGTGCCCATGGCCCAAAGGATTGTGTGCAATTAATGAGCTTTCCTGTGAACAAGAAGGAAATTGCTTCTCTGATCTATTTTGTTCTACAGCTCCTTGCAATGGAGATTCTTTCTCTGCACTGCCTTAGGTGACTACTTTTGGTGCTGTAAGGTACAATAAAAATTGAAGGTTCACAATATAGATTATCTGTGGAAAGAAATTTAAATATTCACAGGAATATTCACTGTAGGATTCAAAGCTGGTTTGTTAGCAGCAATTTTGAGTCCAAGATTCTTGAGAGGGACAGAGAGAAAAAGCAGGAGAGAAAATTGCAGTCTCCTTAAAACAGTGAATCATGTTCTGGTCTGGATTGTAAACTGCTTTGTGGGAAATGTATCATGGCTAGTGCACTGTGCTGCCTGAAGCAGAGGCATCCTAGCACCCACATATGCCTGTGCATGTATCCAGCACAACACTGGGATTCCCAGCACCATATACCTGCCTTGGCCAGGAATAGTCCTCCTGAAAAAGCAGTCATTAATTTGGGAATCACACTGACACGGATTTGCTGCCTCTCATTTCAGAGGTAATATACAGCACAGGCAAGCCCTGAGACTCCAGTCACTGAATCAGATATGGATTACAGTTCTTGTGGCATCAAAACTCTTCAAAAGGGTGTGTTTTTTTTTTTTTTTCCTCCAGCATGGAATGAGAATGGTGTTGTCGTTCTAGAATTTTTTCTGCAGGATTAGAAAGACTTTTCCTGTGCCTGTTGTTTGTGGTCTTGCATCTCACAGTGTGATTACAACATTGCACTGCTGCTGAGTGGAAGTCTGTTTTTTGGAGCAGCAAAACATAACAGTATCAGGGTGGCTTTGTTCTGGGCAGGCTCCAAGTCCTGGGCCCTGCTTTCAGCACTGAAACTGAGTAATGTGTGAAAAGCAAGAGGATGATGGGATCTTGTTGGCACTTTTGGGAGGTGTGGTATGTGAAAAGCTGTGTTTACATAAGCCCTTGCTGTAGTTCTAAACTCCTGTGGGGAGAGACAGTGTTGTTTAATGTGCTTTGTGAATCCTCTGTTCCTAGAAAGGGACATCTGAATCTGGTTTGTGTTTATCAACATAGAATAACATAGTTATTATTAAAATTATAGTTATTATTAACATTATAAACATTTTAACTTATTATTAACATATTATTAACATTATAAACATAGTTTATAAACATAGAATTGTAGAATTTGGGATGGAAGGGACTTTCAAGATCATCTAGTCCAACCCCCATGCTGTGGTTCAAGGCCAGGTTGGATGGGACTTTGAGGAATCTGGTCTCACTGGAGGTGTCCTGGCCCATGGCAGGGGATTGGAAGTCAATCATCTTTGGGGTCCCTTCCAACCCAAACCATTCTCTGATTCTGTGATTCTTAGTGCAGGGACACCTTCCACTATCCCAGGCTGCTCAAAGCCCCATCCAAGCCTGGTCTTGAACACTTCCAGGGATGGGGCACCCACAGCTTCTCTGGGCAACCTGTGCCAGTGCCTTACCACCCTCACAGGGATGAATTTCTTCCTAATATCTAACCTACACCTGTGCTCAGAAACTACATTTATGTGGCTCCTGTCAGCAGCTATGTGGGAAGCAATCCCAGGGATTGTTTTGCCTGAAAGGTCTGCTGAAAGGTTTGGAGCCAGGTCCTGTAGGTGTATTTCAGGTATGGTCTGAGACTGCCACATGTATTCCTACAGAATGAAAATGTTCAGACTTAAGTAAGCAAGGTGGAAATTTGCTGTTCCTTAAACCACAAAGTCCCCATCATTCAATCTTTCCTTGTCATGGCAAGGTTTGCCACAAGGTTTTCATGAGCTGAGAGAATTGGGACCAATTCAGTCACTTCTTCACACCAGAAGGGCTGTGTCATTATTAATCCCAACACCACATATCTCTCTCAGACACCTGCATAGCATGAAAGAAATCTTTCTTTTTTTATGTACCCTTTCCTATTTTTATAAGTTTCTGTGTCAGATCAAAAATCCTGGGACAAAGCTGTGGTTGTCTGAGGTCTGTGTGACACTCCAGGTTTTAATGGGTCTGTTCTAGTGGAGCTTCCTTGTTTTCCAGATATTTCTATTGGTTCACCTATACTCATCCATTAAGTATGGAGGTTTTTTACTCCACAGAGTTTGAAAAATATGTAAATTACAGTTCTGATAACCTGTATTCTGTTAAGGAAGAAATAATAAATTTATATCCTTTTACATGCTTTTAAAATGACACAAACCCCTAAAGTGTTTCTTGAAATGTGTTTTAAACTGTGAGCAACAGGAAATTGTTGGAAAATTAATATCTCCAAAATCAGTCACTTAGAATCATCACCTGTAGTTAAATAAAAGGTTATTATGTGTCAAGTTAAAGAGATTTTGGAATAAAGGCTTTATATATGGTAGAAGAAAAATAGTTTTTTAAATTCTTTTACTCTGCAATACTGGTTATCTATATGTTGTGTGCTATATATTTATTCTTCATGTGCTGTCTCCTCCCCAGTTAATTAGAAGATTGGGGTTTAGGCATCAAGTTCAGAAATGACACACATAATAACTAACACATTGCAGAATTCCCCTTTATTCTTGTGTAAATGTCCCTTTCTGTCCCTCTCCATCCCCTTGTGAAGCCAGTCTGGTGTTAATCTCACTTTTACTCCTGGCAGAACTTGCCAGAAATGCATCTGTATGTTATAAACTCACATTGCATGTGCCTTCAACTACTACTAAAACTTGTTTTGGAGTGTGTGCACCAATGCATTGCACCCAAATAACAGTCTGTGTCATATTATGTAAAGCTGATAAACTGAGAAATAATGGCCTCTCCTGTTTGGTAGCTAGATGATGTAATTGTCCTGTCTGCCCTAATAATTGATCAGACAATGGAATGCACATTTTAGCTGCTTTAAAATGTTGGCCATCAACAGCATTTGGTGTACTTGATTTTCATAACTTATTACTTTGGATGTTTGAGGTAGATGAGATCACATGGCACAAGCTGATTCCTACACTGGATGGACTCCTTATGTCAGATCTCTGGACTGAATAATAGCAAAGGATGACATGATAACTTGTATAATAGTCTCCTTGAGGGGAGTATTTGATAATATTACTCTCTGCTACATTCCTGTTGTAATTGCTTGCTGGAATATTCGTGCAGAAGTGGTACTGCTGCAGTCAAAACAAATCCATTGTCAGGGTTGGACCTGGCATTTATAGATTATTTTGTCTGAAGGAGCACAAGGTGACACAGGAATTCAGCTGTGTATGTGCTGTAGTACATCATATTATAACCAACACACGTTTCCTGTGGCATGACAAGCACGGAAACTCAATTGGGGTTGATGAATGGATGGCCCAGAATCTGTGGAATTTTTGGAGGCCCACCCAAGGTTGGATAGATGTGCTGCACACCATTTGGAAACATTTGACCCTGCTGGTGTTTTGTGTTTCTGCCTGCCACATTTGTGGGGGGAAGAATCTGGGGAATGACGAAGGTAATGGAGAGATGGCGATCGCATCTCTTGGAGGGTTTAGCTCTGGGCACAGGCCAGCTGGATGGAGGTCAGCAAGACCAGGCCTTATCTATACTTGAAATGTGCATTGGTTTTAAATGTCCTGCCAGATGATTTAACTCTTTAGCTTGGCAGGCACCAAGCTGAACTATGTGGTGCTGGCAAATATCCAGTGCCTCTGTACTGATGTGGGATCAATTCAAAGCTACTGAAGATGGTAGAAAATATTCTATGAACTTCAAGAGATAATGCATCAAGTTTTCAAGGGAGCACTGAGTGATTTTCCTGTTTCTTGGGCAGCCCTGGTGGAGAAATTTTCCAGCTTTAAGGGTGGGACATTGAGATGAGGTTATGGTGTGTGTGGGAAGAAGAGCAGTCATCTTCTGCCATTGTCACACAGGGTCTGCAGAGAAGAGACAGACCCAGAAATGTGCCCAGCTCACATTTATGGCTCCTTCCCTGACTGTGAGCTACAGAGATACCGTGCACATTTACAGAGAGAAAATGTTGTCTTCCCATTTTTTGTGCAGCACCTCAGATTTATGAAGCAGTCAGGCAGCATGAGCATTTCCTGCTTCTGGGTGAGACTTTGGGGATCTCCCACAGCAGGGTTATTCCCTTCTAGTCATGGACGATGGAGCAATCTCATCCACAGCTCTGTAACTCTTTTGCAGCACCTGATTTTAAGTAGCTGCCAAGATTCCTCCTTTCTGCAAAGCTGAGAAGATATAATCCATGAAAGAAGAGGAGGGCTTAAACAAAATATATGTATATATGACTGTATTTATATACATACAGTGAAAGAGAGGAAGGGAGGGAGGGGGAAGAGCAAAGGAACATGTGAATACCCGGAGCACTTCAAGATGAAAGGTGTTATAGAAATATATTATCACCATTACTTTTATCAATAGTACAATATTGCCAGCTCACTTACTTCATTATAGTCCCATTGCAACATTGATGTTGTTACCTTGCCTACTTTAAAATAGATTGGAGTTTAGTTTTATCTTTTGCTAGGTAAGAAACCACTCTGAGAACTCTAGCTAATGTGCTTCAGAGTGACAGAACAACTATGTTTTATGAAGCCAAATAAAAGTTTGCTTCATCAACTACTGCAGGGTATAAACAACCGTCAGCCATCTTGGAGAGTAGACATCCTTTTATTTAATTGCAAATTAAAAAACATAAACCACGTTAAACACAGAGCTACTGTCACATCAAATCAATACAACAATTGTGCTCAAGCAGTTGGAAGGCACACGATGCTCAGCTTCTTGCATACTAAAAATATATCAATCACTAGAGCAATAAGCAAGTTTTATGATATATGAGCAGATGATGGTATATTAGCAAGTTTTGTATTGTGTGACTGCTTTTCCCCATTTCCATTGAATACAAAAGGGAAACTTTGTGATCTGAAAGTTAGCAATTCCTTTTGTGCTCATGAATTCCTGTTAATAAGAAAATCTCTGGTAAAAAGCAAGAGAGTCTCAGGTCACAGGAAACTCCCAGAGCCAGACTTTTCTGCCTAAGTGTGAGCTGTTCTTTATTGGTTTTAGGCTGATGGATGTGAGGATTTAAAATTTTTTTCATTAAATGTAGTAATGAAGAAAGGTCTTAGAGACTGAGATCATTGACCTGCCTGAATGGTTATCTGCTGGCTTGAAAAGACAAGTCTTAAAACAAATTCACAGACTTCTGCATTAATTCCATGAGTAACCCAAGGTTTGGTGGTGTTGCACTGACTTCATCAAGATTTGGTCTTGTGTTCACTTGCACACTGAACGTGTCTCATTGCATGGAGGGAGAGATGCTCCCCAGGCAGGAGGGACAGCTCCAGGGATGGCTTTGCTGGAGTGCTGAGGAAAACCCTTACAGGGATACAGAACAAGGGAAGCAGAGATGCTGGATGCTCCAGGCTTCACAGCTCACTGGTGCCTCTTAAAAAGGGAGAAAATTTCTGCCTTTCCCGTGACCACTCCCAGACATCTCTCAGCTCTCTCTTCTTTGGAAACTGCAAATAAACCCCTTACTAACGAGGCTGGGAAAAGGCTAAAAAGCTCCTGTTAGCGCTGGGAGCCACCGGCTTTCACAGCAGTGCTGCTCTCTTATCACTACTCCAAAGACTGACTTTGATCCACAGCTTTTTTTTTCATGCTGCGTGTAAACAAAGCTTTTCAAGTGCTTAGCATTTGCAGGTCTTGTCTGCAGGTAGCTCTTGCCTTTCTCTTGCCCTCTATTCTTAGGCCCTTGCCCTCCCACTTGTTAATCTCCCTCTTCAACCCCACAGTGGCCCCAACAAGTGCATTGGGGTAACTACAGGCTTGTGGGTGCATGGCTACATGGAGTGAGGTGGAGGTTGGAGAGCTGTGGGCATTTTTGACTTGCTTTTTGCCCACATTTCTCACCACAGCTTTTGCTCTGATCTCCAGCTTGCAGTCACCAGGCTGGAGAAAGCCAAGGGATCTGTCTCAGAAGAGCAGCTCCACCTCCCGCCCTGCCAGCCTCTGCAGCTAGGGAATTTAAAACTCATATAAAGGGTAATAAAAGGGAGATTATTGAGGTAGAGCTGGAGAAAAGCCCAAAGGAAGTTATTGTACCAGATGGAAGTCAATTCTTTCCTAGTGTTAACTATCACTGCCTTTCTTTTTGCATTGGTACTTTATTGCCCTGATCTGAGAAAGACAAAATATCTCACCCTGATTTTAGTGAGTCTTTGCTGCTGTGCATTTCCCATCCACAAAGCTTTCAAGCACTTTACAAAGATGGCTGCAAGCAGCTCCTGAAAAACAGAGGCATAAAAAGCTTATTTAAGTTCCCCTGAAAGCCAAGGCAAAACCAGGTGAAGACCCCAGGTTTTCAGCAGCTCCCATGTGTGCTGCTGCCTGTGCTGCTGTCACCTCACTGGTCCTGTGAGCCTTTCACTTTCTGTTTGAAGGTTGCACCAGGGCTTCCAACTGTGGGAACTGCCATGGCACTGCTCTAAAAAAAGCAAAAAATACCAACCTGAAGACAGAGATTTATGGGGAGAGGATAAAAGTATTAGTGAGGAACCAAGATGCCTGAAGAACAAGCCCCAGAAGCATTTGGCAGCCAGCCCCATGTTCTCATCTTTAACCCGTTACCCTACTCACGTTTCTGGGGTTGTAGAGTGATAGAGCCAGTTTATCCAGATGATACTGGAGAGGTGATAAAAAGGAGTCACCAATTAGCTCTGGCTACAAGGGCTGTGCCATTGGAAGCATTCAGCCCTGCAGGGAGTTATTTGCCTGAGAAAATACAGTGAGAGGTCGAGCGCTGGCACTTCTGCCAGGCTCAGCATTGTCTGTGGCAGAGCCCTCTCTCCAAGGCACTAAACTGAACTCTCATCTTCCCTGTCAGCTCCTGAGGATGGGCTGAGAGGACTTGTCCTCGCAGCAGTGGCCAGTGTCCTCTTTGGAAAGGACCAAGATCTTCTTTCCACAGGGATTGAATTGCAGGTGGTTACGCCTGGGCTGGAACCTGAGCTGGAGTCACCCTAATTTGTAAAATTAGGCCACTCTGCTCTGGGCTGGGAAGGGTGCCCGGGGAGGGAGAAGGTGACAGGGGACACATTTTGATCCAGGAGGGCTGGGCAGACCCCAGCTGTGTGCGTTGAGTGATTCAAACCACTTTCAAGTCAACATCTTAATCTCCTGAGAATCAAAAGGCCGTGAAACAGCAAGAGGAGCAAATTTCAGCTGGGTTGGCTTCGATTAACATCTTCTTTATGAGTTGTGCTCCATGGCAGATGCCATTCATTAGCGTTATTTACGCATTAGGAGACCTATAATTGGAGACTAGCAAGTGTCCTCATCAGAGTTGACCTTATGTATGGAGAAGCTGACATCTGAATGTCAGATTTGCATCTGTGACTTTTCTCCTCCCAATAACCACTCTAATATGCAAATACTGAGTTGCAAAAGAATGGAAATAAATAAATCCGCTATTTCAGTTATCTCCGGGAAGATTTGTGTTTGCTGCGGCTTTGGAGGCTGTGCTGAGATTAGACTCTGTCACTTAATCAGCAAGTAAGTGAGAAAGAAAGACATTTCAGATGCAGGGGTATGTGGAATGTGAATTGTAAATAGCCTGTAGTGCAATCTGTGAGAAGAAGCAGGTATAAAGTACATTACAGGACCATTTGCAGTTCTTTGTTCAGGTATAACTGGTGCTTACAGTCATTTTGTTAAATATTCTGTTTATGTCCTTTTCCATCCTGAATAAGAAGTTATTCCAGTCCCCAGAGTGAAGGAGACTCACAAAATACCTGCATTGATGTGCTTGAAGCAAGGCATTGATAGAGCCGTGGAAGTAAAGGGGATGAGGCATCAGCAGGGAGAGGATCAAGGGAACAAACTGTTCCCTGTTGCAATGCTGATTCTCTCAGGAGATGAAACAACCATGAGGAGAGAAAAAAAACCTCTGGGGCTTGCCACATTCTGTGTAGGAGACTTGGAGGGAAAGGCTGCTGGCTGGGAGTTTGCTGGCTGAGTAATTTCACACTGGAAGAGGTCAGTGAGCCATGGTGAGTCAAAGACACGAATCTTACACCTCAGACAGGTTTGGGGATGCCCTGCTGTGGCACACATTTTGGGCAGAGGCTCCTTTGCCATCACAGAAACAGAGCCCATGGTCCAGTTGCTCTCCCATGGTTTAAGGTCTTGCTCTTTGCCATGACTCTGTGGTCCCCAGGGATCAGGGAGATTCAGCTCTGCTCTGACCGCCCCAGGCTCCCCACAAAACCAGTGGTGACAGGAAAGCACTTCAGGAGTGTAATTTGTATCCTAGGCAAGCTGAAGTGCCCTTTCTCTTTTCCATGATTATCTGGACAGGTGATAAGACTTTGGTGGTATGAATTGCTCCCTCGGGGTTTGCAGTTACATCTCCAGGGACACATGATAATAAAACAAACAGCCCAGGATTTTCCAGGCTTTCCTTGTAACTTTATGAGAAGAATACAAACCAATTCATCCCAAAAGGATAAACTCTGCCTGCATTTGCCTGCTCTCTTTTCCTGGTGTGTTTGGTCAGAGTCCTCCTGAGTCCTGAGAGTCTGCTTTGCAGGTGTAGTTTCTTTATGTCACCACCTTTTTTTTGCCCCCTACATCCACCTACAATTCATCTTCTTTTTTTATTCCAGCTGGTCCCACAGCCAGGTGCCATCCCCAATGCTGTGACAACACAAACTCATTGCTCATCTCTGCTGCTTGGTGAGTTTTCCAGTATGAAGACCCCACTTTTCACAGCCTTTGTGATAGTGCTCCTTCAGGGGTAATCTCAGTTAGACCCAGGTTTGCAGGAGAAGTGCGGAAAATGATTAATTCTACTGTTTTTGAGGGCTAAATGTGCCTACTCCTTCCTGAATCATAATGACAGTCCTTTTTGAGTCTTTGCTGAGTACAAAGTGTGTATTCCTGCCAATGGGTAAAATTTGTACAAAGAGATCCCACAAATTATTGTATTACAAATCTCACAACTAATATTTTAAGGAATAGCACTGAAGTGGTCGGAATGCTTTTTTCCTAACACTTGCTGTGATTTTTTCCCCAACACTTGCTGTCATTTTTTCCCCTTTTTTAATTCACAACAATGGTTTTTATTTCAAAACTGTAATAAATTTGCATGAAGAAGGTTAATTGCAGGAAATGCCAGAATGCAAACATCCAAACATTGTTACATTTCACAACTTGCTGGTCTTATGCTGACTCTTTCCCTCTGTAATACTGTTTTCGTGAAATTGTCACAAGTGTGACTTAAGAGGGAAAAAAGCTTTGGCACCTTTAATTGTGTGAGAAGTAGAAAAAGACATTGGCTGGGGGTCTGCAGGGCCAGATTCACGATGAAATGCCAGGCACAGATTTATTAATGCTGCTGTAAGAAAAACTGGGAGCTGCCTAATTCTGGGGTTGTAATTCCCCCCATCAAGTTATGTCAATGACAAAGCATCCACACTGCAAGGTGAAGGAGAAGGGTGCTCATGTAGGCTGAGTTTAACTTGAGAGGGATGGGGGAGAGCATGAGATGAGCTGGAAGAAGAAAGCTGCTGGTTTGACCATGTTATTCCCAGCCAGTTTATCTGCTGGGCTTGCAGGCAGCCGAGTGGAGATGCTTTCAAGGCCTTGCTGGCAGACCCATCCCTGGAACTGAAACCTGTCAGCATGTGATAATTTGTGTTATTCTATATTTAGAGCAGCAAGTCACAGCCACAGTTGTTCACGGCTGGTCTTTAAACTGTCAAGGAGAAAGCAAGGCTTCCTTAGATGGGCCTGAAAGTCCCTGATCAATCTCTGCAGGATGGATTTTGCCACTTCATTTGGCCTCGGCCAACCCCGGTGTTTGTCCTGGCGGTCAAGCTCAAGGTGAGGTGAGGATCTGTTGCAATTAACAGCTCCAGCTCTTGGGTCCAGACCTCTCTGTGGCACATCTTTTGCTCATCAATACAGAATTGCAGATCCTCAGCTGGGATGGATGGTGTTGGGTGGCCACTGGCTGTTTTACTGGGAGCAGCCCCACTCATGGACGTGCCTCTGGATCCAGATCCCACGGCTGACTCATTTCTGTACATCCCAAACCTAAACAGCAGTGATGGTCTGCATTGTATCTAATTTGCATTTGTATCTAATCTAATTTTTTTGGCCTGTCATGTATTATTTTCTTGACAAAATCTCACTGGGATCCTGATGCTCTGCTTGAAAATATTTTAGTTTTTAAGCCTGATTTTGTCACCAGACTCAGACAGGACTGAAAAGACTGGAAATACTGTACCAGAATCATAGAACTAAATGAACACATCCCACATCCCTATTGATCTTGGGTCAAAATGTAAAATTTCAACACGATTTAAACATTTCGTTTAGATGTCAGCTCTTTAAAACAATATTTTTCTTTTAACAAAAGAAACATCCATTTTCTTTTCAAAAGCTTGTTTTGAGCAACAACATGACAGCTTTCAATTCCATGACTGTTACAAGTGGGACATGCTGATATTATCTGTTTCATTTTTTGCAGAATAAAATCTGATGACAATCAGGAAACTGTCACGTTGGAAACTTTTTGCAAACCTTTCCCTGTCCCCCAGCAATCTGGCAAATATATTCTCCCCATTTCACCCCTCTTAACAGCTTTTTCTTTTTTTTTTTTTTTTTTGGCCTGTCATTCAAAGTGAGTGTAAGCTTGGCAGCTTGGCTAATCCTTGGCTTTTTTTCTGGGATCAGCTGTATGGCTGTGCTGTATGGCTGTGCTCTGTGCTATGTATATGTGAATTTCAAATAGAGGCCTGAGACAACCAAGGCATTTTCCATGAGTCATGGAGCAGCCACCAGATAGCAGTGCTATTCCATCTGTGTGGACAGGGGCTAGGCAGTGACCCAGCTTTATCTGTCACCTCTGGCCCATTGGCAATGCTAATCCATCCATTTCTGCGGTTTCCGAAATCTTTTCAAGTCTCAGAAACACATGAAAGGGGGAAGAAAAATGGAAATATTACCTCTATTACTTCTGCCAAAAAAATGTGAATTTAAAACTATGCACAGAGGAGAAAAATGTAATCATAACAGCACTTGGTAGCTGCTGAAAATGTTGAGTCACTACAAGGGATCTGTCTGTTTTCTGTTTGTTTCAGTGGCAGGTGAAGGAGGGTTGATTTAATTATTTTTTAAAGAGAGTGAGACAAGTGTTGATTTAGCAGTTTACTCATCAAAGTAATTCCACTTATGGAGCTGCAGGATTCCAGAAAAAAACATGTTCACAAGCTGAAATTAATGTCCTGCATGCAGCAATCTAAGAGCTTTGCAGATTTTACCCATAACATAAAACAAAAAAGTTATTTTGTAAGCAGGCTTCCAGAGAAACTGGATTGCAAAGTATTTTTTAGAATGAAATGAGGCAAAACAGTCATAAAGACATTGTCTTGTGAATAAATTTCAGTCAGAAAACTCATAACAGTGTATGAGCCAAATTAAGAGGTAGATGCAAGGAGAAGGGAGGAAATGAATTTTAAAATTAATGTTGAAAAGAACTGGAGATGATGAAGCAGGAACTTCCCTGAGAAACATCACATCTTCTGCTCTGAAGGAAAGAGTCTAGCAGGGTGCAGGGAGAAGAAACCACCTCTGACAAAGTTGGCACAGCAAGTTCCTGCACACTGAAAGTTCTATTTTTATGCAAGGTGCAGCAGTGTGCATTTTGTGCTGCCTCAGGCAGTGCCTAGAAATGCTTCTTGCCCCAGTGAATCCCACAGCAGCTCTGCAGCAATGGTGTGGAAGGGAGCGTGCTTGGAGGTGACAAGGGCCAATTTCCAAAGTTGCTGGCACCTAATTTATGAGCCTGGGGTGTGCTTACCCAGGACCTCCCTGATACACTGGCTAGCTGGGCTAACTAGCCCATGGCATAAAAGGCACGATTTCTACAGGTGCAGAGGGCATTGAAAGGCAGAAATATGTGGGCACAACTATGCCTGTCCCATTTAGAGATGATTTATGGGGTAAAATGCACCCCAAGAGAGCAGGTGTCAGGGAGGGCAGCAAGCTGCTGAGTGTTTCTGCTGTTCATCCTGTAGTGTCTGGTTCTTTGCTTTGCTCTCTGCCCTTGCCCAGAGAGCTGGGAAGAAGCTAACAGTGAAAAAGAGAGAAATTAAGGTGACTGAAGATCAAACTGCTAGGAAGGGATTTGAGATTTGCCAAGGAGCTGCAGGGAAGGGAGTGATCACAGAATCGTCATCACAAAATCATTGAATGGTTTGGGTCAGAAGTGGCCTCAAAAATCTTCTATTTCCAACCCCCCTGCACTGGGCAGGGCCACCTTCCCTGAGCAGTGACAAACTTCTGTCCTGGCTGGTTCATAAGCTCATTTGTGTGCTCAGATGGGCTGAGGGTGGAGGAGCAATGCCCTGTCACATCACACCTGCCTGTGTCCCCAGTGCTCCCAGAAAGTGGAGCCCAAATCCTCCTTGTGGATCCCAGAACCACAGAGCTGGAAATAGCCAGGATGCTGTTCAGAGCCTGGTGACACTGAGCACTGAGAATTAATGCTGCATAGAAAGGTTTCAGGCACACATTTTGCAGCATTTGCAAACCTTGCATTGAGGAGAAAAGCTTTGGCAATTAAAGTGAATGTCCCCAGAGAGCTTTTCACAGCTGTGCTGGTTTATGATGTGTTTGAGGTAAGGCCAGAAGTATGAAGACACTTGCCAAGGGTGCACATAATTTACATTCAATGTTTAATCCCTTCCCAGAGAAACAGTGAATTTTTTTCTTGATAATATCTGTTGAGCTTGACTACATTTCCTTTCTTCTATGTGTGAATATTTGGGTCAATTAAGTCTTTCCATATGTATTGTTTATTCCTATTTTGAGCCTCCTTTTCTGTGATAAACGGGGAAAAAAAATCAATCATGAAGAAAAATATATCAGAAAAAGAAAACTGAGGGAAAAGAGGAAGTGAAGAATATTAAAACTGAATGTTTAATATAGAATTTTTATTTTTAAAAAATCAAATAAATGAAACTATGTTATAAAGAAAAAAATATGATTTGAAAAGGAGATATTTCAAAGATGGGGCACTGAGGGGCATGGTTTAGTGGTGGGCTTGGCACTGCTGGGGCAAAGGTTGAAGTCAATGATCTCAAAGTTATTTTCCAACTTAAATGATTCCGTGATTCCATGATTATTTAATAGTTTCCATAGAAATGGATTTCATCCTCACTCTCACAAAACACCCTCTGATTTTGTTAATGGAATTTGAGAGCAAAATTCTCTGCTCATAGTTGCTACTTACAACCTGGAGATGAGATTTCCATCCTAGATGGAGCAACTGCTCTTCTGACTAACTCTCATTTCTGTCATCTTCTTCCACAGTTAAAAGCCAATGCTTATTCAGAAGCTGTAAAACTTTTGATATCCTCTTTTTCTTTTGAAAATCCTGTACTTTTGCTGCTGCTTAAATAAACAAGAGAAAAGCTCTTTTTGCTAATTTCTGGCTTGAGTGGAGAAGAAAGCTCCCAGTACTTAAAGTTTTTTGTCTGTTAAAATAATTACAATAATTACATGATAAAATACTGCTTAGAAATAAGATAGATTAGCTCAATAACTGCTGTACTGCATTTGCAGTTGATGAGGCTTATTGTATTAATCAATGGCCTGCAACACAGAAAAATGGCAGAAGTGGGATGGGAAGTAAATGTATCTAAATTTCATAATTTGAAAGACTCTGGATGGATGTGCATCACTACTGAAGCCAGTCTGGGCTTAAGAAACAAGGTGAAGTACAAAATATCATTTATCCTATAAAAAAGTGGAAATATATTAAATCTTCCACGCTGAATTCAATTCAGTAGTTCATGAAATGTCAAAGTGCAGGTGCACATAAATAAACGGAATATTTCTTTTTAGATCCTGCATGCAATTTTAAACATCTGCAAAAGTGAAACACAGGCCCTGCAAGCTGAAGAGGTGTTGAAGATCTCTGAGTCTGGAAGCAGCACACAATTGTAAAATTCACCCCTGAAACCTCTGCTGATCCAGCCAGACTTTGCAGCAGTGGTGTAGGAAATGGGTTGGCTAATTCAAAGAGGTTCATGAATTTTCAATGAAATCCACCTAAAATCTTCCTGGGTATTGTGATATATTCAGCCAAGTAATGTTCACTTTCAGTCTCCAGAAAAATTGGACTCAGAAATGCTGAGATGCCATAATAGCTCGATCTTACAGTATTTTCTAGCACCTATTTGAACATTCCCTGTGAATCTCACTAGAAAGTCTGCTTTTAGACCATCAACAGCTCTGCATCACAAAGAAATTAAATAATCCGTGTTGGCTATGAACAAAATTTCTAGTTAGCTGGTATTTATTTGTAACAAACTCAAAAGCAAACCTTCTCCCACAACTGCTGTGGACCCATCAGTTACTGGATGCTCTGGAACAGGAATAGGCCAAAGCTTTTCAGTGAGTCTAGTGAAACAATATCCACATTTCTCTCTTTGGCATGGGCAGCCAGAGCTTTTTGTAGCAATAAAACATGTTATTTAGATTGCTTGGATACCAAGGTCCTGTTGTCTCCCAGAGCATTTATCAGAACATGGATGTTGCTACATGTCACCTGCTTTTCCTTGCCTCTCTGTGTTAAATCCCAGCATACCATCCTAAAGGAGAAAATCTGTGATGGAGCACAGTTTTGGGGACAGTCTCCTTCAGAGCACACTCTATCTAGGCTTCAACAGGAGAATTTCACATGTTTAAATTATTCTGTCTGTGGAAACTCCCCTGAGAAGATAAATGGGTATTGACTTTAGTGGGATTTTTAGTGGCCTTTGGTTAAACACTGTGTGTATATTTAATGGGACAGGGGCTTTATCTCCTCATGGCTGTAGAACATAGAAAGCATTTGTCAGTACTTGATCAATAATAAATAATGTTGATAATAAGTGCCAGGATGCAATGAAAATTAACCTGCATTTTCATTGCCAGTTAGAAGTATTTATTTTGTGCAAGTGTGGTGGGCCAGGACACTAAATCATCCAGTGATAATTCCATGCTAAGGAACAAAGTGCAGGTATTATTTGTGACTGCTGTGGTGGACAGAATCAGTTGGGACAACACTTCCTCTCCCCTTAAATTTAAAATGTTTTGCAATATTCTTATGACAGATATTTCTTTTGTTAAATATATTCTTGCATCTCAGGATGGGGCAGGAATCTGTACCCCAAAGGGGCAGGGGTGACAGTTTCTGACTGCAACTCTTCCCATCTCTCTGGGCAAAAGCTGGGATTCAGCTGTGCAAGTCCCAAACCTGTGAGCATCTGACTTTCATTATCAGCCACAAAAGTGCACAAATTGAAACCAGGAAGCCCCTATTTGTCAAAAACACTCAGAGCTGTTAAATCACTGAACAATGTGATGACACATTTGTTCCTACCAGGCCTTGAAATGTGAGACCCACTTGTGATGCCAGCACACAGCTCTCCCTGCTGTCACCCAGGGGTCCTGGGGGATCAGCCACAGACCTGCCCATGGATGAGCTGCAACTCCAAAGAGCCTGCCCAACACAGGAGACTCCCATCTGGCTCAGGGAGAGGAAATCTCAGTCAAGAATACCTTGGAAACAGAGCTATTCATCTAGGCAGCTTTTCCCTCCTGTCACAGTGGAGTTGTAGAGAATTGCTGCTGCCTCCTGCACATATCAACCTGAAACATGGGACAGACAGTTTGAGAAAATCTATAAAGTCCAAAGGGTCTTCCTGAGCTGCTTTGTGTTGTCAGCAGCCACACAAACAAGGTCTCAGGTGTGTGGGTGGTTCCAGGGTTGTCCCGAAGGAGTGAAGGGCACAAGTGAGTGTCTGCCAGGGCATTTCAATGTCACTGCCTTTGGGAAGAGGAAGGGTGCTGTTCCTCACAGCAGTGTGTGGCTGTCCTGGGATGGGGAGCAGCACAGATTTCTGTTTCTCCTCAGCTACAGATGTGGTGGGGTGGGGTTGGGAGAAGCTCCCCACGTTCTCCCAGATGAACCTGCCTTGGACTTCCCACACTGCATTGTGTTCCCCACACAAACACAAGAGCATCCACTCCATTTATTCCCCTAAAATCACCCCATCAGAAGCTGGTTGCTTTTCCATCCATCTGCATCTTGAGTAGCTACTAGAAGTAAGAGACATACAGAAGTAACACTTCTCTGAATCAAATCAATGTGCTTCTGACCTGGAAAGGCATAAATCAAGAGCCAACAGGTGGGGTGGGAAATGCAGAAGAATCAAGACTGGGAGCTGTAAGATCACAGCAGTCAAAGCCAGTAAAAAGCTGATGCTGGAAGAATTAGATCACCACCAGCCAAGGTGAATTTAGCCTCCAGTGCAGCTCTTGCAGGCAGTGCAGCACTGAGCTCCTCAGTAGCTCTCTCCAAAGAGGGACTTTGATGTCTGTGCTGGTGCCCCAGTTTCGCAGAAGTCAGCAGCATTGCTGAGGCACTGAATGTCAGAGGTACAGGGCTGGCAGAGCTGGGACTGCTGCCAAACCAACTGAAACACACTCAGCCAGCAAGTGCTGATTCCATCTCTACCAAGGCAACCTTCCCAACAGCCCAGCATGGAAATCTAACTGGTCCAACCAGTTATGCTGGAGAGCTGTGGTGTAAGGATGCAAAACAGCCACAGTGGCTGAAGAAGGATTCAGACTGGGGCATCTTTGTGCACCTTTGTTTGGGGTGCAGCCCATGGTCAGCAGCTTCTGTCTGCACCAATCCTGCCTGTGAGTTACTGCCAGTGACCCATCCTAAGGACAAGGCAAATCAAAAGAGAAAATGGGGAGAGTCTGAGCACTCCTGTGGCTTGGAGAAGCTCTCAGAGGTGTCAAATATCTTGAGTCTACCCAACAGGTTCTTAATGCAACCCCATCCTGGCACTGAGTCAGAAAGCTCTGAAAGCAAAAAGAACACCTGGCCACACCTGATATTGCTGATTCAGCACTCTTAACATGTTTATTTTGCAATTGCCCAGTGCTGCAATTGCACTCAGTGCTTGCAATCCAGCCTGAGGAGGGCATGAACAGACAAACAAAGTCTCTGGCCCAAACAATTCACATTTTCACTTTACAACTCTGCTCCTACTTCAAGCCAGTTATGGATGATGTTATAGACTAGCAAATAGACAGACAGATGGACTTTCTTACCTCCAGCCTCTGCTGAAGTCCCTCCACCCTTTGAAAGATAATTTATCTTCTTTTGACGTAGTTTTGCCTTTTTTTTTTAATTGATCAAATGTCTTCTGAAACTTCAAGTCTGTTTTTCCTGCTTTGTTGTGGAAGCAAATAAGACAGGCTTATGGCTCCATGTAAAATTTCAGCCTTGTTTATAAATTGCTTGTGATTGATTAAGTAATAAAAATGCTTTTAAGACAGGGAGGTAAATCTCCCAACTAATTGTTTAGTGCTTTACATTATAACCTTGTTACAGCGACTGGGCTGAATAGCTTTGCTAATTCTGTCTCTTAAGAGTCACACTGGAGCTGTAATCCCAGTTTGCTGCTCTGCCCTGACCACTGAAAGACACAGACCATAATTAATGGGTCAATAAACGAACTGAGTGATGCATCTGGAACACGAGAACAAATCTTTCCTTTTTAAAGGTGAGTTCTGAGGTGGAGATGATTTCTCAGGCAGGAACACTGCCAATTTCCAGCCATGTTCTGGAAGAAATACAGCAGGAGCATGGCCCCTCTGCCTCTCAGCCACTTCTCATCTGCCTCTGTCATGGAGCCTTGGGAAAAGAAATCAGCAGCACTGAGCTGGGTGTGTTGAGAGCAGGTAAAATGAAGACTAAATTGGGGAAGCTGGAGTGATTCATATGCAAAATGTCTTCACTCCATGTTGTTTTCTCTTTTGGATACAAAGCAGTGACCCAGTTCACATATTGGACTCGAAGGGCCATGAAAATACCTACAGTAAATAATTTAACAGAAGCTCAGTAATCCTAGATTTATTTCTACATAACTACCAGAGAGGAAGCAAGTGTTGTCCATTGATTGAATGCTTGAGATGGTTCCTCTGAAAAATGTTGAATTGAGGGAGAGTTCTGATACTAATTTTGATATAGTTCAGTAACACATGTGATAACCTATGATAACAACCATGCTCCTGATTTCAGGCTCATGCAGAGCTAGATTAGATCAGTCTCTTGGGTGAAATGAGCCAGTGCAGCTTTTGTTCACACAAAATACAGAGCTGCTGGCAAATTCAGACCAGCTGTGAAGGCATCAGCAAAGTATCAGCCCCCTTCCTGGGCTCCCCAAATCTGGGGGAATAAACACACTTCCACCCTCTCCTCTTGTTGTTGTGTTGGTTTTTTTTAACAAAGAGGTCAATTAGTCTTGACTTTGAGTTCCCTTCCAGGCATTCATCAGCAGCAGAGGCAGGAGGCTGATTGCTGGGGCTGATTGTGGTATTGAACAGCTGATTAAGGGGCCTTAATTGTGAGGACTAGAAAAAGGCTAAAAAGCCCCCAAGCCCTAAAACTTTCAGGGAGGATGGGCCTTGCTTCTGTGGAGCATTTAATGGCACCTGGACCAGCATCTCTCCCTCCTTGATGGATGCTCCCTAAGTGCTGAGATGTGTTTGGGTGAAAGTAAGCTCAGAAATGAGCCACTTTTTTGAGGATGTTTTTCTGGGAGGGAAATAGAGGTGGTTTTCTCATGGATCTGGTGTTCCCAGCTGGGCCCACACAAGCAGCCCCATCCTGGTGCTGCCAGCACCTTCAGCTCCCTGTGAGGTGATGCTGAGGGAGGTGGTTGGGACTGCAAATGGTTGGATGCATCTGGGCCAGGTGTCCTCCCTGTGCAGGCTCACATGTCTGAGCAGGTACCTGAAATTAGCACTTTGATTTTTGCACACCTGCATGGTAAAAGATAAATGAGAGGAAAAGGAGCCCTTTTTTATCATTAAAATCAAAGCAATGCTCCAGCACACAAAACCTGCCAGCAGGCAGTTCTGCCTTTCATGTGCTCACAGGCTCCTTGGTGTGGCATGACACAGTGGTCCCCCAGTGCTAAAGCTAGACTCTTAGAGAAAAGAGTTGTAAAGACCTCTGTATGTGCTTTCATACACCCTGTAGCCAGTTTACATATACATTTCCTTAATCATGTACATTCTTATACCCCTTTTTCAGTTGCAGCAGCATTTACTCATTCAAATTTGTGCCATGTTTGCATTAACCCCACTGTCATGGCTTCATTATTATTAAAGCTGATGCTTGCAGGTGTCTTATCAAAATGCCCAGAACCAAAACTGTCTGAGGTTTGGTTTACCAGCATTCTACTTCAGTAAGCAACCAGATTTTATAGTCTGCTCCTCAGCTGATGCAAGGTCAAAGTCAAGCCTTCAATGAATGCAAAGCAACGTTACCTGATCTAGCTGAAAATCAAACAAAAATCATTGTCCTCATTACACTTTTACCTATTCTAGGTAGTAAAATTCCTAATGAATGAGGCTTCTCAGGCTGTGTTCTCTGCAGCATGCACTGCTCTACTGCTGGAAAACCTCTGTGTCATTGCTAAGACCCAATATGGCCTGATTCAAGAAAGCACCAGGAAACTGCAAAATGCAGTGATTTTCCTGTGCCTGCCTTTACTCAGCTGCCTGTACACACCTCAGAAAACTCTGTGTCCTCACTGGCTGTTTTATTCCTCTCCTCTGAATCTTAATGATGTATTAACAGCACTAATCAGCCCCAGATGTAATAAGTCACAAGGGAGTGTTTTGTTGCTTTGGCCCCCACCTTGCCCATGCTGGGGCAATTGATAATTGATGCAATTAAGCAGCTCCTCTGCATCCTGGTGCAATGAATACATGACAATGTCTCAGTCACAGAACTTAGGCAGTGATGCTGCCTTGAAATGAGAGAGTTGTGTTCATACTTTCTTGTGCTCTTAGAGAAGATTAATGAGAATTCATACTGAGGGGGAAAAAGCATAATATTTTATTTTGCTGGCAGCATGCACATATAATAGAAATATCTTTTTTAATAAAAATCAATGATGACTTAAAATACACAGTAAATGTTGTAACATTAATAAAAGATGCGACACATAAAATTAGACTTAAATGTGCAGTTTTCCCAGCTATTTACAACCCACATTTCAGATCTGATCATGCTTCCAGCAGAGTGAAATGGTCTAAAACAGCTGTCAGATGAAATAAAATAAATACTGCCTCAGTGCAAATAAAATAAAACAGCATCCCAAAAATTCCTGATTGAGCTCCAATGTCACCTCCCTATAATCTGAAGAGGAGTCAGGATGCAGGTCTCAAGCACAGATGAAGGTCACTATAAGCAGGGTTCTGTTGTGGTTTAACCCCAGCTGGACACCAGTCCCCTGCTCATGCCCCAGTTTATGTATTGAGCAGGAGAGTGGGTTTTTCTTTCTCTTTTTATCTTCTCCTCCATGAGTCAAACAGCCCCAGTTCCTTCACTGGTTCCTGTAGGTCCTGCTGTTCCCTGCTCTCCTCCAGCTGATCCAGGCAGTGCCTGTCACAGGCTGCAGTTCTCAGCTGAGCCTGCACCAGCCCAAAGTCAACAAAAAGCTGCTTTTGTGCATCCCACAGGCCTTACTGCTGTTTATATCCAGTGTGGTTTGTCCCTTTCTCAGCAGTGTGACATTTTTGCCTCTTTTTCTGCTTAGTGGTCACTCCAGATCCCCTTCCATACAGTTATTTAACCAGTTGTTGACACTTTGTATTTATGGTTTTGACCACCCTTGCTTATCTCTGCTGCATTTTAAGCCTGTCCTTTGGAGTAAATTTACTTGCTCTGAATAGAATCTTGGGACTAAATTTAATAAGTTTTGTTTCTATTTTATCACTCAGGTTATTAATGAAAATATTGAGCAGCAGAATTAAGAGGCACCATGTAAATCCTCCACGAGACTTATCCTGCTAGTCCAACAATGAACCATTTATTATTCTGGATATGGCTTTTCAAACAGCTGTTCACAAAAAACATGAGTATGTTTCTTTACTTTGTCATGAACAACAACATTCAAAACCTTAGAAAGTGAAATTACAGCTTAGCTACTGTGTTTGCTTAGGTACAGAGTCTCTGGAAGGATAGAATAGCTTATTATGACTTTCTTAACATATATGACATATATAACATAACATATATACACATCCTTGTCTGCTAACACCCCAACAGTGAAAGAAAACTGCAGAATGGATCTCAGTGCAAGAGGGAATTTCCTGGAACAGAAATGTGTGGAAGCACCCCAGAGAGCAGGGGTGCTTAAGGATGGGCAGAAACGAGTGAGGAGGGGATGAGCAGGTCTCTCCCTGTCTGTGGGTCAAATCCAGAGCTTGTAGCAGTGATTTGGGCTGGTACCATGGTAACTCTAAGGACACACAGACACAGGAGTAGCAGCAAAGGCAGTGTGTACTCTGAGCAGTGATTTGCACCTCTCTTACCCAAGGAAGCAGAAACAGTGTGGAAGGACCATGTGTTTTATTCTGTGGGTCAGAATCATCTCCCCTGGTGAACCCTTCTGGCTGTGACTCTGCCAGCTGCACTGAGCTGCTGCTTCTGGACAGAGACCAAGGGTCTGCCTCCATACAGTCACTGTCAGTTTTGCAGGGCAGACAGGCCACTGAGAGAAAAAGAGGGATGCCCAGTCTGCTGTCCTGGGTTCCATGTGCCTCTAAAGAAGACCCTGATGAGATAATTGGAAATCAGAATTGTCACCTTCTTGCAGGGGTACTGCTGTGCTGGAAGGAAATTTCCAGGGACTGCAGCATGCTTTAGTTCAAGACCTGGTTAAACAGAGTTCATTTAGGGAGAGAGAAGGTGATGTCCCTATTTTGTTTCCCCTACTTTCCTTATTTAATATCATCACTCCTAGCAGTGCACTTGGGTAGTTGCCCTCTGTGCCCTCTAAATACTTTAATTCCATCCTTGATTATTTATACCCCTTGATACAGAGGGACTTTTATCACAGACCCTGCTAGTCATTGGTTATCCATGTAGGCTATTTTTAGCAATGTTAATCTTTCCTCCAAAGTCATTGCCTTGAGTACCCTGATCATTCCAGCTGCTCTTTGCTGAGCTCCCTCCAAGTTGTTGGCAGGACACACCCCACAGCCTTTTATTTTTTGAAAATGCCCTTTGTGTTTTAATTCCAACTAGCATGACACAGCATGGAGATGCTGGGTGGTGTGAGTCCTGGAAAATGCAGAATTAGGGCTGTGGGATGTGTTCCAACATTGACAAGCTTGGGGAGACAGGGTGTTGAGGGGATTTGAGATGCTGAGCAGGAAGAGAGTTGTTCTATTTCAAGTGTTAGCAACAAGACCTGAAGTTATAACAACTCACCTGTTCAGAACTGAGAGCTGGGGATAGTTTTTTACAAAGAGCATTGCTGAGTTCCTGAGATTTCAGCATCACCTTGAGCCTGTGAGGTTCAGTGTGCAGTTCCCTGTGGCTTGTGGCTGGGTAAGGTCTCACAGGGGCCACTCAGTCTGACAGCAAGCACCTACAGGTTTACACTTAGACTCTCCTGTTTGCCAGCCTGCACTCTGAACTCGAAGACCACTTTAGAGCTCAGAGGAGTTGTGTAAGTCACAACTCCAGGTTTTTTAGCCTGCTACTCAAACTGATAACACTTTTCACATCTTGCATAAGCAGGGTGGAAAGCAGTGCCCCTCCCCACCCTGCCCTCACTTAATTAGACTGGGATTAATTTAATAAAGAAATGAAATATTTCTTTTCGCGTTTATTTTCGCGTAATTTCACGTTTATTTATTTGTCTCATATTTTCATGTTCCTTTTTTCAAGAAGCAGTCAGAGGCTGGAAAACTGTCCTTCTTGTACTGTTACCATGGAGAGAAAAAAAGCCCATTAACATTGTTATTAAGGCTTTTCATGTTACCAGTCAGAAGCAGGGAGTAAGCTACACAAATGTCCCTGACCTAAAACACAAGCAGACATGCAGTACAGCAGAGCCAGGAGATCCCTCACCCTGTGCTGGTGCTCAGGGCAGCTCACCCTTAAAGCATTTGCAAGATCTAAATGTTCCTGCTTAGCTCCAATCTTTAATGGAGTTGGAAGGAAGGACCCAAATCTAAGAAATTAATAATTTTGGGAGACTCTGCAGGTGGTCCAGAGATGGGCCAAAATGATGCAATTTCTCAAAAGCACACTGAGATAGAGAAGTCAGTGCTCCTTTCCATTATTTAGCTTCTTACTCTCCCACTGCTTTATATCCCAAGACAGTTCCACTTTGAAGTAGAAATAAAGACTGATGTCATTGGTGCCCAATATCTAAAAAATTGACACAGCCAGGAGTTCATCTCCACTTGCATAATTTCACTGATTCCAGCAGGATTTACAGCTCCCAGTCCCTGTGCTGAGAAGAATAAAGCCAGTGCAGTCTGGCTCTTCTTTATTATCCCTCTTAAAGTTTATGTCTTCAAATATGGTCTGGTTATGAGTTAACAATACTGAAAAGATCAATAGCAGAGTCTGACTAGGAGAGCTCAAAACATGTTCATAAAAGTTAAATTAGAATCATAAAACGATTATGGGCTCCTGCCTTTTTTTTTTCCTATTATTATTTTTATTTTTTTTTCCTTGACTCTGCTGCTTGATTCAGGTGGCAGTTTGCTGGCTGCCAGAGAGATAGCTCCCATCTGTCCTCCCCTCCTCTTCACTGTCTCTTCATTAAAGACAAAAAAAGGGCTGGAGCAGGGCTGCGTGGAGACCCCTCCAGAGAATTTCAGTGGGGCTCAGGTCACATTTAACTGCTCTCCATTTTTATCATACTTTTTCTGAAGCAGGACCTTAGCAGGTGGCTCACAGAAGGTTCTCCAAAACCACAGAAAATAGTGAGAAACACAAAATATATTCACAATCTTTATTGCAAAAGCATTGCAGGGAGTGCCTGACACCTCTAAGGCCAGGACAACTTCTACCCTCTTTCACACCATCTCCAACACTTGTCACAAAAGAGAAACAATTTTGCTATATCCTTTTACTGGTTTGCTTCCTCCTCATCTTCCCTTGAACCACTTTATTTTCATTAGGGGGAGAGGACAAAATCGAGGTTAAATCGTAGAATCACAGAATGGTTTGGATTGGAAAGGAATGTTGAAGTTTCAACCTTCCTGCCATGGGCAGGGCCACCTTCCACCAGGCCAGGCTGCTCAGAGCTCCATCCAGCCTGACCTCAACACTTCCAGGGATGGGGCAGCCACAGCTTCTCTGGTGATGTTTTTGCAGTCTATAGTGACATTTCTGTGAATAACCATATTATAACACATGCTGGTAAATCTGGTCCCAGCTGATGGTTTTATGTCCCATCTCTGCCTTGTCTCCTTCTAGACCTTCTCTTATTGCTGTGTGTTTAACACACTTGTCCATTGCCAAGAGTGGAAATTACCCCACTTTATCAGATGGTAGAGAGGGACATGGGGCAAAAAATGACCCTGTGGAGATGAAGGGGGAGCTCTGGGGTGCAGGCACTCCTCAATATCAGAGCATCTTCCTTTCCCATGCCATGGTTAACTTCTCCTGAGGATTCCAGTGACAGCAGAGTTCCTGTGAACTCGTGTGAGCTTCTGCACGTGGGTGTATCATGTGGGATATCCAAATGCTCCTGAGGACTACCTGAAGTAACCTTGCTCTGCTTCTAACAAAAAACACTGCTCAGTGATTTACATTCCTTTGTAATCTGATGCAGTGATTAGAAAAATCTCTTCATTGTAGTTTTTTCCCTTTAACACAGCAACCCATGACCCCTGCGCTGGGTTTGAGAGGGAAATGTCAGCTCTTCATGTGGAAATGAGTCAGGCATCCTGTGTAAACATCAGGGGGAGCAGGGAGCCGACAAGGACCTGGGCAGGGGAACATGAAATGGGCTTTAATCTGATCACAAATCTCTCTTCTAGGGAGGTGAGCTGTGGCCTGCCAGGTGCCCTAGATGGTAGAGACAATTCCCCAGCTATGGATTGCAGGCTCAGAAGGATTAAAGGAAGGAGCTGCCAGGTGATGGTATTGTGCTGTTTTACTGTGGTTTAGCACAGAAGCCAGCCCTGGCACCCTCCATGAGCCCTGTTTCACATCACCAGCCCTCTGCCCTTGCATCACCCCTTCTTCTCCCACATCCCGGTGCTTGGAAAGGGCAAGGTAGTCTAATTTCTCATTTTTTCCCTGCAGTTTCTCTGTAATGAGCTAGGACCAACTTCTCATCCCATTTAACCTGCCAGGGGAGACTCAGAGAGGAATTGCAGGTTCCTTGACCTCTGATGAGCAGATTTGCTCATCTTTGAGCAACCTTGAAGTTGCCACAGAGCCAGTGAGGCAACTCCTGCCTCCTGCTCTGTTCCCTCCATCTGAGGGCTGGTGCAAACTCCCTGCACCCATGGAGGAGGGGGGTGGCAAAGCATGGACCAGGGAGACCAGATGAGAGGAACACACTGTACTCCAGTAATCCCATTTCCAAATTGCCCAGTTACTGGGAGATGGTGCCCCTTCCTTTAATGCCTTCAAGAACAAGAATGGGGAAAGTGAGGGGAAAAAAGGCCATAGAGGGTGGTGGGGAATAGCATGGATGGTGCAAGGTCCTTTCTGGAATAGGAGGACACAGACTCAGATCCTGAGTGGATTGTTGAGATGCTTGGGGAGTCGAGGACCAGATTCCTGAGTCCCACACTGAAAGAAGGGGAGTCAAGCAGGGAAGCTGCCTTGCAGGAGATGGGAGAAAGGAGAATTGTTTGGACAGGGCAGGATGGTCACTGCTACTCATGAGCAAGGGAAAACATCAGGAGCTGCTTGAGGAGGAGATTTTCAGGTTTCTCTTAAAATAATGGGTCTGGCTTTGGGGAGAGACACACTCAAGGGCTAAAAGTGTGCAACATCCTGCACTGGGGTGCTGCAGAGCAGAGTTTTACACTGCTGTGTGTTCACTGTGTGTGCCCAGGGCAGGCTCCACCTGGGCTGCTGCTCTCCATAACACTCATTGTTCAGCAACCTTCCTGCTCCCAGAGAAAACAAGTGAGGCAGTTCCTAGTTCAAAGGCTCTGTGAGGAGCAAAAGCTGCTAACAGAAATCCACAGAGCTCACCCTGCTGCTGCCACACACAGGGGTGTGGGGAGGCTCTCTGGCTTTGGAAAGTGCCTGTGCAGCTCTGGCACAGCAGCAAACACCACAGTGGGTGGTCACCTGCAGCCTGGCAGCCCAAGCAGAGCAATGATGATTAGCCTTGCAGCCAGACTGCTGCTGCAAGCAGCTTTGATCTTGGGTCATCTCCCTGAGCACTGCTCTAGCAGCAGGGAAGGGAGCAGCAGCAAAGCTTCCTCCAATCCCACATTGCCTGGCTGAGCTCTCAAGCCTGATAAGGAAAAATTGAATTTCTGTTCTCTGACCTCTAGATCAGATTCTTTTCCCCACACTGAGCTTATTGCAGATCAATGGTTTTTAAGTGCTGACATAAACACAAATATTACAGCTGGGCAGTTGATAATAGAGGCTGTTTATTACAGCAGCATTCCTCAATAAGATACAATTATGTCCACACTTACATGGCTCCTTTCAGCTGGGGAGCTCAAAGCTGCAGAGCCTCACAAGACCTTGTGATGTGAATCTAATGCTGTTGCAGAAGGCAGGAGAGCCCAAACAGGCTGAACATGGAGGCATGAAGCCATGTCCTGTGGATCTACTGTCTCCCATGAAAGCCTGTCTAGCCCAGCCTTGTCCCTCCTGTGGGCACAAGAGTTTGAAATACTTTCTGATCCCCCAAGTGTTCTTTTCTTCAAACCTATTGCCAGTCTGTGGTTTTATTTGTTCCAAACAGCAACCATGACAACCTATTAATATATCCACAAAGATCCAACAGGATCCATGGAGTCAAGTACCATTTTAGCATCAACAACAAGGAGTTAATGAGGTATTGCTCAGTCAAGCTATGTACTTGGAAAAGAAATCCTTCCATTTCACATGCTACAATGCTCTTACCTTTAGGAGAAAGATAGAGGGTGCCAGCATTGCTACCTGATTTTCTCAAGTGCTTCCAGGCTCCCTGGGAACTCAGTGACAATGCTGAAAATTAGACCTCTACCTGCACATTGATCTATACTTTTTGTTACAAAGAGATCCACAACCTTCAGGCATATATAGGAAGATATTTAAAATGAAAAATGATGAGACTAGAGCGAGTACAAAAGAGATGTAAAAGCTTTTTGAAACGGCACACTCTGTTCCCAGCCCTGTACTTAACTTGCTTTCTCAGCTGGTGTTGCTGGAGAGGGTTGGGTAACTGAAGGTCACTGCAGGTACTTGCAAAAGTGTCTGGGGGGTTGCTTCAAAATGAAAGGTTGCTTCTCTCATTTCCTCACAGACTATGGCCAAAGAGATCTGAAGATTGCAAAGCCCTGGGAAGGCAGCCCAGCATTGCCTAGGAGCATGAGCTGAATTGAAAGTTTCAATATTCCTCTTTTTGTTGTGATTATTTTGCAACCAGCATTTACAAAGAGCTACACAGCTCTTTGAAACCCAATTCACTGGTGCAAAGAGAAGAGTGATTAAAACAAATCCAAATACCAGATGGCTTGGGGATTTGAGAGAGTCTAAAGATTCACATCTCTATTGTGAGGTGAAAACCACTTTTATTACTTGAAAATCATTGACAACTCAAGGACTTGGTTCTCAGGGAAGCCATGACTGCACGAGGGTGTCTCATTGCTAGTTCTTGTGTGGTGCTGTCTCTCCCCCTGGAAATACATCCACACACTCCAGTGTGTCACTGTCCCTTCCCCCTTTTTCCATGGGACAGCTGGAAACCTCCCTGTATAGTGACCCAGGACAATTTTTTGTGTGTTGTCTGCTTTGTGTTGGTTTCTCACTGTGCACAGACACGTGTTCCCAAGATGCTGGATGAGGGGACAGGGACACTGGAGAAGCCATTGAGATAAAAGACAAGGACTGCTGTATTTTTGTATTTAAAAAAAGAAAAAAGATAATTGTTGTCTCCTGTGTCACAGGGCAAGTTTCACCAATGTAGGAGAACCTTTCCCATGTCACACTTTCTGTAGGAATAACAGAGCAGTTGTCAGTCACACAAGGCTTGTCAATCTGGTCCATTTCACCAAGACTAAATTTGTTTTGCAATGTGAATAAATTAAGACGGAACTGAAAAATTCCTGTATGAGGATTAATTAATCATTTGGAGAGACCCATGGGCTCCCAGGGCTCTACCACAGGGCTCCTGGAGCATCTTCAGTGTGTTCTGAAAGACAGCCAATAAGCAGGATCTGATTCACTGCCCGAATTAATCTATATGAATGGCTGTGGGATCCATTTGAAAGCAGCATTGAGAATTGGCCTATAAAAAGGCAGCCCAATTTTTAGAGGAAGCTCATTTGGGAAATGAATGAGGACTTTACAATCTCCTTCAGCCATAAAAAACCATACACATCTCACACTGCTGCTTGCCTATTTTAATTAAACCAATAATTAAATTTTAATGAAATGAAGGTTTTGCTGAAAAAGAGTCAGCAGTGATTGACGAGTTTTTGGTTGGAGGAGGGAGGTGAAGTGGATATATCAAGCCATGGGGCTCCCCTTCCCTAACAAATTTTGGAGGAAATACATGGAGAACTGGATTCACTTAATGAGCTGAAGAAGAAACACTTATGATAATGAAGTTGTGAGGCAGTTTGTTTCCTGTGGCTCTCCCTGGCTCTGTGTTTGTTTCCCCACTTCCACCAGGATAAGCCTGAATTCACAAGGTTTTGACTTCCACCTGAGAGCCCAAGTCTGTATCAATGCCAGCACTGTCCCACCAGCAGCCTGCAGGGACACGTCCTGGAACAATCAACACTTGGCTCCAGGTTGTGTTGAGAAAGGTGCAGGAATGAACCTTTGTGGCCACTCTTAATTGAAGCTGGTCTCTGAGGCAAGTTTTCATTAGAAATGAGTCAAAACCCTCATGATTTCTCTGAGCCTGTCTCCAGAACAAGGCAGATGCACACAGAGGCTTGCTGGGACAAACCAAGGGCTCGCCAAATGCTGCCCAAAGGACAAAAGGGTGCAGATGTTCAAATGAGCACTCAGGCATCAGGAATAAGCTCTGCCTGCTTGAAACACTGACAAATGTGCACCTGGCCACAGCCTCTTTGACTTTTGGGAGAAAAATGCAACAACTGAATAGATGGCAACATTTTTTTCCTTTCTATCCCAGATATTACTGCTTTGGGTTTTCCCGTGGTGGCACTGGGGACAGTGTGAGCTGTACTGTCCCCCCACCTCTGCCACTGATCCTGGACATGTCCTGGAGACATTCTTCCCTGGCTATGCAAAGTGTAAGCTGGAAAAAAAGTGTCTCACCACCCAAGAGGGGGTTGTGAGGCTTGATGGATTAATATTTGCTGCATTTTGCAGGTGTCAAGAGCTATTGATAGGCAACACCAGGGAATGTACCAGGCTCATCCACAGCTAAAAGGATGAGTGCCACAGCTTGAACAAGAGGAGCAGCCTGGGGTTTGTCAGCAATTGTGTCATGTTCATAGCAAGCACCAGAGGCCTGAGCAGGAGGGGCCTGGAACATACCAGCACTGGTGGGTCACATTATTGATGTGTTCAGAGATTATGTGAAAATGGCACTGGATGATTATTATTCTAACAGCTGTTCTTTAATTTAGTTTAATTTGGAAGCATAATTGAGAAAATCCTTCCCTTTCTGATTTTGTTTCCTTGCCCTAAAAACTTACAAGCTCATTGGCCTTTTTCAAAATGAGTTTTACAGAGAAGCAGAAATCCCAAAGATAATGTAGTTACTGGGATTTTAGGAAAAATAGGTGTCTGGGTATAAGTGAGAAATGTGCAATGTACCACTGGTGAAGAAAAGGCTTTCCTAGTACACTCTGGAGGCTCTGTGGACCAGGAAAGTGTGGAAAAGATGGCCCCAAGCACTTGAGTTGGAAAGCTTGTGCTCTCAGCCACAGCTGGTCACCTGTGAAACTGCATTCAGAGAAAAGCCTAGCTTTTCTCTATTGCTTCCAGAAATAGCTTTTGCCCAGGATGATTTCCACAGGGTCTGCACTTTGACAAGAAGGCTCCTCTGAAATTGTACCAAACCATCTTCTTCAGCAGGTCTGCAGGGGCTCCTCCGGGGAGGCAGAGGAGGAAAAAAGCCTCTAGGATGGGGAGAGGAAGCAGAAGCTGGAACCAGAGATGGGATCTGTGTGTGTAATATGGCCTGCAGCAGTGTGTGTTTGCACTGGGTTCATGGATGTGGGAAACTGGGCCAGCTTTTCTGAACTGCTTCCTTCCTGCAGTGTTTGCAAAAAGCCACTGCTCTGCACATCCAAAGGGATGAGAGTGTAAATACATATTTCTGAGGAAAGTTAGAAGGACCCAATCTCCTAAGAGATCCTCTTGGGTGCTTCCAGAGCCACGTCTCAGGGAACCCTGCCTGCTTTCAATCAGTCAAAGCAAAATGTAGACAAATGCTGTCCCTTAGTCTTACAGTTTCTCTGTCTCTGAGATGACTTCCTTCCCCATAGTATAAATTTCCCTGCATTTTAAATTTTGCTGTGTTCTGTGTTCCTACAGAGAACTGTTCATCATTCAGGATGGAGAGGATTTTAATAATGAAGTATTGCAAATAACAGGCCATCCTCAGTTCCAACTGTGTTTCTCATGATGACAGCTCCTTCCAAGGCCTCCATAGCACTGATAAATTTATTAGGTCACAAACCATTATTCAAATTCAGTCTTAGCCAAATCTCAGTGTATGTACTGAGACTCCTTCAGATTTGGAGAGTTCAGCTCCAGATTTAGCCAGTTTTGATGGGCCCAGGGGAAATAGGATAGGGATTCTCCCATCACTGTTTTTGTCATTGCTTCCTCATGAAACCCCTGCCATGGGCAGATCACACCTCAAAGCAAAACAAGGAGGAGGATGTGCTACTAGAAAAACTGTGGTGGGGAACCAGTTTTGGAGTTAATAAGTCCCAGTATGGTATCATCTAAACCAGCCCAACTTTCCATGTTCTACATCACTTTCAGGACTCATTAAACTGCTACCATGGGATTAGTTGGGTTGAATTCTCTCTTTTTTCTTTGCTTTTTACCCTTTCAGAGCCACCTTTTTTTCTGGCACCTTTGCATACTGTGTGTGTCAGAGATGCTAAATGTGAGACAAACAGAAAAGACAGATATAACACAATTTGTTCTGCTAATTGGGAATGTTTTGTCTACTGCTGCATCTGGCTGATGTAAAGTCCACTTCCTTAAACATTCAACAAACCAGATTCTTCCTCTTCCTTCATATATCTGTGCTCAGTTTTGCAATGAGAGTGCTGGGTACTTTTAAATTAGAACAGAGACATTTTTAGCAGAAAAAAAATGATGACAAAAGTGGCAAAGAAAGGCTGTCAAGGTAGGAAAAAATGTTTTCTTTTTATAAGCAATAGAAAAGCTTGATATAGTTAAGTCTGTGGGAAAAGATGTTTTGTCCAGCAGAAACATTTACTGAGCATCAGGATAAAGAGGGCTTTGCCTTGTACTGCTGCCCAGGGATCTGCCAAAGAGGATTAAAGCATCAAAGCTCTTAATTTAAGTATTTTTCTATAATTTCATCCTCCTCTTTGCTTCTTTACTACATCTTTACTGTTATCATTCAACACGGGGTGGCATTATGGGCTGTTTGGCCAGGGGTGGGACAGGGAGCCTCTTGCTGTGAGGGCTCCATCCCCAGCCAGAAGAGCAGCAGCCCAGCAAGGGCTCTCAGTCTCACAGGCTCACAGGCATAGCAGGTGTCTCCTCTGGCAGGGCACTGGGTGCAATCAGTAGCTCCATGGGTAGATCAGACTGGAACACACTTGCAGCATTCAGGAAAAGGGCAGGGATTTTCCACCTGCTGAATCTGAGGCACTGAAGGACACAGCAAGATGTTTCATAGGGAAAAAGTGGGAATATCTCACAGCAGTCAAGAGATTAAATACACCTTTCCCAAGAAGAGCTGTGTATGTGTATTTAAGATATGACAGGCTTTTCACTGAGCCATTAAATCATGGAATTGCAAGGGACCTTAAAGGCCATCCCATCCCAACCCCTGCCATGGGCAGGGACACCTTCCACTATCCCAGGCTGCTCAAAGCCCTGTCTGACCTGGCCTTGAACACTTCCAGGAATGGGGCAGCCACAGCTTCTCTGGCAAACTGTGCCAGTGTCTCAGCACCCTCAGGGAAGAATTTCTTCCTTATATCCAACCTAACCCCACCCTTTTTCAGTTTAAAGCCATTACCTGTTGTCCTGTCCCTGTCAAAGCCCCCTCCCCAGGCCATGCCAGTGGGCAGTGACAAAATGAAAAGCAGCTTGGATGGGAATGTTCCCAGAGAAAGAGAGCCCTGGCTAAGCCTGCCTGCTCCCCTCTCTGCACAGTCTCAGCCTCCCATTAAACCAGTAAAACCAGCAGTTTCCAGTGGTCTGGTTTTGACACAGAAGATGTTATTTTCACATCCAATGGCTACAGGAGCATTGAGTAACTTCCAGCAGAATCTGAAAATCAATTTCACTGTCATGAGTTGTGTTTTCACTTTGATTTTTACCACTTTCCTTGTGTAGAAGAGTAAATTATTTCCAGAGGGGGGAGGGGGGCAACATGACATTATTCAGAGGGGTAAACCTCTGCACAGTCATGCACAAATGGAACATCATCAGTCCTCCACATTCAAATATATTAAATTTGTTTTGGCAATCACTTACGATAAGCATTGTGCTTGAATGAAAGAGAATGAAAATGAAGGGTTTGTTAGAGAGAAAAGCATCATAATAGAAAAAGCAATATCCCTTCATTAAAATAGATATATTTCTTGGCTACACATAATTTTGATAGGGGAAGTCAATCCTCTATTTAATATAAATGAAATATGGACAGTTAACTGGGTATTTTACACAGTGATATTTCAATTGTATTTCATAAAATTCAGGCTGGCTTTGGAATGAATAATTTATCCAATTAGATTTTTTTTTCTTCCCATTTTTAATAGAACCTGGCCATTCTCTTATCTATCTCACTGGTTTAAAAATGGAAATAATCCTATTAAAAATCAGGTGTGCAATGTGAGTGCAAAAGTGGTGTCAATATTTTGAGAATGAGGAGGAAAATATCCTCAGGTTAATCGCAGGTTTCCAAGCTGATTTTGGTATTTGGACTTCATTTAATGCTAATGTAAAAAAATGAATGAGTTCTGCAGTTCCTTGGTAGAGACTCTGGACAGGAAATGTGAGGCTTGGCTGTGGCTGGTCACTTTATTCTGCTGGTATTGATTCTGGTGCTGCTTTTGTAGTGTTTAAAACTTCTTTAGGCTAATTTTGATTTAGCCTGTAAATTACTTTCAAATGCCTTTCTGCAGGGTTCATATGGATAAGCATGAATTCTGTTTTGGAGGTGATGGAATAAGTAGAAAAGTGATAATAACAAAGTAAAATATTGTTTAAATATTTTATATCTCTTTGTATGGTTTTCTACTTTTAATAAATATCAAACCAATAACACTATGGTTGCAGATACCTGGCAGAGGACTTCTGTCTTCCT
Organism: Peucedramus taeniatus; assembly: GCA_013400575.1. Classification (NCBI taxonomy): domain Eukaryota; kingdom Metazoa; phylum Chordata; class Aves; order Passeriformes; family Fringillidae; genus Peucedramus; species Peucedramus taeniatus. The sequence continues at coordinate 171,691 of WBNO01006359.1, forward strand.
CTCATCAATTTCCAGATTACCTCATCCAGGAAGATTTCTGATCTTATATCACTCTAATGCAATGCTCTGTCTGAGCAAAAAAATGCTTCTGGATGAAAGCTTACCAATTTTATAGCTGTACAACATTTCCATGAGGAAAACTTCAGACTTTCACAGGTAGGAAAAATATCACTTTAGTCACAGGAACAAGTTTCTGTGCTTAATGTGTTACTTAATGTCAGCTGATCCATGGTAGTGGTTTCTGCATATGCTCATAAAATGTGAAATAATTGGGCTGAGTGCTCTTTTAATGTAGGTAAAACGATCCTGAATTACCTTCCCTTTGCTATGGGCTAAATGTATGTACACATATTTACAGGAGATCAGATGACATCTCTAGCTTGTTTGTGTGTCTGAGCCCTGGAGCACAAGGAAAGGAAATTACTGGTCTGAACGTGTGCAGCACCTGCAGAGAGCTCAGAGGTCCTGCCTTTGTGTTTGTAATCCCTCTGTCCTCCCCACAAGAACATTGGCACTAGCAGGAAGCTGGAGATAGGAGTTTAATTTTCATTTTGTTTAAGAATCACATAATCCTGAGGGCACAGGGGAAACAACAATGCCATCGATATAAACTTAACAAGCTAATCTTCCAACTGAGTTTGCATTGTAATATGAATGGGAGAATCTGAATGCTTTAATTCTGGCATTTAGCTCCGTGTAGGTTTCCTAATTCATTCAGCTTTTGTGTGTTGAGGTGGGGGACCTCCTATTCTTAGAAAGCAACAACATTGGAAATTCAACAAATTCTCGAGGAAATGGCTTGGGAATGGTGAATAATTAGAAGTCTCTATGATTTATAGCTTAAAATTTGGTTTCAAAGGGGTTTTACTGTACACTATACATCAGTGTAAACATCACTGTCACTGCTGGGGTCTTTCATGAGCATTTTATTCTTTAATCACTCTTCTTGATTGTCTCTTTTTTTCAAATAAAATGTGAGCTCCAGAGGTTTCTGGGCACAATATTTTCTTTTATTCTCTCAGTTCAACCAAGCTAAATACCCCAAAATTTTAAGGAACTTAAGAGATTTTCCTCCACCCCCAAGCTTTGATGTTGGTGTCCCTTTCCTCTTGGGACACCAACATATTTGCAAATTCGGTGTATTTGCAGTGAAATTTTTGCAATTATTTCTAAATCTCACACAGAGAGGAAGAACCAGCCCACTGGTGAGTTAGAGAATCTGTTACAGAATCCCATAATAGAGGCCAAAGTTATGTTTTAGGGAGGGGATCAGGGCATCCAGGCTGCCTGCAGCCACTGCCTGCCTACATCCATCAGCTCTCACTTCCTTCTGAAAATCCACACAGCAGGAATTAATAGTTTCACACAGCTCTGCTGACAGGTACAATTGTCACAAGGAAGAGAATGTGAAGACAATGTGGAAGCGCTTCTTTAAACAGCTTCTAATTAGCTCTGAAGTAGTTTTCTGCCACTGTAATAATTTGCAGAAGAGATGTGTGTTGGCACTGCTCACAAACCCAGTACCCACCTTCCTCCCACCCAGCACATTTGGGGACACTGCCTGCCTTGTCTTGGTTCTCTCCCCCCACTTATTTGTGGCCTCTTACCAGGTTTCATTGGATCATGCAGATGGGAAAGAACCCCCAAAGCTGTACTGTGTGGCAAAGTTTTGATAGTGGGAGGATACAGGAGTGACTTCTGTGGGAAGCTGCCAGAAGCTTACCCAAAATGGCCAAAAATTCAGTGTTCTAATGGCTGAACACCAGCTCTATATCTAAAATATGGTATTTCATGAAGTGTAATAGATTTATTTTTTAAATTGAAATAAAACATGTTTTTAAGAAAATTAAAATCTTTAAACCTGAATTTTCATAGGAAAGGAAATGTCTTATTCTGCCTAGCTGTCTGTAGTGTATCTTGTCCATCAATGACTGGTCTTCACAACACTCTCTCTGAAGGGACTGATGTGTCTCCATAGTTATGACAAAGGCATTTTAATCTGTTTCATTTTATAACCTGGTAGTGACATCCTGGGACCCTGCTGGCACACACAGAAACTGAGGAATGTCATGCTTGTGCCATTTGTTCACACATTGCTGGGATGAGTTGGGGAGGATTAGTCTTACCATTTGCATAAAGCACTTATCAATGAAGGTCCATCATGTGAAAATAGTCCTTGGCCAAGACTGGAGCGTTTTATTCTTCATTTGACTGCTTCTTAGAAGATTAGGGTTTTATACTGACATCAGCAAAGGAAAGTGTGTGCACATTGAGTGGCTGGCATGTCTTTTTGTGGCACTGAGTTCTGTAAGCATCTGCTTTGTGTCCAGAGACCCAGGTTCATGTTACTGCTCCAAAAATCCTTAGTTATTCTTTCAAAAGGGACAAATTAAAAAGAACCACACCAGAATAAAGTTTTTCTAGAGGTAAAAGACTAAAATTAGTCCCCAAATTGGAAAGATAAGAGTTCACCTTTGTCTTCTTTGTATCCAGTAATTATCTCCACTGACAGCCTTCTAACCATCCTGGAGTGATGCCTCTCATGACCAAAAATGCCAATCTGGTGTTGAGAAAGCTGAAAAAATACCTGTTGTGTGACTAATTGACCTTTTCACATTGAAAATATTTTGCTGGAAAATCCTCATCTAACCCTCCACTCAACTTCTTTATCTGCTCCTTCTTGTTTACCAAGCCCTTTGATATCACTGGGCTGAAGCTAAAAGTGGACTCCGTGCCCTCCTAGGAATTCAAGCTACAACTACAACTGTACTACAGCGTGTCTTGTGCACCAGGGAGCGAACCAGGCTCCGAGTTATGGACAGATATGGGTACGTGTGGATCACTGTGGGGGCCCTTGGAGCAAACTCTCCCCCAGACCACACCTTGAAGAGTGCAGGGCACTGCCTGTGGCCACAGCAGCTGCCACTTGGGACAATCATCGGGGTTGGAAGCCAAAAACCTTCCCGAGCCTTGCTCCACCTGTCCCTCATGCCGGGTGTATCTTCCGTTCGTTGTCAGCGCTCGTTAAGACCGAGGGCATCTCTCCCGCTCGCTTTGCCTTCTCCGTGTCTCCGGTTTCACTGGAACGGAGTCAAACGGAGACGAGTCCACCCAGGGTCTGGAACGGATCAGCAGGTCAGCTGGGAATGCCTGTCAGGCAGCCAGCACTGCTCCCTCCCTTCTCCCTGGCTTTCTTTGAGGTTTGTAGCTCTTCTGCTTTCTTGTTGCTATTGCCACCCTCCCCACACTCCCCCTACCACACATCAAGCACCCAGACCTTTCCTGGGCACTTTACTTAATCCCTGGGATTCTTTATATAGGAATTAATCTTCTCGTCACAGTGGGAGAGCTGGGAGGGAGGGGGTACATTTATCTCTCCTGCTGAGGTCTAGAGTTGCATTGCTGTGATTATTGGTGGGAGCAGTGTGCGTGTGTCTGGGGATCTGTGTTTAGTTCTTCGTTTCTTAAACGACGCAGGGGCAGCAGCAAGGCAAGTTGGCAGCTTGGCTTTCGAGCTGCTTTGTGTCTGCTGCTACAAGGAGGGAGTGTGAGTGGGGAGCAGCATGGCAGAACAAGAAGCCAGTGGCTTGCAAGTCCTTCTCTCCACCCTCCAGGTAAGCACAGCTTGAACTAACAAGAGAGGCTCTTGGGCTTGTTTTCCTCTTTAATTCCCCATCAGTGACCTGTTGGGCTGTTGGTACGAGCTCCTGGCTGGCTTGGCTCTAAAAGCATCAGCGTGCGGGAGCCCTGACCTGCAGCTCCCACCCTGAGAAGCCTTTATGAATGGAAGTTTCACTGCTCAGCGATGAGTGCTGGCAATTACTGCCATGCATCAGTCTCTGGGCCCGGCTGAGGGCAGAGGCTGCGCCGCCGAGGTCTCGCTGTGCTCAGCAGGGCGGCGGGGAGGTGTGAGGCACGGGCTGCTGTGAAATGAATGGGACCTGACAGCGCTGTCAGTCTGAGCTCAGCGTGTCTGAGGGCTGAGGGGCACGAGTAAACAGCTCTGCCTGTGAGGAGCAAGTTCCTCCCTGTCAAATTGTCTGCCCAGGACCATCAAGCACTCCAGGGAAGTGAGAAAAACTCTTGAGGTTGGTGAGGTGCTGGTGTTGGGTGTGCTCCGTGAGTGGCCCCGTGGACCAGAGGGAAGTGTCCCAGTCCAGGATCATACTTGATGGACAAGCTTGGCCATGGGATGGAGGAGAGGCATCTCTGGCTCTGTTTTCCCACTGCAAGGATGTGTTCCTCCTGGCAGGAGAAGATGCCCAGGTTGTGGCATGAGCTTCCCTATGTAATGGGAGCGTGTTTTGGGAGGGAACCTGAGCTTTTATAAGCCTCGCTTTGTCATGAGGGATGGGTGGGAACTGCCTTGCCAAGACAAGCTACTTGCATATAGAGCAGTTTTTAGATAGTCACGGTGAAATGCCACTTGTAGCTGTGCTGACGTGGCCCAGAGCCCTGTGGGGACAGGAGTTTGGTGTCTGAGGCAGCAGCAGCATCCTCTGCCTGCTATGTGTGCTATCAAAGCCTCACATGTTGCAGATGCAGAAGATGAGGGAGAGGGTGTGCAAAAAAAGACTGACCCACCTGGGTCAGCCCAAGGATTCATGTGTGCCAGCCGTGTGTCTCAGGAGGTCTCTGTGACCAGCTACAAGCTTGCAGAGGAGGTTATAAAACCTGATGATTGGCTTTGAAACTACAGTTGTGGGGGCTGATCAACCTTGACGTATTTATCCAAGCTTATGTAACTGTCAACAACTTTTACTTCTCATTTCAAACACTGTTTTGCCCTCTGTAGCCCCTTGTGTCAGTGAGTTCTGCAGGTAAACTGGCATGCTGAAGAAAATTATCCTGCTGTCCTTTTATGTTTTGGCAGTGTAACTTGTTTGCCCTATGTTGTTACAGCTTATTTAATTCATATTTTGTAGTAGCTCATGTTTGTGCTGTATCCAGGTTATAGTCTTCTCCCTCTTTCTTTGGATAATTGAGAGCTGAGTGCACATCTGATTTTCTTACACTCTCTAACATAATAGTCCTGGTGTTCTTTGCACAATCTGGGAACAGAATTGGAGAAGACTCAGACCTAAATTGGAATTTACAGTTTAAAATCACAAGTGCAGATCATTGACAAAGCTACATGGAGGTCTAAACTAGAAATGGTTAGGAGCACTGCAGGCATGGTATTGGTAAAACCACAAGGCAGCACAGCATTCATCCCTGTCCCACCTTGGTACAGGACCCTTATTTCCAAAAATTCTATATTCACTTGAAGGACATCAAAAATCTTTCTTGTTATATCCTCAATTTGATGTGGAGGCTTGAGTGCCAAAGGGGTTGATGACAATTACATGTTCTGATTCACCTCTTCCTCTGCCTACAGCCGAAAAATTACCAGCATAACTTTGTAATACCATTACCTATCTCTGCTAAAAAAATCAGGTGATAAAAAAGACCTTTACTTGGCACACTTGGAAAGTATTGGCCTGGGAAATAATAACTTTGGTTGATGTTTGCCTTTGCTGATAACATCTCTCCACACTTTGTTATTTTCTGCAACAGCTGTCCAAAACATGGTTGCTTTGTTTTTGTGACCTGCTGGACTGTCAGTGCTGGTTCATATTCTTTTATTGGGCATGAAGAACATATCTGCTGCTTACAACAGGCTATTCTGCAGGGTATTACTGAGCATTTTCCATTTCTGTTAGCACATAATATTGCTTTGAATGCAGAATGCTTTCAGGTGAAGAATGAGGAAGCGTTCAGCCAGTCTTTATAAACTCAGAATAAAATCATCCTTTCTCCATCAGTCACTCACACAGGGCTAAATTTCTACCTCCCTTCCAAGCACTGGCACAGATTTTTATTCCCAGTTGGAGGAATGTCCAGACCTGAGACAGGGTCTGTCACCTTCTGCTGAGGGAGGGATCTCCCCCATCTCTTCCTGGCATAGACACTTTCACTCCTAGACTCACAGCCTGGCTTTGGTAAGGGCAGTATCAAGCAGAACAAATCCAGAACACAGTGCACTTTGTAACTGAGCAACTGCTTTAGTCACAGAAAGAAACATATTTTTAAGTTCTTCAGAACTGTTCCCAGTGCTATGAAGGAGCGTGATCCTCCAAAGACAGCTCAAACCCCTGGAAGTGCAACGTGCTATGGATGTTCTGCAAAGTGACAAGGTGAATAGCAAAACTCCTTTCAAAGTGCAGCTGCATTTTGTCACCAAAATGTCACTGCAGGGAAGACGTGACATTTCAGATCTCTAGGTAAAAAGTGCTTCACTGCTTACAATGTGCAGCTTTAAAAATGTGAAATTCAGATTTAAGAAAACCCTCTCCCCGTCTCACAGGTTTTGTGTCAGTATGGCAGAGCCAAGCTCTGAGGATTTTACTGTAATTTCTCATTTTCTTTCTAACCCTGGTGCCTTCTTCCTTGCTCTCTCTTCTTGACTGTCCCTCTCCAGTGTGATCCTACAGTTATCACCTCCCATCCCTCTGGTTTGGGTAGTGTTACCTGTTTCTGTCCCCACCTCTCACTGCATGACTTCGAGCTCCTCAGCCCCGACCCAGCCCTGCTCTGTCTTTCAGACACAGACAATGCAGTCCCTCAATCAAGGCTGGGCTGGTTGCCACTCTCACCCTGGCCCCTGGCCACAGCCTGGCAGAAGTAAACACCCTCCCCATGTATGGCTTTTGACCAGGCAAAAAAAGTCTGACATCCCATCTTACAGGCAGCCTCCTCAATGCAAAATCCCAAGAGATTTGGGATTAGATCTCTTGGTTATTTTAATGCTAGGAGGAGGTATCTGGGTGTTAGTTAAAAACAGCTGGTACTTGCTAAGAAGAGCAATAGAAAACTGGAGCCAACATCTTCCTTGTGACCCTGACTACTGAATCCCTTGAGACTGCAGAGTATTTTAGTTCCTCCTCCTCGTTGCCCTGGCCTTCATCTCACCCCACCCTCTGATCATTTAGACAAATAAGAAACATTTTTATTCTTCCCTTTCCTTCTCCCTGCCTTCCTCTTCAGTGCCCATGCCTTGCTTACCCCCGAGAACATCTTATTCCATGGCAGGATACATCGTGTTGCTTGAGGAGTCCCAGATTTCCTGTTGGCTCTCAGTGTGGTTTTCACATGTTTCCCAAAGCCACAGTCCCTGTTCACATATTCTGCAAAGCTGGCAGCCCCTGGGGCCGTTGGCAGATCTTTGGCTCAAACTGTGTCTTACTGTGTTGGACTTCACAGGTTCCCAAATGCTTCAGTTTGACAGGGAAAAGATGCAAATCTTATGTATCAGTTTTGGGAGCTGTTTTTGCAGAGGGATTTATCTGTGAGTGGCCGCAGTGTCCAGCAGAACAGACACAGGATCTGCTGTTTGCTAACTTGGAGCTCTCAGCTCTTTGTGCTGCCCCTTCTGAGCTGTGGTGCTGGCTGGCTGACAAGGCAGAGCTATTGTTATCCTAAGGACAAGTGGGAAGGTATCTGTGCTGCTCCACTGACAATGAATAGAAATGCATTTTGCAAAATGCTCTTGTTTGCTCTGTATCCTTGCACTTACCTTGTCAGCAGAGCTGCTGAGATTCCTGGCTTTGAGAGAAATAGATGCAAAAAATCCCAGGAACTGATCAGGTAGCAGAATGGCCACTCATTTGGGTTGGGGATGGAGGAGCTCAAAGTTTGGATTGGTGTTTTTGGGAGGCAGCCTGGCAGGCTGGGTTTAGTGGAATAGCCTTAGAGGGAACAAAAATCAGCTCAAAACCAGATGGCCATTTTTATGTGGTTCATTAACTGAGTTTTACTGAGATTGTTGTACTTAAAGTGAGCAGCATTGGACTTATTTCTGCTATTCCTTATAAAAACTGTTTTAGCTTTGGAACAGCAGAAGTGCAGTTAGGACAGGGAAACACTTGGCTTGAAGGGTTCAAGGAGAAGTAGTGGGTGCAGCTTTTTCATGTCTCTACTGCCAATGCCCCTTGGGCTGCATGAGCCTGGTTTTGGCTTTAACCATGGAATAAAAGGCATAATCTCCATAAACAATCCTATACAGATAGTGCAGGTCCCAACCTCAGATTTCAGGGTTGCTGCTTTTCCTTCCCACCTCCACTGTCATCTTCTCCCTGTCCAAGGAGAACCTGAAGATAACCCAGAGCTTTTCCCTACAACCCTTGGCTCACCACCATGGGGCACTGCTAAGCAACAAAGAAGAAAGGAGGCTAACATCCATACATTAATCCCAAATTCCTGTCAGGTCACAGAAGAAATATTGAGGTTTTTCACTCTTGTGAAACAGCACAGAGCACTAAAAGCCTTCAGAGGAAGTTGTGACAGGTCTTGGACTCTGCTGAAGTCCTTTCACCAACTGAGCTGGGACCAGAATTGCTCTCTGTCCCTGGGCTGGCCACAGCTGTTTCTCTGAGCACACTGCCAGCTCCTCTGCAGATGCCTCCAGATGGGCTATCCACAATTTTCTGTGGCTGAATTAATGAGAATTCAGGACCTCGGGGTGCAAAATGTACCCAGAGAGAGATTGGAGGAGCAGCAGCAGTGATGGCTGAGCTGAGCACATGAGTGTGTCACAGTCTGAGCCTCAGCAGAACTTTTTGTGTCAGAAAAGGAAAGTGGAGTTCTGTTCATCTTCTGCTGTCCCTCATCCTTGCCTAGGATGGTTTGTGGTTTGAGGAAAAATGAGGCTGTGTCATGAGTGGTTGGGGAGAGCCCTTTCTCCCTTCCTGCAGCAATGAAAATGTGTCAGGGTGGCCACGTTGCTGGATCAGTTGGGTGCCAGCCTGGAAAAAATGGTTTATAAACCTCTGCTTCTGAGTTAATCATGTGTAACACGATGAATAATTCCACCATGCCTCACATCAGTGTTTGAGAAACCAGGTGATGAACAATGGGGGGAAAAAAAACCCTGAAGTCCTGGTACCAACACAGTAAAACAAAAAACAAAATTGAGAAGCAAATTAATAATTTGTTTCCATGCAGGGCTTGGATCCTGCACAATAAATAATGCACAGAACCACATGCTAAATGATGAGGACAAAATGCTGCATGGGGTGATTTTCCAGGCAACAGGCACTGCTCATCCTGAAGCAGAGGTTTTGTGAAATAAAACAAGTTGTCATGTGGAAATTAAAAAATGCAGTTACTCCAGGGGACCAAATGAACTATCAGGAATGCTTTAAAACTGGTGCTTTTTAGCTCTTGAGGGGCTGACTTTATGCTTATGGCCAAGCTGTTTAACTTAGACTATTTGGATGTAATATAATGGCATATTATGCCATGTCATGCAACTCAATATTGTGTATTTTGGTACTGCATTATAGACACAAAAAAAAATAATAGAATAAACCACATTATGGAAGGAGGTATATGGATTTGTTTAAACTACTTATCTTTCACATACAGCATGCAAATATATTTAAAAAACATCTGTTTATCTATCTCTAATTTGAAGATAATTATTGGTAGTTATCTAGCCTTCCTAGCTGTTGTGTATGCCTACAGATGTATTTATACATTACATCAATATTTTTATGACAATGGAAAATTTCCATCCTCTCTTTTTCTCAGGTTTCAATAATTTCCCTTTTTGAAATAGAAGAAGAGATGTTTTCATACAGAGAGGTGTTTGCCTGAATAGGTCTTGCTAGTGTTCCTTTGTGTAGCATAATCTTATTTTCAGTATATTATGCTGCATTTGTTGTAATGGCTTAGACATATTTTTCTGTCCAATGCATTGGTCCAGTCCTCTTGGTTTTATCTATAATAGGAAAAAAATCTCTGTAGTGGAAAATGTGTTCATGGGCATTTTGAATTAAAGTTTATTATATTATGTTCAGCAAAGTGCACACAAAAAGTTGCTTGTATTGAAAAACATATGGGCTGATAATGGTCGGCTCCAGCAGTGTCTACTGGCACCAGCAGAGATCTTACTGATGTGTGTTAACTGAAAAAAAATAATTTCCTACACATACTAGGAGTTTAAGAGATGGAGAAGGATTTTTGTGTTGCTTGGTCTGGGATAGCAGGGTTGGAAATTGTTCCTGGAGTTGTTGTTATCATAGACACGCTGCCTCTGTGTGATCACTCCTGTTTGTGCCAGGATAGATAACACAATTTGTACCATCATTGCTCTTGCAATGAAGTCTGGGGGGGATTTAAGCCTCTGGAAGTGCAGGTGAAAGCCCCTCCTTCCTCAGGGCTCCAAGAGCAGTCAGTGGGAATGCAGAATAAGGCAGTGTTTGCTAGCAGCTGCTCATGGAACTGTCTGGGATGCTGGGCAGAGGTGTCCCTTTCCTGTGCCTGTTGGATTGGTGTGTGCACACCTGGGACCCTGAGGCTCTGAGATCCCAAATCCACGCACACCCCACGTGCCCCCACGTGCCGCTGCGCTCTGCCTGACTCCGGTCTCGTGACTATGCTCTTCTCACCAGACCAGGACAGAAAACAATTCCCTCCTGCCTTCCCCTGTTCTTTTAATAAGCACTTCTCTCACAGACAGTCTATTTGCACCTGTTTGCCTACAGGGCCCAATGGGCCCGAGGACAGAGGAGCTGATCCATCGGCAGAGCCGCTCTGCGCGCTGGGAATCTCCGCGGGGAAGGATGGGGAGCTGTGATTCCCGGGCAAAGCAGGCTGATTTCCATCCCCAGGGAACTGGGAGGTCAGAATGCTCCTGTGAGAAGGAGTAACAACCTTCTCCAAGGAGACCAGGAGCAGTAGCTCACCAGCCAGCCTCCCTTCTGCCCTGGACAAACCCAGGTTTGCTGCAGGAGGTGAGGAGTCAGTGCTAGGGGTAAGCAGTGTGGTGGGTTCTTGAATAAATGCATTGTCCAGCCCAGTTGGCACTGGTGTCTGCAATCCTGCAAGCTTTGTGTGCCATAGACAGCATTACTGTGCTCCTGCTTCAGAAAAGACAGTTTATTTCAGAAAATACAGCTTAATTTAAGATGGCTAAGAAACCAAAACATGAATCCAAATCAATCAGGTATCTGTAGACATTTTATGCTATTAAAAATCTGGGTTTATTCCCCTGATTGTTTCATTTTATGAGAAGCTGACCTAAATATAATCTAGGTGGATTCTTTGGGTGTAGATTCAAATCTCCAAGAACTGGATAACCTTTTTTCTTTTCATACAGGCAAAACAATTTATCTTAGTACAGTTTTGGGAAGGAAAGTCTAATGGAATGAAGATCATCTCTTAAAATAAGGGAAACTTGGTTATTTTCCTCCAGAGGCTGATGGAGACAGAGCCCATTTGTATCCATGACTTAGCATTACCTTGTGATCTGTGTGCTGTTATGACTTTTCTTTTACTGAGTGGGGACCAAACACATCATACAGGAGTCAAGGTTTCAGAAATCAAGAATTCATTATTGATTTCATAAGATGTCTTCTAGAGAGGACAGAGATAACACAGTAGAGATTCTTCTGCCTGCAGGCACTACTAAGCTACAAAAAAGAGAATTAGTGTTTTAGACCAGTTATTGATTAACAGAATAAAATTTGCTTGATAAGAAATTACATGGGCAAAGCTGAATCTCCTTCCCTTTGGGGGTTTAGAGAACAAGGATGGGTTTTTCTTCTCATGGTCTCTTCTCATGGAAGAACACAGCCTTATTTTCAAAAGGTAGTGTAGGTTGAGGTGGAATTAATGAGAACTGCAAAGCTTTCATGATGATTCTTATTAGAAAATTGAGTAATTCTGATACAGAATTCCTGCGGGAGAAATAACGACTCTACCAAAGAAATCTTGGCTTTTTTCCCCCTGCCTTTCAACAAGGGATGCTTTGAAGCCAAAACATATGGGTTTTTTTTCTGACATGGAAACACCACAGCATTGTGTTTTACTGCAATCAACTTCTGAGAAGCCTTTTATGCACATTAATTTTTGGTGTAATTTACAGGCAAAGGCTTTCCCACTGGGTCTAATGGGAATTTGATCCCTGTAGTAAACTGAGACAGACCCTTCTGCCCATGGCCCATCAGCTCAGTGCACTCTCTGGTACCTATTCCTTTCCTTTCGAAGGAGGGAATGATGCTGTATTGATGGATAAAACAGAAGTGCTGGGCTTTATTTCAGAACTGTTACAAATCCCATCAAACTCATTCAATGTCTGTGCCTTCTGCTTTCTTCATTTGGGCAGTAGATGGAGATAAGGTTCATCTGTCAAGTAAGGGCAAAGGGAATCTTAGCTCACATTGTTTCCCAAATTAAAGGGTGGAACAACTCACTCCCTGAGCAGGTGACACTCATGCAGCCTGGGTGAAATCAGTGCAATGCCTGTCATCCTCTACCATCTTCTGTGGTTTGGTTTTTATGGGATTCCTGATGAAAGGCCAAAGCAACAGATTTACAGTCAAGATAAAGCTGGCCCTCCATTTTATTCAGGATTAACCTGGCAAGCAGAAGATTGACAGGGAGAGAGATATCCTCCTGTAAGCAGTTTACTTGGCATGGGGAATGCCCACCTGTCTCACTTCAAAGGAGGGGAGGAGGGAGAATGGACCACCTGACCTTTCCCTATGATTAAAATGCTGATCTGATGAAGTCAGAGGAACAAACTGAACTGCCTCTTTCAACCCTCAATTCTTCCAGGAATAAACCAGCACCATCCATATGGGGAGAGTTTCTGGAGAGGGTGGGGGAAATCAGAATTACTGACCTTCTCTTTGGGACAATCTTCTGCCCTTTGAACAGCCTCTGGCTCCATGTTGAAGTTCTGCAAGTGAGGGAGAGAGCTGGAGGTGACAAAGGAGAAAGAGAATGTGTGCCTGGCTCTGTTATCTTTGACAATTTCTCTTCCCATATGGCTAGGGTCATTTGATCTCCCCACGATGCACAGGGAATTCAAGGGGACAGCTGGATGCAGAGATGCATTAAAACGACTTCTCTTTGAGATGAAAACCATGATTATTAACAGCTTGGTTCAAAAGCTCTCGCAGCAGCAGCTGTACCTCACTGACTGAAAACTCTGGAGGGTTTGTCTAAAAGGTCTGCATGGCTGGGTGATCAAACAGTTGGAAATCTCCCTAGCTGAGTCCCCTGCTATGTCCTACAAAGCCTGTAGAACACTATTACACCAACAGGTCTCCTTGGGAACATGCTTAAACAAAACTGGACACAACAACAACTTTTTGGTGATCTCTCCCTGCTGGCAATGGATGCAGGCATCAGAGGTAGATTCTGACATAGATCAAATCTTGTGCTGGGTATTTACTGAAGAATTCATTTTTCTCTGGGAGGACAGCCTACTGTGCATGTTCAGCCCATTCCCATGTGAGAGAGTCTCAGAAGAGACAGCCCAAGGGCTTTGGTTGGGTGAACTCCACAGGGGATCCTGTGTAGAGCTGGGTATTTTTAAATATAACTCCCTTTTCCTGGAGCACAGACACAGACATGGATTCATTCATGGAGCATGATACTGCCCTTACCAAATAAAAAAAAAACCACACATTTTTTATGGGTAAAAACTTTTAAAAAATATGGATTTTATCATAATAAAATGCCATTTAGCTTGACTGAACCAACACTAAGTTTGCAAGTGCTTCTGAGCTACTGGATGAAGTAACAAGGACGGAATAAAGCCCCAAACATGCCTGGTTTTGGCATGGTGGCATTGGCTTGCTGCTGTTGGGTGTCTTGCATGGGGTGTAGACTGAAGATAAAGGAGATAAAAATCTTTGTTACCTTCTGAATGGAAAATGACATACCCCTATCATGCCTCTTAAAAACTTGGCAATCTTTTCAGAGAACTGAGGGCTTTCCTGTTGAGAGATTGCTCTTTAAATCTAGACAGATGGGCCTCAGCAACGCAGTTAAACTGAAGTTCTGCTTTATATTACTGGTAATATTACTTTAAATCATTAGAATTTCAAAGCACAGTTTGCTATTCATTATGGATGCCGAGTTTCGTTTGTTGTTTGATTTTTCACTTAGACTGGATGGCAAAAATAGGTTCATCATTTTCACTTTCAGGTTCCATCTCTGAAGAAAATAAGCTGTGACTAACAATAGTTATTAGTGGCTTGTCTCCACTGCCCATACCTCAATCATTGTTATTAAATGTGATTGATTAAAAGCATTTGCATGGCTGTTCCAGAAGGTGCTTTTGGAAGTGGGGTAGATTGACACATAAGGACACTTGTCTTGGCAAGAGAAAGGACTGGTGTTCTTCTAAACCAGAGTTTAGCTTGTAGTGATCCTTGTCTTCAGCCTGTACAAGACAGTGTCAGAATAATGTGCAAAAAGTGGGATTGTTTGCACTGGAATACAGAGAGAAGCCTGGACTGAACACAGGCAAGTGTTAGGGCAGACTGAGATTAGACCCAGAGATTCTTGGGCTTTATCATGGGTGGTCCAAGCAGGAACATCCCAGAGAAGGCAAGGATAGCAGCACCTTCATTATGGCTATTTATTTCCACATGCACATACTCACATTTGCTATAGCATTCAAAAATCTGTGGTTTCATTAAAAAGCGAGTACATCTGGAAATTTTCCAAGATTCTCCAGACTCATTTGTACTTTGAGAAATGCCATTGCTTGTAAAAAAGTTTGTCAACTCCCAAATGTGCTTCATCTTTGAAAGACAAAGTGTTCTCTGGACTGACACCCATCAAATCTCACAAAAAAGAAAGAGTAGCATGTTTCATGCTGCTTTTTCATCGTTGGTAGGAGAAAATAAAACTAAAAATGAATGGAGAAAACAGATCCCTCCCTATTAAATTTGGGTGGCAGTTGTGTTAAATATCTGTAACAGAGTGACATTTGAATGAAACATTAATATTTTACATTAGTTCAGTAACAGCTAAAGTAATATAAAATATAGGAATAAATCCAAGAAACAGCAATAAACAGTAGGTACTGGCATGCATATGGAATTCATTGTACAGGAATGGTTAATGCCTTACAGAAACTTAATAAGAGAGTGTGAAAGGCATATGCTAGGATAATCTTGGCATTAAAATAAAAATAGATTAAAAAGAGCAAAAAGGAGAATAATATAACATTAAATCCAGTCAAAATCTTTAGGTGTCATAGGTAACTTATTGTGAAATAAGAGATAAAACCTGGGAGAATTTATCTGCAGTAGAAATTACAGAAAGAACATTAGAAATATTCAAAAGAAAGTCTAAAAGCCTTTTGCAGAGTATCACGTGTTTTGATTTATCTCAAAGTTTCCTCATTCTTTTAACACTTCCAATTTGACAGAAGCATTTGAGGGTTATATAATAATGTTTTACCACCGTTTCTGCATAATAAAGTAATTGCTCTATTAGAGAAGCATTAGTGAGAGGAACAAGTGACACAAAGGAACTTTGTATCAGGAGGAACTTCTGCACAAGGACAAGCTTTTGGAGAACACTGAGAGAACTTTGGCGTGAAAAAAGAAAGAAAAGAAGTGGTTTACTTTGCCAACAGTGTCCAAGATATTGCAGTCTGTCAGGGCAGAATTCCTGCAGATATCTGGGTGTGAATATATTTTATTGGAGTGTCACACTAATAACGTGGCACTGAGATGAACAACCTTGCTCTGGAGTTATGGGAAACACCTTTGAGTCTTTTTGACACAGCAGGTAAAATATCCTTTGGAAAAAGATCAGGTCATGGTCTGTGTGCTTCCTAATTCCTGTATGGATTAATTAAATGCAGTATCCTCCTCATCCCTTGGCACAAGGATGAATCTCTTTTCAAATAGCTCTGGGATCCACTGGTGGGGAGTAGCTCTTTCTTCTCCCAATGTGGCATCAGTATTCCTTGCAGGGGATAGATTTTTCTGCTGCACTTACTTCTGAGAAGTTGAGAGGAGAAGATGATCTCAGGGAAGGGAAATTTTGAACTCCTCACAAATAGATGGAAGTAAATGTGTGACTTCCACCCATTGACTGAGGGCCACAGTACTTCTGTGCATGCAGTGTTTCCGCTTCATTTTGTTGTAATAGCTATCCTGGCTCTGCCAGCTATCCTCTTTCGTATTGACTAAGTGAATTTCCCACCAGGAAAATAAGAAACAATCTGATCTTGATGAGGGATGATGCTATTGGGCAGGTGTTAGCTAATATTTATGTAGAAGTCTGTGATCCTCTGCTGCAAGGTGTTATGCTAGTGCAATTTATTGCATTAAATGTTGTAAGATTCCTTGGCACTGATGATTTTCACCATGTTATTCACCAAGTTATTTTGGCTAGAGATCAGCTTAAGCCAAGCTGTTTCATCTCAACACCTTCAGTGTTTTGAAGACATTAGGATGTAAGTTTGGAATTTTCCTGTCTCTGCCTTGAAGCAGTTCAGTGCTGCATGTATCCTTTGAGAAGAAGTCCTGAAGCTCAGTGAATAAGAGCAAAGCCCTGTCCATTTGCATGTCAGAAGTTTGCTTTGAGACACGACTCCTGCTCACCTGGATGAGCTGCCACCCACCGTGAAGGGTTGGAATCACAGCAGCAGCCATGATCTGATGTGTTACTGAAAAAGATGCTGCAGGTTATCACACCCAAGCGCAAACAAAGGTGAGAAAAAAACAGACCTTCAGCTCATTGCAAGCCATGAAAAAAGCCACCCACCTGATTGCAGCAGGCCAGAGGGAGGGACATTTTTAATGAATCTTTGCTGTATTTTCTGATATAAACCCCAAAATTTCTGCTTTGGGCTTGGTGTGGTGTGAAGCACCAGTAGGAAAAGAAACGTCTGGCGCTTGGCTCAGTGGGGTGCTTGCCATGCCTCACAGGGGTGGCCAGGGCCAGCGAGAGGGACTTGTCTCCAAGGCTTGGGAACAGGAGCAAGAGGTTGCCTGGCCACGTGTCCTGTCCCTGGAGGCCCCTTGGCTGCCCCGGGTACAGTTTGAGGGCTACGTGATCCCCCACAGCTGCGGACGCCTTTCTCCCAGGATTAAAGAGGTCACTTGGGACACTCCCAGAGCAGCAAGGTCCTCCTCTCCGAGGCTTTAAATAGACCCTTCTCCTTCCATGTCTCCTCTGAGTTTTCTGGCTTGCTCAGGCCTATCTGACTCCTCAGAAGAGGAAATCCAGATTTGGACAATTAAATGCACGTGCTGTTTACCACAGAGGATGGTCGCTCCTGTGGTGATGCTGAGGATGTTTGGATGGTTATTTTGGAAGCAGGGGCAGCTTGACCATAATTTCTTGGGATCCTTCTAAAGCTAGATAACAGTAGAATTGTTAAGAAGGTGCTCCACTTATGCCAAAATTCAGGCTATAATCACTTTAATTGGAATCCTCCCTTTCTCTGTGGTTGCCTACTGATATTTCAGAGGTCTCAACCCTTTTTTCCTCCCTCAGAAATAATGATTTTTTTCCCCCATAAACCTCCATGTAACAAATACTGTGGACCTTCCAACAAGAAGAAATCACACTTAGCTGTCTTAGTATTGAGGCTGAGGATGGGATCATTCAGACAAGAAACTCTCCAGGGTATTTTGCTCTCTTAGTTAAGTGTGAATTTTTAGCTCCTCTTAAATTAGAAAAAGCAATTTACTCTGACAAAGCACAGAACATAAGGCACCAAACCTGGCTTCACAGTTATTGTAAGGCTGGATAGTCAGCTGTGGGAAGGAGATATCCAGCTGGCAAATCCATAATGCCAGTGGTGAGTGGCTGTGCCCAGCACTTTGGGCTGCTAGGCACCTTTACCTTGCTGATTTAAGCATTAAGAGAGTAATTAGAACCCAATATTTTCTAGAGGTCTCAGGAGACAGTGAGGACTAATGCTGCTCAGCCTCTAACCTGCTCTTGATTTTAGCCAGTATTAATTTTGCACCAGAATTTCTCTTCAATAGGTTTCAAGTGCAGAGAGTGAGAAATCTGACTTGCAGATGTAAGTCTCATTACACAGGCAGTTGGGCTGCTGACTGCTATTTGTGTGAGCAAATTTATTAAGGGAAAGAGAAGAGAGGAGGATATATTTTGGACAGGTCAAACCCTGCTTCCCTATTTAGAAACAGGCTATTTTAAAACAAACAAACAAACAAATAAACAAACAAACCCTGGAACTGGATACCCTATTCCTTAGTCTCACAAAAAAAGACCTAAACAAACAGGTCTGGAAGTTTTTTTTATAGTGCAGCAGTACCTTTTCTTTAAAATTAGACCATTTTGTTTTGTTGTTAGTTTGGGAGATTTTTCCTAAGCAGTCACACAGCTTTGTGAGACAATTCAACAGTTAATTTAAAAGACGTATTGGTAGGAACCATGTTATGTGTTGTCTTGCAAGAGTGACTTCTTTTCATTTTGCATTCATTATCTTTGTGATTGGAATAACTGCTTTGTATTTCTTCCCCCAAATAAAATATTTATTAGTAAATCTCACACTGTGCAAATTAATGCTGTTTGATTTCTTTCTGGGCGTCCTCCTTCTTTCAGCATTAATGCTTAGACTCCCAACAAACCCTCTCAGTAGGCTGTGTGTCTCATTCAGGGAAATACCTGCCTGTGGGCAAAAGACAAAAAGCCCAAAAGACTGAGATTATGGGATGTTTTTGTTTGAAGGCAGTGCTGGAAGGGGAAAGGCACTGATGGCTGCTATCCTCCAGGCAGGACACAAAAAATCCCACCTCTGTTGGGTTTCTGAGTCCTGTGGAAAACATCCCCAGAGACTTCCCTGAGGTTACCTGGTACTGTGGCTTAGTGGCAATTTTATAATCTTGTCTTGAGTAAATAACAGCTGGTCTTGGCATGTTCCCAGGAGCAGAACAAGGAGACAGGAGCTGTTCCCTGCTTAACTGTGGGTCAGTGAAATCACCCGAGCTGCCAGTCAGAAATGTTGGGATCGAGCTGTTGTCCTCCAAGCCCAATGTCACCAATTAATCACTCTCTGCCTGTAACCTATCAATGACGATGTGCTGGGGTATTTTTTTATTCCTGGCTTTCTCAATCCTTCTGTTGTTTATCTCTGAAGAGCTTCTGCCAAGCTAACCCCAGTGTTTCAGGGATTAATTCCCAGAAAAAGCTCAGAGAGGAGCTCTCAGCCAGGAGCTGATTAAATGCATCTGAGCTCAGCCCTGTGATACTCCTGGTTGGGTGAGGAAGGCAGGATGCTTTGCTGGAGTAAGGCTAAGAAAGATGAGGGGCTCTGACCAGAAAGTACAGCCATGCTTGATATTTAAAGTGATGTTTTTGCTACTTTAGCCTTTGTCCAGCCACAAGCTGTGAAAGGCAACTACAGGCTGTTGTTAATAGGTAACAATTTGGCTCAAACTTTAAATCCTTTTAGTGAAATCCTGCAGGAGGTCAGTGATTCTGTAACCTGACTTAAGCTTCTGGGAACTTTTCTCTGCTCTTATTCTACTCATATACAACAAATGCATCTTCATTAGTCTGTGCACATGTAGAGGCTGTATCTAACATTTGTAAGTGCTGGCAGGAATGGGAAATACTTAGCAAGAGGAATTTTACTTTTCTCGTTTCTTTGGTTATGGTTTGTTCTTAAACCATCAAACATCTCTTTCAATAAAAATAACTAATGTGTTTATTTTTACCAGAGCTGGGTAAGAAATTTGCATTAAAGAAATTACTCTATTCATCTTTTTTAGATCAGGCACAAGTTGTGATTTTCTCATTTGTACTTACTGTTCAAAAAGATTTACTGAATATTTTTATGAATGAATATGTTGGCAATTCATCCACAAGGAGTTTGTTATGTGTATTAATTTAAACAATCAATTCTAATGGATTTCAATGTTCAAATATCTTTGATGACTTTGAAAACCTGAAGCTAATTAGTCAAAATCTGAGCTGTTTCTTTTCAAGAGGCAAGTTGTCATCTAGCAAGACAATAGCAAGTTTAGTGTTGTTTTTTTCTTTGCTGTCTTGCTATTATAAATGGGAGCTGTGCTCTTCTGCAGAAGTCTGTATTATTCAGTGGTGCCACTAAAGTTAGTGGGAAATATGTTAGAATTTGTAATGGGACTGGGGTTTTATCCATTGTTTCAGCCAACACATGAGTCATTCAACTCCTTCAGTAGTGTGCAGCAGGAAGGGGAGCAATGAGGCACAAACACAGAATTTTAGTGTTAAAACATCAAGAGTAAACACTCAGGTAAAATATTTGGCAATATCACCCAGCTTTAATTTTCACATTTTAAAGGTTGATCTTTCATGTTCCCTCAAGTTCTTTGTTTGCCTGAGTCCCTGGATAAAGTGCATGGAAAGTCAGAGGATATCTTATGTCATCACTATTTGTGTTAATGGCTTAGGAACCCACAATCCAATCAGTTAAAATAAACAACCCAGTGTAATAGGAGCATAAATCAATGAAGACTTCATTACTGAAACCTTAATGTGTAATCCATCCACCTACAGAGGAAAGGGATACTGAGAGGCAGCAAGACAAAACCAGAGGACAGTCTGATTTAGGCAACCCTGATATTTAAAAAGGTGTTGAGAACAGTAAGTCTTCCTGGAGTCAGTAAATTTGATGGATACTCATCACTCCTGACAACCTGCCCCTGACTATTAAGTCCCTATGCTAAAAAATGCCAAGAAACTCTTGGGAAGACAGCTCTGAATGTTCTTTGTTTAGTCTGGGAGACTTGAGCCAGCTCAAATGAACAAAGACATGAATTAGGAAGATTAACATAGGACTAAAATGATATATTTTACCCAAGAGTAATGCTGCTCAGAGCTGCTCTGACCCTGCTGCAGGCTTTCCTTGTGTGGTCCCTTGAGCCAGTGGCACAAATCTGGACTGCTCTAAGGTGAGGGTGGCAATACTTGGTGAAACCAGGGTTACTGGATTTCATTAAAGCCACGTATTCTGTTTGTCTTGGCTCTGAGAGGAGCAGCAATCCTATCACACTGAGCCTTTTGATTTCAACATGGATCATAAAAGGGCTGAACTTTTGTGTTCAGTGCTGAGATCTCTGCTTGTTGAGTTAATAACAAAGAGAAACAGCAGGCTCTCTCTCTGGGCGTGGGCCAGCTCTGATGTGGGGATGTGATAGGCACTTTGCTTGTGGATTCTGAAAGCCATCAGTGCTCACAGACCCTCTCCACTGAGTCCCCATTTCAGAAGTGATTCTCTGTCTGTTTGCTCCAATCTCATCCTCACCTGCCTCTTCTTCTTTCCTTCCTTCCCCTTCCCTGACCACATCTTGTTCTTTTCTCTCATTCCCCTGCTGACACCTCTTGTCCCTGTGGCTCACTTGGAATATATATTGAGCAGGGAATGGTTGGTAGCACTGCTAATTGACCAAGACCAGTATGATGGGAAACCTTGTTTTTCAGAGATTTGGAGTTTGTTTTTGTTAATAATTATGACAGAAAAAAAAAAAAATCTAAGAATACATACTAGGCATAGGATACAGAAGCTAGGAAACATTGGCACTAATGTAGTTATTCCATGCAGAAAATGGCATGTACAATTTGCCAATACAGAAGGAGATTTGGTTGCAGGGAGCTGCCAAGCATCCTACAGGATTTCTGTGGCAGGGGTGGAAATCTGTTTCTCCAGGCTGGCAGTCACCTGCCCTGACTGCAGACTGATAAATTTCCTGCTTCATTCCCATGTCTCACCCAGTGCATACCCTCCCCAGTTATAACAGAGGAGCAGGTATGGACTGCAGCTCCCTAATTAGCTACAGAATCCTCAGCACCTTGTCAGCTTGTGCTGGAACTTTTTCAGGGATCCATTGGGGAAAAAGAGTCCATTTGCATTAATAGTCATTATTACAGATCTGAATTAGATTTTTACTAATATTCTTTCTAGAAGTACTTTTTGATAGGTGTTACTTCTTGACTCCTTGTCTTAAATATACAATTGCATAATGTTAAATATGTCAGAGAATGGTTGAATCAGTTTGGCTGGTAAAATGATCACATATATCTAAAATTGATACCAGGTTAAAGTTACAAGGTAGGTTTAACTTTCTGAAGCAGTTCAACCTTCAGAAATATAGGAGCCATATATTTGTGAGATGTTATCTTATTGTCATAATTTAATTGAAAATAAAGTGATTCCATTATAGTTTGTGTCATCCTAAGGTTCTTTGGGACCAAGGCTACTCAAATGCAAGTTTTGTATAATATTAGAAATTGGTGTGGTGCTGTATTTGTTCAGAAATGAAGACATCCAGGTCTTAACCCAAGTCCCTCTAATTGCAGTACAGACCAGTGAATAATTCTTGAATCACAGCAGTGAAATCTGTTTGGAGCAGGGTTAAAGAAGGGTTCTAGTGTATCACACAGATGGATGGTAGATATCATGTGTTTCCTTCTCCTCAAGTGCATTATATCTTATTTCCTCTAATGCAAAATTTAAAGTGACTCTAAAGCAGAATGTGTCATGTCAAAGTGTGGTGGTAACTTGGTCTTAAAATTAAATTATATTAGTTTAAAAATAAGCTTAAAAATTTTTCTTCTCAAATTCAAGGCTTCCCCGTGGCTGTGGCTGCAAAGACAGGAGAATCTTCTTCCAGATGTGATTAATATAATTTAAATATATTGTTCTTCAACTCCAGTAATAAAAGATGCTGTCATGGAAAACCACCTCACATTTAGCATTTCTATGGAATTTCCTCAACTTTGGGGTAGCCAGATCAAACCAAAAAAGAGACCTTTAGTTTAGAATTTAGATGTAAGTTCTACAGAAATGCTACTGTGTATTAAATACCATGTAGTATGATATGTTAGAGGCTTTTAAAATGTGTCATCAATATGTTTCCACATATTCACTGTCCAGATGGCACAAAAGTGCTCAGTATCCAAACGAGGATCTCAGTGCCCCTGCACTGCATGATGCACTGCAGCCCTGTGCAGCACAAAGTGTCCTGTTCTGAATTGATCTGTAAATCTGCTGTTTTTCCATTTCAGAGCTCCAGTGACAAGGATGTCATCCTGAACATTCTCAGTGTCCTCACTGACTTGCTGTCTTTGGGTAAGGAAGCAAAGATTTGGGGCAATGGCTGTGGGCTAGGACAGAAAGGGGGTCCTCAAGTAAGTCAGGGAATTTAAAGTTGCATTCAAACTTGACCAGGTGTTTGCAAGGTGAAAAAAATGTAATTTATGTCTATAGATCAGCAGTTCTTACTCCTGTGTTTGGAAAATTGAGCTTATTCAATGTGTTAAAGAAAAGAAAAAGAGACTCAGAGAAAGTTTCAATTTTTTCTTTTTAGTTTCCAAGATGCCCATGGGTTGCAAAGTATTTCATAATCCCTGGCAGTCAACCACTGGAAATGTTCACCAGTGCCATTGGAGAGAGGAACTGTGAGACAGGGAAAGGAACCTGACTTTTCAGAGCCCATGGAGCCTCTAATGCAGAGGGTTCAGCCTCTCTCCAAAAGGCACTTCTGCCTTGGGGCTGCAGGGAATGGATGTTGCTTTATGCGCTCAAAGCTGCACAAAAAATAAGTGTATTGGCAAAAGAACTGAAAAAAATAGTCAAGTTCATTTTCCTTTCTGCTCCACCACAAAAATATAATCTACTAAACAATTCCCAACCCAACTAAGCTGCCAGGCTGTGGGGGCTGCATAGGTGAGTGCTGGATCCTCCTGGGTCCCCCACTCCTGGGAGCTCCACCAGAGACATCCCCTGTCCACCTGGGCCTCTCTTTTGGAGCCCTGCAGCCCTGTTCCTCAGCTGGGTGCAAGGATGGCCTCCATGGAGAATTCCTCCTGCTCTCCCCTGGGAACTGAAGGAGCAGCATCCCCCAACCACAGAGCCTGGATCAATGTTGGTTAACACAGTAAGGCTCCCAGGGTTAGAGTGTGGTTTCTTTGGAGACCTACATTTATTTGAAAGCTGTCCCCAAGGCTTCCCTAGGATTCCTTTTCATTTGGCAGAAGCCCAGTGCAGCTTTAGTTCTTTCCTTGTTTAATTTCCAGTATCTAAGAAAAGATCACTGAGCCTTTTGCTGCTTTGAAACCTGTCGGTGTCTCTGCTTATTCCTCCCTGCCACATTTCAGTGCACACTGAAAAACTTCTGCAGCACGTGGGTTTGGGAAAACAACGACTGTTGGGGTAACAGGCAGCAGAGCACACAGTTCCACCATGCCATGTCCCCAGGCTGGGGACACCAGAGATTCATGACCAGTTTGCAAACACTCGCGCATTCACCGCACTCAAATATTGTCCGAAGGCCACGGAAGCTCTGTGTGCTCCTTGCAGACTGAGGTTTGTGACAGCTGTGGCTCAGGAAGGGATGCTCTGAGCAGTCTCTCCTCTCTTCCCCAGGCACTGGACGGAGGATTCACTACGTGGTCAGCAAAGGGGGCAGTGAGGCTTTGCTGCAGGCCCTGGCCACGGCTGCCCGGACTGAGCCACCCGACCACGGCACCCTCCTGCCCCTGCTGCGGCTGCTGGCCAGGGTGGGCCAACGAGGTACTGCTGGGTGCTGGGGGGCCTCTGGAGGGGATCAAAAATTAGGATGATCTCATTGTAGCCTTCCAGTAGCTAAAGGGGATTGTCGCTTTGATTTTTTCAAGTTTTACTAAGCCTTCTGATGTTTGCATATTTGCACAGAACTTTCTCACGCACTTTGTGTAAATAACTTATTGTTTTTCATTCCTTTATGGGGGACGGGCAACCTGATGGACTGTTGGGTTGTCCAGTGACATTGAGGAGGTGGCACTGGAACCCTCCAATGACAATGGCATTTCAAAAAGATATATATATGGAGTCAGATGTTTTAATAAAGAGTTTTTGGTTTGCTTTGAACAGAATTGCTGTCTGTGTCGTCCTTGTGTCGCGCCAGGGTGACAGGGGACAGACATTTTAGTAGGGCCTGTTGATACAGGACAGGGAGTAATGGTTTTAAAACTGAAAGAGGATAGGTTTAGATAAGATGTAAGGAAGAAATATTTCATGATAAGGATGATGAGGCACTTGCATGGGTTGCCCAGAGAGGTGGTGGATGCTCCATTCCTGGAAACATTCAGGGTCAGGTTGGACAAGGCTCTGAGCAACCTTGTCTGGTGCAAGTCATTGCAGCAGGTTTGGACTAGGTGGCCTTTAAAGGTCTTTTCCTATCCATGTTTCATATATAGTGACTCAAAGTGAACCCCATGTTATTCCAATTTCAGTGAGATTAATATTGGTTTAACTCATTGATACATTTGAATGTCTTTCTCATAAGATTTTGAGTTACAAGGTTTGATAAACATACGTTTAGCAGCACAGCTGCAACGACCTGGCCTTTGCAATAGTTTAATTCTCATTTTCTTTTCACAGATAGGAAGTTTGGGCTTAAAGTGCAGAAGGCAGAAGCCACTGATATAATACTGAGCTTGACAAGAAGACACCTGGGCCAACACTTGCACCTCACCCACTGCCTCTGGGTCCTGCGGGTTTGTGCTTCCAATGGTGAGTGCCAGGATTTTCCTCTTTTCTCCTGTGTGACAATCCCCAGGGTTCTTTTTTACTCATTTCAAAGCAAAGAAACATTATTCCTGGTAGGGTTAGTGCCTGCACGCACCATTAATATACAGAAAAGCACAAAAGCCAGAACAACCTTAGAAAAAGGTGCTCCTCAAGGGGCCTATGCAGCCTTTACAGTGCATTTCATCTGCGAGCTATGGAAATAAAAGTGCTGTAGTGAAAAATATTCATGGCAAAGATCTCCTGTTCTGGAATATAGTCAGTCAATTCTTTTGCTCTGAGACTTGGGTACCTTAAGTCTCTATACAGTTGCCATTACCATAACAGCCAAATGTCTCACTATTGTTGATTGTATTGATCCTCAGAGCAGCTCCACGAGGGTGGAGAAGCAGAGGGTGAGAGAAATCTGTTACTTATTCAAGGTCCCCCAGGAAGCAGATATTAGATCCTGGTCTTCTGACTAGTATCCCCTCAGATGTTCACTCTCCCAGCTTTTCTTGCTTGGCAATGCTCTCATGTTAAATGATTCAAGCAAAGGGATTTCTAGTATTCTCTCTCTGGATCATTACAGATTCATACAGGCTTTCTGTGCTATAAAGCACTGAGCTCGGCAGCACAAATTTCCCTTTGCTCTCTCTAACCCTTTCCTCTCCTTCCCTACATCCCTCTCCCAGCAGATAATTCTTGATGGCCATCCTGTCTGCACTCTGCTCTGTGCATCCTGAGATCTAGCTCTCCTGGCACCAAGCCCTGCAGGTCCCTTCTGCCTGGACAGGAGCTGGCTTCATGCTTTGGGCTTCCTCAGGCAAGCAGCCAAGCCTCAACACTCAACCCCTCTCCCCATGATAAGCATGATTTGAAAGTCTGAGTGTGGCTGAAAATGCAGCCAAAGCCAGAAGATGAAATGTGCCTTTATTTGGGTTTCACAGCTGTGCAGTGACCCTGTGCTGCCTCTCACCCAAAATGATGATCTGCTCACTTCCCTGCTCCCTGCTCCAGTGCACCTGCACTCAGTTCAGCTGCTGTTTCTGCAGAGGTTTTAGGATGCACACTGCAGCCTGCCCTCCTTTCTGTTAAAGTCAGACCCCAGAACCCCAGCTCTGCACCTTTGCTGGAGCATCTCTGTTACTCTCCAGGTATCTCCAGCACTCTCCATTAACAAATTTGACTTTGTGGGTTCTGTGGCCCAGCTGGGAAGCTTCAGGGGAGGATAGGTGAAAATCTGTATGGGTGTGATATCAAACCAGGGCATTACATGTTCCCAGCCTTAAAAATTATGGAGTGGAAGGGAAGCCAGAACCATACAAAGCTCTTGAGAGTGCTCAGGTATGAAAGCAGTGAAGATGAGTCCTTGTCTCACCTCATGCCCCACTCTGGGCTGCTCCCTTCACTGCCACCAGATGTTTGTGGCTGCCCACATCCTGCTCTGGAGCAGGATGAGTTCAAGCAGCCTTGTCCACCACCCTGGCTCTAATGAATTGCCAGCCAGTGTGAATGTAGCTGGCAGGCCTTGGAGGCTTTCCATCACAGGACAGCTTGGCAGGGACACTGTAGGACAGCAGGAGATGATGGGCCCTCTGGCAGCTCTTTGATGACCACTGGGAGATATCTACAAAACAGCCAAAACCCAGCAGTGGGCAGGCAGCCAGGGCTCCTTCTGGCTGCTGTTGATTACTGATCCTTTCACCTTGGTCGCATCCATTTAATATTTCAGGGCTGTATTTGTTCCTTCATTACACAGAGATATCCTGTCTCATAGTGGGGAGGTCTGGCTAAACAACTAGGCTATCCTTTAGGTATTGAAACTGATTGCAAAATCTATCTAAAAAAGTTCCTAGCGTGTTAAAAAGTGAAGGATTAAAGGGAAAATTGGCCTAGATTAAATTAAACTACATTCAGAAGCTCCCCAGACCCACTTCCACTCTGCTGAATAACAGTACAGAAACAAAACTCTGCCTTTTAAGTTCCTATGAAATTAACTGTCCTCACTGAGTTGCATATAGGAAATGTGGGATGAATTTGAGCTCTGTCATTTTTTTTCTGGGAGAAAGCCCTGTTTAATTATGATTTGTTCTCTGGAGAGTACAATGTCTACAGGAAAAGGGGCTTTGGGGAAATTGAGAAAGAGCTGCAGGACTGGTTTTGCACCTGATTTTGTCTCAGGTTGTGTCCACAGACAGCTTTGTGCTTCACTTTCTGTGTTTGTAAGGGGACCTGTGGAGTCCAGATGGGAGCCCAGAGAGCTCATAGCCCCAGGGGCAGCTACTCTTCCCCACATATCTTCTAAGCAGTGTTTGCCAGCTGCCTCCTTCAGAGCTGACTGCTTTTTTCCTTTTATTGCCATAGTTACCACGGGAACTATGCTTGGCATCAATGGAGCCATGGAGTTGCTTTTCCAAGTCATCACTCCCTACAGCAAGAGACACGTCAGGACGGTCAGGTAGGCAATAGCCCCAAGGGAACTCATCTTTCCAGGACAGCAAGAAATAAAATTTTGGTTCCACTTGAAGAGGCAAAGAAATCAGAAATGTATGCAGTTTCCAGTCACTTTAAATCTGCAGGGTTTTTTAAGAGGCAGAAATAGTTCCCTGAAGGACACGTTAATGCTGTGATTCATCATATGATTCATGCTGGTGGCCCTTTATTTGTAGTGTGCCCTAGACAGCAATGGCAGTTTGATTGCAAGGTACCCTCCTTCATTTCTCAGCCACAACTGGGTTTGGAGAAGCATGTGCTAGCAGCAGACAAGCCACTCCTGCCTCCCACTCAGCCAGAACTGCCTGCCACCATCAGCCTGGGGTAGATAGAGTGGAATTGTGGCAGTGCTGCCTCATCCTCCATTTGCAGAGAGTCATGACCTGGTCATCATGATATTTTTGAAGTATGACAGTTCTTAGTAGTATTAATTTGCATCTGCTTTTAAGCCCATCCCACATATTTCAGATAGTTCTTTTCTGAAGGCATCAAGTCCATTTTATATCTTCATCTTAATGCTGAATGTTAGTCCCCAAGCTGTCTGTTCTGACCACTTCCTCAGATGCCTTTCAAGGCAAACTTTATGAGAGCAAAGCACATATCTCTGGCTTGCTCTTTAAAAGCAGGAGGAAGAATTTGCTGCTGTGAGCTGTGCCCACACAATCCCGTTTGCTTAAGCCACACAGGACCTGCCAGTTCTCCTGCTGGGACATGCAATGGCTTGTGGGGCACAGTCCCTACTTGCTCAGGCATGTGTCAGCAAGGACAAGGCAGCATTCAGCCAGTTCTGGTTTCTGCATGGACCTGACATGGGTGAGGTCCATGGCTGGTGATGACTGAGGAAGCAGCTTCAGGTAGAGCATGAGGTGAGGAGGATGGACAGACAGAGCACAAGGGTTTGCTTAGCTGTGGTTGAAGTGGGGGCCAGTCACCCTGGATGTGTTAAATAATGTCCATCCTGCTGTTACCATCAAAGACTGATACCAGTTCTCTCAATATCATGAGTTACACAATAACTGGGAAGGAACTTTAATTAATTTCACCAGCCACCAGTGCTCCACCATTGCTGAAGCTGCGCATCAACACACGGTACTGTTTGCTAAGTGCAGCTTTCCTCTAGTTCCTCTGCCTACATGTCTGGAGATACACAATTTTTTGGACAGTTTGCATTTCTAAATAAGATACTGAGGGGGCCCAGCAGATGCACAACTTCCTGCAGCTGCCTTGTGCATGGGAGCCAACTCACTTTTGCCTGTGCTTTTGGCTTTCTAGCACAGTGCCAAGTACCTGGAACTGCTTCACAGCTTCAGTTCTCTCTTAGACAAAGTACCTGAGATTCCTCTGTGTGGGGATACCAGGATGCTTCTTACACAGACATTTGGATATTACCCAATTCAAAGAATATTACCACTGAGATATTATTCCTAGGATATCTGAGCATCCTTCAACATTCTCTTCAGGCCTCATGTAATAACTTTAAGATTTAGGCAGCCTGGAGAACTGTTTTATGTATGACACAGGTGCCCAGGATGAGTTAGACCCAGAGCTGGGCTTGGCTTCTGAGACAACCAAAAGTGATATGGATGGGTCCAAGCCCATGATTAACTAAGCAAATTCCACTCAATTCCCTGTTCCCCTTCCTGTGCAAGTGTTGGCTGTGATTAGACCAGTGTAAGTTCTGCTTCTGTGATAGGCCAGGATCTGTGTGTGATGGGACTTGGGCCTGTATCAGTTTTCTGTTAAACAATGGCTACCTAAAGGCTTTTAAAATTAATTTTGAGCAAAAGTGCTTTATTTTCCATTGACTGTTTCCCATAGAGGAAGTGGAAACTTTTGTATCTGTCACGCCTTTCTAGCCTGGCTTCTTGCTGAGATACATTTGGAGATGCAGGGAGTGTTGCTGAGTGTTGCTGTTAAGTGTAGTCTGTAAAGTGCTCTAAAAATACTCACTGCTAAGGGAAACAATCAGAGAAACATGCTGCTTTTGATTTCAATGATTCCACATTGTCAATATGCAATATTTAGCTTTTACTTCCTTTTATCTGGTGTACAAGGATTGTTTTAAATTCTTCTGTGAACATTTTTTTTCCATTTGGAACACAGACACAAACATCAGAAAAGCAAATTCAAAACTGCCCTCAGTAAATTCCATTTCATAGCTGATAGGCCTTTTTATTTATTACTGGAAAGCTTGAATTTATTTTTCATTTGAAAAAAGGTGTCTTGTTCATTAATTTTTGTCTACCTGAGCTTTCTCACTGCTAGTTCAGTTTCCTAATTTTCTTTTAATTTCCTAAAATATTTTTGCTCTTCTTAAAACATACTTCATGAGTGTGCAAACAGTACATACAGTCTTTACACAATCTTTTCACAGGAAAAGGTGATTTGGCTTCCACCTACTCTTGGTCTAATGAACAAGAACCATAAATCAGCTGAAGCCTGGTGGCCACTCAGCTGGCCTGCCCAGGGCTCAGAGCTGTGCCTTTTGTTTCATAACCAGGGGCAGCTGAGAAGCTCAGTGGCATAGTGGAGACAGCCTGTTTTACATCAGAAGAACCACACAAGCCTGTTTAGTTTTAAAACACAATTGCAACCCATTAAAAGGCACGGGTTTCTTGTTGGTCAGTTGAGGCTCTGTTTGCTTACAGTTCACTTAGAAGTGCTGCTTTCCTTGTGGAAAGTGGCTTTAGGAGGTATTGTTGGCAAGAATTTAGGTCTTGAGACCAGAAGAACAGACTGTAGAGTGGGTTACAGATCTTCTCTCCCAGCATTAGCAAATGCCTGGAATAGCTGCAGTCTGAAAACCCTAAGCATCTTTGCAGCTCATCAGAAAATGGAGGTAGGTACATGTGGGGAAAATGTTCCTCCATGATTTGACTTGCTCTAGCTAAAGCTTTGTGAGGTGACTGGGTGGGGAACTTATGGATGGGTTTTCTGAGCTGGGGAGAAAGGATAAAAAGGGGTCACGTGCTTTGTCTAGCTCAGCATGTGCTCCCAGCTATCTGACACTGGTGTAGCTCTTCCCAAAGTGGCTGTGGCTATGCTGAAATTGTGAATGTGGTATTTTGGTGTGGTTCTTGGTCACAAAAGCATCTGTTTTATTTTGGCTATCAACAGGGAAGTTGTAGAGCACCAGCCTCTAACCTGCTGACAGAGGAAAACTCCAGTGTTGTCCCAGAAATCCTTTGACCCTCACTTTGTACTTGCTCTTGATACCTTCTCTCCATCTCATAACTATGTGCCACCATGGTTTGCCTTTTTGCTGGGATGGAACAGCCGGCAACTGTGGGAGCTGAGATTACCCTGGCTCTCTGATCAGCTGCCAGGAATGCAGCATTGAAAATGCACCACTGCTCTGGTGGGTACACCCGTGTTCCCCTGTCCTGGGCAGCAGCAGGGCCAAGGTCACTTTAAGAATCTGCCCTGGAGAGTGCCCTGGGAGAGCTATTTATTTAGCCCGCTAAGATGTGGAAACAAGATACATAGTTCTATTTATTTTTCCCAGTGGCAAAGCTCTGGGGTATTTAGAAATAGTCTCCCCATGCTCCAATTGACCTTCTCTGGGTGTGTGCCAAGTAGCTCTGATTCCCCTGAGACTGTGACTCATGGGCTTTATTGGCTTTAGTTTGGCATTTGAGGTCTTCAGCTTGCTGGTGCCATGAGTGTGGATCTCTCCAGAACTGTCCATATTTGAGGTGAAAGCTACATGGAAAAAACATGGAACTCTCTGAGGTGTAGAGAACTCTTGAGCTAACCACTGTGAAATCCAAGACTTAAGGCTGTCTTGTCCATCTCTTATGATGTGTGCTGCAGAGAAGGTTTTTTGATCCCTTTTAAGGGACAGTTTAAAATAAAGCTAAATGATGTTCTGCTTTTCTCAGTTCTGTTTATGTCAGTAGCTGGGATATCTGATAGGAGTCTGCGTGGGATGCTCAAATCTTCACTCCATCAACACCCTCTCTAATGTAGCATCTCTGATGCCTCTCAGTGCAATGATCACTGCTCTTTTCACCTTTCCTCCTTATTATTCCTTGTATGCTCTGCAGCTTCCACCCCTCTCCTACTTTCCAGTGTCCCTTTCAACACTGTGGCTTGTTTTCCCAATTTACTTGTTTTAAGGTGTGTTTGGATGGGTTGTAGAATGTCACAGTGGGAGATGTTTGCTCTCTGGTCAGCCAGGAACTGGTCTCTTCTGCATGACTCTGTCCAGGTTGTCAGGTATCCTCACCAGTTGCTTTGGAGGCCATGAGTTGTCTGTGGCTACATGTTGTGCAGGCTCTTCTAGGACTCCTCATATTGTAAATAGATTAATCAAAGAGGCTGAAAACAAAACCCTCAGAATTTATTCTCCTTTCATAAGAGGAAGACCTGTGCCATTTAGAAAATGGCAAATGGTGGGGTGACTGGTGCATTGGTCGTTCCCTCCATTATGTTTTCCTTTTCTGCTGTTAAAAGGTTGGTGCACAGTTTTATTAAAGCAATTTGGATAGTCTGTTAAAATGTCTTTGTTTTTCAAACCTCTATGAGTACATCTATTTATCATACTGAGCAGAGCTGGCTCGTGGTAAGTGTTCGCATAAACCTTGTATGAAAGATTACAACAAGAGTGAGTATTCATCAGAAATAAAAACTCTTTCTCTGGGTATTCAGAATACTTGGCTTTCTACATTGGGCTATTCCAGTAAAGTTTGACTACTTAATTAAAACTGGAAAGTGAATAAAAAAGGTCTGGGAATGGTGCCAAATTAATTCACTAGAAAATGTGATATGCAGAAATTATCTGCCTTTGCTCATGTCCAGCATTACCCACTTCTGACATTTGATCACAATTCTTCTTATGTTTGGTGCTTATTGGATAGTTCCAGAGCCTCAAATGCTTGCTGATAATCTCCCTTTTCATTAAAGGGAGGAAATCCTCCCGTGTAACTCTATTTCACCTGAGGAGGATATCTGGATTCCTCACATACTGAAGGGAAAAAGAAGCAAGTTCTCTTCACTATGATAAATGTTTGCCTCTAGAAACTTGGGGTCTTGAAAATGTTTATTTGTGCAGTGGAGGATGAGTCTGCAGTTGGCAACCTGGAAGTGGCATAATGGGCATTTAAAGCTGGGTCAGGTAGAAGGTTGCTGAAAGAGATTTGTAAAGTGGGGTTAGATCCATCTGGTGTCAAGGCTCAAAACCCAGGAGGAGTGAGAATACCACAGGTGTCTCTTCTTTGCTGATAAGTGCTCAGCGGTGATTTGAGGTGGGGAGGGATTCATGAGCCTGAAACATGCAGGAATATTGATGGCACTGTTGCCATGGCCATGAAGGCATTTCTGTATCACATCTGTCATAGTGGGAGCTGAGGAGACTTTTACTGACTACAGGAAGTAGAGTTCATGCAAGTGAAAAGAGAAATGCCAAGGTGACCAAAGAGCACATCTAAAGCTAAAAGCGATATTTAATCAGGTACTGTGTCAGATTGACCAAGGAGAGTATGAAGAACCTGGAAGTGCTAAAAATACAAGTTAAGAGGCTGTACATAAGCTTTGAATATAGGGTTATATGTATATTACTCTGCTATTTAGACAAAGAGAGAAGAGACATGTACTGGGGATGAGCTTGAATACTGGATTTGCCTCTTCTGCTGAGAATGATGGAGAGGCACGTGGAAGAGATCCAACTGCAAACGTGCCTGTGGTCCTCACATTTCATTGAACATAATTCCTTTGCTCAGGATTTTATCCTGAGAAGAAGAAAAAGGCAGAGAAGCCCTAGAGATGGGAAAAACAATCCTTATCTCATTCACTTCTCCTGTGTTTTGCTCATGTAGAATGTGTTAGGAATTTGTTTACTTGAATTGATGAGCCTCATTGGGCTCTGGTGTGAATTGTGTTTAATCACTGACCAATGGTCACACAAGCTGTGTCGGGACTCTGGAAAGAGTCACGAGTTTCATTTTTCTTTCTAGCCTTCTGTAAGTATCCCTTCTCTATTCTTTAGTATAGTTTAGTGTAGTTTTCTTTAATATAATATAGTATCATAAAATAATAAAATAACCTTCTAATCACAAGTCAAAATATCATTCTTCCCTGCCACGAAGGGTCAAGGCTTCCTACAACACATGCCCTAGACCCCAATGCAGGCAATTAGATTTTTGCCCATCCTTAATCCTGGATAATGTCTTGCTGGTAGACTACCATAAACTTTACTGCAATTCCATCTCCTGGGTTGGTCTAAGCTTCCAGCTGCTCTCTTCTTGAACAGAATATGTGGCATATCTGGCCATTGCCAGACTGTGTTTTGAGAAAGAGCAGAAACTCAAGGCAAAAACATGGTGATTAGTTCAGGTTATCAGGTTCTTCTTCAACCTGATAGAGAAGCTGTTGTGATGGGTTCTTTTTGAGGAATGCTCGATATACAGCTTTATGCCTTTGTTTATTTGGCAATGGTTCCTGATAGAAGATCAAAAGCAAATCATTCTTAATTCATCTTGTTAGTCTGTGTTTTGTCATTAATCATGTTGAGCAGTCTGGATATTTAATTGGAACGTAACACATGATTCTATTGGAATGTGGTCAGAATTAATCAATGCTTAGCATTTTGAGAATAAACAGACACTATTTGGTTCACTTGATTCATGTAGAAAATTCATAGGAAGGGAAAAAAAAACTTTTCTGTTGAGCTATATCACAGCTAAATGACTTGCTTCCCATCTGGCCTTGATCTACATGGGATTTATCCTAGAAATCCTGTTAAATAAAACTAGAAAATACTGTTCTGAATGAGATGATGCCAACAACAAAGGAAAGAGTGTTGTCTTGAAAATTTCTTTCTAAAAAGTGCCTCTTCAACTTGACTAAAATCTATGATAATATGAAGCAGGGATGGTTGCATCACTAAGATAAGTAAATAAACCCTACTGTGCAAATTTATTGCAATGAACCATTGTAATAGAACAAATGATCTTGGAGCCAGAGGTGTCCCAGTTTCATGCAGTTCCTTCTCTTTCATTATTTTTATGGTCTGTGTGGTTTCTCTCAAAGAATGACCTGTTCTAATATCAATAATCAGTTACAAAATTTCGTTTCAGACTGGTGGTATGTCAGTGCTACTTTGCAGAACAAATAGAGTTGCATTTCAGAATTACACTTTACTGGCATTGTACTGTTAATAGCAGTAGATGAGAGAAATTGAAAAATTAAGAGGTAGAGACAAGGGAAAAAGAGATGTTTTCAGGCGAGATTTGAAAATAGGTGAGGAATTGATGAGGCGGAGAGGAACAGCATCTCCCAAGGTTGTTCCAGAGGTCTGGGTGAACACGGGGCACACAGAAATCCTGGTGCCATCTCTTGGTAGCCTTTGGAATGGCATGTTTCACCACAGATACCCCCACCTCTGAGTCATTAAAAATTGGTGAATGAGCATTATATGAAGAGAAATTCACTTCTGAGCCTAAGTTTATATCTCATGGGAAGGGAGGAACTGATTTATAAATGGAGCAAGTTGGTGAGACTGTTAATAGGAAAGAGATATTTGCCTTTTTCTTTTAGGTCTAGCTTATGTTGTACATCTATTTCAGGTCAGAGTTTGAAAGAGAAACAATGCTTTCAGCTGAAGGCATTTCTTTGCCAGCCCATTATTTCTCC
Source organism: Peucedramus taeniatus (assembly GCA_013400575.1). Lineage (NCBI taxonomy): Eukaryota > Metazoa > Chordata > Aves > Passeriformes > Fringillidae > Peucedramus > Peucedramus taeniatus. The sequence goes on from WBNO01006359.1 coordinate 207,125, forward strand.
CCTTTAGTGAGCTGGAGTTCTATATTTGGAAAGATGCTGTGAGGGCAAGTCCCTGCTGTTCTCAAGTTCTTGGCTTTTCACAGCCAGTGGCTATGGCAGATGCAGTTCATGGCTGGGCTCATGTGATGGCTTTGGGTATGTCCATACTGCAGGCAGCTCTGGGTTTGTTGGGCAGGAGATTCCCTCTGCCTGAGCTTTAATCTTCCTTCTTCTCCTAACAAATGCTCAGGCTTGCAGCAGGGCCTCCAGTGTGGGCTGCCCAAGCTTAGGATGTGTCATCCAGTCTGGGAGTATTGTTCATGTTGCTGTGTCTGTCTCGCTGTTGGTCTTTGTTCTAACTGGATTAAAACTAACACCTGGGTGCCTCACTGCAACCCCAGTGCCTCCTAGGACCTCTCTGAGGTGTATGTCCCATGTAACCATGGAAACTACTGTCACTCTCACCCAAATTAGGGGTGTGGCTTGATTTCATACATCAGTTGCATCTGAGTGTTTCCCAGAGTTAGATGAATTGTTAATGTTGATGATGCTGTCTTGCAGCTGAATATGATGGTCCCCCACAGGAGGTTGGGTCAAGGCTGGTGTGAACTGGTTATGCCAAGCATTTTGTAAGTAGCGTGTCAAAACCAGACTGGAATTATGAAAAAAAAATTAAAGAATTAGAACACAGCTAGAAGGATTATAAAATATTTTATAATTTAGGAAGAAGTGAAGGGTTGGGATGACTTCTGGAAGTTGATGAAATGTGGAGTGTGCAGGCTTCTTGAGGGGAGGTGCAGGGAGATCTTTCACCAGTGTTGGTGGGGCTATAAGAGTAAAGAAGGCAAAAAGTCTAATGTTAGGAGACAAAGGACCTCTCGTGTCTGAGGTGTTAACCTGAAACACTGTGCTGCTGTGGGCAAGTCACCTGAGATCAGAACTTTCATACACTTAAACCCACACCCTTCTCATGCCTTACTGAGGGAGTGAGGGTACACTCAGCTCTGTCTGATGCATTCAGTGAGAGCATAGATGGGGCAAATGAGAGAGGGGAGAGAAGAACAGTAGTGAATTTGTGAAAGGTTTTATGTTCAGGTGGCATGCTGCTGAAGTGGGCTGTGGAGTGAATGTGGAGCTGGTGCAGTGAGGAGAGGGTTGAGCAATGTGGTTATGTGACCTTGTAATCATGTTTGAGGTGGCTGTGAAGTGCCAAGCCTTCAGAAAACCTCAGCCAGGCAGCCCTGGGGGACAGAGACTGGAGGGAAGGGATTTCCAAACAAAGCCTATCTGAATGTGCATGTAGAGATGATGAACAGGTGCCCACCCTGCCTGTTTGCCTGCATTGATTTTCCTGTGTCAAGGAGGCAAAGAAAGAATTCCCCCTTGGAAATCAGAGTTGGGCAGTGATGTGAATCTCTGATAGAGGCCAGAGAGTGAGCAGATAAAGCTGAGGGCACTCACTTGTGTGTCAGCACATGTGAGAGCCCAGGAATCTCCTCGTCTTTGCCTTTCACTTGATTTATTGCCATTTCTCCTCCCACCCAGAAGCCTCTTGCCCTTGTGAAGAGGGTAGAAAGCAGCTGTGAAATCCTCCTCACAAAAGCTTTCAGTCCAAAGATAGACAAGGGAAATTTGGAAAAAGCTAATGAAAATAAGTCTCAGTGCAGAACTTCTCCAGAAGCAATTTGCACAATGCTGTCCCTACAAGGAAATCAGCCCCATGAATTTCCTGTGGTTGCTGAGGCTTTTCCCCAGTGCTGGCAGGTAGAGTGTGAGCCAGTCTCTAGAACTATCAGTGGTTTTAAAGCACAGCAGTGATTAAACCTGCCCTGAGCAGAGTTACATGACAGTGTCAAAGCCTTAGCAACAGCCTTTCTGCTGCAGGGTTCCCTGTCCTGATAGCACTGTTGGAGCCTCACCAGCTGTAGCAGCAGCAGGGTAACTGGATTTAGAGATAGAGGAACACAAGAGACTCATTTCCAGTGGGTGAAAGAGAGCTCCAAAGTTTTCAGCCTTTCAGGCTCTTTTGAATGGTTATTAAACCATTACTAGAGAATAAAAGAGAGAAAGTAAATAATAGAGTGTTTGCCAATGAAGGTAAAATGAATGTTTTAGGGAGAGAAAGTTTTGTAACAGCAGTGGCACAGATTCAGCACAGGGCTCTGGCTCACTAATGCTGGCACAGCTCTTCTCCATCTCCCTATCTGCAGGGCAACACTTGGAATTGCAGCAATGCCAGTAAAATCTGTAAATAAACCCAGGGCTGAGCTGCTGGGGGAGGTGTTTGGAGGCAGAGCTTGGAATGTGGAGGGGAGAACCTGAAGACTGTTTTGGAAGGCTGGTGAGGAAGAACAGGGCTGCTGATTCCCAGCATGGATGGCTGCAGCTCTGGGGATGGGAATGGAAACTCTCCCTAAAGTGCAAACCTAGGAAAGGTCATGGCTCTGAGACAGCAAAGGACAGATTATTGCAGAATAGAAAAGAGAGCATCATCCTGTAACTTCAGCACACCAAATCCATGTGTTTCTTTCCTGTGTTAAGGGGATACAGGCTTTGTGTGGAACAAAGGGTATATGCTGCAATGGCACCACAGCTGTCACTGTCTAGTCAAAAGCTTAATTTCCTCCTTGTTTTTCATTATTTAAAATTGCACTTAAAAATTTGTGGTCCAGTTTTAACCACCTTCCAGATTTTACTATGTTGAGAAAACAGGCATGTGCAAGAACCATCCCAATAATGCTCAGAATTTTTCCTATTAATTTTAATTCTTTCTCCCTGTTGCTTCATTATTATATTTACACCTTAAGTTCTATCAGCCTTGGCTTTGATATGGTCTGTGTTCAGATCCTAGAGTTTGGCTGGATTATATCAGATGGAAGATTTCCATTGGAAAGGAAGGGGGAAAAAACCAAACCAAACCCAACACTTAACTTTCATTATTTAGGCTTCTACAAGTTACTGTTTCAAAAAGCCCCTGCAGTTATGCCAGTGTGACACTGAAGCTGTCAAACAGCAAACATCAAGGGAATTTGACCCAGTACATGCTGCATTTTAACATTTACTGCCTTTATCTTCCTTTTAAACGTTCTAGCTAAATGCTGTGAAGAACAGGCACTGACATTAGCATGTGACCAGATTATTGCTTAATGAGGAGTTAGACATGTGCAACTGAACAAATTCATTAGTCTGTGGGTGGCTAGGTCAGGGTTAGGGTTAGGCTGGGTCTAACCACAGCAGCCGGATGCTGCCTTACCCCAGCCTCACATGCTGTAGTGACCTGTGTTGCAATTGAGGCTGGTGTGAGCTGCCTGCTCTCAAATCCCTTTGTTTGTAGCTGAGGGAGGAAAGCTGAGGCTGTGCTCTGGCTGTCCCTGGCAATCTTCCTGCCCATGCCCTCAAAGTCTGAGTCAAAAGTCTTTTCCTGTATGTTGAACCTCAGGCACCAGCTGGGCAAAGTGCTGTGTGGAAGGCAACATGGATGATCTGGCAGTTAAACTTATTTCTCAGACTCTTGTGCATTCTAGTGAAATGAATAAACCAACATCTCCCTCTTTCCCAGGACCCTACCTGTGCTGCTCCCACTGCTGTCTCATGCAGGCTGCTCTTTGAAATGCTGCAAATCTTGAGGAACTGTGGTTGCAGAGAGCCCCATTTCTGACCTGCAGCCTGCAGGTTGCCTTCCCTGCAGTCAGATGTCCTACTTCTGTCCTGCAGAGCTGTGGAGAGGAGGACAGGACAAGGACAGGGTCACAGCAGGGGTTGGGGTGCTGCTGTTGGGGGTGGTGGCTCAGCCTGCCTGCAGGGACAGATTCTGCAGAAGATGCATCCCTGCATCCCCATTTGCAGCATCTGCCCTGTTTTGGAAGAGCCTGATCAGTCCTCAGGTGACTCTGCTGCCTCCCCTATCACAGCCTGGCAGTCTTAGGTCCCAAAAGCTGCTGCAGGGCAGTGGGAAAGCTGTCTCCTTTCCACACCTTGGCTCCTTCTCCTGCAGGTGTATCTCTGGATAGACTGCACAATGCAGCAGTATCCCCACCCCCTGCTCTCACTATCCAGCAAGACAAACAACAGGATGGAGAGAGAGGTGAAGAGCAGGATGGCTTTTCCTGCTAAATCCTTATTGAAAATCCCAGGCAAATTAATAAGCTTTTTTTTTTTCCTGCTCTGCATTTGCAACCTTTTTTTCCCCCCTAAAACTTCATGCTTACCTGTGGCAAAACTTGTCAGTGTTATACATTTCTAGCAGCATTCTATATATGTTTTGCAGCCCTCTATTTTGGCAGAAATGGTGGGTAAAATGGACATTTTTTCTAGCACAAAAGACATTTGAAAAATTTCTTAAAACTGGGTATTGGCACTGACTTAAGGTACCTAGGTGAGACCTAATTTTTTGAATGAATGTCCATATTTTCAGAGATATTTAAATGTGTGAAGATGAAAGGGAATGCAGCCTTAAAAGAAAGCCTCTCAGCAGGTTAATGGATTAACTTGTACAGTTAAAAGGTAGTTCTGACTTTAGTGTACAAAGGAGCTTTGAAAAATCCTGCTGAGTGCTACCTGCATGTTTAGACATAGAAATGCCTTTTAAATTCAGGTCAAGATGCCTATTGTGAATCTGTAAGAGAATGTTACTTTGTGATTCTCAAGCATGTTTATGCATTGTTCTCAATTTGAGGCTGATTTAATAATGCCAATTAAGCTCAGTATTGTGTGCAAGTGTGGCATACAAATGAATGCCCCAGTATTTCCAAGCATGTTCCTATTTGGCATCATCAGTTAAGACCAACAATCTGTAAAGTGCCCAATTCACACTAAATTTAGTGCTGGAGGGCTATGTGTGGATGTACTTAGGGACCACAATCATTAGAAGAGTCAAAAAGTGGGAATAGGTGGAAAAGAAGAAAGATTTGGTGACCTATTCTGCACATTTTCTTCTGCATATTTTGTTGAAATTCCACTTGCATATGAGCTTTTCAGGCAGGTCTAGCTCTGTCCACCATCCTTTGGTATTGGGTAAGAGCAGTGGATAGAAACAGCCTGACCTGAGTTCATGACAGGACAAGTGATACCTCCTTGGGGAGCTCATGGGGATTGATAAATGCATTGCATGCAAGAAGATTAATTTCATAGATTTCTTTTTGCACTTGCACCTGCTGCATGAAACAGCTTCCAGCTTTGGCATGTTCAAAAAACCCTCTGCAATCCAGCCCTCTTCCCTAGAGATTTTAAACTTTGAGTTTCCTTTGGCTGGACCTTATGGATGTGCTTCATCTGAATAGGACCAGAGGGGTGAAGTGCAATATAAAATCAAATTGATGGATCTATTTCTAGGGCCTTGTAATGTGGAAACAATACCATTAGATTAAAAAGAACAGAGTTTTTTATCTTGTGTTCAAAATAAGTCATTCCTTCTTTTATTCTTAAACATCTGACTTTGGCTTAAAGAGAAGGCTTCTGTACAAGTCAGCCTTCTTTCTTGGAAGAGATCAAGGAAGATGATGCTTTCTCAGTCCTTCAGCTTCATAATTCATGTCCCTTTCAAGTCTCTTATGTTGTACATATTTTTAAAAATTAGTTCTTGGAAAGGTGTTTGTTTCTTTGGTTAAAAAGACCCACCAAGCAAAACCCTCAAACAAAACAGACCTCAAAATTCTGAAAACCACAGGAAAAGCTGAAATGAACTCATGTTTTCCATCCGTTGCAGCAGCCTAGCTCCATGCAGGAAAGGTGACTATTTAAAACACAGCTCAAGGGAACCTTTCACTACAAAGTGCTTTTTAAAGATGTTGTACCCTGAGATTACTGCTGCCTTAGAGATGGTTTGTACTAACCAGCAGTCAGGAAGAGCTATGGCTCTCAGCCTTGATTGCATTGAAACCAGCCTGCCTTTTATGCTCTCAAATAGCTCTGGGCACAAGCAGTGACATGTTAGATACTTCTCTACCTGGACTGTCAGCAACACAAGCTGCCCTTGGATATTTCACTGCCAGTAATTGGGAGTATTCATAAAATGAAAATCTTGCAGTGGTTTGCCAGCAATATGGTGTGTGTGCAGCCTTATTTTCTGGCATCATAAACCCCTGGGTACCCCCAAACTCTCCCTGAATTGTTCACCATCAGAGACTCCCTGGTGGCAAAGCACCTGCAGTTCAATTTCTCTTAATGAAGGAAGTCCCAATTGTCCTGCTGAGATTTGAGCCCAAGGTTCCTGGATATGTCACCAAGAAGTGTCCTTTGACTTCATCATGCCCTAAGCAGGGGGCATGGGTTGTGTCCCTCTCCCTGCCCTTCCTCTGGCTGTACACAGCACTCAGAACAGTTTAAGCCTGACTGATCCAGAAATAAGAAAGATGAGGTTGGGTGTCTTCCCCCATGTGTGGAGCACGCACTCTCCTGTCAGAAGAGTCTTCATGTCAATCCCTGTGGTTTCCAGAGCAAAAGCTGCTGGGAATGGATGAGCTACAAATAAAATGACAGCTAAGGAGTGAGCCAAGAGAACACCAGGCTCTTTTGAACTGAGTAGTAACTGGATTGGGAGTGGAAGGCAGCTGCCTGGGGGAAGGAGGGGGATTTAACCACATTCCCTGACACACTTTAACTGTTTATGAGATGTTGTATAGGGCTATGCTGGAGCTTGTTAGCAGATATGGCCTCGATGATTGTCTTTGCCACTCCTCTTAATCAATCAAGGATGGTATTGAGCCCCTTTTCCCAGTCCCCTTCCTTGAGTCCCTGGGGTGGGAGAGCTGGGTTCTCACACTGTCAGCCTGGAACTGCCTGGGTGATGAATTTGTTAACAATTCTGTCTGATTGTGAACCTTCCAGCCCCTTTATCTTAAAGTGAATGACAAGCTGTCACAGCCTGCCTCAGCCATATTGGTGACATCTGACCCTGGAGAGGGAGCTGACATAATCTTCTGAGGTATGGCTTCTGCCTGGGGAGGCAGTGCCAGCTCTGCACTGCACTCTGAGAAATGCCTGGGCATTCTTTTGGCAAGCTTTTAAACACATTTCATGTACCTTGTTCTTCTTTGTTACTGCTTTGAAGCTAATTTAATTTAGAGCTGTGAAGAATAGCTTGACTTTTTAGGATACAGCTGTCTCCACTTCTTGTACACAAGAAAAAGTAGGATACTTGTAAGGATGCCTGGAGGATAAGCCTGGAGTGACTCTTCTTTCTGGGAGGCAGAGATGAAAGAGGCTGGAAGGCTGTACCTTTTCTCTGATTTTAACCTGACAGGCTCCAGAGCAGGCAGAGATGTTTGGAAGATGCTGCAGTGAAGGCTTTGAGCTGAACCTGGGAACTGAGACATGCTGGCCACTGGAATGGATGTATCCATTACAAAAGGAGTGTGTGGGTTTTTTTCCCCTCATCTTTTAGCATTAGACTGAAAGCACATCTGTACACAACAGCTGGATCTCCAAACTCCTCCTGTTGGCAGGGTGTGGGACACTGCAGATTGTAAGCAAACTTTGCCTTCAGTGTAAGTTTTAATGCCTTGCTAACAAGCTGGAATTAAAGAGGATAAGATGATGGGTGTTTTTGCATAAGTCCTAGACTAGCACTGCTATGAAAATGCCAGGAGCATAAGCAGCTTTCCCCCACCCATATTTCCAAGACTTGTGAAACTGCTGTTTTTAAGTCTTTAAAACAAATCACTGTGCAAGTGCCTGCATATTTCAGATCTGTATTTCTGGGCCATGGGGAAATGACTTTCAAGGCATCTGTCTCAGATGAGATCTACCTTCTGGTAGGATTTATAAAGCACCTATTGCTGTGGTGCCTGCATGTTGTTCCTGAATGTCTCTCAGTTGTCAAATGTGAAATCATCTTTACAGTGAGTGGTTCTGTGACTGGATAAATTCCAGTAGTTATTGTGGGATAAATTCCCACAAGTCCCAGGGGTTTGAGGCAAAATGCAGCCAGGTTATGTGTGCACTTGAGGACACTTAACTCTGCCAGGAGAGGGGGGCTGTGGAAGCTTAGGGGGTTTGAGCTCTGAGTCTAGGGGTCCATTGTGCCAGGTGCTGTACAAATAAATACTACAGGGTCCCTTCCCCACACTGCTTGTGGGATAAAGAAACATGACAGCAATGAGTGAGTATATGAGAAACAGCAGGGTGAAGGGCAGGAGGGGTTGACCAACATGGGTTCTGCCAGGGCAGAACTTTTTCTTATATTTCTATAAAAATAGTGCTTTATGTCTTTATCATCCAGGTGTGATTGCTGTAAGGAATTAGGCATCAGGTTGAAGATGTTAATAATAAAGCACCAAGTCATTAGCTTCAATTCAATAATTTGAAGAGGATGTTCTGTGTTTTAGCATGTAGAAGGCACAGTTTCACAGAAGGAAGGATGGTTAAGTTATCTGGGGGCTGATCTGCAGATTTCTTTTGGTTCATTTCTTTGTTCAGTCTTTGGCTTCTCTGCTGTCCCCTGTCCATAGTTCCAGGCTAGTCCTGGGTGTTTGTGCACCATCAAAGTGTTCTGTGAGTATTAAAATCCTCCCATGCAGTCAACCCTGTATCTCTTCTGGAGTGGAGTTTTGTGTTTTTGGGAGTCCTTCTGTTTTCTTCAAGAGACAGAAACATGCCCAGGATTGTCCATCATAGTGCCTTGTGCTGTGAGCTGAGATTAGAGTGCAGAAGAAAACAGAAGGGATCTTGGTTTTTCAGGCTCCTCTGCCTGCAGTGATTTCCAGCAAAAAATATCCTGGCAGCTCAGATCTGAAAGGGTGACCTAGGCACAGGGCTCCTTTGTCCAGGCTCTTTAACAGCCTGGTTTTACTGGCTAATCCAATTGTGCTTTGGCTTGGGACATGGAGTTTTTCTGTGTTGTTGCTCCTGGTTCCTAAGCACAGGATCTGGAAGTTGCATTTGTCTATCTGTCTGCTAGTTGTACTCTTGCCCAGATATCCAAGCTGCTGACTTGGAAACACTTCAAAGTTTTCCATTCTTCAGAGTGGCTGTCTCGACTGCTACTACAGGGAGTTTTTAATGTTTTCTGATTATGGAACAGCATTTATTATTATGCTTTATAAGATAGTGCAACTTTATTTATACATCTTTTTTGGTTAATATATAAATGAGTCTCCTTTGGGATACAATGGACTTGATGAAACAGCTAAGATTTTGCTAATGTATTACCACAGAAATCAGAAAATCAGAGGAAGGCATCTGGACAGATTTGGCAAGCTTTTGAAATTATTTAATCCCTTTCTCCCCTCCTCATCTCTCCTCTGTTCCTTCTTGAGACAAATACATAGATTTGCTCTGGGCATGCTATCAAATTCTCTGGTCTGGCACATGGCTCATCAAGTCATCTTTCTTGTGCTCTTAAACTTTTCCTCCTGTTCTCATCTTCCTCCTGCCCTGTCCCTCCTCTTGTGCACAATTTATGAACTCCTCTCTTTGCATTCCTGTCTCAGACTTACTGATCTTGTTATATCTCCTGATGCCAGCAAAGATGCTGTTGGTTTGCCATATGGTGCTAAGAGGTGCTGGTATTTTCACAAATATCATTTGCCTGGCTTGCTGTAGCCCCAGTGATGCTTCAATGGTCTTGCTGCTGCTTTCAGTGAAAGCCTATTCTGCTTCTATTCCTCTTCTATGATTTATTGTTTCCCATTAGGTGTTTTGTGTGTTTGGCTTTGTTCAGCATCAAAGATGGGTAATATTCTGGGGGTGGCTAACACCTGACTTAATGTGCAAATTACAATGCTGATTGAAAGTCCAAACTTAAAACAAATGTAGGTGTGAAGTCCTTTTCCAGGATAATTATGAATGCTAAGAGTTTACACAAGTTCAAAAGTTCTCAGGCAAATATATGGAAGCAAAATCAGTTAAGAGCTGAAACCCTTCCCAAAGGCACCATTGCCATTTTATGGGATCTCTGGGCTGAAAGCTGCTGGAGTTTGAATCTGTTCTGGAGGTCCTAGCACTGTGTATCTGCTGTGGCCTTGCATGCTTTCCTTGGCACTGCTGGCCACAGGACACTGGACTCTTTGGACTTCCATCTTAAGCTGATGCAGCTGCTCTTTTCTGGGCTGGCTGATTAACTCTGCACTTAGGATACATGTTTCTCATTTCATTCCCATTATATCTGTGTTTAAAATGTAAGGCTATAGGGATACAGTCATTCCTGGGTCACTTTTCTCAGACCCTTTCCTCGTTGGCAACTGGGCCTGGCAGTCCCATTATAAGCAATCCAGACTGCCTTTTCAAAGTCATTAGGTTGTTTGTCCCATTGCTGCCAAGAGGATGTTTCATGCCTTCATTTTCCAGTGCTTAAAACCCATCCTTTCAATTCCAGCTAAATTTATTCATGGCCATTTTATATCCATTTGTCCTAGTGCCAAATTTTTTCCCTCAGCCTAAGTATCTCTCTGCCTTCCTCAGTGTTTACTTCTCTGCCACCCAGTGTGTCTGAGGGGAACAATCCAGTTGTCTCTTGGCTATCATTTTGTTAAGGTGACTAAACTCTGATCTTTCAGCCTCCTAATGAGCTGTGTCTCTGGTACCATAATGATCTCCTTGGCAGGTTTCTGCATGGCTCCTCCTGAGTTCTGCACACAGCTGTTCAGGTGAAGCCTTCTATGAGAGCATCCATGCTCCCTTCTCCACTGCTTTTCTGAGACCTGATCTGTCCTTTTCATGGTTGTCACCCTGCTGGTTATGCTTGTCCTTATCCCTTAATGGGCTCATATATCCAGGGTGTCCTTCTACTCATTTCCAAATTATGAGCCCCTGGTCATAACAGTAATCCTTATTAAACCCTAAATGCTTAACCTTGCACTTTGACTATTATATTTCATCACATTTCTATTCCTTCAGAACTTAAGAACATCTTGTTACTCCTGAAAGATATTCTGAACTCCCTGCTATTGGCAGCAGTTCCTGACTTCACACGGTCAGCAGATTTTGTTAGTATACTCTGACTTTTTGTGCCAAGGTCATTAATGAAAAGCTGAAATAAGATCAGTCTGAAAAGATCCTTGAGGACTTCCACACATAAGTTCCCTCTAGACTAATAATTCCTCTTCCAGCACAACTCCTGTCATTGAGTCTTTAACCAATTCCTTTCCCACATTGTAATTCTTACACTAATCCCCATGTTCTCCAGCTTGGCAAATAATTTTCAGTGTGGCACCATATCAAATGCTTTATTGAAGTACAGATAAATTGATCTACCACACTTCCCTTGTGTAGAAAAAGTTTGTTTTCTTATCGAAGAAAGATTCCAAGTTAGGCTGGCTGGATCTACTCTTGGTAAGACTGTTTTATCCCTTAAACTTATTTTACCTGTTTTGAAGTTTATTCTCATGTCTTTGATTTTTTTTTTTTTTTTTTCTCTTCTCTCAAATCTGTTCTAAAGCAATGCATATCATTGGAGTCAGTCTACTGGGCCTGCACCTAGGCCTGGACATTTGGAACTGGAGATTAGACTGAGACCATGCTCTGGGAATTCTGGGATCCTTTGAGGATGAATGAAGTTGTCTGCATACAATGTGGTTCACAGACCTCTCCCAAAAGTATTGGACTATCCAGATTTGCTGATTTATTGTCTGAAGGGAGGTTTGCTGGCAGTGTTGTCTTTATGACAGTAGTGTAGCTCTGCTGAAACTCTCAGCAATGCTCATAAGCACCTACAACGTAAAACAGATGCCTAGAGGAAATACCAAGAACTCTTCTGCTTGGAGCCAGAGATATTCTGGTCATTTCTTCATTGCTCTGCTGCTCTGACAGGTGATTGAGACATCACATTAGGCCTGTAAAATATAGGTATGCAGAGCAGTCTCTTTTTAAAGACACATACTGGAGTGTGAGCTTTGGGAGATGCTCTGGGTGGAATTTTAACTTCCTTAGAGTTGTTTACTTTGTTCCAGGCTTTGAACTTGGGGAGAGACTAAGTGATCAGTGGCTGTAGAGTGTTCCTTTTCTGAGCAGGCTGAATAGCTGGGGGATGACATTACTCCTCCACCATCTGAATGACTGCTGTTTAGTTGGAGCTAAAGAAGTAATGAAAGCATGACTGTGCTTCCACTGGTGAGATTTTTAGCTACTGATTTCCTGTTGTCTGTATTTGAGTGTGTTTTCTTTGCAGTTTATAAAGCTGTTGTTGAACTCTCACAGATTCATTATGAAAGAATGACTTTAGATAGAGATGTTGACCCAGTATCAGCAAGAACCAGCTCTTGAATCTTAGTCTCAGCTGCTCTTAGGACACACAGTGAACAGGAGCTTGGTGACAAAAAATATTTATTTGCTGCAGGATGATAATTGGCTCAGTATGGAATTTAATACAATTTTATTTGGGGATTGGTTTGTAAAGAGATTACATTTTAAGGAATCCTTGCACATGGAGGTTTTTGTAGCTGTATTTATTTAATCAGCTCTGGGCACTTCACAGCAGTAAGCCCTGTTAGAACAGGGATATTGCTGCTGCAGAACATGACTGGAAAAGAAGGTTCAGTGAGACAAGTGGGATGGAGATTTTACCACTGAGGAAGGAACTTGCTTCCAGAAGTTGGGGAGCAGTGATGTCTCAGTTCAGCTTCTCAAGCTGCAAATGTTAGTGACCAGCTCCCAGCCAAACCAGTCAGGCAGGTTCACTTGCTTACCTGCACAATGCAATGTCACAGAAAGTCCCCAGAAATGTCTGCCCCTGTCCTTACTCACTGCAAGCAGTCTTGCTACAGAGCTTTAGCACATTTCCTACCAGTCCTTCTCTGAGTGGGGCCCTCTACACTCCCCTGCAATGCAAGGTGTGCTTTCAAGTAAAAGAAATTCAACTTTGTTCTCAGTTGAAGCTGGGAGGGAGGATAGGGGTGAAGCTTGTTTTGGGAAAATAGAAAAAGGAGTGGGATTTTGCTGGAAATATTGACACTGATGTCCCAGCTTGATATGGAAGTTATCTGCTGATGCAGACAGAAGCACTTGGGTCTGGAGTGGGCAAGTGCTAAGTCTCTGGTACAAAGAAAAAGCTCTGGGGCAGCAGTTTAAAGACTTGTTAGATCACTTTGTGGGTGTTGCTTTAAATTTTAATGGTCACTACAAATCAGTGTAACAGTAAAGCTAGAGGGCTAATGGTCTTTTAGAATAACTGAGTCAGCTGCAGAGGCTGGATCCTCTGTTGGTGTAAAACATTGCAGTTCTGTCAAAGTCCATCATAAACTGTCAGTTTAGACCATCTGGGAAGCTTGGCCCAGAAGACTGTGAAGATGAAGGTTACAAAAATTATTGAAGAAATTGACATTATTTCTCCATCTCTCTTCTTTCCCCAGGGCAGCCATTGGGGCTCTGGCAGCTCTGCTGAAATCAAGTAAGCTTTTTTCCTTCATATTCTTTCTGACTTTCCTTTCTGTGCTGTGCTGCTGGACAGAGTGATCCTGTTGAACCTCATTCTCCCTTGGTATTCCCTCATCCCTTGGTCCCAAAGAGCAATGCATAGGAGAGAGGCAGCAGTGCAGGAGTCTCCTGTACCAGTCCTGATTCTTGGAGTGCCCCAGCCCTGTGGGAGATGGTGCCCAGGGAGCCAGGCTGGACCCTTATTTTGAGTATTTAGAGAGCACTGGTTTTCCTGGGGCTTGGTATAATGGGAGAAATGGGGAATTTCTCCAGCCAGTGACAAATACTTCTTTCCCTTCCCAATTTGTTGTTTCTTCCATGGAAAAGAATGTAAATAATGGCAATGTTGTTTGGATGTGAATGGTTAAGTGATTTTAGGAAAATACATTGTCTATTTTCAGTGTGTTTTTTTTAAGGTACTGGAGCTGGAATTTGGGAAATGGTGCTGATATTGTAAAATCAAATAGAGCAATAGTAAAATCAAATACAGAAGATTTGTAAAATCAAATCTTGTACCAGAAATCAGCCTGAGTGGTGTTTTTTGGATGATTTCTGCAGCTCTGAGTGGTCAAGAATGTATCCTGGTTTTCTCCTTGTCCTGTGGTTCAGGGCATGAGAAGCTCCAGGCTTTTGGAGCAGTCTGCTCTGGTAGCTGCATACAAATGAGCAGATTGTGTCTTTTGGGAAGTGTGGGTCAGGAGATGTGAGAAACAGCTCTGGTTCCTTGAGATAAATTCACCATGCTTGGAAAAGCGATGAATTTTTTTCAGGATTGCACCAGGGCATCTTTCTTGGTCACAGTTAACATATTTGTGGCCCTGGCCTCAGTGCATTTGAGTGGTGCAGGGGTGCTTGGAAATTTGAGAATCAAATCTGGTGAATGCCAGAGCACTTGAAAATTGCTCTTGAAAAGAGGGGGTAAAGCTGTACACAGCAAAGCACCCAGAGGCACCTGAGCATGTTTTAGTTGGGATGCAAACTAAATGGAAGGCAGGAATTCTGAAAAGTGCTATACTAGTGAAGTGGTGGACTGATTATTGTGAGGTTTTTTTCAGAATTCCAGTAACCTGCTTGCTGGGAAATGATGGGGAGATTATATTTTGATGTTGCTGAAGGCTGTAAGACAGGACAAGAGCATGGCCATCCTGGAGGTATCCCTGTAGGCCTGTGCTTGAGTGTTTCAGCCCATAGTGATCCAGGGGATTATGGTTATATAAAAGCTGGAGGTTCAGTGTCCCTCCTGCTTTTATCAGAGCTGCACTGAGGAAGCAGTTTTAAAGGGAGCAGGCAGATGGCAGTGTGTCTCCCTGATGGATTCAGAAACATCCATCTTCATCTCAGGCTTCCATAAGCTCTACTTGAGACTTCATCCACCTGCAGAGCCATGGGCTGGCTAGAAATGGTTTGGCTTCTGTCTCCTTCCTAACAGAAGCTGATGCTAAATGCTCACTTATCAGGTGCATAATTGCAAGAAGCAAGAGATGCCTGGAAAAGAGACATCAGTGTAAGAAAAAATTACCAACCCTGATGGAGCTGGGAAATTGTTGCTGTTGCGTTTCAGAGGGGGAAGTATAAGATGGTCTAAAGAAATAAGTGATGGAACACAAAAAACTTGTGCTTCATCCACAAGAGAGAAGAAATTTTGGAAACCCAGTGAGAGATGAGAGACCTTGGTTGTGCTGTGTCCCTGTATCCAGTGATTGCCAAGTGGTGATAATCAAAGAGATGGTGAATAATGGAGGAGTAGCAATTTAAGTCCCTTCTAATGGCAGAGCTGCACCTTTTTATCAGTGAAAGCTCAGATTACTGATATGGAGAAGACATTTCTTGTCTGATCATCAGCTAGTGTCTCACTCCTGACTTATCTCTTTGCAAACATCCCAAAGTATTTTACCAGCCCTTGCGTGCTGCTCTCCCAGTTGCTCTTCTCCACCAGCCACACTCACATGCACTCAGCAAACAGCTCACAGCAAGTTCTTCCTCCATTGTCTTGCTGCTTTTTTAATATCTGTTGTCTCTCCACCATATTAACTCTGACTTTATAATAAGGCTGAACATTGTGATTGGTAAATATCTATAGTGGTGCTGAACTACCGTGAGAGCATCAGATATTTTGTTCTTCTTTGATGTTACAGTCAAACTTTCCAGTGTTACTCATGTTCATTCCTCCTTTTTCAGTTTCTAGATGCTCACTACGGGCCAGGGTGGGGAGGAGGAGGCAAATCCTGATAGCTATAGATAAACTGAGGTGGGGTGAGGCACTGAAACTTTCCCAAAGTCTCCTTTCTCTGTCCCAGAGTGAACATGCTATTTTTTCCAGCCTCCTTTGGCTTTGCTCTACTTCTCTGTACGTGTCTTCATATCTTGATTCAGCTCTGTAGTAAGGTCTGAGGAGCTCATTGTGGAGCACTCCTGTGTCTTCAAGACCCCCAGGTGTGGAGGGGCTGGAGCCTCTTTGAGCAGCGCTCGGAGGTGTGGGATTCCCTTCAGGCCACTCTTGGCCATGGGGTCTCTTGCTTTTAGTGACCTCAAACGCCAGAATAAACCAGACAAACCATTCCCAGTTTGGGGGCAGTGGAATAAAACTGGATACCTGCTATCCAAGAACAGACAAACCCAAAGCAGGGGTGCTGAGGCTGGAGGGGATGTGAGGGAGCAGGAGCCACACGGTGGCGATGTGATTATAGGGATCCCCACCGAGCCTAATCCAATGTGTATTTTGGGTGAGTAATTTGTTTATCAGCAGGTTATTTTAATCTAATTTTGGTCGTGTTTGTTATTCCCGACTATCTGTGCTTCCCAGAATTACTGGCTTGCATGTCTGTAAGGAAATTAGCTCGAGCTGCTCTCAGAGGCATTGGCTGAGCGGATATTGAGGGAAAAGGCTGGGGAAACGGGCAGGGCCCTTGGTGCAATGCTTGCCTGCTAAAATTGTAATGAGCAATTTAAAAAGACAGGTTGTGGTGACCTCCTGATGGTGTTTATTTCATCAAGACCATTCTGTGTGCTAACAGCAGTTACTGCTGATGGCCTTTCCATTCTCTCATTCTTAATCTCCCTTCTTTTGCTGTCTTTATCTTCTTGCATAGCTCTTTATCTCTCATTTTCCTACTCTCTCCTCCCCATCTTCCATCAACTAACCTTCATTTAGCCTTTTACCCACTTTTTAAAAATCAAACCATAAGAATTACGTTTTGTAGCTGCTGGGATAAAATAATCATTGTCATTCTTTTCCTTTTATGTTGGCATCAAGGAGGGGCAAGTAGCTCTGAGAAAGAGAAAGTGATGTTCTAGCACAGAAGCAGATTAGGGCGTGTGAAAGGCCTGCACTCTGCTACTGAATTCATAATGCTTGACAACAGATCTGGTGAGGCAGGTCTTTGATCTCGAGTGGAAATATCCCATTGTTAAACCATCCCAGTTCCTGTAGCCAACAGCACAATGTCTGGGATTTGCCTCATACTGCACCAGGTACCCATCTCTCATCATACATTTAAATCCTTATTATCCATCTCTGGATTCAAACTCCAGTGTCAGTCTCACTCCAAATCCATGATCACATCTTGTTGGGTATTGTGATCAGAGTCGAATTTTGCAGTTCCTTTCATGATAATCTAAACCAAGCATTGTGTCTGTCTTTTCTTCCTGAATTTCAGATGCAAACAGTCTTGATTCTATACTTTTATCTCTTTGAGAAGAGCCACTTAGTGGGGAAGGAAATACTTTCAGTTTGGAATATGTCTATGAATGAAGAGTCTTGGGCAAGGGAATATAAAGGACAGAGAAAAATTAACTCAGTGCTCCAGAGAAAAATGTTGGCTTTGTCTCCTGGGGCATGGCAACTTCCTGATGTTTTGCCTCTCAGGGTGGGTCTAATGAAAACTAAGTGTTGAGGAGCTGCATTATTCTCTGTTGACATCCTTAATGATGATTGTTTACCTCCTTGTCTTGGCATGGGCAGTGTTTGTGCCTCCAGTGATGGTCTGGCTTCTGAAAATTCAGTGCCTGAATTCGAGGAAGTCTTCCAAATTCTGGTGTCCTTATTAAAACTCTTTCAAACCGCTTCAGTCTGAAAAATCACACTGCAGATTTTGTGCAACTGTGTTTTTGTTTTTAATTTTGCTTTTGGTTTTCTGATGAGTTGCATCCAGAAAATTCTGTGAAATTGAAAAGCAAAGAAGGGAAACTGTTTAGGGCAAAACTACAGGGCAGTCTTTTGGCTTCCAACACAAGTTGAGCTAATACCAGCTTCTTGCTGTAGAGCCCACTGGGTCTGAAGTGATCCCAGCACTTTATGTGTGACTCGGTTTCTTCATGGGGACAATTAATTTTATTTCTATAGAGAGCCCTTGTGCTTTTCTTTGCAAAAATGGCCTCTCAATGACCAAATAAAACAGCAGTGTTCTCTTTGCTGTAGGAGATATCTTGCATTTTTTATTCCTAAGAGGCAATCACTAGAATAGAGTGGAGAAGTTGGAGTTTTTCTTATTCCTTTCACTGCTTTAGGGGCCATAGGGTTAATTTAGCAGAGTATTCTTATCTCCAAGCTGTAGCAATGTATGTTCTTGGCATAATGAATCAGCTGAGTGGCACCAACAAAGAGATTTAAGCAGATAGACAGAAAGATAAATATCTCTTTGTTCTGCCTAGTAAGCAGTGCATTGCTCATCATATTTCAGGTTGACTGTAATTCAGTTTTGTGATTAAATATACTGCATGTTTTCCAGTGCTACCCGTGTTCTTGGCAAGCACTTCAAAGGGGACTGGATTGCAAAGAGGGCTTCAGAAATGTCCACAGTAGCACTGGTGGTCATGAGGCTTTCATCTCCTAGACTGAAAACCTGACTTTAGGTCCCCACCACAGAACAAGAATTCTGTCAAGACTGGGGATTTCTTTCTAGTGAGATCCCCTTGTTAATTTAGATGTAACTTCAACCATTTGAAGCTTCTGCTTGTTAGCTGGAGATTAATGTCAGATGTTTCTGCTGAACTGCATAGGTGATTCAGGTCCCATGTTTTGAGGTGCAGAGCTCAACTTTCACTGATGAGCAGCACTGCTCTGGAAGCCACAAATGGAGGAGCAGTCTTGAAATGTGGGAAATTAAGAAGGTATTGAATGTTTTCCTTTCACACTGGTCTCATCAGGCAGAAACTCTTGCAAAGAAAATAGAATTCCAGGGACAGGTTTGGGTGATGATGAAGACAGTGCTCCCCTGTCAGAGATGGTAGAATAAGATCAGGAAGACAGTCAGAGGGGAAGAATCAGATTGTTCAGACAGATCTGATCTAGTAGTTAGTTTAGTTTTAATCAATAAATCTGGGTATGTAAAATTAATTATTAATGAGTACAGGTGGATTGGTGGGCAATACTCTATTATTTACTACACTGAAGGTTAGAATGGGACACAAAGATGAATACATCAGTTCACTGTATGTCTTAAATGTGACATACATGCAAAAAATGTCACTTACTAACCCATCCATGTCTGGTGTCAGGCAAGGGATCCCTCAGCCTTGAGGGGTAACCCTGGGAGCTGTCCCTGCTCAAGGGGAGATCAGTGCCACACATCCAGCTGCTGCAGAGGGAGAGCTCATCTGATGGCTGCAGATATGGATAGCTTAAAGTGGTTGATGTATAGGCAGATTTTTGCTACTAATGCAGCTTTGGCCACTGATCAGCCCAGTCTTTAGCCAAAATAGGTTATTTTGGGGTTTGGTGCAGAATTCCCACTGATGGCCTCACAAGGTAGGAATCCCTTCAGTTGACTCAAAATAGGAAGCACCATCCCTGGGTACCTCTGGAAGCTTCATGGCAGGAAAATTTCCATTTCCAGTGGCCACTGACCATACCCAGGGAGAAGGAAAAAACCTAACTAAATCTCAGGAAGAGGGTCAAAAGACAGGATATTTTGCCACTTATCACACAGATTGTACACACTCACTCCAGGAGGGGTGGCTCTTGCTGCCTACAAATCTGTGCAGTGCTGCTTGTACCTGTATGATTCATTTCCACCATCTGTATTTGTGCCAAAATATAGATAGATACCCATGCTGGTGCATCCCTAGATGGAGAGACCAACAGACACAGACAGGTGGGGAGGCCTCCTTTTTCCATTCTGCCTTCTGGAGATCTTGGCATACTTCCTCTTTCATTTATTCACTACTTTATTGACTGTAGAACTGAAAAAATGGAAGAAAAAATAAAGAAAAACACTGACAGCACAGGAGAGCAGAGGAGAATCAATGAAATCAGACAGGAGAAACAAAATTAATGTGTTTTTTGCCCCTTCAGCAATTAATTCTCATTGCTTCTGATCAAAGGGTTCAGGGAAATCTAGTCCTGCCTCTCCATCTCTTTCTCTCAGAATAGACTATCTCAGCTTCATTTTGAGAAGAGACTGTTTTGATCCTGAAGGTAGTGAGTACTACAGAAAACATGTGAGGAAACAGCAAAATTATTCTGCTCACCTTCCTCCATGCTTTTCAGCAAGCATTAAAACTAAAGCATAGGACAGTTGTGTGTTCTGGTCCCTATGGAGCTGAGATTCAAATGTGGAAATCTGTCTTAAAAGATCACAGACAGACTTTGAGAGAAATTTCTTTTCAACAAATTCCCCAAGAAGCTCTACACACAGTGCTTCCCAGTTTTTCCTTCTTCCTATTGACATTGACACAGAAAGCTTAGACTTCAAGCTCTGTGTGCTAGAGGCTATAAAAGCCTAGATCTAGTCCAATTTCATCTGTCCCTGAACAGCTCAGGGAAGCTCTGAGTCTGAT
The DNA here is from genome assembly GCA_013400575.1 of Peucedramus taeniatus. Classification (NCBI taxonomy): domain Eukaryota; kingdom Metazoa; phylum Chordata; class Aves; order Passeriformes; family Fringillidae; genus Peucedramus; species Peucedramus taeniatus. The sequence continues at coordinate 227,228 of WBNO01006359.1, forward strand.
CTAAATTGTCCCTACCTTATGCTCCCCAACTCTGTTCTCCTTGTCATGTTTTATACACTTATTGACTTTTACAGAGCTTCCTGAGTAATTCTTCAAGGAAGATTGACTGATTTAAGGGGTTACTCATCCTGCAGGTTAGTAAACATGACAGCTGGTTGAGGATTAACAGGAAATCATGAATAAAATCATTGGGATTGATAAGGGATTCTCAAGCAATTAAAGTTTTCTCGCAGAGAGTCAAATAGAAAACAGAAATACAGAGTGAAGGTCAGAGGAGGAGGGTGACCACCTCCATGCTGCCAGCCACAGAGCCTCAGAGTGCAGAGTGAGTGTAGGTGGTTACCAGAAAGGGGAGGCAGGGCTGGAGAGCTGCAGGCCAAGGTGTGGGAGCCTGGGCAGAGCTGTGCAGGACTGGAATTGCTGTGGGACCTGCAGGTCAGAGCAGGGCCATGGCAGCAGGGTGGGGTGAAGGTGCAGAGCAGCATTAAAATGAGTTGGCAGCCTGAGCTGGGGGTGCTGGTTGGTGCCAATGGTAGGGGAAATTGCAGAACCAGATAGCAGAAAAGACTCTCCAATCCCTCTGTGGGTAAGGGTTTGCTAATCTACTGCAGGGAGCAGACTGAGACGACTTCAGGTGACTTCTTTCCCCTTTCCAACATCTCCATCTACTTCATCACTGGGACTGAGCTTTGCTGCCCATGCTGCTTCCTGCTTATTCCTTCCATGGCTTCTCTTGTTGCTGATTTTCTTCAGGCAGCATCTTCCTATTCTCTCACTTAACCTCTAGCTGCCTCTCCTGTCCCTCGAGTCCCCACTGATGACTTTAAAGTTCCAGGTGTGAGAGGCTCTGGCACTGTTTAATGAAGTGGAAATGGATTGGAGCCCAGTAGTTCTGGTACCAGGAACCATCTGCTGTGAGCTGCAAGTGCTGATTGCTATTCAGAGAGCTGAGCTCCTGCCTTACATGTGCTACCTGCCCCCCAGTTGATTACTGAGCTCCTGACAGCCTTTAATGCGTGTCACAGCAAGGAATGTCAGGACCAGTCAGGAAAATTTAGGCAGGGTTGGTTTAAAGGGAGGGAGCCTGGGGTTTGGTGTTGGCTTCATGTTTATCCTGAGGGCCAGGGCAAGGAATGCAGTAGGTAAAGGGATGTGTTTTAGGAACTCAGCAGATTTTGTGTTGTATCACAAGCTTTATCATCTTCTCCTTTCACTCTGATATCCTGGAGCTGCTTGATAAAGGGAATATTGTAGATCTCCTTTTATATTTTTATAAATCTTCTTTTTTGAAAATACATTTTGTAATTTTCTTGCCCATGCAGTGAAGCCTTTAAACATTATCTGAATATGACCTTTAAAATCTTAGAGCCAGAAAGCAGCAGAAAAGAAGCCCAAAATTGTATTGCTTATGTTGGTGTTCTGTTAATTTTTAGATACTCTGGGTTTCCAGAATCACTTGATTCATGGCTTTCATTATACAGGTATTTGTGGGAATACATTTAGAAGTTAAACATAATTTCTCTGGCTGTGACAGGATTGTACAGCCACAAGGTTTTTGAATTTGTTCATCTCAGCAAGGTGTTCTCTCAGGACTGAAGTGCAGCACTGTGGTGAAGATTTTATGCTGTTGACTACTCTTACTTTATTCAGCTTTTCTCATTCCTCAGGAGCTTTGGTAGTTTCAGAAAATCTTGTGGTGCTGCAACTGTGGAATTAGGTTTTTAGCACTTGGAAGGAGATACAGACTTATGGTTTGGTTCATCTAGAGGGTTCCTGTTTTCAGACAGGACACTGTTGTGGTTTTTCGTATTTTTAATTTTTTTTTTTTTCAGATATTATTCCGAGTACATAAGTTATGTTTAGCAAATAACATTTTAAATAATTAAAAAAAAGTTTTAAACTGAGACTATTAAGCCAGAATGAGCAGTGTCACCGTGGGGTGACACACAAATGACACGGACAGCAGCTCTGTTCAAGGCAAACTAAAAAACTCTTTATTACAACATTTGACTCCATATATATCTCTTTCTAAAATGCCAGTGTCATTGGAGGGTTCCAGTGCCACCTCCTCAATGTCCCTGGACAACCCAACTGTCCATCAGGTTGCTCGTCCCCCATAAAGGAATGAAAAACAATCAGTTATTTACATAAAGTTTGTGGGAAAGTTCTGTGTAAATATGCAAACATCAGAAGGCTCAGTAAAACTTGAGAAAATCAGGACAACAAATGAGCAGGTGTTAAAGTCTGAGTTCAAGCACTGAGTAGCCACAATTACCAAACAGGAAGGAGTTTAATTCAGCCTTTTCTCCCTTTTCAGAGTCCAACAGCCGCAGGGCAGTGAACAGAGGCTACCTGGGCGAATTGCTGAGGCTCTACCAAGACTGGCATCGCAACGATGTCTCCAACAACTACATTTACATTCGTAGGGGTCTCCTGCTCTGCCTTAAGTACCTCACCAACATCCAGCTGGGCAGGGAGACTTTCCTTGGTTCCCGGGGAATGGAGATTCTCTTCACAAGTGTGCAGGTAAATGGTGCTTTTTGTGTTTAAATGAGGTGATTTGGTGGTTAAGGCTGAGTTCTACATCCCACTGCAGGAAATTCCAAGATTATATCAATTCAGGATAGGACATATAGATGAAAAAAACTGGTAACATTAAAAACTATTGACTTTTACACAGTTAGTACTTTGGAAAAGCTGAGATGTTTCAGTTTAAAACAAATCTTAATTCCTATGAGACACATGGGAATTCTAGTTCGTGCTTTTAGTGCTTCTTTTCTCTTTCCCTGTGCATCCTGTTGCCTGCTTGGACTTGTCCTGAAGAACGATGCAATATCTCTATAGGGGAATTGCTTAGGTCTTTTGTGAGATTTTCCTTTACAATGTCCAGATAATTCCACTCAATCAGCCTTTTAAACAAAATGCTCATTTAGCCAAGCCTTTCCTAATGAGAAACATCCATCAACAGTTTTTCAGGAGGTTAAAATTTAATCTTGTGAAACATTAATGTGAGTTCAAGAAAGATGCCATGGTCCTGCAGATGGGATGCCCACAAGCCATAGAAAAGGCAGGCACAGAACAGTGAGAGTTTCCTCAGTTTCTTAGCAAAATGCTTCCTTAGCTTGCTTTGAACTTGGATAAAATCACCTGTGTGATTCCCTAGGAGTGTTTCCATTGTTGTTCTTACTGGCATTATCTCACTCTAGAACCATCAGAAAGAAAAGCTTGTCTCTTTCTCCCTTAAAAAAATCCATTGCCTTATGATTCAGTGTGTTTATTTCTTCCCCCCTTTCCATCACTGTCATGAAGGATTCTTCTGTGAGTCATTTCTTACCAGCAGCCTATGGGAGACTTCTGCAATTTTTCACTTCACTTTCCTCGTGAAGAATTGACCTTTTCTTTAGGTAGGATGAGGTGGCCCGGGCCAGCAGACCTCCCAAGACATTGGCCTGTGTTAATGGAAGTCCCTGGTCTGAAGAAAGATGAATAGGGTGGATGGAAACAGCTGCTGGAGGGTGGATGTTGGCTCCTTCCCTCTCAAGAGCCTCCCACAGCCCATGAAGCTTTCTGAGCTAACACCTCCTGATAGCTCAGCCTGGAGCAACTCCATGGGAAGTGCAAACGTGGGGTCACCTTGGGTGCACAAAGAGGAAATGACACACTAAGGCTCCAGTAAACACTGATAATGCTAATCCTTCCAAAGGTCAGAAGTGGAGTGGAAATGACAGCTTCAGGGGCCTCCAGTTTGCTTTTTTTCCCAGTGTGTGCTATTAGGGAGACCTTGGACAAGAGATAACCAAGGTTAATATATTCAAAGCTCAATATTCTCTCACTGCTTCTTTGGGATATTGTCAGTCTTGCAGTGTCTCTCCAAGACATGAAGTGTTGGCAGGAGTCTGGCAGCCCTAGGAGATCTCACTCATGCTCTTCCCTATCTAACCTGAGGTAGAGGCTGCTGCTGCCTCGAAAATCTTCATAATTTTCATGATAGAAAGATGGGAAATCTTGTCTCCTGAGATGGACAACAAGCTGTAGCAAAAGAGAAAGAGATGAAGACAGGACAAGACAAACAATTCCTGACTGGGAAAGCAATGACTCTTTGTGTGTGGACAGTATTTTAGTGCCTTTAGGGAATGCACTGGCTCTGGTGATTAACCTGGACCAAACTCCAAGCAGCTAATAAGATTTTTAAGGTGTTAAAATCTGGCTAGAAAAGTTCTGCTGAAACTTTTAAAGTGTTTGTCTGGTTTTTTCTTATACACACATATTTATTGAAATGAAAACCATTTTGCCAGGATGGGTTTGTTTTAAACTCTAGTGGTAATTCTATTTACAAGACTGGTTTTCAGTTGAAACCTCTCTGGCTGCCTATTGTCTGGGCTGATGGACAGATGAAATACCTGAGCTTTTAGTAGCCCTTAAGCTTATTTTTTTACAGGAGGAGCCAATAGTTCAAAAACTGTCACCTCGCACAGATTAGAAGTGACTGCTACTCAATTTGAGGAGAATTTAGAGATATTTTAGGGGAATTTAGAGATATTTTGAATTCTACTCCTACCTGGAATAAGAAATAATTTTAGATAATGAAATCATTCATGGAAAGGAAGTACTTTCTGTTCCCATTCCCTTTTCCTAGCTGCACTTAGATTTTCCTGACAGTTAAATGGTATATTCACATTAGCATTGTCTGGTTTTGTGTGCAGTGACAGAGCTGCCTGCTCTGAGACAAGAAAACAGGTTTGTATGTGCTTTAGGAGAGACTGCTGCATGGAATGTTATCTTGATATTTTATCACTTTTCCATCTGGTTTAAGCTTGCCTTATTTCTCTTCAGCCTTCCCATACTACTCTAGGATAATATTATCCTATATTCCACTCTCTGTTTGCCAGGAGAAGCATCAATCAGCATCACTGTCTTTTGTCTTACTGTCATATTGAAGCCTCCTTTTCTTTCCTATCACATACCATAATATCTGTTCTATTCCAGATTCAGTGGAAAAAAAGATTGAGTGTGGAGATTAAAAAGCAGATGCAAATCCAGGTTAGCTTTACATGAGTTTTCTGAGCTAAGGATTTACTCTTCCCTCATTCCCATTATCCCACCACAAAAAAAATGGGATAGCTTACACACATACAGAGCAGTCTCCTGTCTGCTTTCCAGGTGTCAGTAAAAAGGGCTTTTCCAATACACTGATGTAATCATTTTCAGCCATTTGTAAACAGTGTTACCTTAGAATCTGAGAGCACTTTATGAGCAGTAATGAAAACAGTCCCACAAATTCCCTCTAAGGTATCTGAAGGCTTGTTTGCTCTTGTGAGCTAATTTGCTGTACAGAACAATGACTTCCAAATAGCATCACTGAGTAACTCCATGTGTTAAAGTTCATTGTCTGGATGAACATGCCTTGTTCTTGACTATTTAAATTCACTTGGCAATGAATTAAGATGGTTGTCCCAAGGCAGGCAATTAAACAGTTGTGCGTTCTCTGTTTTAGCAAAAACAGATCAGTTTTAGTAAACTAAACTAGTAGACTGTTGAGAATATTAGCCTGTTCCCACACGTAGACAAACTTTCCTAATCTTTCCTTTAATAACAAGCAAACAAAGGCAACCATATGAAGGAGTGAATAAATTGAAACAGAAATAGAAACCAGTTCTCCTTGGTGTTTGCTCTACCCATAATAAAACTTTCCTCGGAGATGCTTTCATAATTTTCTTTTCTCTCCCCCTAGTTCCAAACAGCCAGAGAACTAGAAATACATATTAAAATTCTTGTAGTGAGTCTTGTAAGCATGTCAGCTTTAGATGATTTTTTCTAGCCTCCCTACAGGAATCCTGGTTAATCCCACTGAATCTTATAATGCCGTTCAATCATACATGAGAAAACAGTAAAATCCTCCACAACCAAAAGAACCCCTATACAGCCATTTTCCTGTTCCTGATTATAATAAAATACTTTATCACAGAATCACTTAGATTGGATAAGGCCTTTAAGATTGAATCCAGTCATTAACCCAGCACTCCCAAGTCCACCACTAAACAGTGTCACCTTTTCCTAGAAGGAGATGAGGTTAGTCAGGCAGGACCTGTGATCCAATGGTATTTTATGTTATTTTTTAGGTTCTTTTGGCTCTCTGCCTGGTTCTGCTGAATGCTTGGATTGTCTGGTTTGTTTTTTTTTTTGTCCAGTCCAAATGCTGACTATGGGCTGTCAGACGATGACATGAAGCATCTGTTCTCCCCTCTTGGTTGTTCCATTTTATCTCTACCACAGGGATGCAAAATTATGAAATGGTAGTAGAATGTACTCCAATATCTCTTTTGCCTTGTAGCATATTCATGCTGCTTATTTAAGTTGCATTCCTGTTCTGATGAGCTCAGTCTTAGTTCCAAACCACTGAAGAAAACATGCTGAGAGGCAGAGTGAAAATTGTGAATTTGGGTAGGATACTGCACTTAAGACTCAGTCACTCTGATGGAGGCTGTGCTTTGGGTGTGCTGTATTTGGGCAAATCTGAGGGCTGGACTTTCTGAGAATTGCACCCATTGGTTTTAAACAACTCTGCCTTTGTGTAGCACTATCATTCCTTTATCCAAACCCCCTAACTCTGTTATATTGAAGACATACACTGTAATGTATGAGGACATACATAATTTCTATGATGTCTCAGGGGGTCTTTCTTTAGTTCTGTGGGAATTTTGGTTTGTTTTCTTTGCCACAGAAGTCTGAGGAGCTCACTTGCACAACAGTACAGAAAAAAAAAAAAAAAAAAACCAAACAAAAAAAACCACCAAAATATTCTGTGTCTGCAAAGTATACCTGGACTCTTAAAAAACCTTTCATGTCTATTTCCTCCTCTGGATCATAGCAGCAGAAATTGTGGGATACTGCAGTTATTAATTATGTTATGATTAGGTAATATACAGTGATCTTTCAAAATAGCTCTTGGGCCTAATGCTTTAACCACAGAGAACAGAGTATTCTCTTTGAGAATATGCTGTGTACCCTGAATACACTGAAATAGTGGTGTTAACTCTGTTAGTTTATCTCTGTGAGTTTTGGAATGATGCCTCTGGGTATAGTTGTGCTGAAGGTACAGAAGCACAGATTTTGGCATGTTTTGGCAACCAAAACATACACATGACAAGACTTTTTAAGAGTAAACCTGTAAATCTTACAGGACTAGAAAACCAAGATGATGACATTTTGCTGCAGTTTATGGGTGTGAATCATGAGTGGTAAAGGGAGTTATGTTCTCACCAGAAGAGTGGCTCTGCTCTGGGGGATTATGACAGGGAGGACTGTTGTAAGAGACTATTCTTAATTTAGTTCTCCTTTGTTTCCTAGGACTGTTTATGTTGTAAAAATCTGGATCCTATCATAACTACTGCAACTCATATTCTGAGAAAGTGCTACCCCAAGGAGCATCTGCCTGTGGTGACTGTAAGGAGTTCCTATTCCTTCCCTCTTCCTGGGAATGCCAGTGCTGAACCTCCATGTGAGGGACCTGAAGGTAAATGGCTGATGGGTGGAATTCAGAAGGAAGAAACGGAGCATGACATGAGAATTAAGTGTGGGATCTGGTGAAGGGAGAGTTGGCATAATCCCGAGGTTTACAGTTAAAATTAATCTGATAACCTACATTGTCACTCAATAGGGAAGAAATTACTCCCAGGTCTTCTTGAAGCTGCAAGAGTCTGTTTGGAGAATAAATGAGAGAAGACAGAAAGGAGAAAGGAAAAGTAAAAACAAATTATTTTATTATCAAAAAAATAAAGGAGCAGAGTGGGTTTAGCAGAGGCTGGAGATGATATTGCTCTCCAGTAGCAGACAGACACATAACTGTGCCTTTGCATTGGCTGCTTGGGGGGTAAAAACTGCCCTGAAGCTTTTTCAGTAAAGAACTGCAAGAATTATTATCCTTATTCCCTTTCTAAAGTAAAAGCAGATAGCAGTCATGCTGCATGAGTAAAAGATGGGAGCTCTTGGTAGAAAGCAGAGCTCAAGCACAGTCAGGACAGCTACTCTGCAAAAAAGGGTCCATGATACACAGAAGCAATTTTTGCTACATTCAATTTTGTGTGGAAGATGCTGAAATACTATAACAATCATAGCAGTGAAACACCCTAATCTAGATAATACAGATTAAGAGCATCCTGTAATATCATTGCAGCCAAGCAGAAAATCTCTGTATTGCTTTGTAAAATGAGTTGGATCCATATCATGGGGACATTTGTCATGGTTTTGAAAGGCAGCGCTTGAGTCCAAGAGAACAGAGCTTTAAAAACTGGGTGAATTAGTGCCAAATTCATTTATATGAGATTAACAAATGGGATTTGCTTTAATCAGGGTTGTGGACTGTGTGGCACATGAAGAAGAATTTACATGTAATTTCTCTGTGGGGTATGAGAGGGATATTAGGTTGGATACTTTTGTCTCCTTCCTATTTCTGCAGGTGACAGTGAAAGTGAAGGAGAGGAAGAGGCTGAAAAAGACCAGGATAATGAGGATGTGGAGAGTAAAGAGGAAGTAGGTATACGAGCTATAGTTCCCATAATTATATACGTGCTGGAAAATAAAACATTTTGCTGTCTATTTTGGCACCCTGAAAGACTGTCTAAGCAGAGAATGTGGATGTGCATGTGGTCCCACGTGAACACACTACATGGATAATAGGAGGATACTTGAAAGAAGGAAAGGAGAATGCACTGATTTTCACAAAAAAGTGCCCTGCATTTATTCTATTCATTTTCATGCTTGTCACCCAGGTGGAGGGGGTTTGGTGACTTCTCTGTTCCTGCACAGACTGCCCAGAATCACATCCACAGTCAGGGATAAATGGGGGATCTTTGATCCACTAGGCATATGCCAGGAAAATGGCACTTAGGGAAAATTGATTTATCATCTAGGAAAGGCTAACCCTCTTTATTCCCATATCAGAGCATATTTGGGCTGTGCACCTACCCTGAGGAAAAGGCTAGTTCTTTTAAGCCACAGCTGGTGCATTTGAACCTATATTCCTTCTTTATTTGCTGCTGCACACAGACAAATAATACAATGAATTATTCAATACTTCTCTGAATTCTCCCTTAGCACTCTCCCTGCAGTGGCCTAACTGGCAAAAAAACTTCTACCAGCTGAGGATAAGGGTGCAAACTTTTTTGTTGTGAAAATACAAACTAGCTCATATGGAAATGTGAAGTAGTGAATGCTGCTAATAAGTCTTATCCACATAAAGTGGCTTGGGAAAGCAAATTAAAGAAATGAAGTTGCAAATACAGTCTAATTAGAAATGATTGAGACTTCTGTGAAAGGGAGTTCTCATTACTTGCCCTGTCTTTTTCTCCTCAAATATTAAACTGATGTCACCCAGTAAAAAAAGGAAGTTAAACCCCACACACATTATCTGAGTGTCCTAACTTGCCCCTGTCTGGCTGTTTTTATCTGACTATTACAGCTCGTCAAGATGCTCATTAGGAATAAGGCTCATAGTGGATTTATCTCCTTCTTTAATTAGTTATTCATTCAGTAACAGCTCCTCTATGCTTCTGAACTATTTCATTATTCATAAGGATTTACCAAGTAGATGTAAGCAGTTTTGGGGTTGTTGTGGGTTTTTTTTTTTTTATGGTTTTTTTTTGTTTTTTTTTTTTTTTTGCCTAAGAGCTTATTCTGAATGAGTTTTAAATACTGTTTGTCTAGTTTGCTGGTCATATATCTCCTGTAAAAAACCTTGCTAAAGGGAAAGCAAGCAGGGAATGGATAATGAACTTTCAGCTTACCCTTTTTTTTTCCTTTTTTTGTTTAAGATCTTTTACACAATGTTTGCTGGTATTGATGTGATTTGCAAACATTTTAACAGCTACATAACACATATCTATGCATGCTAGCAACACCAACCAAACTGAAACTTGGCTCTATCCTTTCATCAGGAACTGTTTAGAGAGTTCTATGAAAATAAAAATCACATCAACCATCTATTCTTTTCCATCCAAAATTTGAAGCTTCTTATGCATCACTATGCTCTCAGTGGCAAATCCTTTTCAACTGACCTCATGCTCCTGGCAGGTCTTCACTGCCTTTTCATCTCTGCCCAAACAACACTTCAGACTCTGCTTTGTGACCCAAGTGTGGCTCAGGGTTTGAAATGCCATGGGCACTGGTGCATTCAGGCAGTTTTACTTTTTTCTTTTCATGACAGCTTTGGAAATAAATCTGTTTGTTAGGAGCAAATAATTTCTTTGATGGCATTTAGTGGGACATAGACATGTTGAATTATTTGAATAGTGCTGTAATGTAATGCCCAGTCATCAATGCCATGACTCCATCCTTTCCTTTTGCTCCAACTTTTCCTGTTTTGTTTTGTTGTTTTTTTTTTTTCTTTTGGGTTTTTATAATGTAATAGCTGAATGCTTGACACAGTTTGGCTTTGGTTCTCACATCTGATTTGGGTGAGGCTGCACATTAATGCACAGCAGCCTTTGACTGTGAAAGTTTCAGACACTTTTTTTATCCTCAATTCACTGATGGTTGAGATCATCTCATGGGGCAGGTGTAATACACATGCTTTTCTAATTCTGCTTTTGTAGGATTGTGACTTGGAGACAGATGTGAATAAATTGAGGTCAAGGCCAGTGCTTGACCGGCCGGAACAAGAGCTTGAAAAATATGAAGCTCTGTGTGCAGAACTTTTCCAGAATTTTCAGGTATGATTGTAGTGCAGTTTCCTTTATTTGTGAATATTCCAGAATTTAAGAAATATTTGAAAGGGAGTATTGACAAGTAATAGCTAGACAAGGCTATTTCATAAGTGAATCTGTAAGTCTTACAGGACTAGAAAGTCAAAGATTGACTTTTTGGAGTAGTTTATTGGTGTGAATCAGGAGTGATAAAAGGAATGATGTTTGATGCACATTTGTATGGGTGTAGATTAAGTAAGCACAGTTGAATCAATTGCCACATGAGAAATCTGTCAGATAATTTGTATCCTTGCTGGCAATTTCAACAGCAATATCAAAATCAGAATGAGATGTGAAAAGTAAATACTGTCAACTAGTGGTTTGAAGGAAGAGGAGATTGCACTGCCACTGAATGAAATGAACAGTTCAAATAATTTTTTTCTAGTGATGCTTGGGACAAAAAAAAATAAGGATTACTGCACTCATTACAAGTTTTGGAATTTAGGAGAGCTGAAAACCCTGTTTCAAATATTAATCTGAAAAAGATCACTGGGTTAATGTATCTCCTGTACACAGAATATTGTGATACTGATTGTGACCATAAGTAGCCAAATGGGATTAAATCATACTCCTGCATGAAGGTGGGGTGGAGTTTTGCATGACAGATCGGCCACCTTTACCCTCCTGTAACATTTATGTTAATAACAAAAAAAAAAAAAAAAGGCTTTGTAAAATATTTTCCCTTCTTTGTTTGAATGATTGGTTTTGGTTGAGTCATCTGGGCGAGTCATCTCCAATCAGATCCTTTTGGTTTCTGAGGATTTCTTTTGAAACAGCTTTGTGGATAGAAAATGTTGGCAGGTGGTCCATGCACTGATTTTGCTCTGGCTGTTTTATTGGTTGAGTACAGTTTTGGGAGATGTGTAAATATTTCCTCTTTTCCTCCTTGAAAGGTTTCCTCTGGAAGGAGGCACAATCTGTCTGTAGTTTCTTTTAATTTCTTCTGCTTTTTAAATTTAAAGGAGCTTGAATTTGAGTCTGAGGAAAAGAAGAGCTTGGAGGACAGGACTGAGAGTCTTCCCTCTGCTCCCTCTCGTTTCATTCCAAGTGCTACTTCTGTGAAGCATCCAAACTGCAGATGGAGAAACCAAAGTGTCACAGAGATGGGACCAGATCCAGGAGAACAGGATTTCAAAGTCCCATTGCAGAGCTGGAGAAAGGAGGAGGAATGCATATGGGATAAGAATGCTGAAAACAGAGACATTGCTGAAGAAGCCCAGGATAAAGACTTCTGTGATGAGGAAGATCCAGCCAGGAGCCACGTGTTTGCTTTGTGCTCTCTCCTAAAAGACGCTGCTTGGTACAAAAACGTGTTTTACCCTCATTGTGAGGCCTTGATCAATCCTAATCCTGAAGGGAGGCTGGAGAGCTCCAATATAGTTAGAAATCTTCTGGAGAAACACCAAGGGGATATCCCATTCCACAGCCCTTGTTTCTATGCAGCCAGGGCCAAGTGTGTGAAGTCCATCCCAGGCTACAGAGAGCTGGCATTCCCAGATTTCTGGGGTCACCAGCCACCTCCTTACAGCAAGCCCGTGTTGGAGCGCAGGCACGGCGTCCAAAGGTGATTGTGCTTTGATGTGGTGACCAAGTTGAGAGCTCTTGTGCTCAAAACTGGCTTGTGTAGGTTCTGATTCTAACAGCTCTGAATGCCTTAGGAAGTTAATGAACAAATTTTTTGCTACCCAATTATGTGCCTCAATTGATTGATAAATTCTTCAGTAATGGGAAGCTTAGATGAGAATCTAAGCTGGGTTGTGAATTTGACCTTGTAAGAACACAAATGAGAACAAGTCCATTTTAGAGATGAAGCCTCTGTGTCCTTGTGAGATATGTTTTTACCTTCAATCTTACTCTTTATCCAGTCACCTTTAGCACTTTCAGCATTGGTCCCATCTGGTTCTTTCAGGGGAAATCCTATCTGTCCTTTCAGAAAGGACCTCTCATTATTTAGGTGCTCAGATGAGTGGGAAGCTGTGTTTTGAAGTTGTGCTGGGAGAGAAAACTCTTATAACTACAGTTTTTTTGACATAGGCCTAGGCCTATATGCAATGACTTTTATATCTTTTTTAGTGGTATACGGGATTATTAACAGGCAGTAAAGATGGTGGATTCTATACTAAACTTTAGAGTTGATCAACTAATGGCATTTGTTAAAACCACTGATTTATGACTGTTAGGGAGAATGATTCTTTCTGCAGTAAATACATAAGGTAGAAATCCTCTTTAGAGTGAAAATCACTCTGCCATCTTCACTGTTGCTCTAAAAGCTCTGCTTTTATGGCTACAACAACATGTGTAACTGTAGGGCTGAAATGGGACTAATCATATCATGCTTCAAGGCATAACATGATTGTTTCAAAAGTCAGGAAGAAAATCTGGTATTCCAGATTTGATCATCTTCAGGGATCAGAGAAGTTCTGTTTAATAATGAGTAGGAATCAGCTTGACTTATAGTCAATATTCACTGAGTCAGACTACTAGGTTTGTAAGTAATGGTAGATATTTCCTCACAGGGTAAGACTGGCCACTTGGGGGTTGGCATTGACTGGGAAGAACTGGGGATAAATCAGATTTGACACAATCCAGTAGTAAATAAATAATCTTCCAGAATCAGTCATTTAACCCAAAAGACAACTTCTTGTAATGGGGGCAGAGCAGAAGCGCTCTCATGATGGGGGGGGGGGGGNCTTGGAATTAGCACATGGAAGTCCTTTCCAGTCTTTAAAAATAATTTCCTAAGACTCTTTCTAGAAGAATACTCTATATCAATATTTCTCACATTGTTACTACAGTTTGCTGATTTGCTGCTTTCATTTTCCCAGGGACAAAGTCCTTGATGATGTTCGCCGCCTAATCCAGCCAGGGGATGTGATAGGAAGAACTGTGTTTGATTTAGATGATCCCAGGTGGGTCCCTTAAATTGAGTGCTGCAACCAGGGGCACTGTCAGTGCTGTCACTGAACTCAGTTTACTTGATCAGCTCTGATAAGGGCAAAGAAGTAGTAACAGGAAGGCCTAGCAGAGGAAATATCCAGGAGGGGTAGATTGTTTCTAGGTGACTCCAGGTAAAGGATTTGTTGTGGAAGCCACTGGAGCAGGAAATCATCAGAACTTTTAGATAGAACAAGAAAATCCATGCATCAAAGGGACTGTGGGTTGTTCCTGGATCTGTCTGCATTGCATGCAGTGATTTGGAACAGAGAGGTAAAGACCAGTGCTGGGAACTGTACTGACAAATCCATCTTTTCCACCACCTGTGGCAAAATTTCCCATGGAGTGTCTGCACAAACAGAGTCACAGGCTGTAGGTGGTACCCTGTTCCATAAGTGTGACACTCACTTCCAAAAAAACTCTCAAACATCTGGCCTTTTAAAAGCCTTAAGCACTCAGCTATGGTCTGTGAGAAGATGCAGCACCAGGCAGTTGAGAGGGTCCCAAATTTAAAGAAATTGAATTCAGAGGAAGGATAGGTGACTTGGAGAACATTCTTTGGAGTAAAAAAGAGGTGAGAGTTTGAGGTAGGAGAAAGTTATGAAGTTGCTTAGGATTAATTTAAGGATTTCTAAGCAGTTGGAGAAAGAAACTCTACAGATGAAGGAAGAGTAAATATAGAGTAATTGTATAAAGCAGCCTTCTGCAATTAATGGAACAATAGGAATAGTCCAGTGGGGAAGTAACTGGAATAAAGAAAGCAAACATGGACAGTGACAGAAGAGAGTATTGGGGAAAGGAAAGATGTGATTTAGAATTACTAAGCACAAGTAGAGAGAAAAGCTGCGTTAGATAGGAAAGTTATGGATTTGCTCACCTCCTCCTCCTTCCCAGGGTCTTGCTTATTAAAAAAATTATTAAAGCAAATTTTAGCATAGAAAAGGTGCTGGGGAAGGCTTGTCTTTGAAGCAATCTGCTACAGGTGTCCTTTCTTTGCTTTCCAGCAGTCTATCAAGCCCAGCTGCTCCAGGCTGTCTGACATTTTTCTCCAAGTTTGAGTCGGGAAACCTTCGGAAGGCGATCCAAGCGCGTGAGTAAGTACCCGGCACAGAGGTGTCCCAGCCTGCCTGCTGCTGTGACCACAGCATGGCATGGTGGCCTCCTCCTGGGTTTGGAAAGGGTCAGCCAGGGAAACAGGTTAGATGATGTGGAGCTTATTATGCCTTTTAACACCTGGATGTCATGGAAGGAGCATGATGAAGAGAACAGAGCTCAAAATGTTTTGACTATTATAGTGTGAGTATTTAATGGTGTTTGATGGTGATGCTCACAAAATATCAATCAATTTGACTGCATAGCCTGCTGTCAGCATGTTCAGTGGCAGACAGGGGGTGTTCATGGCCACTGCTTTTATTATTTTCTTTTACAGGTTTGAGTATGACCTAATTATGAATGCAGATGTGAACAGCTGCCAGCACCACCAGTGGTTCTACTTTGAGGTCCGTGACATGAAGTCAGCAGTTCCCTATCGCTTCAACATCATCAACTGTGAGAAGTTCAACAGCCAGTTTAATTATGGTATGAGCCTTTGGGGAATCGGGGCAGCCTTCTCTTCACAAGAAAATCTTTTTAATGCCATAAAGGTTTCAAACTGTCCATGTCTGTAAGTATAAGGGAGACTGTAAATTCAATCTTATCTGCCCTGAAGTCCACTGAAAAAGTCACTTTAGATTTGTCAAGGAGCCTTTGTCTATCCTCAGGAGGATTGAGGAGGAAACTGAATATTGAGACCTGGGAGAGGATTTGTGGGAGGAAATAAACATCACTGTTGTGTTTATAGACCAGAACTGAAGAGGAATGGCACTAGGGTTGGGAGAGCTGAGGGGGAAAGGCAGTCTGTTGGAACTGAATGAGCAGCATAGGATTGGAAAGTACTTCTAAGATTTAAATAAATGTGATAACCCTCAAACAAATATTCATGATTCTTTGGTTTTATCTAGTAAGACATCTTTGGACCTACTGAAATTTCTGTTGATATTAATGATGATAAAAAATTCTGTTCCTTGCTGTCCTTGAGCTCCTGTCATGGTTCAGGAGGAAAGCAGAATTGTTCAGAAACAGGCAGGGCAAATCCCATCTTTCAATGCCCATTTTAGAAAGAAATTATTTCTTGTGCAAGGCGACTGTGGATTGAATTCTTAGCTGGCATGGGCTGGGTTTTTTGTTTTTTTTTTTTTTGGTTTGTTTCCATGGAGCTCTGTTAATTTACACCAGCTCAAGACCTGACTCAGAATGTTTAATTAGTCCAGAATATTAGACTTTGCATTCCTCTGAAGCCCTGTGGCTACAGCCTCTAGCATCACCAGGATGACTCTCTGAGGATCAATGTGCCTATAACAAACAGCCTTAGGAGCTGGAATCACTTGTATGTGTGAAACTGGCTGGATGAGTGACATGACAAATTAAAAGGCATTTACTCTTTAACCCAAATGGCTGAAGTTCAAGTATTCATACAGACTCCAATTGAATTTTTTTGGTCATCTTATACTGCTTACCTGAATTATCAAGCAATTCAGTGTGGTGTGTGTGGTAGGAGCCTGAAAATGAAGGATGTTGATGTCCTGTTTTAAACCACAGTGCAATTGTTGATGTAGCCTCTAGTGCCTTCACTCTTGTAGCCAGAGATTCAGGCTGTTATTGGTGGAAGGTTGTTATCTGCTAGTTTGGCTGTTGTCAGCATTTATAATCTAATTTTGTGTACCTGAAACAGCACATGACTCACATGTTCAAACATGCAATGAATAATATATTTGGAAGAGAAATGTGAAAATACCATCTGGACTAAGGAGGGAGGCTAAGCCATGGCTTGCTTTTGGATGGCTTTTTTGTGGGTTGGCTATTAGCAATTCCTCTGTGGGTTCCTTCTGCTGCTCCAAGCAGGCAGTGAGGCTCCAGCTTTTCTGGCTTGGCTGAGCAGGGCTCACTACCCCTTCCAGCACATGCAGAGCATTGACACAGAGCAGTGGTAAGAGATGCTGTTTATTTGTCACATTCCCTCTGCCCCTTCCTGGGCTAATGCCCACAATCTGAGACAAAAAGCCTGCAGTTGTGATGTAGTGCCAAAGTGCCCTGGGTAGCAATTCTTTGCAGCTCCTGGTTACTTGTCTGGTTTGATTTTTTCAATTTAGTCTTGGTTAGATGGCACTGTGTGACTTTCAAATCAGCAGAAAGGATTTTTAATGAAATAGTTGTGGCCAGGAGCAGAGCAAGACACGAGGCACGGCCTCCACCTCTCTCCTTCCCCCTCTTTCACTAACTTACTCTGCCATGGGAGATTTCATCAGAACCCTGATTTCAGTTTGTTTTCTAAAACTGAATATTTCCACAGGGGAAGTAAAAAGCAAAAACTTTTTTTTTTTTAATTAGAATGAGATGGCAGACTAGTAGCAGCTATTGCTCTGAGACATTTTTGAGTCCTTTGGACTCAGAAGGGCAGGAGCTGGCATTCAGATATCAAGAACCCTGCAGACACTGAGCCCCACATCCCTTCTCTGATCAGCTGGGCACCTGGGCAGGCCTGTGTGTCTCAAAATTTGTGGTGGCCACATCCTGGTACCAAACACAGAATTTCCTCTTGTACATAACTCACAGCACTGGTTCAGAAAACAGCATTATAGAGGCTGCTGCTGGCTGTGGTGAGTTAGTGCTGCCCCACAGCACAGCCCAAGGTGAGCTGGAAAGGCTTTGCTGCTGACACTTCCTGGCTCCAGCAGTGCTTGGGGGGTTTAACAGACTGGAGAAACCCAAAGGAAGAAGGGAACTGAATAGCTGTTAATGCACATGTGTCATCAGTATTAATGATTTTCAAGCATCACCTCCCCCCAGCACAAGAGAAGGCTCGGGGGGCAACTTATCAACATGCAAAAATACTTGGGAAGGCATTTTTCTCTTTCTTAAATGTGTTTTCCCAGAAGTGGTGCCAGCATCTTTGCTGGGCTCAGCTGTGGCTGTGCTGGGTCCACTGGAGCTGCTGACAGGAGCCTCCCCTGCAGCCCCTGGCCAGGGACACCCTGTGCAGAAAGCTCTTCTGGGGAGAGCAGCATCCTCACCCTGCCCTAAAGAGCAGGCAGGTGTGTGCAGCAAAGGAAATTGATACCAGAACTCCCTGCAGATGGGCTGGCTTCATGGAGCTGAGAGTAATGGATGTGCAGCTCAGATCAGAGCAAGTCTTGCCCCTCAGGGCACGAAATATTTTGGAGGTCAGGAAGAGGTCATGCTCTGGGATAATGCAGTACAAAGATGGATGCTATTGTCATCAGCATTTATGATGCTTAGGTATTAGTTAGGACTAATAGTAAGTTTAAAACCTTCTAGTTTTGCTTGCTGATTTTGGAAGGTAGGGTACTGGATGTACCACAGATCTGATACTATGGTAGGATTAAGAGCTCAATAATAGTGCAGCCAAGCATAAAATATTAGACTAACCAAATTACTGATCTTGTTGATGCCTTGATTCATATTATTTTCTTTCCCTTCCTCTGTTTGTAAACAAAATGGTTTGCAAAGGCCAGAAGAATAATTTATTTTTTAATAAACTCCAGTCAGCCCATTTCTTCTGGAGGGACTTTTTGTACAGACATGGCTGTCTCAGAACAAAACACAGGGCTTTGGGAATGTATTTACTCTGCATAAACTATCAGCAGAGAGAGCACAGGCAAAATAATGATGCTTCTTTAGCCTTTTTCTTCCTACTCCTGTCTTTTCCAGCTGGGGAAGTCACATCACCTGAAACTGTCCTGTTTTTGCAGGCATGCAGCTGGTCATGTACTCAGTGAGGGAAGCTCTCCAGGGCAGACCTCGCTGGGTTCGGGCAGGCCAGGAGATCTGCTACTACAAGTAAGTGCACTTTTGGTGAGGAATTTGTGCTTTCCTTTCTCTACTGGTTTGCTCCTGTTAACTGCACTGATGTCATGAGCCTCTTGCCACCAGTGCCCCCTATTTCAAATGTCTCTGAATTGGTGCTGGCTCAATGGGTTGTGTGCTTCCACCCTCACAAAACAGCCACGAGTGAGATCTTGCTATTAGAGGCCAGGGAATCTGCAGAATTCCCTTGCCCAGGAGGAAGGAGAAGTAGTACAGCAGTAGTAGTTGTTTTTTCCCCTGGCTGGGAAGAAAAGGGCTGGATGGGATCATGGGATCATTGTATTTTTGTTGCATACACAGACTTTTGTAAGAGATATAGGAGCTGAGGAGCCAAAGAATGGGTTGAACATACAACAGTGGTGAAAAGGAATCCTGACAAGCTCAGTGGTGATATTTGTTCAAATTCCCTGTTTCAGGCTGCTTTTGCAGTGTTCCAGAGCCTCGGAAGAAGTTGTATTTCTGCTGTAATTATTTTTTCAGGGGTGGGATGGGGAGGGGTTGAAGGCACAGATTATCCTCTCTCAGCCTAGCATCTGTCTACAGCAATTTGAGTAGCTCTTTTATTTTGTTTCAAGTACTCTTTGCTGACCTTCATACACCTGACCTTAACCTTTTCTGCCTCAAGAGCTCACATATGTGGTTCAGTGGTTTCCCTTTACATGCCTGTAATCTCTGACTTCTGAGTATGGGCAGGCTTTTCATGCTGGATACCATTGCAGTGGCTTCCCATATCATTAGCAAGGCAGCTATTGTGCAGTGATTAAACAGCAGCTGACTTCCAAGATTAAGCCATGATTGTGCAATTAAGCCTGTAATCAGATTCTTGTTCAGAATATATGAGAGAATTGTTTTATTGATTTGGAATATTCTGTGTTTTCTAGCTGTACATTGAATTATATGTCAACATAATCATCTAGGATAAGTACTTGTTGTCTCTCATTTATTGTGTGTTCCTGGTTCTCACATATTTTTGTATACACAAGAATGTGCATGCACACACATAAATACATTTTCACCTCTACTGAAACTTTAATGTTTTTATTTCGGTGATTATAAAAGAGATTCTCAGTCATTAGAAGTTGTAGGAGGAGGAATGTGAAACTAGTGTGGTTGGAGCTGCTCAGGCTTTGTCTCAGGAGGAGATGGGATTGCTACAGTGATATCACACTGCCAGTATTTTGGGGAAAGAGCTCACTTCAGTTCCATTCACCCTGGTCACAGGTATCCTAAGGTGGGGCTGCATATTTTGAAGGGAGCCTCATCCAATTATTTTTACCAGGAGTTATTAATAAATATAGGAAAAGAGTGGCATACTTTCAAAAGTACAGAGAATCCCAGGCATGCCTTTTACTGCTTTTGCAGCAGGGCCTTTACTGAGAGACAGCTCTGAGCTGAAGGACAGGGGGAGGAAGAGCTCATTGGTGAGATGTCTGTGTGAAGCAGGTTGGCTGATCTTTGGCATTCATCTTCCCTGTGGATGGGGCAGTTTACTCATAAAGATGAATGTTGTGGCACAGCTGTGTCACTGTGTTCCTTTCTCATATGTCTCGCAAGAGTTTTTATGTTGTGGAGAATAATAGCAGAGCTCTTGTCAGAAAGTAGCTGAGTGACACTTCTGCTCTATTTTATTGCCTCTCAGTGAAGTGACAGGATACACCCATGATAAACAGTTGCAATTACAATAAGATCATCTAATTCTCTTGCTGTCTTGGCAGCTTTTGTGCACTGAATAATATTCCTTTCTGGCAAATTATTTAAAGAATAATGGCAGCTGAGTGTTGAATTGGTGACAATGTGCTTGTGCCTTTGGTTTCATGGCTCATTCTAAGCATATTATCTAACCTCCAGCTTTTTCAGACAGTAGTCAGGTCAAGTAGTTATGAGGTACATGGAGTGTTTTGTTCTCACATCAGCACTAAAAACTTGGCTGGTTAGTGATCATAACGATTTCAGAACTAGGTCTTCTCTTTTCAGCATCTTTATAATCACATTAGATGAAATAAACATCATAACATTAGCAGGTCTCTTCTCAGCTCTAATGATATCTGGGAGAGAGTGAGACATCAGCCTCACTGAGAGCACCTGGCCTTTGCAGTGTGACTGAAGACCTTCATGGCAAAATGGCTGGGGGAATATTCTACTTCAGCTGAGATTCTGCCTGAAATATTGACAACAAAAATATCTTATCACGGATTTGCCCTTTGGAAAGGAGGTTGTGTTGTGCATTTTCTGCTTTCCAATGTGGCAGATCCCAAAATAACAGCCATGCCCAGTAAATTGTTCAATACTGCTTTTTATGGTATGAATCAGGGTGTTACTAAAGTGTCTTGCACTTAATAACCACACTTAGAGATATAAAGAAGTCCAGACATGGAAAATGAGGACACCAAACTCCAGGTGGAAAGCATTTTGGACCAAGGGACTACATCAACAGATTGGAAGAGATAAACATTTTACTTTCCATTTGAACTCTGTTTTGAAGTGGCCCAGAAGCCTGGGATATTGATACTTCCTTTGGCCATTTTAGTCTAAGCTGAAAATGCCATATTCCATCATCTAACAGTGCTTTTTACAATACTAAATGCTGCAGATAAAGTCTGAAGATCAGATGGCCAAGAGATATTGTTCCTGAATCACTTGGTGCTTTTGAATTCCTCAGTTACAGCCCAACTCCTTTCCTGCCTGCATCTTTGTCCAAGCTGCTTCACCTATGTCTGTTTACCCTCTTCAAAGGGTGGGAAATTAGAGTCACTTATCTGCCACCCAAAGAATGGAATAGATAAGTGGGGAAGCATGTTTTAATCAGATAGTGTTTGCAAAGATTTTTTTCAAGCTCCAAAAATTATCTTGCAGAGTAAGAGGTAAGTAGTATTATAATTATTATTAATTAACTCTAAACTGCTATGCTGGAAATACAATATTTGTTCATTTTTTCCTGAAGGAGAGCAGCAAGCAAAGTGATTTCACAACTACAAACTGACTGAAAGGCACAGTAGATACAGCTTACATGTTCATTGAGAAAACTACACTTGGGTCTCCTTTTTTCTTTCCAATAAGCAGTGTGTTGGCCTCTAGAAAGCATGAGAGACTTTCAACATGTTTTTCAAAGAGAAGACAAATAAGGTGGTGGGGACCAGATGTTGCCAGAGTCTTTTATTCCTTTCCATTTCCTTGCTTGTTACTTTAGGCTCCATGCTGATATGGTAGGGTGTTGTGATGAAAAAGTGGTGAGGAACTAAAAAACATCAATCTGGTGGAGGAAAAAGGAAGCAATAGAGTTATTTTGGCTTGACAGTAGGAGGATAGGGAGGCACAGAGGAAAAATGTTGTTTTTTTTAGGTTTCTTTTAAAAATATTCAGAGCTACTGCTTTGTATGATGGATTGTGAGGAGACCAGATTATATACAGTAAAAGTATGTGATCATTTACAGTGCTTACACACAGGGGTTTTTCTTTTCAGTGCAAGAGTGAAGAATATTAAAGCCTCCCAAAGCCACCTGTAAACTTCTTGTTACTGCCAGATAGCTTGCTATGGATTGAAGCAGGTGTCAAGAAGTGATTCAATAGTCTGGAAGTGTTTTTTCTGGGTGGGTAGTTGGGTGGAACAGCAGAGATGCTGGGAACAAGGATGAAATGTGCTGCTGAGCAGTGCTGTGAGAGCATCCCTGCCCTTGGGATTGTGTCTGAGCAGGCAGGAGTGAGCAACACTGAACTACCAGAGTGGCATCAAGGTCAGAGGTGTCTCTTGCTGCAAAACACCTGGTTAAAGTGGCTATTTTAGGTAGGAGAGGACACTTGTCTGCAGAATTACAGACTACAGAGGGAGAAGCCTTTACTATGGAGTGTTAGGGACAGGTGGGAATAATGTCTATGTGAGATATTTAGGCAGTATCTGCCTGCAAAGACCTGCTTCCTCCCACACCTCTAACTACAAATATCAACTTGGAGGGGAGGATTTGGAACAATTCAGCACTTTTGTGACCACACTTTATGAATAAGGTGATCTAACCTTCCAAGTGACACTGAATATAATAGAGGCCATGGAGGTGAGCATTTTCCTTCTGCACCATGCAGGAAATGGTTCTTAATTATCCTTCATTGTCAAAGTTAACAGGAACTATATTAAATATCATTGTTCTGACTTCAAAAAGATACCAGACTTTAACCCTCAATCCAGTGAAATACATATATAAATGCTAAGTTCATGTTTCTATATTTGTGGGTTTATTGAATTTTTTTTCTCTTTGAGTCTCTTTCCAATATTAAGGTGTTTTATTTTCAAAAGAAATGTTGGAGTAAAGGGTTCACCTGAGAATAAAATCATAGGCTTTTCAGGATGCCACTGTGACTCAGTGTTCCTGCACTATCTATTGATCCAGTTGGTATCACTCACCCCACATGCTCCTGACTATTGAATTCAAGTGAAAACCTAGCAGCATTGTATTGTCTCTCCCTTATGAAAAAGAGCTGATTATTTTGGAGAATTTGACAAGAATAATTATCTTTTATCTCCACCCCTTTGAATAAAAATGAACAGCAGCAAAATAAACTAGTACTGTAAAATTCAGGAGTTGAAATTTCATCTTTTGGTTGCCTCTTCTGTTTTGCATTTTAATGCAACATTGATGATAACATTTGTCAAAGAAACCTCACAGTCCTTCAGAATCAGAAGGTTTGGCAACAGCATAATTGGTGCAATGTGGGAAAAATATTGTTTGAAATGTACTTATGGATGCAATTTGCTCTGAGGCTTCTCCCTAAAGTGCATGATTTGTCACCTCATCTCTGCTGAAAGAAAACTTTCCTACTCAGCCTGAAGTCATCTCTTCATCAGAGTAAGTCTCCTGCAAGAGATCAGGTCCTGACACTAGACTGAGGAGCTTGTTATAGGATTTGTGGTTTTATTGAAGGCAATGTGAAGGATTTGTGTGCTCTCTTAAACCTTGTCAGTGTTGACCAGGCTCACCCAGAGCTCTGTCACAGTGAGGCTTCAGCTCAGTCACTGCTGTGTCCCAGCTGCTGTGTCCCTGCTTTGCTGCACATCCTGATCTGGATCCTGACCCATGAAGTGATCTGCTGGTTGGACCCAGACCTGCCTCACCACCACAATCTTATCTGATGGTCTGAACCTGTGGTTGGGCTCCTCTGGTGTCCCCAGGCATGCCCTGATCAGGTGCTGTAGGAGATGACCCTGCCTCAAGAGTTCTCTGCTCTTCTGGCTTCCATGTCAAGCTAAGGTCCCCATTTTTTAGGGAGCATCTAGTCATCACTGTTCCCTGAGAGGGAGAGGTTCAAATCTTCAAAAAATAGGGATACAAAGAGGAATTTATGGGTAGGTCACAGCTGCAAAATCTGTATCAGGTCACTTCTCTTTCATAATCAGTCTCTACCCAAACCCACTCTCCTCTTCTTCCTACTCCAAGTGCCCTTGATGGTAGCTGAAATGTTTTAATGTATGTCCTATTTATTATTTATTTTTATTCCTGAAATATTACTTTTCTTCCTGTGGTGGAACTGAATAGTTGGTTTGGTAGGGTATTCATCTTTTCTAAATCTCCAGGCTTTTTGCAGAGAATTTTCTTCCAACATTGTTCAGGGCTGTGAATAGGAACCTGCCTCTCTGAGCAAGATAATGTGGCTATCTGAAGAAATACAGCAATTTTAGCTGAATGCATAGTTTAAATATGTCTGGACTCTGCTATATGAGCTACTATTAGCTGACTGCTTCTTTATTTGCATCTTAAGAAAATAAAGCATTAATGCATTTTATTTTCCTAGGAGAGTGCTCCATCCCTCAGCAGCACGTGACTGGCTGTGCCCTGCACTGCCACGTGCAGTTCTGCCTCCTAACTCCCTGCTGGGCTTTGTGTCCTGTTGTGTGGATGCTTCTCTGAATGCTTATTTTTCCCATGGCTGTTTCAAATGCACATCTAGAAGTGAAAAGCATTTATTTTCCTCCTCTTGCTCTTCTTCCAGAAACCACTACCGCTGCAGGAGTGCAGCTGCAGGAGGAGGCCCGAGGAGAAGGTTCTACTACACCCTCACCTTCAGCATCAAGTTCCCTCACAAAGATGACATCTGCTACCTGGCCTACCACTACCCCTACACCTACTCCACAATGATGGTAATCACATGTCCACCTAGATAAGATAATGGTTGGAGCTGCTTGGGTATGTGTAGATTTTGAGATGACACAGGGGATTAATTTCACACCTCCTCATCCCTGGGAGTGCTCAGAATCAGGCTGGATGGGGCTTTGAGCAGCCTGGTCTAGGGGAATGTGTCCCTCCCCATGGCAGGGGGGTTGGAATGAGATGATCTTTAAGGTCCCTGCCTCCTGATCACCATTCTGTGATCATGAGGGTGTCATTGCCTTGTTTACAGCTGCAGCTTCTGCCGTCTGTAAAGCCCAGAATGCTGTAGAAGAAAAGAAATTTCTCTGTGGGACAAGCTGAGCACAAACCATTAGTGCTTATACCAGTCATAACACAGACCAAAGGTGTCTCCACTCACTTCCTCACCATCCTCCTCCTGAAGGGCTGGGAAACAGGGGGCTAAACCTAATGACAACTCAGATGTGCTGCCTGATCCTCCTCCTGACACAGGGTAGCAGCCCAGCTTTCAGAGCTGCACCCAGCATTACCAGGCTCCTGGACCTCATCTGATACTTTCCCACCTCTTTCCTCAGTGCCAGCTAGAGTGTCAATAGGAATTTGTGACACTCCCACCAGTGCTGTCAGTACAGAAACTAAAAGAATACAACACCACAGCATAAATTTAGTTATTGAGTTGTACCTTTTTTTTTTTTTTTTTTCCTCTGGGCAGAAGTTTGTTTTCCACAGCCTCCTCTGTGGAAAGTGGTGGATGGTAAGGGAATTTTCTGGGAAATGCATCCAATGTGCTTCCTCTATAATTGATGTAGGAGAGATAGGATGAAAGAAGTGAAATGAATAGTTCTGGGAGTAGCTTTGCTTTGATGCTAAGGATGAGACTGCAAATGAAGCCACACAGTTCCAGTAAATCAGTTTCCCTCCTTTCTCACCTCAGTTTCCATTGTCAACACATTTTGTTTCGGGCAATACATGCTTGTGTGGGTTGGTGGAGTTTGAGGTCACTGTGTTTATTATAATGACATCAGTTTGCCATAACCAGGTACTGGAGGCTGGGCTTCCCAGGGGACAGTGTCCTCCCACAGGACTCTGTGCTGCCCAGCACACCAGCAGAGTCAGGCTCAGATTGATTCCCACTCAAGAAAGTCTCTTCTCAACTGTTTTGCATCCCATTATACACATTCAAAGAAACTGCTTCCAATGTCTGGGACCAGCCTTCAGTCCAAAACATGTCTGTCAGCTCACTTCTCATCAGTACCTCACCAGTTCCTCCTAAAGTTCTGTGGGGAAGTTTGTGAGCTCCAGTGGTGGGGTTTGACCTTTAGCCCTGAAGGCACAAATATCTGCAGGGTAAAAAATACATGCAATACTGAAGGATTGGTTGGACTTACACACCACCATCCATTTCACATAAATGCAGTGCCTCATCATTATTTTACTGTTATTGATTTCTATCTTTTGCTGGCACAAAGCAAGAGAGACTTGGAAAGTTTGTGTGCTCTGGGAATGACTGAATATCTCACCTGCTCCTAAATGAATAGAATAGAGATGAAAAAGATGTTATTCCTAGACTTGCAGGGCCAGCTCTTTAAGTATTTCACTGTCTCTTCAAATAAAATGCTCATTGAAGTTAAAGGGAATTTTGCCCCAGGAAAAGTTTAAATGAACTCGGACACAATAAGGACCATAAAGTTTGGTAAATGGGAATTATGGGTGGAAAAGGCTGATAGATTGTCATGTCCAGCTCTAGCTAAAGCAAAATCACTACTTCTAATAATTCTGAAAGGCTTCTTTGCTTGGGCTAATTTAAAATGTCAAGTGATGCACTATACACATCTCCATTTTACTTTTATTTCCACAGTAAATAAACTAAATCAGGTTTGTGCATCAGTAGATTGCATTTTAAAGCATTTGTCCACTGGTGAAATGTGTTAGTTTTACATATCAATAATAAATTAAAACTGATTATGAACCCAAGGGCTCAATTAAAGACATAGTGCTTTGGGGAAGAAAATAAACTTGTATATGGAGTTAGTAATTTGAAAATGTTTTTAAATATCATATATATTTAATGGTTATAGGCATATTTGCAGGAAATATTGTAGAATCCTATTTGAACTGGATACACTCTGCAGTTCATTACTTCTTGTCCATTAGTAATTACATTTCTTTTATGAACAGCAATTTATCTATTTTTACATCACAGCATTAATTGTTTTGATATCTAGCTGAAATCTCTGTGGTAGCTATACCCAATTAAGTTTCACTGGGTACCAGGAACATAAGTAAATGATGATATTGAGTTCTCTGTATCTATGTGAGATTGTTAAATGCATTTAATAATTGAATTTACTTTATAGAGCTGTATTTTAATTGTTTTATAACGTAGCTGACTGTAAATTTCAGTTCTGTGTTTACATGGCTCTATTTGGATGCTGGGAAAGCAGTCTGAAACATGGTGAGCTCCAAGTTTTGAGGGACAGTGATGTGGTATCCCATAAATAAAATTGAACCCTGACTCATAGAGACAAACCATCACCCTGTGAGGGTCACTGAGTGAACCGAGTGTTTCAGTTTTTGTTAGGACAAGCGTGCTCACTGCACCTATTCCTACAACTGGGAGACAACTGCTGTTCCCCAGCACTCAGCACCACCCCACAGGGCAGTGCTCACACTCACCAGCTGCAGTGCAAACAGAGAACCACACTTCAGCTGCTGTGTGGGTGACAAGTGGTTCTGTGTCTAATGAGGCGATCGGAATTTCTTCCAAAAAGTCTTCCTTCTAAGCTGCCAGTTCTTTTTCTCAAATTTCTCAAGAAGCTGTTGGACTTTGGAATTATTTAAAGCTGTCATAAACTTTGGGGGTGGGGAGAAAATCTCCCTTTTAAAATAACTTCTTGGAAAGACACTCTTCAAATTTCCCACTACTGATTGTACAAAATGTTGTTTCGATATAAACTTTTTGGCTGCCACTGATATGGAGTTGTCACTGAGTTTCACTGGCATGTGCTTGACAGCTAGGCAATCAATTCTGTAAATGTTCAAAAGTGGTGAGTTTTCTCACATTTCTACAAAACCCTTATTAAAATATAAAGAGTAAATGCTTCTTTTTTGGATTTCATGCATGCATAGAAATTTCATTATGCTAACAAAAGCACCTAGGAGCTGTTCAGGCAAAATCATGGAATAGTTTGGGCTGTAAGGGACATTTAAAGGTCATCTGGTCCAACCCCTCTGCAATAAAAAGGGACATCCTCAAGCAGATCATGATATAAAATAAATATTCTGTGCAGCTTCACTGAACTGGGATGCATTGTGAATGGCTTGTGCATATTTGTGGGATGTAAAAGGTGCTGATATTAACTCACAGAAGAGAGGAGCTGGGAAGTTAGCAAGATATTAAATTAGTACCAAAAATAATATACAGCTACTGGAATAAAATCAGGTTTTATAGACTGTGAACTCCTTTATAAATCTGCTTCCTTGCTTCTTTTTCAGTCCCATCTTGATATCCTGGAACAAAATAGGAACCCTAAGAAGGTTTACTGGAGGCAGCAGACACTCTGCCAGACTCTAGGAGGAAATCCATGCCCACTGCTCACAATCACTGCCATGCCTGAGTCTAAAAACAGAGGTGACCTGGAGCAATTCTGTAAGTAGCCCAATGAAGCAATAAAAAAGATGCTGGTGAGTTGTGCTCATATCAGCAGTGACAATAACAACCTCTTTTGTGAGAATGCTGATTTTCTTGTTTCTCATTTTGGAAAAAGGAGTATAAATATGAGGAATAGACAATTATGGTGCTCTTTAAAAATTACAGGTTTGCATGGAGGAGGGAGGAGAACTGATACCATTTTGTACTTCTAATTTCTCTTCAGTTATGTAAAACATTTGAAAAGTTCAAAGTAAAATATCTCCTAGAGCAAAAAACTGTGAAATAACTAATTGAATAAGATTTTTTAAATAGATGTTATGTTTTCTACTAAATTTTTTATGTATTTTGAAATCTTAAATTTGAAAAAAACAAAACCCCAAACCCAAGATAACTCATTCCCAGCTGGACCAGCAATTGAAGTCTTCTGGTGAAATTCCAGCTCCTGCAGTGTGCCCAGTAGATCCATCTGGACACAATATATCTCCTTGCATTCTGAGACCATACTGATTATGTACTGTTTAATAGTAAATATTATAATTGCCATTTTATATCTAGAGCTGATTATTTTTCATTGTGAGAGCCAAAGATTTAGACCTTCAGTGGCCTTGATGAACATGATTAAGATATGCATGTTTCTGTAACTCAACAAGTGATAAGATTCTGATTAGCATCACATTGGGTTAGCATTGATTTTAGAGCCTAAATCATTAACTACTTATATGTAGGTTGACTTTTTTTCTGAAATCAGGAACAAGATGTACAGTGAATTTTTTTTAATCTCTTCAAACATAACACAGGTTGAGACCTTTGAGGCTTGTGGATATTTAAATTGTCTTAAGATTTTTTAGATGTTAAGTGAATAGTTTTCATTACCTTACTTGGATGCTAGGCTAGAAGAATCCAAAGGGATTCTGTGACATGAAGTTCTCGTTGCAGACTTCTCCTTCTAAACTAAAAGGGAGCTGAAATATGAGAGTTGGTGAAAGTTATTGCTATCTTTTTTGGTCCAGGTTTAGAGCAGAGTGACTGCAGCTGTTCTGACATTACAGTGTAATCATCCACAGCTCATGCCTTTTTACTGTAAAAACTTGATTACCAATTCAGCTTTTACCCTGGATAAGCAAATTTATATCATGAACATGTGTTTCTTGGTTGAAATACTAAAGCAGAATAGCCAAGTACAGGCTACATGGGGAATTTATAATGTACATGCACAGCTTTAATTGTGGCTGTCCATGCCTGGCTTGAAGAGAGAATTCCTGCCCTTAAGTACTTTTTTCCATGATAATGACACAGAAAAGCAGAGGGTGGGAGCTGGGGAGGGAGAGGTTGGTTACCTAAAGCAGCCTTTGGCACATGGCAGGGATCACCTGGTCAGATGTTATTTGCTGACACCTCACGGCAGAAGGTCTCAAGGGGGCAACTGAAAGTAAGTTGGAATATTTTATTTGAGGATTGGAGCCATCTGGAAGAGGCATGGAGTGAACAAGATTTTCTGCCCTTTCCAATGGTGGTAGGAAGGAAGAACTGAGCTAACATTTGAGTTCATCTAAGCAAGAGCTTGGAGTGAGTCAATATCCTAACACTGGATTTTTGCTCTTTTGGTTTTGAAAGGACTTTCTGAAAGGAGTGTTTTGCCATAGGAAAGCAATAAAAAAAAATTCAAGAAAGTATTCTGATATGACCATGCTGGGAGGTGTGGCCATTTTCTGGAGCACTGTCTTTTAGAGTATATTAGATTCCTTCTTGCAGTGTTAGAAGAGAGCCTGGCAGGTTTTCAAAGGTTGTTAACCTGTCTGCATAGATAAGGCTTGGCTTTCTTATTCAACCCAGGTTTGCTGAAAGATTCATAAGGCATCTATGAATAATTTGGACAGATACTTTTTCTGAAGTAAAAGAAAACAGTGCTTCACACTGTTTAATACACTGCATCTAGGTTCAAATCCCAATTATGTGGCTAAATTCCTCTTTATTTTCAATAGAAATAAATATCTCCTGCCTTGTGGTAGTACATGAAGCCAATGGGAGCTTCTAGTTCTCCTTGAAATGCCATGAAATCCTGTGCCACTAAACCCTTCCTCTGAAGCCTTGCATGACAATACGATTGCAGACTTCCTATCCATGAGCCCATGGAACTCAATCAAAACAGAACATGTAGAAACCCCAGCTGTCCAACTGAAAGAGAAGTTTTTTTGGGGGAATGACATTGTCAAGGCAACACAGTTTCACTCAAGTTTTCAAGACTGTAAAAAGTAAACACCAATACTCTTAAGTGATGAAAATATTTATTGTTTTATCAAGTGGAAGAACAGCAAGGCAGCACACCATGTTTTGTGCTGTGGGGATGCCTGTAGGCAAATCTGAATAATCATGTATGTGCTTATTTTGTTTGAGTAGCTTGGATAATTATGGCTTTTGGGGATGCACTTAGTCTAATTTGTGCTGCTTTGTGTTGCTTTGATCAGCAGTTACTTCTCAGTTTCCTCATTTTGTATGACATACCCATCTTTCTGTGAAGTGTTTTGGCTGATGGAAGGACCTGTTTGTCAATGTTTTCCATGCTAAAAACATAACTCAAGAGCAACAACTTAGAGCTAAATATGAAGAGACCAAAGGGTGGAGGATTTCCCTGCAATAAATCCCATGGTTTTCTACAGTCTCCATGGGTATTTCAGCTTGAGAAAGAACGTGGAGCTCCAGCACCAGGGAACTTGGCACATGGATAATAATAATAAATAAAAATGGACAGCCCTTGTTTTTCCTTCTGGTTCAGGCCAATGCAGAGTTTCCATGAGCTATAGTCATTTTGATTTCCTATCAAACTTATGTTGCCTTTGTTACATGTGTTAATCTTTACCTTGAGAGTTTCTTTTCAGCAATGCCAGTGGCACAAATCTCACCAGGACTTTGTAGCTCCTGCAAATGATAATAGTGAAATAGTATGAAATTTGAGAAATCTTTCTCAAGTATAGACACATGGGGATGAGGAAGCATCACAGATAAAGAGGCACTGGATGAGGAGTACTGGGAAAGCAGCAGGATCAGCCTGGTAGGAGTGCAGTGGGAAGGAGTTATTTTGTATTGGAACTGCCTAGAGAGAGTGAGGGCATGGCATCCTCTGTGTCAGCTGTGCTTTACTTCCCTTCCTCAACTCTTTCAGATTGCTCTTGTCAGGCTTTTGATTAATGTGGTCCTAGGATGGTTAAATTTGTCTGAGTTAAATTTATTAACGTGCACCTTGTTAATAGGAAGCACAAGCCATGCTGAAGGGAAGAAAAATGGGCTACTTCTTTCCTTCATTATGCCTTGTTTGTGTGAGGCTTTGATATTCACTTTAGGCTCCTTTCTCCTTCCACTCTTTATATCTGCCCTTTATATGATGGTGGTGTACTGAATATTTTTTATTAAATGTTCAGTTCTGAAATTGATATGAAGACAGAAAGAAGTGACCTGGGAGCTCTTTGGCTTCCTGTACTTTTACTCTTGTTCATGCAACCACTCAGTTACAATCAGCACAACTTCCACTCAAGCTTGATCCATGTCTGTAGGTACCTGGGGCTGGTCAGTGGTCCCTGCTGGGCTTTGCAGCTCCATAGACTTGAACAAATAGAGACTGAGAAGGGTCTATCTTGTTTTTTGTGGTTGCTGTTTAGCTTTAAACTTGCCCTTCCTGCCATCAGCAGGAAGAAGACTCAGCATCCAGCTAGTACAGATGTCTTTAATACCCATTCTAACTGCAATATCCTCCATGGTCTTGTGATAAAGGTAAAATCATTCTGACTGTGTGTGGGTGACTTTATTTCTGGCTATGTTAGGTCTGCCTGATGAGAGTTAAAGGGACTTCTGAAGGGAGTTGGATATTCCCAATATCTTTCAGAGCATTCTCAAATGAATGCAGAAACAAGGAGAATGATAAAGCTTCCAAATCTTGGTGCCAGCTCCTTGCTTGATGAATTAATAGGTGTTTGCAGAGCTCTGATTTTCTTGTTTGTCACACACACAGAGCCCAGTGAAGGCAGTGTTAGCAGCATGTATGTGTACTCAGTAATAGTTTGCAAACTCTTAATTCACAGTATTATTTATGCATGTGTGCAGGGTGTAACTCCACTAAACTCCCTGGCAGACAGCTGAGTAGACCCTGCAAGCAGCAGGATACTGTTGTGACAGAGCAAATGGACAGATTAACTCTTCAAAGAAGTGTAAGGAAAATATCTAAACACTGACACGCAGGCAATGATAAAATTGTGTTCTTGTTAAGAAATAAAGGACACTGATATGTTGCTAACATTAACAGAGTGGTGGAATTTAAACCACCAAAAGCAAAATGACTGGTCAGAAAAGAGCACTGTACACTCTATGCTGCCATGGGAGTGTTTTTCAGGAGGTGTTTCCTGGCTGTACCCTGTGTTAGGGTGGATTTGCTCTCACCTTTATCTAGAGAAGGGAAGGGGCAGGACACCTCTGAGCTGTGATGATGTAGGTGCCATTCTGGTTAGTGCTAACACAGAGTAATGATTCAAACAGTCCCAAAGGAATTGCACAACTCCCTTCATGGCTGATTGTACTGTTGTCATCCCCATTAATAATAGTGATTATTCAGTGTGTTATGTGTATTCCAGAGTCAACACACCTAATGAGTATTCTTTTAGCTGTGGGTAGCATTATAGATCTGAATTTTGTGGTTTAAAGTTAACCCAAATTGTCCCAGATAATTAGCAGCAGAGATGAGGGAAATTAAACAAAAATGACACTAGCAAATGCATTTACATCTGTAATATCTGTCACTTTGAGTTGCTCTTCTGTCATCATATGTCCTCTTTATGCATGGCTGAGGAAACCATTATGAATGTTGTCAAAAAAAGATAATGACACCTGCTTATCTTAAATGTAGTCTCCTGGGGATTTGAAGCACATTTTTTGTCTAGGCATGTTTCTGAAGAAGGATAGAGTAATGTTTTTTGGGATAGATATGGTTGGATGCTCATACCATTGAATCTGCAGATGCTCCTGGAGCTGGAATGAGGGATAAAGTGAGACTAATGAGGTGTCTTTACCTGGTCTCATCTTAAGCCTACAGAATAAGGAGAATATATAAGAATAAAAAAAGACACAGTTGCTGGGAAAACTATTCTAACATTTCTCAATTTGCTTGT
This sequence comes from Peucedramus taeniatus, assembly GCA_013400575.1. Lineage (NCBI taxonomy): Eukaryota > Metazoa > Chordata > Aves > Passeriformes > Fringillidae > Peucedramus > Peucedramus taeniatus. The sequence goes on from WBNO01006359.1 coordinate 260,742, forward strand.
ATAAGCTATTTAGATGGTTGTTTTGCAACTTTGATCTTTTCTTAGGAAGAAACAAGCCCTTTACCTTTAAATATAAATTGCAGCAAAGAGCAATTCCTGAGCAAAAAACAGCAGAGGATGTGAATTGCAGGGGCCACTTATGCAGGATACTGGGAAATAATGATCATGTGGAAAATGTACACAGTTTAATTAAGCACATTGATTAAATCAATATGACTCAAACAGCTTAGTGCTCCAATCAGCTTAATCTCATTAAATGTAATTCAGGCCTCAATAATTGATTAATAATGCATTATAGTTTATGAATTATTGACTCAGAGTTATTATAACTGTGCCTGCTCCCCGTGTGGCAACCAGTGTTGCATGTTAATTATGAAAGGCTCAAGCTCTCCTGAATAACTTTTTCAAACCTGGAGATGACACATCTCCTAGTGAAACAGGGATCAAATTAGTTCAACACCTGATTGGAGTCAGTCCTCCCCAAAGGAAGCTGCACTCCTTAAAGGAAGCTCTCATCTAATAATGTTGGAATAAGGAGTAGAATGACCTGCTTTGATTGGCAATGATATTTTCAGCAGGCAGAAGGGCTGCCTGTAGCAATTCATCTGGAGTGCTAACCTGGCATTGTGCTGGCTGGGAGCAGCTCACACCAGCAGGAACATCTGCTCCTCACTGTTACTGCATGTGATCCTCCCTCCAGCACACGTGCAAACAGCACAGCCACTTGCTCATGGACCCTCGGGTCACAAATGCCTGCCAAATTGGGACCAATCCACCCCCCCAGAACTGTCTGGGTGCTGACTGGCTTTTGTGGGAAGGTCTGATAGGCTTTTATAATGACAATTCCACAGTGCTAATGTCATACAAGAAGAAAGAGCCATTGCTGCTGTTGATGATAATCTCAGGAGAGAAACCAAGAACTGAAGAAAGCTTCCCTGCTCCTTGGGGGGGTCCCCCATTAGATGACATTTCCACTGCATGGGCACAGAAGATGTTATCTTTGACAGACTGTTTTTTTGTAGCTTTCTAGATACTGAATGTGGACCAAATTGCAGTCTTATGCAGAAAGTGTCCACCAGCATTACATTTCCTTGAAGTATTCCATTTACAGACCTGTTCTGCTTTTTCCTTTCATCAGTTCTCTATCTCTTCTCTTTATTTGTGATTATAGTTAAAAGTGAACAGATTTTACTGTGTATAGAAATTGATTGAGATGATTATAGAACACTGGAGAAAAACATTTTTTCTTTATCCTTGCATCTGCAATAATGAGGTTTGTGTCTTTGTATTCTTTTGATTTGAAGATTTTCTCCTAATTTGCAGGGCTGCCAGGCAGAGGTGCTGATTTCTCTCTCACTTTCTACCAAACACTTTGTTTTTGGTGACAGGAAGAGTCAGCTGTTGTGAAAACTGTTATCCTGTTTTAATGCAGCAGTGAAGAAAGGCTGAATAAAATTGTCATGTGTTCTACAGTGCTAAATAATTACAGAATTGAGAATATGTTTTTTTCCACTTGAATAGACAGTTTCTAAAGCTTCTGAAGCCAAAGCAAAGCTGTCCAGTAATGCAACACTGATGGTGTGTGCTGAAATTTTTTCAAGATTGTCTTTCAGTTTCAAACATCTCTTCTTTTTCTTTCTGATATCCCAGTCACAACAGCGTTGGCAGCTCCTTGCAAAAAGAGCAGACAAATTTCTGCAAAACTATGCTGCTGTTTGAGTTATCCAGCTTGCTGCCATACAGATGGAAGCTGGTTGAATGGAATATGAAATTTGTGAGACAGACACATGGTTGTCTGCAGGCTGAGACCAGTATTTTTCATGATGTATCAGATGCTGTTTGAATCCCAGCGTTTGGTGCAGCAGACTCTGCCAGCACAGCTTTGACACTGTGGTCAGCCTTCTGTGAGCTTGGCAAAATCCATATTAATATATTGAATTCCAGTAGTCAAGGCAGCAAAGAATGGACAGAAAACACTGAACGAGGATGCTAAAACTGGGCTTTGAAGCATAGACAATCATGGTGTTTTTAGCAGAGAGAGAAAGTAAATATTAGGGTAATCTCTCATTCTGTCCCACCTTCTGCCTAATGCAGCATGATGGCAGAATAAGCACCTTATATGAGATTATTTGTAGTGTTCTTCATTCAGCTGCCATGTTCTCCATTTTTTTAAAAATAAAATTCCTTCTGAAATTTGGATATTTTTTCTAAGCTGTTCTCTGCTTAGGGGATAGAGCAGAAAATTCTGTAGCACTTTTTTCAGCACTTGTTCAGCTGCCTTTCCTTCTTTGATTTAGAACAGTCTTATATCTGCCCCAAGAGACTTATAACCTTTGCATGTCCTTTCTAGTGAAGAAATTATCTGATTAAGGGAAGAACTTTCTAGAACATAAGTTATCAGTATCTTCTTGGTTGGTATGGACTTGGGCTAGAACATCAGGAATTGGACATGATGATCCTTGTGGGTCACTTCCAATCCAAGATATTCTGTGATTCTCTCAGTAGAGCTTGAGGCTGGCAATGCTCCAGACATCCAGAACATAACAGCCTTTTCTGATACACTAATGAATTAAACATCTTGAAAATCTAAATTAGCATATCTTAGTCATAATTATTTTATTTCTTGATTGGTTTGTCAAGTGCCTCAGAAGGGTCTTCTCACAGGAGTGTGGTACTACTTGTATTTTTGCTTCAAGGCATTGAAAATTATCAATGAAACTGAAAATGGTTTTTTTGTATGTATTTTTTACATTGCTTTGGAAATTTATAGGCAGCTGCTTGGAATATGCTTGTCTTCCAACACCCCAGGACCAGTTCTCACTGCAGTGGACCTGCAAGCTCCTACAGGAGTGCTAGTTTGCCCAAATTCTTGCCTTAAGAGAAGGGGAAAAAAATCATGTTCTCTCCCTTAGGTGGAAACAGTCTGTGAGAAGCCTGCAGGTGTTGTGTTTCCAGTGGCTAATCAAGATATTGAAATACAGCCCAGCAGAGCCCCCAGGCAGCTCTTACTCCCTCAAATGGTGAAGAAGCATTAAACTGCTATTGGGTTTCTATTATCAACCTCAAATTATGGTGTGGCAAAAAAAGAACCCCAAATCAGCATGTTTCTCTGAGTGGCACATTTCCCATGCCTGGCCATAAATTCTAGTCCTGTGGGGCATGTGCTAAAAGGTCACTGTGGTACTGTGTAAGTCAGCCAGAGAAGCATTGGAATTGAGGTAAATCTCTCCTCAGTGTGGCAGAGATGGGTTGTGAGAGGGAGGACAAAATTTTAGGGTCAGACTGTCACTGGAGATTGAACATTGATAGGAGCAATGTGCTTACCAAGGTGTGAAGGGTTGATGCTTGGTCAGGAAGGAGTTCTTTCATCTGGTCACAATATTGCCCAGCTGGTCACATATCAAATTACACAAATTATATCAAATTACACAAATTGGTTGTTTTTCACAAGTCAGAAGGTCTGGAGCATCTGCTGATGTATAAAGTAGGTTGTCTTGAAGGCAGTTTGCCCCTGGACACCTGTGTTAAAGCAGGTGTTTCTGGTCAGTAGTGCTGAAGGTGTGGATAGTGGGGTAGTCTGTGAATCACTCTTGCTCCTTGAATTAGAAGGTCAATAAGAAGTTCCTCAGGTTCAAGCCTTCTGTAAGGTAAGGAATTGCCATTTTCTAACAGTAGAAATGTGACCAGTTGTTCTGCTTTCTGTTTGGTTGTATCTCCTCATAGATAACTGCTAGGCAAGCTGTGATCAGAGATTTGGGAGCAGGACAGCTGGCAGGTTGGCCTTGTGGAAGAGTAATCTGTGGCTGGAAATCTCAGGGGGTGTAGCACATGTACCAGCTGCTGTCAGACCCACACAGCCACTCCTGCCATCTCAGAGAGCAGTTTTTGTTTCTGGTTCAATATTTTTTCCTTTTCTGTTCCAGAAAAGCTGTGCTGATACACAGATTGAGGTAGATACACATTGCTTTCTGATGTCTTGTGGGAACAAACTATTTTGGATGGCAAAATTGGGCAGAGTTGGCAAAAAGTGGGGTCTGCCACTCTTCTAGCCAACCATTGCTTTTAGTTTGGGAACTCAGCTCGGGGACAGTTTGTCAAGTCTTGCACAGTTTGTGTTAAAGAACTGCTAGGCTGTGACAGAACCCAGAGTGTGTGCTGCTAACAGGGAACTCTGCTACTCTGAGGTAGATTTTTTCATGCTCCCGTGACTCTTGAATTTCTCACTCTAACAATAGGCTTCAGCTTGCTCAGGCAAACCCTTCCCCAACACCCAGAGCTAACAGACTGTTGGGAAACAGTGTGGGTGGTGTTATAACTTTCATGTTGCTTTCACCTTTCTCCTTCTAAACTGGGAACTTTCTTGGTGCTTTTAAGTCTTGGCTGACTGGTTTGGAGAGACTGTCTACTGTGTCTGACTTGAAAATGGAAAAGTCGTTCAGCTGATACCTCAAGGCTTTGAAAACTTTCTGGAAAACAACAATCTAATTTCTGGATTTAATGTTCCAAGCTATGCATTTTTGTCTGATAAAGGCTGACCTAGCTAGTCATGCATTACAAATGCCTGGAGTTGTTTGGATTGTATGGAACAGCTTTAGTGCATGTTTGCCAGAGCTGCAAGCAGATAGTTTGTTCAGCTACTCTGCCCACATCCATGCGAGGGGCCCTACACTCTTGTGAAATGTAGCAAACACAATTTCTATGTGCTGATCTTAATCAAATGCTATTTCTATGTGCTGATTTTAATATTAATCTATCCAAGAGCATTACTGAGTGAGGAGGCATATTTGCAATACTTGGTATGCATTTGTTTTTCTCCTGGTTTTGTATCTGGAATTCTGAACACCTGCTATTTCTAATTCCCACCTGTAAGTTGATTTTGCTGGGAGGGTCTGTGTGGATTTCTGCCTGACCTGTTTAACTGAGTTTAATTTCTGTAATTGGAGAATGAGATCCATTCCTGTGTGACTGATGCAGCCAATCTTATCCCAGTAAAATAAGCCAGCAATATGTTGAAAGTAGTAGTTTGCAGATGCCACAGGCTGATACTACTTGTTGCCCACAACTGACAGATTCTGGAAACAAGCATTTGTGATTAATGGGCTGCAGTTATACAGAAATACTGAAATGAAACAGGACTAAAAATACCCCATAATGATTTTTAAAAGGCCATTCTGTTAATGAGAGGATTTGTCCATCTCTACATCAAAAAGAAACTTGTTAGCTCTCTGAGCTTGCCCACCTGTTTCTAATGCAGAAATAGAAATAAAAACCAAGCAGAGACAGCTGCTCTGCCCAGACTGCAAATGTGCTGATAAGATCAACGAGCTGAGGAGTGACATGGTAGATACAGCAAAGTGCACCAGTGTTCCCAGACAGCTAAACTTGGACTTCTGTATCATTTCAGGGCACTTATTACGTGGCTGTAACACTTGGAAAATTATATCTATCAAATCACCAATGAGCTTAGAACTTAATTTGCTCTATCAAGTCTAATTGTTGTGCTTCTTAGCTGTGGGGGGGAAAAGAAAGTAATTTTCTACCCCACTTGGCAATTCTTTTTATAAGCTTTTACTGTTTTTTTTTTGTTGTTGTTGTTGTTGTTTGTTTGTTTTGTTTGTTTGTTTTTGTTGTTTTTTTTTTTTTTCATTGAATTTGTTTAACAAACTGTTTTGAAGATATTTCTAGCTTAGCCTGGGTGCTTTGAAGTAATGAGGTTAAATTAAATATGTTGAAATTTTCATTAAAACACAGTGTGGGCAGAGGTGACAAGTAAATGAAGAAATCAGAATGGAGTTGAAGGTATGTCTTGGTCCACAGATGAGGAAGGACTTGTGGGACAGCTTAGGGACTTTATGGTTTTCTTAAAAAAAAAAAAAAAAAGAGACCTACTACAACATTCTATTTTATTTCCCCATTCTTCCCTTATCACTTTCACATCATCTTTTGCTTTTTCCCCTAGTCTGAAAACATGTCATGATAGTGATGGATAAAGGAATACCATAGCACTCTGCAAATGTGTGTGTGCTTGATAATTTTGGGAAGGATGGGTGGGTTCCAGAATGAAAATGAAATCTTGATATAGGACAAATAACATGACTGAGAGAGGGCTCTACTGATTATGTCTAAGTGCACAATTCAATTAATTTTCATAGCTAATGAAAAGAGGAAGAAGTGATTTGAAGTAATGGATTGTGTAGAAAATCACTTCTAGGGTGAATGGGGATGGCACAAAATTCTTTGACTGGAGCTTGGGAAACAGCTGTTGAGTTTCCAGCTCTGACTGATTTGTATTTTATCCTTGGGCAACTTACTTGATTTTTCTATAAATCCTTACCTTCATAACTTGGAACACACTTGAAACATGTAATCTTCAGTCTATGAAGTGCTTCAAGAGAAGATGGGTGAGATGGAATTTATTATCACTGGCATCAGAGTGACTTTGACAGGTCTCCCAGAGGATGTTCAGGTCCCATGGTGAGCACCTAGCAGAAGGCTGTAACTAGTGATTGAAGTAGAGATGAAGAAAATAGGTAGATGGATGGGAGGGCAGAAAATCCTTAAATTCCTTGCTAATCAGGCTGTGCTTGCTGGAAATAAAAATGCAGAGAGACTTTTATTGTAAAAATGAGGCTGTAGTGGATAACGCAGCAGAAACTATCTCTGGCTTTATTTTTTTTTCTTTGTGCTTGCTGTGCTGGGGAATTTCTGAAAAAAATTCTGAAAAAAAATCTTTATTTTTTTCTTTAAGTCCTTCCTACCTCTGTAGCCCTGGGCAAAAGATGCAGCCAGTGCTGAGGTCATTTCTTTCCTGTCCTGGGTAGCAGTGGACAGTGTAGGCTGTAACAAGATTAGTGTCTCTAGTGTCTTGTCTGCTTTGTTACTTTGCAGTGTGCAGGTCACCCTCACAACTTGGGAATTGTTATTGTGTGCAGTAGGGAAGTGCATTTAGCAGAGCAGGCGTCGAAAGCTGTTTTTAAGCTCAGTCCTGTAAATCCTGGCCTCTGGCAGCCCAGGCTGTTTAGCTGTGTTTTATGAATCAGGTCATATCGTGTCTGCCACGGCTTCCAGATGCCAAGCTCCTTCTGTGACAGTTCTGTCAAGCGTTTTGAAAGGGCACAAAAACAACAGCTAGAGGGTCACCATGAGGCACAACTCAACTCGTGGGAATTGTGCTTCAAAAAGAGCTACTGGCCAGAGGCTCAGAGACAGATGAAGGGCTCTGGGCATGTCAAGGGCTGTGGTGTCCCCACTCTCTCTATTCTCCCCATTTTTAGCCATTGCTAACTATTGAATGAGCAATAAACATGTAGTGAGGTGTCTCTGTGCTGGCAAAGGTGATGGCCCTGCCAGCTATGGAGAATGCCTGTCAATAGACTTGAAACAGCACTTCTGCTCATCACTGATGGCTTGCTCCTTAATTTCATATCCTAGGTCATACCCTTTAAAACACAACACTCCCAAGATCCTCCTTCTAGCTTCTCAAAAGTCTTTCCCACCAGTTGGGGCATCACTTGCTATGCAGACACCATGACCTTGTTTTTTAGCCTATCAAAATGTAATGTGAAATTAGGCTCAGCCCTGATAAAATTGCTGTTTGCACAAAGGGTAGTGCTCCCCATGAGGCCATATAACCTGCTTCAAATGTAATTTAATAGGCAGAAATCAAATAAAATACATCAAATTAAAACATGCAGGTAATACATGCAAGCCTAAAATGTTTTTGGATTATAAACAGGCAGTGAGACTGAATGGTTGGTTTCTTTATCCATGAGGGAAGCACCCTAAGTAATACCAAGGAAAGAAATAATTCCAGGAGATCCTTTGATTTTGAGAGTTGATGGCAGTGTTAGGTGGCAGGGGAAGGTTATTTTTTTGATGTAAGGCATTTTTCATTAGCTGTATATTCTTGCAGTTAGAAAACATCAGTTAAAAGTCTCTTCATATTTTGAAAACAAGGTATTAACATAAGAAGCTTTGTTAGATACAGCAAGAAGATAAATCATCTTTGCAATGCTAGGCATTAGCCTGTCATGACCATGATTTACAGATATTTTCTTCAATATAAAGAAGTGTTTCTTTTAAAAGCACTCAGTTTACAGAGCAGGAGATGAAGTGGCTGTGAATGCTCTGGAATATAATGGTTTTGATATGAGTGTTTCTTATGGCACGTTGAGAGAGGAGCTCATGCTGTGGATTGTACAGGCTGTATCGAGTGAATGAGCTATAAGTGGAATAAGGAAGGATTCTGGGGCAGGGTCAGTTGGAAAAATTCAAAGTTCTGCTGTGGAAGTGTTGGGGTGAAAGTGCAGGAAGGCACTGGGATTGAGGAAACATCACAGTTATCAGATTTATTAAGTCAGTCTGTACTACACATCAGAAATTCAAACTGATTAGGAACTATCAATTGTGCTGTTAAATTGTCTGAAAGAACCTTCTGGAGAATGCTTTTAAAATCAATTTAATATCACTTAGGAAACTAGGAAGAACTAAAAGCTCTCCTGTGTGAAAGCTCCCACTTTTGCAGTAGTACATGGAGTGCCAAGGAAGGACATCTCATGCTCCACTTCTGTTTCTTCTGGTGCTGCCAGGACTGCTCTGCAGCCGGACTCCTTCATTCATAAGAACCTTTTTCTATGCTTTGTTGCAACTTGTGGGGATAAAAAGAACATTTTTCATCACCCTAGCCTTCCTACCATCTTATTTCCTTGAACAGAGGACTCTTCCTAACTTGACACTCTGCTCCCTGCAGTGATTGATGCAGGAAGACATCATCCATTAGACAGCATTTTGCTGGCATCTGAAGGGAAGAACTTATTGACCTGAGACAGGGACTGCTCTGTGTGTCTTTCCACAGACTGAAATTTCTGCATGTTATCTGCTTTATGCAGTGGCAAATTTTCTTTCACCTAGTTTTGTCAAGTACCCTGGGACTCAGACTTGCTATATGAGCCTGATTCCTTCTTCATCTTTAGGATATCTCAATAGTAAAACTGCTTGAAAAAAATATACAGCATGAACTTAGTTGGGAACTTCAGGGCTCATCTCTGCTGTTTCTCCTGGAAAACTTATGTTCTGCTCATGGTCTGTCACACATGTCCTGCAGCCTGGGAGATGGAACATGGTACTGCTTCTGTCAGGATACAAGGTCACTGGGCCAGCACCAGTTTTGCTCTCTTGATGATCTGACTGAAAGGCCTTTTATGTTGACCCCTTATTTGTTTTCTTTTGCTCAGGTATTTGAGTTCATCTAAGACCTTGCCATGAAGACAAGATTCATTATTCAAAATTTGGAGACAGTTTAACCTCATTGATCTCTTGTTTGTGGAAAGCAAGAATTTCCTTTGGGAGCAGCTCTGGACAGTGCAGTTCCAAGATTTAGGATAGACTTAGACAGCAGTGATGTAAAAGTCAATTTAGTGATGCCAGAAATGAGGTCAGCCTGCAGAAAGTCCTTTACTGTGAAGCTGTTGACATAGTGAAGAGGTAGAAGGTTTTTTGTAGACATTCTGTTTATTTCCTTTTTCCTCTGAGTTTTTTATATGTAAGAAAACACACAATTTAAAATTCTCATAGTTTGCTTACTCCAGGAGAAATACAGAATAATATTATTTTTAAGAAACATTCCCTGCTTGACTGATTCTGGAGCAATAAGTGATAAATATCAAATCAAGTAAAGACCAAAATTTTAATTTTTACCATCAGAGGCAATCTCTGATGCTTTTTATCTTAGCAAAAATTGATATTTCATCACTTTGACAATGAGAGGCTCTGATTGTACTTTCTTTTAATATATTTTACTACTTTCAAGTCATTCCCTGAGGAAGGCTTCAAGTCAGGGAGAGATGGATCTGTGCCACTTAAAAGCACAACACATATTTAAGAATAAACATTACTTTATGCTGTAGGTGGTAATAGGTGGGTTTTAAATATGTACTGCATAAAGAGTAAAGAGCTTTTTTAGAATAGAGTTTGTCTTCTGTAGAGCAGAACAGCTTGAAGTACTACACAACTTAAACTTGTGTTAAACTGTTAAACTTGGCTGTTATTCCCAGCAGTGAAAGAAACACTGGAAGGTGCCCCATTTCTCAAGCCCATTTTAGGGCTCACAGGCAGGTTCAAAGTTCACCTCATTGTGGACAAAATATTGAGATCTTCATCCAGTTTTTTACCATTCCTTTCATGCCTAGATTTCCCAGAAGGAGAAATTAGCAAAATTTGGGCTTCTTAACTGGATCCATTGAAGTTAGCAAAGCAAACGAATTCCTGTTGGGTTATTTCTGTCCCCAGCCACTGCAGGATTGTTGTGTACAAAATGACTTCTTGTGCTCTGGGCAATGTGGTTTTAATGTTAACTTCCACCTCTCCACAGGGGAGACTTTTTAGTGTAACTCTGATATTCAGTCTAAATGTTCCTTTGTGGAGTTTGATGCCATTAACCCCGGATTCACCCGGCTTTGGCACTCTGAGAAATTCCTCTTGCACTGAGCCTGCTCTGGGAGTGATGGCAGTGAAGGGCATGAGGTGCTGTGCTGGGGGTAAAGGCTGTGTCCCCCCCCAGGCAGGAGATGGGGACTGAGGCATTACTGTGTGTGAAAGCCATTTATTCCTGGAGTGTGTTCTGGGGGTGTCCCCTCTGCAGCTCCTGCTCCAGACTGTCCATCTGCTGCCCTTAAATTCCACACAGAAGCTATTAGTGCCATCCACAGAGCAGGGGACATGGCCAGAGGGCAGCTCATGCCTCAGAGTTCACAGCTCAGTGATGCTCTGCCCTGTAGGTGCAAAGGCAGCTTGATCCCTTTAGGGATCAGATACTCAGAAGCCTCTCTGGCAGGGGATCTAACCAGAAAGTGCAGTTGTTGCTCTTACAGTGTTGAAATGTGCCTTGCAAATGAGAAAGATGAGCTGTGAGTGAGCAGTGGGTATGTAGAATTAAATGTAAAAGCAAGGGGTGAAAATATTGCTGGTTTGGAGCTGAAGCCTTATTAAAGTCCTGTCTGTCCTATTTGGGCAAAATCTTTCTAAAGTATCCTATGTCACCAAAATCCCATTAAACTGTCACATAAATTATCAGGGTTTCCTTTTTCCATCACTGTGGATTACCCAGGGAGATATTTTTATGACAATGGAAGCTTTTTCAGTCTGCTCCTCCTGCCTGATTTCATTTCAGATGAAATCCTTCTCTCGGAAAAGAGCCCGTGGATTTTATAGCTCTATGGATCTGTGCACTCTGCCTGTTACAGCAGCTGTCCTTCAGGTCTCTGTGTACTCATCTCCTGCCTTCACCTTTTTTTAGGCATGGGACAGTTTAGGGCAATGTTCTAGTTCTTCTCTCAGTTCAGCCTTTTTGTCTTTGTGCAAAAACCCCAGAAGGTGAAAGTCACATATATGCCTAACTTGAAAATACTGCTTTTTACTGCTTGCCAGGTCTCAGAAGCCTTGCATCTCTGCAAGACAGTCTACATTTCTCCCATGCTGACTGAAAAACACATGGATTGATGGCCTGGCCATGGCAGTACAAAATACTTGAGTATCTGAAATTGCCTGCTGCCACAGAACAAATTAAAGCCATAATGTGTGTGTTATAGAAGCAGGGGGTGATAGATCCTTGCCTGCCTTCTGACAGATAATCTGGAGCTCCCTGCATCAGCTACCTAGATCATGTGTTGGAGCTGATCTTAGTGGCTGCTGCTCACACCTTTCAAGGCATACATAAGCAGAAACAGAGAAATGGTAATCTTAAAGGGTAATGGAGAGGATTTGGAAGATCATTGCTAATGAGAGAAATCCCAGAAATTATATTACTCCAATTTTGAAGTGGCAAGACTGTCACTAAATGAGCAGGTAAGACAGAATTTTCCATAAATAATTCTGTTCTGTATGTGGAAAGAAGCCCTAATGATGTCAAAATATGATGATGAAATATTTCTGAAATTTCTGATTAGCTACTAATTAGTGGCTAATGGTTAACATGGCTAACATTAAGTAGTGAGCAGACACCTTGCATCAAAGAGAACACAGGAGGTGGCAGAGCTGCCTTGTGGGCTGGAATAGTAATTCCAGCAGCCCTCAGAACAGAGGGTTAGTTCCAGAGGGATAAGGGGAATCATGGACAAGTTTCTAAAGGAGCTATTATGACTTATGTGGCTATAGGCCTCTGCTGGCACTGCTTTGGGCACTGCAGTGAAGATTATTGTCACAGGACTTTATGAACAAGGACCCATCAGCAGGGAGGGCCAATATTCAGGCACAGCAGTGAGGGCAGTCAGGTCACCACAGGTTGGCTTAGCTGATAGTAACTTGTGTTTCTTTTCATGCAGCCTAGTCCCAGTGGACAGTGAAGACAGGTGATTGCAATCTTTTTATAGCAGCCTTTTGCAATTTAAAGGTTATTTCTCCTTCCTTTCTGTTCATCTTTTCTTTCTGTGTCTGAAACCCATTTTCTCCAATTTTTCAGCCTAAGACTTCTAAACATTTTATGACTTTCAATGATCTCTTCTGTTTTCATCTTTTTTTTTTTTTTTTTTTTTTTTTTTTTGACCTATGGTGGGCAGCAGTGGGCACAGAAGTGCAGCTATTTGGTTTTGCTCACTGGGTTGAGCAGAGAGAAGTAACAGAGTGTTCCTGCCTTGGCTGTGATGTTGCCTGGTGTGGGTCTCAGGAGAGCTGCCATTTTTGCAAATGCTTTGCATTACTAGCTCATCTGCTGTGATCCCCTGATCCTGCTTGGATCAGGGTAGTTTTTCCTGGCCAGTTGTCCCCCATCTTGGTTTCATGCCCTGGGAATGTGGCTGAGGGGAGCAGAGGGATGGCAGCAGTGAGCCCAGGTGTGGGAGGTGCACCCAGGCAGAGGAATTCCACTGCTAGCCCTGGGAGGAGGTAAATGCAGGTAACTTGTTTGACAGCAGCTTAATAAGGTACCTGCATGGTTTCAGTTTTGAAGTGTGATGATATCTGAGCAGCTCAGAGGGTGTGCAGAGTGACACTTGATATGCCAGTGAATTTTGAGTGGGTGTATCCAGGACTGAAAGAGGCAGTGGTTGGAAGTTTCTGCTAGACTAATGGAGGGGCACATACTTGGGATGGGGATGTTTGTTATAATCTGAGGCAATTTGAAAAGGGTTACTGTAGGCTTTCCATGGGTGGAAGTGCTGAAAATAAGGTTTAGTTGTTCCCCAGCCTTCCCCAAGAGGTATGCTTTGTTTTGAGCCAGAATAGTTCATGTGGGTTTCTTTTGCCTTCAGTCATACTGAGGGCCCTGCTAAATAATGATAGTGGTTCCTGATGCTTTAAGTGCTTGGGATTTTGGAAACTTCCCCAAAACAGGCCTGACAACTTGCTTACCAGTTTCCTGCTGGTTTTATGCTAAACCCAGCATTAGTAGGAAGTCAAGCTGAACTGAGGCTGAGCATTCTGTACCCATATTCAGCTCCCTGATCATCTCTGATTCAGAGGTGAACAAATTCATAAAACATGTACACAAAAGGAGGTTGCCAAGCAACTTGGAGGCTGAAACTCTCCCATCAAGCTATGAAGGTAGGGGACAGGCAGCTGAGATGATTTGTAATGTTCACTCCTTTTCCATAGGTAACAGTAATAATACATATAATACAGAAATATTTAAGAAAGGAATAGCTCATTAATAATTCTGGAAAACAGCAGCTGATCCTGCTAGACAGTATTTTGCTTTTGTATTAAGATATATCTGCTTTTGGAGCATTTAGCCAAAACCAGGCACAGCAAGGAGACAGTAATCTGGGGTGAGGGGGAGATGGGCAGGGAAGAAATATTCTATCTTAAGGCAACTGAAAGTCTGACAACTGGTGGAAAAGTTTTAGGAGGGGAGAAAAGTATCTGACACAGATTCTGCCTCAGATCAGGCTCATTGTTTTCTGTGATCTCAGTATTTGATGTTTTTTACAAATATACTTTATTTGTAAATATATTAACAATATATTCATCAGGCTTCTCATTCTATCCCCTCTTCTCTCTGGCTTGGCAACTCTGCAGCCTTGGGCACGTCAGATGCACCCAGGACATGATGCAGCTGTGACATGTGTGGAAGAGCTATGTGATGGTCCTGTTTACCCAGCATTTACTCACAGAACAGCCTGTAGTGGGAACAGCTAATTAATTTGGAAGGAAAAGTTTTGCTTTCTTGGTTTTTTCTCTACTATATCCTGGGGTAAACTTGGCCCTTTGATCAGTGGAGTGCTCGTGGTAGTCATGCTGTATTTAGACATAAAGCAGAAAAAGAAGCCTGTGTCTTAATGGCCCTGGGCTTGTGCAAAGGAAAGAGAGTTATGCAGAGGTACAGCCAGAAAGTTTCAGCCCAAGACCCAGATCTAGACTGAATTTTTCACATGCTGTGTACATAATTCTCTTTGACTCCTTAAAAATTCCTAGCCCTGCGTCATTTCAATGCCCTGTCCCTTTACAAATGGCATGGCTCAAACCTCAGCTTGAAATAATTTAGAACAGCAGCCCAGGTCAGGGCATCTGGAACTGCTTTTCATTTCCTTTCTGTGCTCCCCTTGATGAGGGACACTGCTGTGTTAATAGGGTTTTGTTCTTTCAGGCTTCTCATTCCCCAATTGATGTCACGATTAGTGACATCAAAGTCACCTCTTAGTGAACCTTGGTGATGACATGACTAGAGGAGGACCCTTAGAGGCAGGAGATTAAGCAGCAACTTAGAACAACTGGAAGAACAAAGCTCTCATTTTCATTCATATATACACAATCAAAAATGAGTGAAGAGAAGGAGAGATGGGAATTAGGTGATGCATTAGTAAAATTATCATTCAAAGGTTCTTTGCTCGAAGTTTTGCAAGAGGAATCAGTGGTTCTTTAATCTCCCACCTTGGGTATTGTTGATGCCATGTTATATTCTGGGCATGTTGAAATGTAACACAGTGTAAGGAGACATGATTTGTTGGATAAGGCTTTATGTAGCACGAAAAGGCTCCTCTACTTTCCCTTTTTATTATTTACATTCCCAGAGAAGGTTACGTGTCATGTGGGCTTTGCAGAGATAAATGGCTAACCTGAGCTTTCTGGCAGCTTCCTCAGAACCTGGAAAGGAGCTGCCTAAGTTTTGGTCTGAGGATATTAAAGACTTAAGCTCAGTTCTGGTCTTGGGAGGAGGTATATGAGAGAACCTGAGGTTGTGAGCCCTTAACACAGGTTTAGCAGGGCATGGAAAATTGTACCATGGAGCTTTGAAAGAGCAGAGAGAGAAGGGCATCTGGGCACCAGTATAAACCAGTAAGCTGTCCTGGGTAGTACTGAGCTGGTCTGGTCAGGATGCAGTTATGGGGGTGCTGAAAGTCAGGAATGAAGGGAAGCAGCTGAACTGAGTGCAGAGATCTCAGCTGGTGCTGCCAGTTGAGTGTGGAGCATGGCTGGCCAGTGCTCTGTCTACTCCTTTCATGAGCTCTGTTAACAGCAGTTAGCACAATAATTCCAAAGTAACTGGATATGCTGTAAACCATAGGTTTGGGCCACTCCTGCTGTTTTCCAGGTGTTTCAAGAGCAGCAAGTTTTATGGCCATGTCATCAGCTCTTTGCTCTATTTGCTGCTTCATCAGTTTTCACGCTGGGAGCACTCTGGGGGAGCAGCATTTGGAGGTGGGATTTGGCTGTGCTGGCTCCTGTGAAGGGAACAGACAGTTAACAAGCTCTGTGGTTTCCTTGCTTGTACAAACCTCCCTTACGACTCTCCTGTGGGTGGGATGTCAGAGCTGAGGATGTGCTTGGCAGGAGGGGATCTTTCAAAGGAAACTTTCACTGGAATAGAGAGATTTCCTTGGCTGGACCTGCAGGCAATGGGGCCCTCCCGTTGTCACCCACAGGGGAACAGTGTAGGTGATCTCTGCTCTCTTTCCCTTCCCTCAGGTTTCCTGGGGTTTAAGATCTGGAGACCCCAGGAGCTTTTCCAACACTGAGTCTGAGTAAGACAAGCTTGACTTTGATGAGCCTTGAGAGAAACAGCAGAAGTCAGGTCTCTGCCAGCCCCATGCTATTGCAATTAGCAGAATTATGGCAAATTTTCCTGGGTTTCTGACATGAGAAAGCTGTTGCTTAGAGGTTTTTTTATTTTTCTTATTTTGACTGAGGAATGAACCTCTCAATTAAGATGCTGAGCTCTGTATCAATATCCAGAAGAGGTAAGAGTTGTTAAAGCTGTATTCATCAATTGCAAAAGAGAGCACATTTTATTTTGCTCTGTGCTATTTACAGCTGTTGTCCATTAGAAGTCCTCAGGAGCCTCATTCCCAGCTATAACTGCACAGCCCCATAAGTTTAGCTCAGCAATGAGCCTGCAAAACAGCACTAAATCATGGTGATGGGAGAAAGGAGAAAATGTTTGGAAATGGCAAAATGCAGCTGATGTCTCTGTGAAATCTGGTTTTGTTTGTTGCTATTATAAGGCATTACTAAGGTAGATGGTAATGCACAATTAGCTGGAGAAGAACAGAGCTAGTGTCTTCTAATTTTGGGGGGAAAAAATCAGAATGGCTGGTTCTGCAGGAGCTAAAGGAGTCTTTGGAAATCCATAAGTGCCTAAGGAGTACAGATTGATGAAAATGTACTAACCCCCCCAGAATGGTGAGGTGTAAGAATTACAAAAGCCTAATATGTGGCTATTGAGAAACAGAGTCCCAGTTGCTTTACTGGACCAGACCATGATTGCTCTGTATGAGCTCTTTGAGCTGGGAGTGCAGCTCACTCTTCTAGTGCCCACCAACTGCTTAAGAGGGAAGTGTGGATGTGGGATTATTTCCAAATCTGAGTGTGTCCCTGTGTGATGGAACTAAATTGTTCTGTAAAGTATATACTGAGCTGAACTGTGCAGAATATACAGGTAAGGAGAGAAATGAATGCTTGTTCCTTGTTTGAACGTGAAAGGAGAAATTTCACCTGTATTCCCAGCTCTGACACAGCCTTTTCTTGGTCAGACAAATGGCTAAACAGCTCTTTATTACCATCTGTATTTTGGGGGATGGTGTTCTACCTCCCTGTTTTACTATGATTGATTAATGATTTCTAACACATTTGGAAACTGAAGGATGGCTTCAGGAGCTAAGGACAAAGGTGTGTAAGGTGCTAATTCAGCATTTGTTTATAAGGGCACTCAGCTGATGCCTTTGGTTTTGCATTCTGTCCTGTTGCCTCTCCCAGTCCTGTCCCCTGGGGGCCTTCAGTGCATGGAGGGGACAGATCCTGAGCTCTGATGTGTCCTGATCAAGTGGGACAAACCTGCCCTGGCGTGGCTGTGATGCCCTGACAGATAAAGCTTTCCACTGAACAAATCTGTCAGCTTGACTTGTGATAGTGAATGCTCACAAAAGGATCGTTTTAAGACAGTTAATTGCTTTCTACTTTCCTTTCATTTTCTGTGCCTGGCAGGTGTCTCCTCCTGCCTTCTCCTGTTTCCTTGGCCCATCCCTGAAGTGTGCTCAGCACAGATGGGATCTTCAAAGAATCTGCTGTCAAACTTGGTCTTTTCTAAGCATATGTATGCTGAGAGTTTTTGCAGGCTTGTAACCAGACCAAATGTGTTTAGTGGCTTTTTCACAGGAACAGCAAATAACATATCTGATAACAAGGAAACTTTTGCTGTTAAGTTGCAAGTCTGTTTTGAAATAGGTTCAGTAGAGATTATCAATGAACTGTTCAGTAAAAATTTGATTTACTCTTTGGGGTTTTTTTTCTTTATTTTTTTTTAAGCCACCCCCCCAAATCCCCTCCCTACCTCAAATTGTCACAGCTTATGTTTCTCATGCATGAAAGTAGTGCTAGAAACAGATGAACTCTTCTAGTTGCAACTTCTGAAAATCAGTCTTTCTAATCTGAGTGAGCATCTATATTTTATAAAACTGAAAAAGTCTTTCCACCAAAAGCAGCAGCTTGCCTTAGCTATGTGCATTGTTATTTTTACCTTTTGTTGTATTATTATGAAATAATGTTTAGGTTTGTGTACTCAATCTCTGCAGCTCTGGTGAACATATTAGTACATTTTCTTTAATTGTATCAGTTTAGTTCAATTAATTATGATTTTGACCTTACAACACAAATTATTTACAGAGATCAGGCAGCTTGCATGTCCTTGGAGCCCCTTATGGGTGGGCAAATCTGCTTAGATATTTAGAAAGTTCTGAATTGTTAACAGTGGAATACTGAAAGTGGACCAGGACCTTAGACAATTAAATAACTTCTTGCTGACTTTTAAACCTTAATGAAATTTGATGGGATCAAACTTTCAATAATTGCTAGAAAGTATGGTAAAGTTTTTTGGAGGCAGTAACCTGCACCTGCAGAATGCTTTCTAATGGTACATGTAAATACCTAGAAGTTATTGCAGAATAAACAGAGATCATAATTTGAATAAACAGAGATCATATATTGCAGAATAAACAGATCAGGGTGAAATGAGCTCTGTGCTGGTTCTGAGGACCAAATCTGTGGTCAGTTTATAAACAGCACATTGGGAAAATATCTGGAATGTCTAGGGATGTATTTTCCTTAGAATGAATTTTGGATTGTTATCTAAATTCAAAAGGAATAAAATCCACTTACAAAGACCTTTATTCAAAGAAAAAATAGGGATTTATTTGAGGGGTGTTTTTGCTTTGTTTTGCAGGCAGCCGTCCTTACGTGTTCCTCACAGCCCGTGTTCACCCTGGGGAGAGCAATGCCAGCTGGGTCATGAAGGGCACCCTGGAGTTCCTGGTGAGCAGTGATCCCATTGCTGAGCTCCTGAGGAAATGTTTCATCTTCAAGATTGTGCCCATGCTTAATCCTGATGGAGTCATCAATGGCAAGTGAGTTGTGAGGTGTGCTTGCCCTGGGGTTTGTCCGTGCATCCAGCAGGTCTCATCTTCAATGTTTGTGCTGGGAGAATTCCCTTTGCCCCCTGTTTTATTCATCCTGTCATCAGTCCTGTATGGAAAATGGCCTGGTGTGCTGTCCTGCATTTGTCAGGTGCATGTGGCTCTGTAGTGTCTGTGGTCAGAAGATCTCTCAGTTCCCTGGAAGGAGTGTTAGTGGTGCTGGAGAAACAGGATCTTTACTGACAAATGGAGGTTTATCCATTCTGCTAAAGCAGCAGGGCAGAATACAGCTGCAAAGCAGATATGCTTGGGAAAAACTGGCTGTAATTAATGCTTTGTATAACCTGGTGGGGGAGGATGAATATGGATTTCTTAAAACTTCACAGAAATATTTCTGTATAGTGAACCTTCCTCCTTCTCCCACCTTCTTTTCAATCTTCCTTCCCACACGTTTCCTAAGAGATGCTGAATCTGATCTTGGAAAAATATTGATTCCTTTTTGCATTCTTCACCTTATACCCTCCCTATCCACCCACACTAACTTCCCTCTCCCTGTACATGACTGCAAAAGGTACAACTCTGCTCCTAATATTTTGAGCTGAAATAAATATTGTTGTGTGAAACCTTGAAGAGGGCACTAAGGTAAGGTAGGCTTGCACTTTGCTAGAAAACAAATCTCCTCCTCTCTGCAGACAGTGGAATTTGTTCACTTTGGGTGTTTGTGGAGTGGCAGTGAGTTAATGACTGTTGGTCCTGCCCAATGCAGGGGCAGGACATCATCAGCACATCCCACCAGTGGCTGCTGTCCTGACCAGGTCATGGGGTCTTGCAGGGTTTGCAACAACTGTGTCCCCTGGCTTACTGCAGAGGAGCACACCACAAATGTCACAGCTGAAAGATGGGCTTAAATAAGCACTGGAACACAGCAAAGTGTAAAGGAACAACTTCTCTTAAGCTACAGTCCCACACCTGCTCTGGGGTTGGGCTGTGCTGATTGAGTGTTGTGGGAACAGAAAAGCAAATCCTGAGCAACAACTGCATTGAGCTGGGTTTCAGACTCATTTGGTTTTGGGGTGAGTGGTTCACCAGGGAGCACCTTGGGCTTTTCTGACAGTCTCTAGTCTGTGAAGTCACAGCTTTTGGGCTGCTGTGCTCCCCAGGGCCTGGGTCTGTCAGAAGTTGGGAGCATTAATCAGAATAGCTGGGTACAGCCCCAGGGTATTCGAGGCCTCTGTTGGCACCAAATGCTTTCTTGATCCTCACAGACAGAAGGAACAAGAAAAACAATTGTGGCTTTTCCCCCTTATTTTTTTTTTCTCACTATACTTAGTTAAATTTTCGATCAGATGAAGGACTGGAGGGAATGGCTGACCTTTTCCTCCAGCTGTCAGGAACCAGTGTAGCAGAGAAGGGACCTTCAGGAGGGAGAATGTGGCTCTTGGTGACACCCAAATGAAGGGTATGGCCCAGGCCTGTGTCACACAGGAGGGTGTTTTGTGTTCAGTGGTGCAGATGAGCTTGAGTTGTAGTTAAATCTGGTGATGAAGAAAAGTTTAGTAAACCTTAAATGGAGAGGACCAGGAGAACAGGGACTTGGCCATGTCTCCTTTACTGATTGAGGCCTGGGGAGGGAAATAAATAATTCCTTTATGCTTTAAATTAAATACATATCTCTTGTGAATCTTCCCATGATTCACATATTCTTGTTTCTTTATATTTTTTAGTAGCCTTGGTTCCTCCTATATTAAAAAAAATATTTTTGTTCTGGGGCTCAGGCTTACTGGTAGCATGTAAAAGTGTGTGTGGGTGTGTAAGAGCTTGTGGGAGTGTGAAAGAGTTGCCACATTCTTCCTCTTCCTTTATCTGATTTTAACGTTTCCTTTTTATTTTCATCTGCTTCCTTTTTCTCACTCTTCCCTCCTGTTGAACCAACGAGGCTTTTCATTGAAAAGAACTTGATGAATTTTGTAAATTAATGAACCAATGAGTGGAGATGGGAGCTGGTGAGTCTTGTTTAGAAGAAGGAACTTTATTGGAAGCCACATGATTTCTTCAAAGCTGTGGGGTAACCATAGTAGCAGCTAGGTAGAGGAAATCCTGGTTTTTCTTTTGGAATATAGCCATGGACTGTTCTTTATCTGTTTTAAAAACATCCTGTTCCCTCCTGCACAGGCTGAGTAAGCTTTGCTTCTCCAAGGTAAGGCAGGTGAGATGCTGGGTTTTCTGTCTCTCCCTGGGTCCTCCCTCCCCTTTCATTTACTCTTGTCTGTTCCTTGTTTACTCAGGGGCTTTGTTCATTACCTCCTCGAACCTATCAGAGAAAAGCTTAACTTGTTTGACAATTACTAGCATAAAGAGATAGAAATGCTCACTAAAATCCCTCCTAGAACAGTTTTCCTCTGCACAGCCTCAAAAAGTACAAAGGAGAAAAGGAGTGTGCTTCCACTTAACCTTTGGAACCTGGTGCCTTCTGTTTGGAAGGATCTTAGGAGGAGGAGAAGCACCACATTTGTCTCTATACCCAAAGACACTGTTTGTATAAGTGACCTTTTTCTCTCCTGTGTTAATGCTTACTCTCCTGAATGGACACATTGTGTTCTCTGGGCAATAAGAGGCACAAAGAGTCAGGGATAGGAAAAAAAGCTAATAGCTGGTCTAGTTTATGATGCAGAACTGCATCCTTAAAGACTAAATCTTGAGGTGATGTCACACAAAGCTGTACAAGTGCAGACATCCCTCCTTCTCTTTATTGCTTCTCTGTGGTCAGAGGGTTGAAGAAGTTTAGTTCTAAATTGGTGCCATGCACTCTGCAAACACACTCCAAAGGCTCTCTCCAGACTGGATAATCTATGATGTGTTTGTTTCTCTAAGGACAGAGAAAATCACATCTCTATGTGAGAAGGCTGGGAAAGGAGTGGTTTTGAATTAATGGAATCTCTCTCTAGGAGAGAGGTGCTGCAGGAGTCCTGTGCTGCTCTTTGACAGATGCTCTGTGAATCTGTCCCCGTGCTTTCTTCTGAAATTCTGCACCTAAATTGTCACCACCTTGCCAAAAGTAGCTGGGTAGGCATATGTGGAAGGCAAGGCATACTTGGATGAAAAAGAGCATTTTGTGAACTGTGAAAGACTCAACCCTCACATACCCTGGCTGTGCTCTGAGATGCACATTGGGAGGTGGCAAGAGCATGTGCACTGCTGCTTTCCTTGAGACCTCAGAGATGACAAAGATGCAAATTCTGTGAACATCTGTACTGGGATACTTGGTGGCTCTGGGAGGTGCATATGAAGTGTGGGCTAATTTTCCTCAAGTGGAGCAGAAATTTTTACAGCTCTTTGCTGCTTTGGTGCCTCAGGTGTTGCTTCTGTTGCCTTTCACTGAGAGGGCAGTGATGGATTTGAGAGCTTAGGGTACCAAATGTGGCTGGTGCCTGCACAGCACGAGATAAAATATGAGCTGCAGTATTTCTTAGCTCTCATTTCTGTGAATTGTTCCTTGGTGGAATAACCAGAAATGGTGTCTGGCCCTGCACCACACACTTGTGTGAGTTCCTCTCTGCTGTGGGAGGTGCCCCAGTTTCATCCAAGCCCTTTGTGCTGTGCTGATGTGACAGCCCATCCTTGGCTCTCCTTCTGTGATAAACATCCCCCTGCAGACAGCTGCACCCCAGGACTCTCCCTTCTGACAGCACTTCCAGTGCAGGATTGTTTATTCCTTCCTTTATCAGCCAGGGCTGCTGGGCCCCCTGAGTTATTAGCTCTATTCACTCATTGTCAGTGTTTCCTCCTTTGTAAATATGCCCCCATATGTCTCTGCTCCCAAGGAATATGCTTTCTTTTCTATTTACTGCTTTTCCAGGCCCCCACCTCCTCATTGCTCTCTCCACCCAACGGCCCAATAACAGCCAAGGAGATAAATAAGCTCCATAACTCTTCCCAGCTATTATTTTTTGTTGTTGTTGTTGTTGCCCTGCATGGTAATATATATAATAACAAGGAAACAAATCTTATTACTAAAGTAATTACAATAAATAAAAAGCTGAGAGGGGAGATGAAGGAAGGGTCTGTCAGGGGAGTGATTGCAGTAGGATTTTTTAAAATTTAATTTACTTGAGATGTTCTCTGCCACTTTGCTGATACCCTGCTGAGGGGGGCTGTGACTAATTAGCAGCCAGCTGTTGTTTTAACACCCTCACCTAATTTATAGTATGCCTGAGCCTCTAAAACAGGAGCCTGTGTGATATCATTCTTTGTGGGACTCAGCACCAGCCTTGTGTCAGTAGTTGGCTTTATTGCTTGGTGCTTTTGTTTCTCAGAAGCAGTATAGCTGAAATTTTGGGTGCTTTGCTACAATTCCTTTTATTTTCAGCATATCCCACATGGTTTCAGGAGTTTGACTCAGAGAGTGAACATAATTTGTTGTTTATAAGTGCCTGTCCCAGTGTCCAGCCTAATAACTGAGCATCACAACTGCTGCCTTTTGACTGAAAGGTGTGGTGTGGACAGGATTAGGGTTTGTTTAAATTCTGGGGCCTCATTCTCCTGTTGGCAGGTTTCTCATGGAAGTGCCATATTGTTCTTGCTAATAGAATGGAGATTGCAGTATCATCTGTCTTCTAAATGGTCGTGAAATCTAATTAGTTAATGGCCATATTAAAAACTGGAAGGATCCAAGGCATTGTTCCATGTTTCATCAGTCTCCCAGTTGTCAATTGCCAAAGCACGTGCAGTCTTTGTGAGCTCTTAGGCAGTGAAGGTGCCCAGTGAGTTGTGTGTGTCTCCCTGTGCTCTTTCCTCTACAATTTATGCTGGTGATGCAAGGTCACCTGGAAATTTTACTACAAAAATCACTGGGTGTGGGCTCAGTGATGTTACTGCCTGGACTACTAAACAGTTCAGCTTCTAGCCTTGGGAACTATTTCATTTTGGATACATTCTACCTTGCATTTTCAAGTTAGCATGAATATTAGATGTGAACAGGTTGTTCCACAGGCTCAGAAAGGAATCCCTTTGTTCTGCATTCGTGTCTGTTTTCCTAACTGATGATGTGAGTTTGTAATCAGATGTGTGCACTCCTTTGAAGACATTTTCAGGAGCCAGGAGACTGGTGTACAAAGCTGGCTTTTAGTAAAGTTAATGAGATGATTGAATTATATTATAATTCTTGTTAGCTTGATTGTGTGTCATTATCCCTTTTGTTTGTTATTATGCTTATTTGAGTCCCATTTGTGGGATATTATTCCCATCACAATTGTGCCCGTGCTGGGCTCTGTGGAGAGACAGGCAAGGAGCAGCTGGTGCCTTGTTAGGGCCTGGTGCATTAGTGCCACAGGCTGTGCAGTGGGGATGGAGGGAATGAAAAGGATGCTGGGCTCTTGGTTCCTGTGCAGCCTGACCCAAAATCTCAGCCCTGGCTGCACGAGGCTCTTCATGGAGCTCTGAGCTTTGTAGTTGCAGCCCTTCCTCAGGATTTCATCCTGGCACAGGGAAATTATCCTGCTGCAATGACATCCACAGCCACCTGATGAGAGTTTGTGAAAGATACCTCAGAATCATCAATGTAGGAATTGGGGAAATGTACTAAAATTCAGGAGTCTCTTTATACCTTCTTGGGATTTCCAGGACATATATGCAAACCCTGCAGCAGCTGGCTGCATAAGCAAATTTACAGTGAGATGTAATTGCTGTTGAGCTTGGATGGTACCTTATGGGTGATTGTGGTAGACATCAAACACTGATATCAAAGCTGAATATTTTGGAGTGGAGCTAATATCACAAGTAAAGGGGCTCTTTTGGCCACCCATCTCAAGATCAAGTCTGTTTGCCTGAGTTAAAGTCTGTTGGAAGCTACAGATGCAGAGATGGAGTTGTTATTCATAGGATGGGAAAAATAGAAGTCCACAAAATGAAATTGTAAAAACTTCACTTTTATAGATGCAATGAAGAATGTCCAGTACTTTACTGCAATATCCACACTACCTGGAAAGCTGAAATTGCCTGGGAATGAAGGTTATTGTCTCTTGTAATATACCTTCATATATTACCCTGTGTAATAAATCAGGCAGTATTTCTTTTGCCGTGAAAACTGGACATCCCTGGAGTTCCAAGTGACATTTCTCATTTTATGTTGCTATTTGGCCCTTTTAAGTATTAAAACACATAATTTTTTTGTGAAATATGCACTGAAATTTTTGAAAGCTTATGGACAAAAAAATCAGGAGCTTAGGTTTGCAAGTGTAAAGCTTATTTTCCATGAGTTTGGTTTTTAAAAATTCTATGCTGGGTTAGCTTCATGTTTTGTCTAATGTTGTTCTTTAACATTTTTATTTATTTATGTATTTCTCTCTCACTTTTTCCCTTCCCTCTCTTTGGAATCTGTTATTCAAATGTAGCATTAAAAGCTGGTGAAGTACTGTGATAGGAGAGGGGATGTAAAATGACCTTGAGTTGGGGAACCAGACTGGCAAGTGGAAATGGTGTTTGCAGAAAAGTGATGAAGAGTCTTATCTACAAAAATAAGCTTCATTTGAGAGCTTATGTTTTCAAAATTGCTGTGCAAAAATGTACCTACAGAGGTCCAGCTGAAGTTGAATTGTTTACCTGTGCACATGGCTTGTGTGATTGCACATGCAATTGGGTAATTACACGGGCAAAATTTGCTCCAGTGGTTTCAGCAAATTGCCATCCTAATTTCATAAACCCAGCTGAATGTCCCACAGAAGCATCAAGAAAATAAAGACCAGAAAATTGAGTCAATACTGCAATGAGAGGGTGAGAAATCAAAACCTTTTCTGCAGCCTAATGGGCAGCACTGCTGGGAGTGAAGAAAAAGGTGCAGCGCAGTTTTAATGTTGCAAAGGAACTCTGAGTCTTAAGGGGTAGAAAAACTGAAAGGATCTTGAAGTTGTATGGCTCAGGTTTGAGCTGAGGGGAGGAAATAGATAAGCAGGGGGTGACACTGGCAGGGGAAAGGCTCCAGTGATGGTGCACCTTGGGTCTGTGCACTCTGCACACCTCTGAGGGTAATGTTTGAACACATCCTACCTCCGTGATGTCCTGACCTTAGTGGGGACTCTCAGGTAACTGTGCTGGTGTTTCTCTGCATGGAAATAGGGGTGATTTATGATGTAAAATTCTTTGGAAATTATTCTATATTCAGAGCTGTGCAGAAGGGAGAAACTTTTCCATAGTGTTTTAGAACTGGTTTATTGGATTTCACCAGTGGATGTGTCCTTATATAAAGTTGTTACAAGTTGCATTGTATCCAGTAGGACCTTCAGTGTCTGGGGAAGCAGAACATAGAGGAGAAGTGGTAGTGAACAATGTAGTCTCGGTCCTAATTCACCTTTTTGATTGCTTTTGTTTGTCTGCCACAAATAGCAGACCTAAGGACTCATATCAGTTGGAGAAGAGCTGCTGTATTCTACTCTGCATGTATATATGTATATTTCATAGAATGCCAATAGGAAAAAGGATTTATTGCTAAATATACACACATAACAATCCATAATCAAGTCAGTATCTCCATGTTTTGTTGGTTTTTTTTGGGAGTTTTTTTTTAAGTTACTAGGCAGTAACAAAGTGTGAGTACAAGAATTCTTTCCAGGTGCATCCCATGACAGCATCTCTAGTAGTAGCTTCCTTCTCTGTTTCACATGTTGCTCCATTTTCTCCCCAAATGCTCATAAGCTCAGCTTTTGAAGGAGAGGGAAGTACCAGTCCTCCCAGGGACCCTGGCTCTCATGAAGCACTGCCTAAAGCAGAAGTTTGGTTCTCAGTTCTAGCTCTGGTCTGTGGTGTCTTCTGCCAGCAGTAACAGGAACAACATTAATGAAAATTTACTTCTTGAGGAATTTTTCCTGTATTCATTGTCTGTTAGAAAACAAAAGGTCATTAGCATAAAAACAAAAGGCAGAGATTAAAAAAGTGATGTTTTTTCTTTCTTCCCTCTAACAGTTATGGCACATAAGAGGGTGTAAAGTGCGAAGCAGCTGAACATTCATAAACTATTTTAATACCATTCAGAAATGAGAAGAAGCATGGAAAGAGGCTTTATGTAGCCATGTAGTTTATTGCACTAATCAGTCACTTCTACAGTGCACTATCATGGCTTGAAGTCCTTGTTCCAGTGATATGAAAAAAAATTGGTGATCTCCTATCCAATTTTCTAATAGATCTTGGTCTATATAACTGTAATTTCTTGCACCTCGTTTGAGTAGCAGTGAATTCTATGCTTAGATGGATATGATGTCAGCCAAAGTAGGTCTGAATTACATCTGTGAGAGCAGAGAGGTGACACGAGGTCTGAACGTGAAGTAGAAGGAGCTGTGGGAGATTAAGAGTAAGCTATAATTCTCATAGGTATTTTTAGATGACAAAAATAACATCTTTGGGGTTAGACTGAGATCTCTGAAAAGGCAGCTGACACTTTGTGGGTTGAACCATCTGCATGGAATAGCCAAAGCAAAGTCTGCAGATTTACCTGTCAAGTGTTCTGCTGTAAACCCACATAGAGGCTGAATGTGGCAATCCAGGGATGGTGGGAGAACAGTTGTTTTCCCCTCAAGGACATGCTTGTTACACAAAAGAGAGTTTGTTTTTGAATAACTCTGTTGTCTGGTCTGGTGCACATGCTGGATTTCAGGTGGAGAGCAGCTAAGTGTTTGAAGTCACAATAATTTCTGTCGCTTTCCCTGAAATGCAGGTGAGGGCACCCTTGAACTGTGCTTCTTCTCTGTCTATCTTTAGACAGCTTTGAATGGGATGTAATCCCATCCAGGATGCTTCCTGTTCAAAAATCCAATAGTGTCCATATCAATGGCTGTGAACTTTCAGGCTCATAACAGTAATACAGCTGGGAATGTAAATAAAAAGGAGAATATTAAGAAAAAGGTTCTGTTGCTGTAAACAGTATAAATACTTCCAATCAGCTGTATCTTTTCATTACACAATTTCTTATCAAAACAAAAGCCCATCTCAGGGCTGTTATTTATCACAGAATAACAGAATATGGCAAGTAGGAAGGGATCCATAAGGATCATCCAGTCCAGCTCCTGGCACTGCACAGGGCATTCCAAGAGTCCCAGCATGTGCCAGAGAGTATTGTCCAAATGCTTCTTGAACTCTGTCAGGCTGGTGCTGTTACCACTTCCCTGGGGAGCCTGTTTTGGTGCCCAGCCACTCTCTGGGTGAAGAACTTTTTCCTATATCTGACCCAAACCTGTAACACTGACAGACCTGTAGTTTCTGGGGTCCTCCTTCTTGCACTTCTTGAAAACTGGGGCAATGTTTGCCAGCTTCCAGTCATCTGGAATATCTCTGGATTCCCAAGAGTGCTCAAAAATCATTGAGAAGGGTTTTCCAGTATCAGTAGCTCTTTGAAGATCTTCAGCTGAATCCCATCAGGCCCCATAGATTGTAGGGATCCAGCTGGAGCAGCAGCTCCCACACAATTTTGGAGTCCACCTGGAGCAGATCATTCTCTATTGAACTGGCTTAGACAGTGTTCATAGCTCTGTGTTTTAACTGATGAGTGTCTGTTCTTACAGTGTGGACTGATGGCAGAAGTTTATTTGTTATATCTTTGGTCTCAAAGTGCCATAACAAAGCACCTGCTTTACTTTCAGCCATTGCTTACTGTCTCTCTTTTGGACTTTTTTGTCTCATAACTGATGGACTCATTGCTTTGTGAATGTTGTGGATTTCTGCTTTCAGGCCATTGGGTAGAAATTGCGGCAACCAGGTCTGCAGCAGGTGTTGCAAAGCACAGAAAAGAAATCACTTAGTTGCAATCAACCCCCTTCTGTTTAGTGTTTTTCCCTGAGTATTTTATTAATCTCTGAGAAACACATGTGGCAGCTCTGAAACCATAATTTTACATGCAGTCTCAGATGGATTGGTCCCTAAAGAGCACATACCTAATCCTCCACAAACTAGCTATGGTGCAGGTACAACTCTGTCATTGCTAATTCTTGCTTAAACCTCATGGAAACCTAAGGAGGAGTTTTAGGAGGAGGAAATAAGGAGTTAGCTTTCAGGTTTGCCAAAAACTCTGAGGTCCAAATGATACAGTATTCTATGCATGTAAATGCATATATAATGTTAATAGAAACCATTTTGATCCAGATTGCCAGGAGTGAAAGGATGCAGTTGTGCTTGAAAAACAGATATGTGTGTGCATGCACAATAACTCAAGCTGTGGTTTAGGCATTTAAGTGGCCATTTGTGCTCTCATTTTCAATTATGATGTTCATCCTAGGGGAATGGGTTTGTGCAAATCAGCAACACAAATATGCATATGTTTTGGTGTGGGCTACCCTAAAAACATGTTGCATTGCTTGAACATAAACTTGGATTGATTTCTCTTCTTTTCCCTTTGAAATTTCTATTTTAATCTGAGGAGTTTGAGCTGTGGTGGCTGAATGGCAGTTCTTCAGCAGCATGATTTCCTTTTCCAAATGGTTAACTCTTGTAATTGTTTCTGTAATGTAAGATAATATTTCCTGCTAAAAGTTATTTAGGATACTGTCATGGCAAGCCATAATTCAACCCTGTTGCCTAGTGGGCCAAATAATGACCAAAGCTTACCCCTAGCTGAATTATCATTCTTATGCTTCCTACTTTCCCTACATGCACATAAACAAGTCTGTCTTTATGCCAAACTCTGAAAGACAAAGGAAAGCAGAAGCAATATTGTTGATTCAGAGCCCCATCCTGCAGCTTCAGGGAGGGAGCTGCCTATAGGACTACAAAGGCCTTTAAAGGGTTTTTTAGTGACTTAGCTCATAGGCTTTCTGAAGGCTCAATATGCTCTTATTTTTCACATTTTTAATATATCTATATAGAACATCTACTGCAAATATTCAGGAGAGGATGAAAATGTCCAATCTGACACGGAAATGGAAGGCTATTTGGGCTGAAGTTAAACTGCTCAAAGATCTTCAGCACACTGAAATTCGCTCCAAAAATAGGAACTTTTGAGTCATCTGACTTATGACTAGAGGAAATACTGCTTTGAAAGAAGATTGTGTTTAATATCCCCTCTGTGGTTCTTTAAGAAAGAGTAGATGTTGGGAAAGGACAAGTAGCAATGTGAATGTCACAGAAGGATGAGGTTTTGTCAGTAAACTGTTCCTGGGGAAAAAAACCTCGTGTTTAAGTTCCTTCATATTAGCAATCCCACTAAGATTTAACATAATAAAGGCTCATTGATTAATTTTCAAGCTGTAGCTTGCTTGTGATCCTTTTGGAAGGAAACTGTATCAAATGGAAATATATTAAGACTGTATGACAATAACCCAAGGAAGTGGGAAACCATATATTTTAAGTCACTTATTGTGATCCAAAATGACATCTTAATTCTTGAAGTTTAATGCCATTCATTCTGGGGGAGTCTGTGAATCATTGGAATGTAATATGCAAATTTATCTAACCTGGGAAATGAGTCTATGATTCATACAAGTTTGGGCCTGGAATGTAAGCTTTGTAAGCTGCTAAAAGAATGTCAAAAGGAAGGTTGTAACTTAGACTTTCTAAATGGTGATTCACAGACAGGGTGGGTGGTAGGACAATTTGCCTGGCTCGATGTGGGAGCTGTGCTCAGTCATGGGCCACTCAAGGAACTAGAAATCAGCCTGTTCTGGACTCATCTGGAGAGTCATGGATGGTGCTGGGGGTGCCCTGCAGAAACTGGGCTATGAGCAGGGCAGGATGAGGGAGGTTTGTTAGAGCAAGCTGAGAAAAGGGGTCTTACCCTGTTGCAGGAATGTTTTTGGACTAGAAATGAAGAATCATGGCCTTGACTGTTTCACACTGGGGAGAGGAAGATAACTCCAGATGAGGTGAGTGCTCCAGGCAGCCCAAACTCAACATTACTCTTAATTAACCTAAGCCAGGCTACATACATCCCTTCAGGCTCATGGAAGGGTGTGGGTGGCTCATGCTTCCTTTGCCATCTGTGGTAAAGCTCATGAGACTGCACGGAGATTCTTGGGTTTGTGTCAGTGGGACAGAGAGGAGCAGTGGCTCCAGCCTCCTTGTTGGTGTTCTCAGGTGTCCCCTGGGAACTGACTTGCTAAAATATTGGAGTGGAGGGTGAGTTCTGATTAATTGAGGTAGCCCAAGGCACGACCTGCTGGATAATCTCAGGCTTTCCTGGAAGCCTTCAGTGCATTTTGTACCCTTCAAGTGGCAGAAGATATGAGATAGGTGTCCATTAGGCAGCCAAGTTCAGGAGCTTATCTGCATTGCTTTAAGTTTGCTATGTTCACATCAGCCCATTAGAGAACCTCTTTCCTTAAGTGGGAAGAAGGAAGAATTCTTACTAATTCCCTAATACCTATTGGTCATAGGCTGTCTTTTTTTTTTTTCCACTTCAAAATGTCACATTGGATTCCTGATGGAATTAGAGATTTTTATCTTCCTTCCCTCTGCTAGACCTCTGACTTTTTCTGGTTTTCTTCCATACTGAAGACTTAATTTCTCACATATGTGAGACAGTGAAAATTAAACAAACAAGCTGGCAGATAGACAGAATGGTTCTTCATGTCTGGAAAGCTGCAATGAGCTGTGACTTAGGAATTAAAGTGCTTCATATTCAAACTTTTCTTTTTGATGCATTGAGGTGGCACAGAAGCTGACAGTGACATATGGAGAAGGCCACCTTAGCAGGATTGAGGCTGTTATGTGATAAATGACATGGTGTGTCAAAGGACTCCTGTTATCCATCATGCTGGCTTCCTCTCAACACACTCTCCAAAACGAGAGGCAGCTACACAAACAGCTGGGGGAAGCTGTAGGTAGGGTCAATGGTGTGCTCAAAAGAGAAAATAAAAAAGCTGGAAGTGCATGTTCTCATGGGCATAATAGCCTCTGAGTCTTGCATTGAGAATTTTAAAGTCTTTTTCTGTTGAAACTTTCAAAGTACCCCAGCTTTACATCTTTGTCAAGAATAAACCTCAGTTTTCAAGTTGTCTCAAAAAATCATGAAGACGATTTTGAAAAGGTTTCAAAAAGCCACCAAGTTTAACATCTAAGCTTTCTCTAAAGAAAGCCTGTTTAGCACCATGTTTTGGACTGGAAGCATGGTTCTGCCCCCAGATTTTCCCTCTTTCCTCAGATTTCCTCTCTTTCTTCCTTTCACCTCTGTTTGGTAGTTCGAGTCTGAAATGCAGTGGAATGAAAGTCCTGGTCTGTAATTTCCTACATGTATGAGCCATGGGAAACACAGGCAAAGTGGTACAAGTACTGTTATAAAGGTAAGGGTGATAAGAGTCTGAGGGAAAGAACAGGGCTTGGACTCTCAACACACCTGACACAGGAAGGTTGTCTGTAGGACACTTTCTACTTGTTTTGACCATTCAAGTTAAGCAGTAATGGGACAAGCTTTCACAGCTCTGTCTCCCACTGTTGCAAAGTGTATGACTTGATCTCAGACTTCTTCTCTCTGTGTCACATTTAACCCAACAGTAGCTCTTTATTTTTTAAATTTCATTTCAGACTGACACATGCACCAGTGGCTGTTCAGGAGGATCAAAGGATGTGTGGCACAACAGGCACCTGTCCATTTCAACCTCCTCAAGTCCATCTCTCTTTTTCATTAGCCATAATGGCTGTTTATTCCTCTACATGATTAATGGACTCTCAATAGCTATGTAGTCTATAAACCTAGACAGGACAAGTAGTCTGTCTCTTTTGATCCCTGAGCTCCTAAAAGCCTGAGTCTGACTCTGCTTAAATGGTGCTTATGTGCCCACATGCACAGCAGTAATTGGTGCAAAATATCAAATGTCACTATGTGACATTTCATTCATAACAGTCACATTTAAAGTAAAGGCTTTAACTTGATGATTCACCAATGGCCAGTGTCAAATTATCTGGGATGGTCTTCATGTTACAAGTGTCAATCAACAAATTAATTAGTCTGGAAATAATTTAATTGGAGCCCATCAGTGAACTGGCTTAAGGAAATCCCCTTGCTTCCAGATTATTCCTGCAGCCTGTTTGCAGGAATGAGAGCATAACCTTGGACAAGTGTGGGTGGCTACAGCTTCTCTTGCCCCTTTGGCAAATCCATTTCTGGGAGAATGGAGTTGCCAGTCCCTCAGGTGCATCTGTTCTGCAATTCAGAGCAGGACTTCAGGTTCTACAGTTCCTGGAAGTTCCTTCCTAGGATAAAATTTGCTAAACACAAACCAACCCAAATATAGAGATATAAGTCAGGCCCCTCCAGCTCCCAGTGCTGCTGTGCTCCACTTCATTTGACAGTGCAGATTTTCCTTCACAAACTCTTCATGTGATGAGACACTTATTTCAGCTGTTGACCCCTATCAATGACCCCTCACTGGGAGATCAGGTGTAAAGAACCAGGCTATTATCTGGCTTCCACTCACACATTTCTAATCAAAGCAGCCAATTTTGCTAACTCCTACAGCTGAAGTCACAGTGAGGCAGACCTGGCTGAGTACAGAGAAAAGAAGTGCTTGGAATGGCATAGCCAGGGGTAAGAAATCCTGAGGGTAAGGCTGAAAAAGAAAGGTTAAGCTGGGAGAAAAGATGAACAAGCAAAGCAGGGAGAAATTCTAAATTCCAGTTTCATTTAATATAAGAAGTCATAAGAAACAATAGAGTGAAGAAAAGCATCTCTATACCCTCTGTGCATCTCTCCATGATCCTTTAGCTCACTGCAGTGAGCATTGGTAGAATGCTGTAGTTTATTCTGTTTTCAGTGTGCATTCTTAACACAAAATAGATTAAAAAAAAAAAACAACACAACAATTAAATAAAATCCAGAGCAGCTATGACAAGAAAATATCTTTTCAGATGTTATAAAGGTTAATGTTTACTCCAGTTATGGCACCTTTTGAGTCATTCTCATGGATGTTGAATTCTCTCAAAACTCAGACAACCCTTCAAAGTGTGAGCCCTGTGCACTGCCTTCAGAAGAGGAGCAAGGCCATGGGGCATCTTCTGCTTTGGTGTGCAAAATCTATAATCCAGGCCATGAGCCATCACTTTTGTCATTACCTGTCATCAGAGGAATCTTGTTAAATAGGGCAGTAATCCTTGATGGTGTGTCAAACACTTGTGCTGTTCCCTCCCTTGGAGCACTAATTTTGGTTGATAACTGTTTCTTGCTTACCTTCCAACAAGATGTAGAGATGTCACTTTATTATATTTGAATGTTTTAGCTGCATTTCAGTAGCAGACAAATGATGTCAGTATCTTGTAACCTGATGGAGCAATCTGTCAATAGCTTACAGGCACAAATGATGGACTGGCATCTCAGGCTGGATAGTGAAACTCAGCCTTTGACTTTGATTTTCACTCTTTTTCTGGTTTAAAGGTCCTGTAGGCTGTAATTGCTTTTTTGGGACTGATAATGTATTCTTAACTCTGGATTGGAGAACAGCTGTTGTCTTCAGTTTCTTCATTTTTCATTGTCTGGTTTATAATTATAGTCTATAAATTGTGTTAGGATTTTTGGTAACAAGGAGTATACTGAAAATTAGATTCTTTCCAGTATTTGCAGGAAACAGGGAAGGAAAAGCAACACTGCCAAACAATAAGAGTGTTGTTTTTCTCATTTTTCTAGGTTTTTGGTGCAAGAGTTTGGCATTTTTTCTAGGATTCTAATCCGATGTTTTCCCAGTGCTATTTGGATTTGCAGCATGAACTTTCAGCCAAAACCTCCACAGTGCAGAAGCTTATTAACCATAGGAGACTGATATTAGCATCATTTCCAGAGAATGATCTGGTTTCTCATTTGTAATTCTGCTCTGTAGAGCTAATGGAAGATGCTCTAAGCAAAGTCCTGGGTCTCTGTGTGTAAACAAAACAATACTGAGAAACCCCCAGAGTACCAAGCTGGTTTTTCTTATGATTTATACCTTTTCAGTTATGTGAAAAGAAATGTAAATATTTTGCTTGCTTTTTCTTGTTATCCCAGCATATGGTGTTTTTTTCCCTTGCTTTACTCCCACAGGGAGTTATATCCTAATTTCCTTTCGTTTCAGAATCTGTCTCTCTTTGTCTCACACTTTTGCCCTTTCCTTCTCTGTGAATGTCTCTCTCCCCATGCAGTTCTCCTTCTGGCTTTTGTCTCCCAGTCTCCCACTTTTCATTTTTATTTATTTTTGCTTTGCTAATCCACTAGCATTTTTTAAAGTTCCTCTTTAGCATGATGTGGACCAAGGACCTTGGAAGCTCCTTGGTCATTGCTTATCATTACTGGTGGGGACTGCTCAGAGAACTGTTTGCTGTTGTTTCCTGTTACTAGAGAGGCTCATTGAAAATAGCTCATTTTAGTCAGATGGGTCCAAAGAAGGACATTGACCAGAGCAAGCTTGAGCAGTGGCCCATGGAAAATCAATGAGGTTTAACAAGAACAAGTGTTGGTGGCTGAGAGGCTGGACATGACCCAGCCATGTGCTCTGCCAGCCCAGAAAGCCAAACACACCCTGAGCTGCATCCAGAGGAGCGTGGGCAGCAGGCAAAGGGAGGGAATTCTGCCCCTCTGCTCCACTCAGGAGAAACCCCACCTGCAGAGCTGCCTCCAGCTCTGGGGTCCCCAGCCAAGGAGGAGCATCAGGATGCTGGAGCAAGCCCAGAGGAGGCTACCAAGATGATTAGAGGGTTGGAACACCTCTGCTGTGACGAAAGGTTAAGAGAAACAGGAAAGAGAAGGCTTTGGGATGACCTAATTGTGGCCTTTCAGTACTTGAAGGAAGACAACAAGAAAGAGACTATTTACAAGGCCTGGAGTGACAGGACAAAAGGGAATGGCTTCAAACTAAAAGAAAGTAAATTTAGATTAGATGTTAGGAAAAAAAATCTATAATTTGAGGGTGGTGAGGTGCTGGAACACGCTGCCTAGAGAAACTGTGGATGCCCCATCCCTGGAAATGTTCAAGGTCAGGTTGGATGGGGCTTGGAGCAACCTGGTCTAGTGGAATATGTCCCTGCCCGTGGCAGGGGGATGGAGCAAGATGACCTTGAAGGTCCCTTCCAAACCATTCTATGATCACACAATACTGTACTTCAGAGAGGGCAGGTTCCACACAGCATATGGGGAGGTTTCCCCAGCTGTTCTCAGGCAGATTAATTATTACCTGGATTTGGTATCCAAGATTCCAGGAGTTACTTAGGGGAACTGTGTGTTTTAGGAGCTGTAGTACTTGCTGAAAAAGTGTGTGCTTTGTGTCAGCTATTCTCAGTTTACCCTGTTCTGATGGGTATTATGTCTTGTTTCCCTTTCTGGCCTCCCTCTGCTGCTCTGACAATATCCCTCAATCTGGGGAAACTCTGGCCTAGTGGTTCTCCTGCATTTGTAAAATAATTCTTCCTTTTCAATTCGTTAAGTAGCTTTGCTCCCTGTTGACCCGTGCTGTTGCAATATTTCCCCCTATTACTTATATAGACTGTTTTATATTAAATAAGAGAGAGTGTTATATGGTCCAATTAATAGCATTGAGAATCTTTAGTGTAGCTTAAACTTTCCTCAGATCTGGAACAAACTCAAATACCAGGAAAAAGATTCCTGGGTTTATATCTTCCAAACCATAGCTTTCTTTTCTATGGCATTTTCCCTTAATCTCCAAGAAATAATAGGTGGTGCTTGTAAATTCTCTGACTAACAGTTCAGTAATTATGATATTAATGACAAGTAGGAAACGGGTGGTAGTGGGGAAGAATTTACAAGAGAAGAGCAGCCATCAAACTTGAAAATGGCAGTAGATTTCTCTGTTTCTCCTCCTTGAAATTCTTTTGGCTAAGTGAAATGAAATAGTCTTTGATCACTTGTTTTAAAAATTGTGTTAGTAATAATCCATTTATCTGTAGCATCTATGGAAGGGCTCAGGATTCCATGACTTACTGAAAACATCTCTGGGTTTTCACTCTCTGAATCTGCATTTGGTGTCACTCATTCCAAATAATTAAAAAATACCTCAGCAGATTAAGACAATAATTTTGAATAATTTAAAAGCCACATTGTGGTTTTTTATTTAGATAAAATTAACTGGTGTATATATATATATATTTTTTTTTAGTTTTGTGGTACAAATAAAACATTTGTCTATGTGGAGCTGATTGTAACATAATATTCCTTTTGCTTCCAGTAGGGATTTGGGAAAGGAGTTGCTTTTATAAGCTGTCCTACCTGGAGGTAAAAAAAAAAAATAAATGTCTAGTAGAAATTAATATTATATATATTTTCTGGGTTTTTAAAGAAATATTGTGTCAGAATTGCTAGTGGTATATTTGGAAGGAAAATCACCTTATTTATTCAAAATGATCTGTGACATATCTGCAGTGCATCTGGGTATAGAGAGGTCATCTTAAAATATATATATTGATGCATCAATTCACTAAAGAGAAGGGTTCACTTTTTTCCTCCTTTTATTTGGTTTGAGCAATGTTTTTCACCATTTGTAATTATTTCCCCCCTGCTACTTTGAAGTGCAATGAAGATTTTTATAGGCAGCAGAAAGAAAACATCTTTTCTTCTTCACCATGCAATGTAATAGCTGATGAAAGGAAGGTAAAAAAGCATAGTAAAGAATTGACAGGCTTCACATGGCAACCTGGTCCAAGAGGACAAAGCCTGACATTTCTAGTCATCATCAGATTAAATAGGGGATACCAAATGTCAACACTGAATTCTGAGCAGGCCATTCTAATGATGATGGGATGGTAAGGGAAAACTTTCTAAGTTTGCTGAGGTAATCGTATGCCCAGGAGCAGAAGGAATAAGAATTGTTATTACCTTGTTCTAAAAAGCTCATTTTAATCTGTAGCATAATGCCCTGAGTTCTAACAGGGATATCTTTGACATTGGTATATGAGCCTGTGAGTGTTCTGAAAATGCATATTCTGCTGGCCAGTCATACAAAATAGGAGAACAGTGGTTTGATTAATTTTCTTGTTTCAGCAAATGGTAAATAGCTGCCTAGATGGTCTTCTGAGTAAACATTGTGTGAAGCATTTCTACAGCCTTCAGCTTGAAGGGCAAACTGCTCAACATAGGTACCTTATGACTGGATCTTGTTTTCCTACACCCCACTGGAAATCCACAATTGCTTTACTGGAAGTGTAAACCAATTGTGCTGTGTAAATTTCTCCTGGTTTGTTTTTTCTTTCTTAATCCCTATGTTTTAAGAACAAACTGTCTGCCTTGTGAACCAATCAGAAACTGGCAATGAAACATCTGGCTTAAACATCTGCTGGCAGATGGAATGTAACAAGTAGCAAACACTGTGTTGGGATTGTGGTGGCAAGGAAACCTCTCTTTTGGGAACAGCAAAAGGAAGATATGTGCTGATGCTCCCTTGCCATTGCAGCTCTTGCTAGATGTTAGATGTGCACACAGAGTCTCTTGGAGAATATCTATTTACTGTGTAGGAAACCTGGACAGGTGTTCATTAGGAATGTAACCCACGATTTGACCATAAAATGCAGGACATGGCCTCCCCAAGTGTTGCAGAGATATTTCCTGTGTGGACATTCTGGGCTGAGTTTGAAACACAGATATGTGATCAGGTTAATGGACCAGCAAAGACTTATTTGCAGTTGGAAGCAGACAGCTAAATAATAATAATAAATCAGTAAGTAAATAAATAAAATTCAAGCAGCTCTCTTTTCTGAATGCAATTAAGGAGCTGTGTCCATTCAATCAGCGTAGTCACTTTGCATTTGATGAAATCCTGAGAAGTGGATGTAAATAATACTTTGAGAACATAGTTGACTCAAATGTCCCTTTGTAATGATGGGAAACATGTTTTGGAATGATTTTCAACTTAGCTCACTGAATCAGAATACCCAAGGAAGTGATTCTTTCCTTCAAGGCTCTTGAGTTACTTTGCACATATGAAAGTAAAAAAATATATCCAGCCATTTGTCCTAAGCTTTATTCTTGACACTTCCCCTGCTTCAGGAGGATTTAATAACCTGTAAGAAAAGGGATTTTTCTGAGTTTATTCCTATCATTATTTTATTCAAGTGGTATCTCTCAAACTGCTGCTGCAGCAAGGTTACTTTAGCTTCTTAAGGGACAGATTAGGCCAATAATAAAACACTAGGGTCTTTGAGCCTCCACTGTCTTTAAAAGTTTTCTATCCAGGAGATTTTTTTGTGGGATGCAAGTATAGTTTATAGCAGAATTTGTAAAGGATGCAAACTAATTTACCTTGGAACCAGTTCCAAAACTTTGTCATTGCTTCAAATAACATCCCTGCTGGGATGGTAGATGTGAGTGGGAGCTGGCAAAGGGAAAAACAAGGAGGAGGAGACCCCCTGAGGCACTCCAGGAGAAACAATGATGTAACCTGTCACTGAATTATGTGAGGAACTGTTTGGCAACTTGCTATGGGCTGTGACAAATCATCCCTGGAGGACCCCATAGCATGAGCAGAAGTAGCTGTGCAGGAGCACCATGAAAGCCCAAAGCTGTCACTGTCTGCGAGGCTGAGTGGCTTTGGGCATTTATCTTCCTGACCCTGTTAGATGAGGAAGACCTGGTGATTATTTGTCCTCTGGAGTAAGGCAAGAGCATAAGGATTTATTAGAGTAAACAGAGGTCTTGGAATAAATGGTGACAGTAAATCAGTTTCTGACTACTGAATGATCCTGTTCCTTTTGTAGGCCAACAGCAGAGATCTTTAAATTAGCTTAAGTCCTGCTTGTACCTTTTCTCTTCCAAAGGGAAAATTTAAACTGTATATTGGAGAATATCCATAGCACGGGGGAAAAAAAATCACCTATTTCCTTTCAATGTCCATTTGTTCTTTGTGACAGATTGAAGAATCATTTGGGGGCAGAAGGATTGAACTCTGAGGTCTTTCTGCCAATTCAAGATAGCGAGCTCTACCCGAGGAGCAGTGCCAGTAGCATAAGTTAGGACAGCCCTGTGGCATCCCTTTTTCTTCCCACTGCCAGGCCAAACATCCCCTTTTGGCAGCACTGGGCCCAAGTCCTCCCATTCCAGCAGCTTTCTGGTGTCAGTGATAAACAGTCTGCTCCCAGTGATGGGGCTGGCATTCCTTCCCAACTGTTGCAGCAGTAGGCAATGCCTCTCATGCCATGGGTGCCAGCATTGTGTCAGAACAGGAAAACCCTTTCCAAGGGGAGCTTTTCCTTGATGTTGTGCCCATTAGGCAGGTAAAGGGACAGACCTGTAAGAGGCAGGAAGGGAGCTGGCAACTCCTCAACTACATCTCCTCATCTTTATCTACAAAAGACCTCCTGGCATAGTTAATGTCTTTATGTTACTTAGACAACAGTTTATAGTAGAGCAGCTCCTCTTCTTCTGGAGCTTTACACTTGGAACAAACTGAAAGAGAGGAGGTGTATTTGCAGAGGATGGTTGGTAGATTATTTTTTGTCTTGTCTTTGATGTGACAGCTTTCAGCATTTTGGGTGCTGTTGGTTTGTTTTTTTCTTTTCTTTTAATGCTTGCTTAACTCTTTGAGAGGTGGAGAGATGGTTTTCTCTATTTTAGAATGAAATGTGAAATTCCTGAGCAGCACTGAAAGCTTTAAATGAAACCCTGCAGTGGAGAGATGTGTGCTGTGTTGGTTTGTTGTTGCCCATGAGATCTATTTTGAGTCTCAACACCTTTTTGTTCTCTAAAAGAAAGAGAAGAGAAAAAATTAAGGAAATCCTTCCAAGAGCCCTTTATTGGGGGATCCAGGAAGGGAAAGATGAGATAGCCACATGCCACAGGTCAAACAAATGAAGCAATAAATGATTGTTCAAGTGGATGTGAAGCACTAAGTCCTTTTAATTTTGTCAGTGTCTTCTAGTGGTGCAATTATCTTAGATTTACACCAGCTGAATGAGAGCTTTACTTGTACCCTTTAGTGGCTGAACTCAGAAGGATTCACCAAAATGGATCATTTAGGGTCAACTTGAATATTGAGGAAGGAATGCATTTGTGGGTTTGGATGTAAACTATCATCCTGTTAATTCATCCCTAGCATCTGTGAACCATTTGATGCAGTATTTTTTCTTAAGAACAATCATGCTGCAGAAGACACAAGAATCCTCTCAGACAAATGTGAGAAATGGGCATCATCCTAATCTTTAATCTTTGGAGAATAGCTCACAACTAGAATCATGAGGTTTTTGTGGTTTATATATATTTTTTTATTATTATTTTTTTTTTTTTTTTGCTTCAAAGTGATTTTACTTTGAAATTCAGTGATTATGTTTTTGGCTGTTTGAAGACTTAACACTCACCTCATCCCCCCTCCCCATCTGATGGTGTAAAACCCCGTTCTGTGACTTCTCCCAGGGAAGTCGTATTCACCTTACAGAAGTGCTGGACTGAAACCACACTAAGCACTTTCAGCCCATTTCCACACCTGTGAAATTAATGTTTTACTGCTGTTTACACACAATTGCAGTTACTGCCTTGCTGCTCAGCAGCAGCTGGGGCTG
Organism: Peucedramus taeniatus; assembly: GCA_013400575.1. NCBI lineage: Eukaryota > Metazoa > Chordata > Aves > Passeriformes > Fringillidae > Peucedramus > Peucedramus taeniatus. The sequence continues at coordinate 302,006 of WBNO01006359.1, forward strand.
ATGGCAGGCCAGCTGCAGCCTGCCACCACCACCGCTGGAGAGGAGCGCGGGTAGGAGTGATGGAAGATCCAGCCCTACAGCTTCCTAATTGCAGCTGGGATTTTGCAGCTGTGGAGTCACACCATGAGAAATACATTCAAAGCTGCAATTCACTGAGCATGCTTTTCAGGCCAACAAATTTGCCTTGTGAGCTGGAGAGAAATGAGCTCTATAGACCGAATTCTTTTTTTTTTTTTATTTTATTCTTTTCCTGGTTGCAATCCCTTTTTGCTGTCTGTCACTGGTAATTTTCAGTGCTCAGGAATAGAGATAAGCATCCTTCATGGCATCCTTTGAGGACCACTAAGTAATTGCTTTTCAGGCTGTGAACAGCTTAAAAAAACCCTATGAATGTTTTGCACTCTTTGAATCATCATTTTTCCATTTTTCTCAAATGTTTACTGTGCAATCTCGGGCAAGTCATTAAACTGTTTTGTAGTTACTTTAGCCATCTATACAGTGATGGCAGTAATACCTTAAAGAAGCTTTTTGGGCTTAATTTAATGATTATATAATTGTTTGAAATGTCCCAGTGTTAGTCTGAAAAGACATGGTCCTATTGAAATGGAGATTTCACACTGAAAGTACATTCACTGCACTCTGAGTGAAGTGAAGGATAGGGATGCTTAATTTTTTAAAAGAGGGTAGATCTTTATTTTGGCCATTCAAAACTGGCAAAAAGTATGACTGGTTTGGTATACTTTTTTCCCCTCACTAGCCAATTTTCTGATCAAACTTGCCAACTGCTCAGAAAAATCAACTTTTTGGGAAAACTGTTTATATTTTTCTCTAGTTATACACATTGTTATAGCTTAATAAAATTACAACTATTAAAATTATTAAAAATTGTCAATTGCTGTGCAAAAGCAGCTTAAATTTTTTTGCTCACATGAGTATATATGAATCATTTCCATACATTTGTTCCTATCTACTATATGGCATTATTAATTACACAATGTTATTAGAATGAAGCTGGTCAAGCAGGGTAGCACAGTGGTCAAAGTTTTAGCTAGATCCTTTCTTGTAGGCAGCAAGTGAATTCCCTTGCTTATAAATATTCCAGAAATACAAGAGAAGCCAAAATAATTGGCAACCTTGTACAACCTTTATTCCACCTGATCAGAATGACCTGCTTGAATTTGCACATTGATTTTTGCAGGGAATATTTCTGTGAGTTTATCTGTATTGACTAAATGTTATGCAGCTGAGTCTTTATTCTCTCTTGGGTCTGAGTGGTAGAATTAGCTCAAAGAACAAGGAATGCTGAAGAAATTAAAAAAGGAAAAACACTATTGGGTATAATCAGAATTATTCTAGAGACTTTGTTAGCATTTTGTTGTTATTTTAAGCAAGCACCATGCTTGTTTCAACTCCGTCTTGAAATTGAGAACATTTTATTCCTCTGCTTTTTTAATGTGATTCTACTGAGAGAGACACTATAGTAACATCTGCATGGAAAACAATATCTTGAAGTTTCCTAGCAGTGGCAGAATATTGTCTTTTTTGGCAGAGAATTTTGAAAACCTCTTGGAACCAAGTTGGATCTTAGCACTGTTTCTCCTTAGGGACAAGTGTTGTGCTGCCCTGTAAATGCAGTATAGCAGTGCTGTCATCCACCTGTTGAGCCTAAATGTGTATTAACAGTTAAAGTGTGTTCAGCTCTTCTACATAGGTATGCAAAATGTTTTTTTCTCTATAAAGAGGTTAAAGAGTTTTTTTTTATATAGACAGAGAAAAAGCGTAGCCTTTGGCTGTTGAATTCTATAGAGATAAACAACATGGGCCTATTCTTTGGTTTCTGTTTGAGTGTGCTGAGTTGGACCAGGCAGGAGATATACATTGCTTTTAGTGACACTGTGTCAATTTTTATCCAAGGGCCTTCTAAGTAGGAGAGCTATAGCTGTAGATTACTCTTCTCTGTGTTTTATAATAAGTGATATAGAGGTTGCATTGCAGCTCTCTTCTCTTTTCTCCTTGTCTAAATAAGGGGCTCTGTCAGCCTGGTAATTTGTCATCTACTTTCCAATGAAATATTTCAATTTTTGATCAGGAGGACCTGATATTCTTAACTCACTGAAAAAGGGCAATCTTATCTGAAATATTTTTAAACATTTTGCTACCAAAATGGGAGGCTGATCATCAGTTTTCTTCAAGAGTGCCTTCATGGTTATCCATCCATCCCCATATATTCACATATTCACAATTTGTACCCCCTTAAAAGATGATTCTTCTATTACGTTACATTAAAAACAAGTGTGTGGAGAGGTTGGCAGGGAAGAGCTAAGGGAAAAAAGCCCAAAATGTTTGGATAAAGCACTGTATCCTCCATTCTGGAAAATTCTGCTGATATCTTCTAATGCTTCAAGCTTCCTGATGCATATTAAGGAGAGAGTTAAAAATGAATGCTAAGGACCATAAATTAATTGACCCAGTCTGTTTTTTTGTTTTTTTTTTTCAGGAAGCTAGTTAAGAATTTCCTGACTTTGGAAGATGCTGTGTGCTTGCAACTCTATTGAACTTCAATAGGCTATGATGAATAGCTCCATATTTTGGAAAATCAGGTCATTTATTTCAGTATTTGAGTAACTTCACTTTACAAATCCGTTTCAAGAGGGAATTTTTTGATCGTACCAGTCCCCAATTAAAATTTGTCAATTGCTATGCAAAAGCAGCTTAGATTTTTTTTCTCACATGAGTATATATGAACCACTTCCATGCATTTGTTCCTATCTAGTGTCCTAGTTTTTCTTTACTAGAAACTTCCAGCAAGACTGGGACTGTTAATATGTTCAGCAAGGTACCCATTGCAAGTCTCTCAGCTCCCCTGAGATTGTGATAGCACCTCTTAGGAATTTTAAATCTTTCTGTGCATCCTGAATTCTCAGTGCCAGCTTTACTTAGCACTTAAATGAGCTCTCTTAAAACTTTGTCCAAGTCTTGCTAGGGTTTGTGAAGCTTTCTGGAGAATTTTTTTTTTCTCTGACAGGAATTCTATCTGCTGCTGCTTGTGTACATTTATTTTTTTTTTTCCTGACTGTTTTGCAGTGCTCTGCAAGCCCATCAGGTTTCTCTAGTGGATACTTTATTTTAATAAGTGTATTGAATGCTTCGTTTAACTTTACTGTTTTGAAGTGCCCAGAGACACCATGCTTGGATGAGCAGTTATGTAAGTGCAATTTGTTGCGTTTTTTTTAGTATCAGAATTAGGATTCAGCTGAGGTTTGAAGGCTCACAATGCATGTGTGTGGGGGAAAGTAAACAAATAAAGGAGAGTTTAGTGCATCTACACAGAGCCCTGAACTCCTTTTCTTCCCTGTGACTGCTCTGCTTGCTGCTGATCAGTGCCCAAAATGCCCTTCCAGCACTGCTGCAGTGGCTGTTGCCTGGTGTCTGAGGATGCACTGGAGGATTAGTTTGATGCTAGCAGAGGGCTGGATTTGTTCTGCAGAGAATTCCAGATGCAGCACTGTTATCTCTTTGTGTCTCCTTGCCATTATCATTATTCAATAATTACTGCTCGTGTGCCCGCCCTGGTGAAAGGATTTTTCATTAGTTACACTTTGTTGTCTACAGGCTGGATGTGTGGCCCTTGTGGTAGTTGCTAGATTTCATACAGGGACAGTTCAAATTCATAATTTGGCATTCAATTCAAATTCATAATCTGGCATTCCTAAAACACATTATGTCCCTTGCCTGGGCACTGGAGGAGCTCAGTCTTTCCTCTGTTACTCTTTACCCAAGACACTCACAGAAGGGACATAGTAGGGGAGATGATGCACACAGTTTTGAGGAGGAAGCTCCACAAAAGAATATTATTTAGGGATTTTATTTATTATTATTTTTTTTCAGTAGCTGTAATGACTTATTAAACCACTTGCTGTGCATCACTTTCTAGCTACTGCAAGAAGCAGTCTCCAGTTTTAATTCACAGCTCAAGCCCCTCAAAGCATTAATGGTCTCCAGGAATATCTGAGGGAATCAGGCACAGTGTTTGCCAAGAGCTCACAGCACTGGAGAGAAGAATTACGTGGGAGTAGAACATCAGCAAGGAATATACAATGTGCTGGCAAAGAAAGAATTCCATGATATATGCCTGGTAAATGGAAAATAACCACATCCTTTCAAAGGCAGGTGGAATGTATAACAAAAAAAATATGAGGAGGTGTTTTCATTAGGTTTTTGGAGAGGTTGATTTTTTTCTGGTAGTGTGATGTATGTTGGTTGTTTTGGGTTTTTTTTTCTGTTTTCATAGAACAGCTTGGGTTGGAAGGGACCTTAAAGATCATCTATTTCCAGCTTGCCTTTTCTGAAATGGAAGCTGCATTGCAAATGGGTCTGATCCATAAATATTGTTCATCTGCACAGAGGGGAACATTTATTGCAAAGAAAGCAAACAGTGTTTTATGGGAACTCCTGGCTCCTCAATGGAATTCACAGACAGAGCTAGAAATCCCATGTCACAGAGGAGAAATATAAAAAGCCTGGCTTCATATGTATCATTGCTGAGTAACCTGTGAGGAAATATTACTATATTGCAGAGAGATGGTATTTGCTGTGCAAGTAGCCTGGGAGGTTAGTAGAGGTCAAGTCCCAAAACGCTGTAGCCCCCTATAGTGGGAATTTCCAGTGATGTTGAAGATATAGCTGTAATGTCTTCATAATCATACAGAGTTTAAAACAACTGGAAAAAAAGGTGGAGTGGAGGTGGGAAAAAGAGGGGGAACCCTTCTAGGATGAGCAACAAACACACTGCCTTGGAAAGAGTTAGCAAGATTTGTACTTGGTGGTGTGTTATTTTGTAAGCTACAAATCAGCACATTTCAGTTTATTGTGCTTTTTTAGAACTATAATTTACTAATGGAGGAATTATGTCAGCCTGTGGCCAATCCCACCATAAATCACAGCAGATTCTTGTGCATTGAGGTCCCTTTTTGTGCTCCTACACTGACATGAGTGACTTGGTGACACAGTAAACCCATCCTGTGCCAGATCTTTCTTAGAGAAGAGAAGCAACATCTTTTTTGACCTTCAGTATGGGATTGGGATTAAATGGGATTTAATACTGAAGGATTAATATGTGAGCCTACTTAGCATTACAGGGGACACCAACACTGCCTAATCTAGATCAGCCATGTTTTAAACACTTTTTTTTGTAAAGTTTATTATTAACCTCCCTTCAGAAATCAACAGAACAAATTTAGCAAAGCAACTTTACAGCCTCCTACGGGGCCAAAAATATATGTGCCCAAAAGCATCTTATTTTGGAGCACCACCACCTCATTGTCATGCAGGTGTGACTTGCAGAGATTTATCCCTGCTGCTTGTTTTTATTGGAGGTGGCTGAGGTGATGGAGAATGGGACATAATGCACCTCATCTGGGGGGGAGTGGCTTCAGGCTTCCTCACCTTCATCTCTCTGAAGTCTTCTTGGCTTCTTTCTCTTTTTTCCTTTTTTCTTTCTTCCTTGCCAGCTGACAGATCACTGTCCTGCTTTGCTGTGAGATGTCAGCTGGCTGAAACAAGCCTGATTCCCATACAAAGCTTTGCAGGTGCCAGGGTACCATCTCCTGGACTACTTGGCTAAGCATGGATTGTAGAAAAAATTACTGTCTGAAGTCACTGGAGCACCTTTTTTGTTATTATTTTTTTTTTTCCTGGGCCTTCACATACCTTGCTTGTGATTATCACTTAATTCTATGATGCCACGCTTTGCCCTTCTGCATTGTTTGTTTTTGTTTAAGTGTTAGAACAATCATCTGCAAATTGCAATTCTTAGTGCTCGTTTATATGCAGAGATTGCACTGATTTAAGGAACAGATTTTTAAATCAACTCAGTTAATTCGATGCAACCCATATGTGTGCAATTAGCTTAAGTCAGTAAAGAATCCTCTCCAGCTCTGTGGATACAAGCCACATTTAAAATAGGAAAGGATACAGGAATTAGAAACAGGCTAAAGGACATAAATTTAAAAGCAAAGTTTTAGTTAATGTGATATGCTTTCATCAGCTGTCAGGTTCTATTCCTAGTTTTTCATTGATTTACTGCTTTGCTGCATGAGTGGCTTCACTTCTCAGTATCCCTGCCTGCAAAATTAGGATTTGCTGACATTGCTTGTAGGAGGATAAAAGTGGAGCTGTTTGGGAAAATATTTTTCAGGATTTTTTGTTTGGTTTTTTTTCACCCCATGGAAAGCTTAAGCTTTTCTATGAATAATGGATAATCAAAACTGGAGACAAATCTTCCCATTTAAAAACAGAACTTCATTTGAAACTCTCATCATGGTGCTGTTTGGGAGCTGTTTGGCTGCTCTTTCACAGGCTCCTCCAGCCAAACTACAGCTCCCATGTTGCATCATGATTCTGCAGCTCACTGAGTTGCTGTCACAGAGTCCTGATGTTCAATTTAGGGAAAATGTGCCCCCCTCGAGGAGATGTTCTGAAAGACAAGAACAGGTGCCTAAAAAACCTCAAATTCATGTTTTCTGAGACATATCCTTAACCAGTTTTGATATTTTGGATAGTAAAATTTGGACTTTTGACAGAAAATTCAGAGTTTTCTGGGGAATTGGTGTTGGATTGGTGAGGAAAAGTCAATATTTTCTGCAAAAAGTCAGTACTTAAAGGAGCTGAGAAGTGAAATTTCCACCCAAAACCAGTGTCTAAGAATGCTGTTCTAAGGCTTTTTTGTCAAATAAAGTATTTGAAGACCTTCAGAAGAGATTTTTGAGATGTCTCCATGTCGTGGATGAGGACCCAGTTTTATTTTGTTTCCTGAATTCTTATTTGCTCCTTCATAAAACAGCACAAAACTTTTATTATTTGAACTTTTCTCATAGATGACAGTGCAAAGTGTGGGCAACTTCAGGTGAATGAATGATCTAATTATTATTTAACGATTACTGCTATTATAAATAGAAGAAATTGAAATGAGCTGGGCATCCTTTGGAACTGGGAGGGAGGTTGGCTCATCCCTGACAATGCTGTTTGCTCACCTTTCCAGCAGATCAGGTGAACTCCTTGTCTTATTTGATTATGACATTGGCAGCATTAGCTGGGGCGAGGCAGATCTCGTTCTGCCTCTCCAAGTGATTTGTGACCAACTGTGGCTTAATGAAATGTGTCCACAGAGAGAAAAGGAGCCTTTCTATCAGAGGCAGCTGAGCAAGGATAGAGATACAGTACATGCACAGAACAGGAAGAGCACAGATTGCATCATTTATCTTGGGAAGCAAGGAATTGTCCATTGTGACAAAACCAGTCAGACGCAGCGAGTGAAACACTGAAGGTTCATTACCCTAATTAGTATCAGTGCTCAGCTGTAGGGAGGCAGGGAAAAACTGGCAGTGATGGCTCAGGATAGTGTTTGTCCAAGAGGAAGAATTGTGCATCATGGATTTATCAGTCAGTGCTGGGAGGGGAGGGTGGTGCAGCAGCCACTGGCTGAAATGAGACAGGTTGTTTCATTGGCACCCTCAAATTGGTTGGCAGCCAGGTAGCACAAGTGTCACTCAGGACATGAGTCTGGCATTGTGTGTAAGATGCCATAAAAAAAAAAAAGAGAGAAGAGAGTAATAAAAAATTTCCTCTTAAAGGCTTGGTGATGAATTAAATAGGCAGCGTTTCACAGTGCAATTGAAAAAACACCATTGTTTGGTACTTTATGGGGATCTCTTAGGAGAAGCTGACTTTTTGGCCTTGTTTTTTATCATCTGGCCAGTTAAAGAGGGCCAGCCTGCTTTGGTGCTCCAGTGTCAACTGTGGTCTTTAATCTTCATAAAACCCAGTTTGGTTTTTTAAAAACCAGATGTGGTACAAATGAGGTTTGAGGACAATCAGCATTGCAGTAGGTCATGCATAAGTACAGGGACAGGAGTGTGCTTAGAACTTAAGAATGAAATACACATTGAATAAAAGAGATAAGGAATAAGGATTGCAGCTCCTGAACTCCCAGCTGTTTTGGATATTTTGGGAAGGTAAATTGCTCTTGAGCCTGGTTCTACTGCACACATTTTAGCATTCATGTTGCAGTCAGAAGGAAAGACAAGGATGGGAAATAAATTGTTAACTGCAGTAATGCTGAGGACAACTGTTTCATTGTAAAGCCTCCAAAATTTACATTGTTCTGGTGATGTTCCATTTCTGGAATAATCATTGGCATCACAAGGCCATACCAGGATGCAATGTAGCCATTATGATTTCAGCCCATGGACTTGAACAAAACCAGAAAATAATGGTTATATTTCTGACACCCTCCATTACAATATGGAGGAGGGCTTTACTGCTGCTGCTTCCTCCCATCACCAGTCTTGATCTTGGAAAGATTTAAAATGAAGAGAAATAAAGGATTTTCTCTCCATCTTATTTTTTTTCCTCCATGTTGCTCTGAGTTTTCTGAATGGCAGGACCATAACATCTTAATAAAAATATTTCAGTTTTCATCCTAGGCTGCTGTTATTTATAAAGTCCAGCATGCTGTGTCTGGTTGGAGCTGCCTCATGCTGCTGAATGGCATCTTGATGTTTACTTGTGCCTGCTGCCTTTTATACAGATACTCTCATCCTACACTGGTACTGCTGTCTGCTTTTAAGATGCACAGTGAATGGTGATGCTTCTCTCTACATATCAAACATGATGCATCCCTTTAGATTTTATATTTCCCTGTGCCCCAGGTGCTGTTATTATCAGTCCTGACATCATTCATTCAATATGATGGCTCCTGTCTTTCCTTTTATCTGTTATGGACATTTTATCTTCCAAGCACAGCAACATATTTTCTTTAAAAAGTGACTTTTTTTCTCTCTCCATTTCATTCTTTCTTGTCTAATATCTTGTGTATTATTCTTATCCCCAATCTCTTTACTACACAACCATGTTCAGTTTTATTTTTCCAGTGTTTCTCATTCCCCGCCATTTTTGTATCTGCGTTGGACACAGGCTTATTGCAGTGCACTGGAATGTTCCATTGACCTTATCAAGGCTCATGTTAGGACTAAGTAGGATCTCTCCATCCATACACATGGCAAATTTTTGTGCAATTTCTGAGGTTACTGTGCCCTCAAAGCCAAAATGTCTTGGCTATATAAAAGTAGAGGAGGAGGGAGGAGTATAACAAACAGATACAAGGGAATCACAGTTTAATTATCTGAGATATCTCTGGGTAATACACTTGGGTTGAAGAGAAAAATTAAGGTAATTTCAGGTACTTTATATAGAGCCACTGAAGTGATGTTTTTTATTGGAAATTTTTCTGGCACTTGTTTTTGTAAGCTGCCACTAGTCCCATCCAAGGTGGCATGTAGTCTTGCTAATGCTGAAAAGGAGAAAAGGCATGTAAAGCATTGAAAGGAAATAGAATAGCTTGGAACTGTGTTGTAAGAAAGGCCTTTGATTTGAGTAGTGAATTTCATTAAATCCTGCCAAACATTCAAAGCCAGTCTCAGCTCTCCAGTCCCTTCATTTGCTATCAGCATTTGAAATCAGCTTAATATTTTACCTTCACCCTTGGCTGCAGAGCATAACGGGCAAAGCCATTATCTGTGCATGTCATCACTATTAGGAAAAAGAGAGAAGGATTGAAGGGGTAAGGAAAAACAGGACTGGCAGGGAACTGGCATGTCCAAAAGTAAACAGATTTTAGCAGAATGAATGAAGGACAGAGCAGGGTGGGAAAAATCAGCCTCTTGTAATTAAATTTGAGTTCTGCATTTCCTTAAGAGTTGTGGATACAGCCAAGCTGAGGGCTAATATTTAAAGCTTTAAATGAGCAGAAATGTTAATCTTTGAAGGGACAAAGCTGAACCTTGTCTCCAAGCTCTTGGCTTTATGTAGAGATGTTCCCTTCTTTCCAAACAGTTCATAAGAACTTCCAAATTATTGTTTTAGGGTTGGATTAAAATTCTTAAGCTAATACTAAGCACAGCAGCACCTGTGAACTGCAGAGCTGGGGATTGTCTTGTCATAGTCACCTCTGAAAAAAAGTCACATTTTGTGTCAGAGCAACAGAATTGATAAATTATATTATAGACTTGATTAGGAGTTTTTCTTATGTGACATATCATGGGCTTTCTTGATAATTACTGAAGGAATAATGAACATTTTTAGAAGATTATAATTTAGTCCAAAAAATAAAAAATTGAGTTTGGCAGTGGCTTAGTATTAGTCTCTGTATTTACTGAATCCTTTTAGCAGTTTCTATTCCCCTGTTTTTTTCTCCCCTTATGTTGGACTCATCCAGTGTGTACCAAGGCATTTTAGAAGAGGGAAGTGTGGATGGTTTGAGCAGGCATAAACTAGTGTCAATTCTGACAGAAAAGGGGGTATAGTAGGTTTGGGGTGTGACTAATAATAATGTTGAAAATATATTTCTGCAAGTTTGAAACAACTAGACTCCCTTCTCTTTTTTTTTTTTTCTTGATATTAAATTAAAACATAGGAATACAAGTCCAACTATCATTCTTCCCTTCAGAATGAAAATTCTGTTGTTATTCTCAATTAGTTTTGATCCTTGGTATAACTGTGATGGGGGAAGATATCAGAACCTTATGTCAAGGAAATATTTGGGTTTCATTTTTTTTTTGCTGGTCACATTGGAGAAAGATGAGTTTCTTTATGCAATTCGGTGACTCTCTCTGTGGCATTGTACCTATTGAAGGGAAGCTGTGTGGGCACACAAATCCTTGACAGAAATACAGCTGCTAATCTCAGTTGAGCAGCTGTTGTCCTGAAGATCAGGAGAGGTTGACCCTACTTTATCCTAAGAGCCCTTAAAAAACACAACAGAAACTGTCATGTTTTCATGCAGAATTTTTGGCAGAAGCCTCCCAGCAGCATTTGCTGACTTCCCAAGTGTTAGCTATTGCTAGTGTTTTCTGATTTGCTGAGTGAGTAACATGGGAAGTATGGATTAAGAGGAAATAAAGGAATTCAGATAACTGAAACTAGAGTAATTTGGAATGGATCTTGTGGTGTTGCCAGAAACCCCAAGATGTCATTAAAGACCTTGTTTTTCTACATTAAAGATATTTGAAATATTCTTAGGGGACTCATTTTTTCTTTGTCTTCCATTTTTAACCAGTTGTCCATTATTCCAACCTATTAAAAAAGCCTAAAATATTCCTGCTTTACAACTTTTTTTTCAAGTATTTTGCCAGGCATTGATGATGCCCAAGATGCCACATGCAACACACCCTAACCTCTATCAATACAACGGCAGAATCCATCTCTATTAGTACATTTATATTTTAATTTTTTCTAAGAGGTTGGCGCAGCAAAGCTGGATGCAACTCCATAGCTAGAAGTTCATCAGCATTAGGGTATTTTAGCTTTGTTTTGAAGAAGCACCCCCATTTTGCAGTGTCACTGGAAGCATTCTAGTGGATAGCTTGGAGGTGATGATACCACAATATCTCATATGCTGGAGGGTGGATTCCTGAATTTTATCACCACACTGTGATTTGAAAATTATCAACGAAATTACAGCAAATCCTTTGAGGAGTGTAAGGCTCTGATCTACACAGTCACTAACAAGGGAGATTAGTTGAATTTTTCAGAATTGTAGTGCTGTACTGCTCCACATGGTCAAGTATCCTGCACAGTCTTCCACTGATCATTGAGTCAGTAACAGAATATGTTGTAACTAACTAAGGGAAACATTTCCTCAGTGCAAATCTGGGATTCTTATTTAGCTTTTTAGCCAGCCTTTGCAGTAAAGCTGGGTAATTGTTCTACATAATGCTCTAGCAGGCATCATGATCTCCTTGATGGGCTTTAGATACAGACATTTCTTGTGAGTAGAGAAGCTTAAATGAGACACCCAGCTCATCTCATTTAAGTACATTCATGTTTCAGACTGGTCAATGAGATTTGAGTGCCTATCTTCAATTAGAAGGAGTAGAAGTTGGATGTGCTTCTTTGCTCTGGGGGTTTTGAGAAGCCTGTGCTCCATGCAAGCAGCGTGAATTTCATAGCACAGAATTTAGAATGTTTCAGAAGACTTTTTTTCTAAGTGACCTTTTGATTTGTGCCTTCTTAGGTAAGTGAAAAAGTACATTTATTTGCTGGACAGCAACTATGTGAACCTTAGAAGGAAAGGAAGTAGTAAAATTAATAGAATATAAGAACCTGAAAAATATAATATGGATTATTGGTTCATTGCAACCCAATGTTCAAAACCATTATATCTGTGTTCTGTTGGCATTCCCTCTCCTTGTGCCACAGCTTGCAGGATTGGAAGTGCTTTGGAATCAGCTATTGTTTTGCCAGTTTGTGATGTGTTGCTTCCTGATTTCAGCCTCCGTTGTTCCCTGAGTGGAGATGATCTCAACAGGCAGTGGCTGACACCCAGCTCCCAGCTGCACCCAACAATTTACCATGCCAAAGGTCTCCTCTCTTACCTGCGCAGCATTGGCCGGGCTCCTCTGGTGAGTCTCTTCCAGGTTCCCTCTTGTGTGATTCTGTGAATGGATTGATTATTGTACTTGTGTGAACAGCCTTGTTACAGAGCTGGAGTGATTTGGGAGCATCATGTCCTCTTGCATTTTCATCCTGTGCAATTGTTTTGAAAGTCTTGAATATTTATCACTTATTGAGTCTTCTGACAAGCAACTCCAAATTTCAGAATCTCTGTATACCTGAAATAAAAATGAGAAAATTAATTTGTGAAAGCTCTTTATACCCTCAAAGTACCCCAACTAACCTAAATATTATGATTAAGTTACTACTATCTTCATGGAAGCATTAGGAGAAATTCCTAAAAGATTCAGTGTAAATGGACTGTGCTAAACCACATGCAATCACAAAAACAGAGGAAGCAGCCCTCAAAGTATGTGAACCTTCCTGCTGCATTGGTAATGGGGAAAGGACTGTGTTTGGGGGCTACCAGAAATTCATGAGATGGGTCTGGGATCCATCCCATCTGCTCAGTTGCCCAGCAGAAGGAAAAGATAGTCCTGAGATCCCAGGAGGAAAACCACAAGGAGCTTCAAATGTTGACAAACAGATGTGGATACAGGGACTGGCAGGATGTTGGTGATAGCTACAGCCAGGCAGAAAATGTCCAAGTGCATGAGTCCCTCTGGGTTTGGTGAGGAAAGCCTGAAACAAGGTGAAAATGTCTGTGAACTTCTCTAAGAGAATTCTTGCATTAATTTAGTTTTTGTCTAAGCTGACAGCCCTGAAATTTATCTCTGTAGGCTGAGGAGTATTGTTCAAACTCAGCTCAGAGTTGGAAATTGAGTCACCAATATTTTCCTTTGGTTCAGAGCAGTGTAGGATGAATCTTGTTTTACCCTGTAATTTGCTGTCTGGCCTCTTTTTAGTGCATGACCCTCCTTGTAATATTTAGGTGCATAAAGTTGAATACTCAGTACAAGTTTTCATCACTGTTGAGTGAAGGGAGACTATTGATCCTACCAGCTCCCTCACTCACAGACTGCATGTCAGAATTCATGATTTTTCTTTGCCTTTGAAGAATACATTGATTTTAGTTTATACAACCTCAAAAATGCCTTTTCCCTCCTTCAGAAGAGAGTTTGGGGGTGGGGGAAGGTTTGTTTGTTTTTATTGGGTTTTCTTTTAACCTATAAGATCTCATGGAGCCAAGTTCACTGATAGCCAAATGATTTCTGTGAACTGATTTGGTTTAATTTATCCTAGGGATGTGCAAGCAGTTTCTTCAAAGCAAAGAAAAGCTGCTTGAAGGAGAAAAGCAAAGAACTTTAGCAGCCCTTCAAACCAAGGCCACTTTAATTCTTTAGTTAACAAGAAAACAGCCTGTTAAATGATGGGGTTTTTTTACTTACCTTGTTGCCTGTGGGAGCCCTAATGAGACCAAGAGACTGGGTGCACTGGGACAGTGCAGAGAGTCTCATCTCTAGTGAAGAGCAGAATGCTCTAAAAGGGGAATGGAGCTTCCAATGGAGAAGAATGCTCTGAGCAGAGTTTGCTGCCTCTCAAAGTCATTATATCAATCTTGGAAACAAGCACAGCTTGCAAGAATGTATATATTGAGAGGAAAAAAGCCCTAAGCATGTCTACCTCAAAACTGGCATTTAATGTCCTGTCACAATGTTATTAAGAAAGAGACTTGATACAAGAAATTTCAAAAAGTTCACTTTTCCAACAGCTTTTCTTGCTTTCCACTTTATATATTGCATTTCTTTTATTTTAAAAGGTACCTGGTTCTGTGACTCATAAGGAGAGTTGTTTCTGAGCTAGAAGGCAGTCCTTACCTTTAGGATGATCAGTGCTGGCAAATAACTTCAAATAGATTAAAAAATTGTGCATGTCTTTGAGTCATAGCCCAGTGAGTGCAAGCTTGGGAGTCTGACTGGTTTGTGTGTCTCAGTGTCCCAGCCATATGGAAGGACAGGCTGAAGAAAAAGCACTGGGAGGTGCCAAGTTTGCTCAGTGTTTGCCCAGACATATCCCAGGAAGAATTCTGTGCTGGGTGCTCAGACTCCAAAATGTCTCAGCCTCGGCTGAATGGTGAGACATAAGCTACCCTGTGGTGTGAAAATCAGGCAGAAGGATGTGCTATAGAGAATAACTGAGTATAAACATTGGGAGTGACTGCAGTATCCTGTCACATTAATTAAAATGTAGTGCTATGCAAGTATTTTCAGTATTTACAGTGGCACTGACACTTCTCCTGTGGGAGCTGGTGACACTCAGTGAAAGATTCCATGGCCTGAAACAACTCTCATATTACAGAACCTGGCTTTAATAATCTTTTACCAGTAAAGAAGTTTCAATCCAGATCTGTCACTAAGGACCTGTCTGCAGGCTTCTTGAGGTGCAGAATTATAAACCTGCTACTTGCCAGGCAGCCTCACCCTCTGATCATCCCTGCGTGGTTTCTGATAAATAATATTTTAGGCAGATAATATATTGTCTTTTGTGTGTTGTAATTCTGTAAATTGGCAGGTAATTGATATGCAATTGAGCTGAGTTTTCTGCCTTGAAATCAGACAAAAGCTGTAAAATCCTCTTTGATATTCATAGAAATACATTCTAGGTGGTAACTGTGGTTAACCTAAGCTGTGACTGTGTATTGCTGGTAGCTTAGATGAAACACTAGCTGGAAAAATGTCTGTCATTAAGAGAATTAACAAATGCAGCTCTCTGGAAGGAGGCATTCCAGGATAATTGGATAATTATGTGTGGATCAGAGCTGTTGCTGGGTTGGTGGCTGTTCACATGCTCCAGGTGTGGAACCTGCAGGCCCTCAGCCCCACAAAAAGATCTGGAGGTGAGTGGTGGTGTGGGAAGGGAAGCTGACAGGACAGAGACCAAAGGAAGCACCAGCATGTAAGTTATGGGATGTGTATAATTGTCCATCTGACTGGTTATTATGTGTGCCTCAGCCCCTCCAGTGTCAGAGGAGCTGAAAGAATGTACGTGCTCAATTCCCAGATAAATAAACTCCCTGACGTGCTGCAGCTAAACTTAGTTACTGTGGAGCTGGTAAATAAGCAAACGAGGGTAAGTTTTGCCCTAACAGTTGGTAGAAGAAGCTCATGTTCTCCATCTGTTTCTCCCCTCTTGTGTATGTATTTAGGTAGGAATATGGGTGGGAGTGTTGATCTGCTGGAGGGTAGGAAGGCTCTGCAGAGGGACCTGGACAGGCTGACAGTGAGTGCATGACAGTCTCTTCTCCCAAGCAACAACTGACAGGACAAGAGGAAATGGCCTCAAGGTCTGCCAGGGGAGGTTTAGGTTGGATATGAGAAAGAAATTCCTTCTCTGAAGGGTTATCAAGCACTGGAAAAGGCTGCCCAGAGCAGTGGTGGAGTCGCCATCCTGGAGGTATTGAATAGATGTGGCACCTGGGGACAGGGTTTCATGGTGGGTTTGGCAGTGCTGGGTTAATGATTGGACCTGATGATTTTAGAGATATTTTCCATCCTAAACGATTCTCTGATTCTATTTTTTGCACCCTGTATTTCTCTCCCATCTCTATGTGGGTCCATAATTTTTCTCTACCTTCCTACACACATTCGTTTGTCTCCAATGTAAGTTCTGGAAAACAGTTTCAATGAAATCTTGAAGCTCCTTTCTACTCTACAGTGAATGCTGTTGGTTTAAAATTAAATAATTCCTTCTCTTTAGAGATTCTTATATTTTAATTGACAGTTTTCTGAATATTCCTGATTAAGACATGGAGAATATATGTAACAGCCATGTGTACATCGACTTCATATCTCAGAGGGCACTGAGATTGATTATTCTTTAAGCCCTGGGTCAATATTTACCTCTCGGGTCATTAAATTGTGATTTTCATTTCCATGGGAATCAATATCTGCCTATAAAGGCAATCAAAACTTCCGCTAAAATGGGAATGTGCCTTGTGCCTTGTTTATATGACAGCTGACATGAGAGATGGATTGGATAGACAGATAAATTAGTGTGGAATGAGATTATTTGCCTTGAATATGGGTCATTTTCTATGCTTGACTTGCAGGAATTCATGCAAAGGTCTGGCAATACAATTGCACAATTATATTTTCCTGAAAATTATGTAGCATGGGTTTTTAATTTAAAGAAGACAAAGCAATGATTAATCGCCTGGGAAGGCACAGATTTCAAATCTCATGAGGATAAAGCTGGAGTTTAGGAGTTTAGAAGTAGAAAGGGCCTGACAAATTGCTCTGTTGTGGTATCAGGAGTTCTCATGAACCCTTAGGTTCCTGAGTTGCCATGGATTCTTGCACAGGTGTCATGTTTATTTCTGCTGGAGACAGAAGTGCACTAGGCTTGACTCTGGACCCCTGAGATCATGTCAGATCAAATAAATAAAACAAGATACAAGTGACTAATGAAGTCTGACACAGGTCAAAGGCATGGCCCAGAGTCTGAGCTACTCTGAAGAGACCTGAAAAAAAACATTAACACCTCCCTACCATAGTCTAATAGTGCTTATTGTGAAGAACCAAGAAACCTTTCCAATGTTCAACATTTTGCCTTGTTTTCTTCCTCTCTCTAGGTCTTCTGTGACTACCATGGGCATTCCCAGAAAAAGAATGTGTTTCTCTATGGCTGCAGCATTAAAGAGACCTTGTGGCAAGCAGGCTGCATGGTTGACACAACAGTTGTCACAGAAGATGTTGGCTACAGGGTAGGTCCTCTTGGTTCCTTCCTTAATTAGCAGACTGTATGTGCTTATATGTTTAAAATATTTAAGAAAAGGTCACCTCAGAAATTTTGATGATAGGCTGCAAACCTTCCTTCCTCCAGAGGAATAATGGTCAAGAGAATTTTGAGTCATATGTGATATCTTCATGCACCAGATTAGGGACCCATTCAATGATGGTGTATTTGCTATTTATTTCATTTCAGTAAAATGATGCACTTTAGCATTTGGCTACAGGCTATAGGCTAATAGACATATTTTTGTGTGCTTTATAATTTCTAAATATACATACAAGTTTGTCCTCACCATCCTACCCATAATATGAAAATAAATGAGAATTATGTAATGTTAACTAAGAAGATGATGGTGTCCCACAGTCCTACTCAGTTGAATTTCTTCATCACAAAATGCTCTGGTCCCACTGAAAGCATGAGATAATTCAACAGATGCCAAACAAATCTATCATAGTGAAGCTATCTCCAGAACAAATGTTTGGTGTCATACCTAAGAATTTTTTTTTTGGAATTAGAAAAAATTCTAAAATCTATTTTATTTCTGCTTCATGGGAATGTCATGTTCATCAAACTCTTCTTTACATTTCCTGCCCATCTCTTTGTTTTATCAGAAAAAAAAAAAATTATAAGGTCCAATTCTAGTCTTAAAAAAATGTTAATTTCACAAAACATAATTGTGGCCACAAACTGATTATAGAGTTACAGTTTGGATCACTCAAACCTGAAAGAGGTTGAAAAGTCTTTGTCAGTTTATGCCTCTGTATAATTTTTGCTACTTCAGCATAAATACTCAACATCCTCCCATGAGATCTTCATGTTTTCCATGCTTGGAGCTGCACAGAAAAAACCTGCAACTTTACTGGAGGAAAATGCCCCAGCATTGGCTGTGAGGGGTCCCTGTGGCAAACATTGATTCCTGAGGAAAGCAGGGAGGATTCCCACAGCCAGGACATTTTGGCTGTGTCTGAATTCCAGGGACTTGCAAAGGCTGAGGAGGGCTCTGCTGCACAGACAGAATTCAAATGTTACTGTCAGCATGTGGAGCCTGACCTGAATCTGCAATGAAGAAAGGCTCCAAGGCTGTCCAAGAGCATTCTGCAGTGGTCCATAAGAAAGGTTTTTATGGCTCAAATCCTTGCTTTTGCACAAAATGGGAGGTGGGTGCTTGCTGCAGATCCAGGCTTTGGGTCACCCTCTCCCTGCTTAGGCTGGGGAAACTGGGACACATCTGCAATTGCAGCTGGCAGACACCCAGCCCTGCCTCAGACCTGCTGCCCTGCACTGTTTGCACAGGCTTCTCTCCTGCCTCCTCTAGGTAATCGGAATTCATCTACCCTCCATGATTGATTTTTCTCCACAGGAACAGAAACCAAATACCTCAAGAAAATTATGGGTTTTGGAAGAGCTTTTGCCTCATATGTTATAGATTCAGCTGTAGCCCTTGGCAATGTACAGTCACAGTCCTCCTTGCCTTTAATATTTGGGGGCCTTGGGTGACTTGCACAGCATTGGCACCATAATCCCAACCTTTTGATAAACATTCCAGGCCCCTTTGACAGCAATCTCTGCTGGGACATTAGTAAAGAAATATAATTCAATTCTTTTTGAATGGGATTGGAGGTTTATGGACAGGGTCCAGAGTAAGTGGAGCAGCTTCCTTTGCTGTCACACATGATAAATCCAGCTGTGTGAGAGATACAGAACACAGTCACACTGCTGCACCATCATAAAAGCATCCTTTAAAGGGATGTGTTTTCACACGAAATATATTATTGAAAGATAATTAATGAGAAAAATCAATAGAGAAGAAAGAGCCATTAGTGTGAAATCCAGTGAATGCTGGTAAAATGAAAAGAATATTAAATTTGGGTTTGCTAATGCTTCTAAATGAGTGCTGTGTACAGAGACATTACTGTTACCTGCCAGTATTTTTATTTAATTAAAAGTAAAAGATTGATTATGCATATAATTTGAATTGCTCTAAAAAGCTAAACTGGATTAGGGTTCTGATTATTGTATTTGATGTGATAAGTTTACAAAATTTTGTGTGTGGGTTCAGATAAGGGCACATACCATTTGCATACAGTTTAACTGGGTCTCATGGTTGTGCTGTGGTTCTGATGCATATTTTTGATTCCTTCTCCACCAAAATCCAGGAAAACCTGGAAGCTGTGCATGAATCCATAAAATTTTGTGATCTCTGTGCAGCAAGTAGCAGACTGAAGGCAGTGCAGAAATGTTGGATGCTTTATCAAAGGCAAGAAGTGAATTTTCAAGGTTTCTCTGTTCAGTGTGCCCACAGGAAAGAGAGTCCTGCAGCTCTTAGTAACACACTGGAGATCTTGACTTGAGATTGAGGCTTGAGGTGGTCTCAGATTTAAAGTGAAGTTTTTTGCTTTGTTCTAGTTGTCTCTGCCTCATTTTTTAATCTGAAAAATGGACCTCGTGGAACTGGAGGAGACCAATGATGGCTGTGGCCAAAATACACTGAAAAATTATATATGTATATATAAAAATTATATATATATATACATATGTATATAAAGATATGTAAGGTTAAGTAGTGTGCAAAAGATTTTGCAAAGTAGTTTGCACCTAACATGTATCACTCATATCAAGCCTGTTTTAGGAAAGAACATTATTCAGTCACTTTTCAAATCAAATATTCCCATACAGTGATGTGAAGTAAAGCCCAAAAGAACAGAATTACAATTCCTCAGACTTAATTGGGGAAACTGATGGTTACTGGAAAGTGAAATTAGCTGTTAGTTTTCACTACCCAAACAGAATGAAATTCAAGGGTAAATGCAACTAGCAATATGTGGGAACTCCTTCTGTAGGATTCCATACAGTTCAGGTGTTTAGGAAAACTGTCATAAAAGAAATAATGAACATTCTAATTTTGCTTGGTCTCCTCTAGGTGGATCAAATGCTGTTTTGGCACATGTTGTGGTTGGTGCAGCAGCTCTGAAGTTCAGACACACACAGATATAACCCATAGGTGTGTGTGTATCTAATGGTCCAGTCTATTCATTAGCACTAGGTGTGCTCTATGTAGTTGTTATCTATTTTTATGGAGTATAAAAACAACACATTTAGCCCTCTATAATGACTAAGTAATTGTTGCCTCTTCACTAATGGAATATTTGATACTTCAGGTGTGTTTATAGACTTTGTTGGGAAATATGATTTTGGGAGTAAGAAAATCACTCAGGGCTAAGATGTAATATTTACTGGTTTTATTATTACTTTTTATTGTAGTTTTTTTAAGGGAACTGTATAAAATACATTGTTTTGACCTGTAAGAGAATGTTTTTGTTTGTTTCACAGTGCAAGTTAGTTAAATGTTGACCTTTATTTTCATATTATTATGTGCGACATTCTACAAGAAAACAGATCCCCTTTTTCTGCTCTATACCAGCTCAGACAAAATTCCTCCCATGGCTCAATCCCTTGCCAGACCCTGGATTTATGGTGGGAGGAGATATAACAGAGCTGTAGAGAGGAGAATAGGGATGTCAGGTACTGAGCTGTGACTCTTGGCAGCTCAACAGGGAGGTGTAGGTTGGTTGAAGCAGCTTGAGAACAAAACTGACTTCAGCACTTCACCCAAACTATTTGGTGTATAAATGTTTGATTTCGAGTGAGATACATCAAGTCTACAGAAATGTTGTGTTTTAGTCTTTGGAATGAAATAAATGCCAGATTCTGAGGGTTTCACATGGGATGGAGGCAATGCACTAGTTGGAGCTCTCAGTATCTATGGCTAGATTTGATTATGGACACATTAAAGCACAGGTCTCTCTGTGTGTGTATGATATCAACACATGCACATCTGTGCAATTCATTTCCTCACAGACTCTTCCCAAAATCCTGGATAAAGTGGCCCCTGCATTTGTAATGAACAGCTGCAGCTTCCTGGTGGAGAAGTCCCGGGCGTCGACAGCCCGTGTGGTGGTGTGGAAGGAAATTGGGGTGCTGAGGAGCTACACCATGGAAAGCACCTACTGCAGCTGCAGCCATGGACTCTACAGAGTGAGTAAATCTGTCAAAAACTCTCTGCCACCCTCCCAATGTACATCTCATGAGCTTGGATGGAGGAGATGGCTGAGCTCTCTACAGACCCACATAGCCAGAATTTCTTTTCAGGGGAATCTCATTCTTTTACCCCTTATTTTTTTTACCTTTTGTGCCAAGAAAGAAGAGTTCCTCTCTGAGGTTTTATTCAGCAGGGAAATAAAAGGAAACTCCCATCTGCAGCCAAAGGCACTGAGCTGAAGAAAGGAGGGTTTTGGGGATGATATAGGGACTTATCCTTACAAGGGCTTTCTCAGTCTTGTAATAAAAGTTTTGGCAGGTCATATGGACATTTTTGAGCCTAATTCTAAGGTAATTAACTGGAATACTTATTGGTACAGGCTCACTGCCTGAGCATTCACCTAAATGGCTAAATTTAAGAGCCTCCATGAAAATCCTACATTTGGAGTTACCTTTTCCTGTTCCTGACAGGCAGAGGTAGCCAATCTAAGGCTACTTTTGACAGATGCCAATGAATTCAGGCTATGCCTGAGACTGTGATCTAGACAGACCCGAATTCCACATCAGATGAGGTTGGTAGGAAGAGCTGTACTTGTACCAAATGCATCAGGCATCAGTCTGGGAGATCTCCTGGCAGTTTTTAAGCATAGAGGATAAAGTCAGGTAATTGTATTTGAGTGATCATAATTCTCCATTCATTCAAATGATTAATTTTTTTGCTTTTTCCTATTCCAGACCTGTTGCTTTCATTTGAAAGGCTTCTACATTCCACCTCATTTCTTCCACTAGGGAGCAATCCTTATCTGTACAACATTAATAAGCAGTTAAGGATCCTGAAAGACCCTTAAGGAAAGAGCCATTATTACAAATAACAATTAATTAATAAGACATTCAAATTATTATCTTTGTAAGCTCTATACTAATCCTTTTACCTCTCTGTAGAATGTAGCAGGAAGTATTCAGCTGCTGTTTTAACTATGCTCTACTATACACACATCAATTCCAGGACAGGAAGGGCAGAATTAAAAAATGGCAGAGAGTTAAAATCAAGAGAGTGCAGTGCCCAGGGCAATTATATCTAACACTCCCTACTCCTGAGAAGTGCTAATGGCTTTTTAATAGGCACCACAGGTCAAGACAGTGGGTTTGAATCTTTTTAGACAGTGGGGGAAATCTACTTTGACTGAAATCAATGACAAAGCTCCAAATGATCTCTGTAGAGGAGGATTTCACTGATTTCTTAGATAACCACAGTAAGATCTAAAACCAGTGACACATCAGATTTTATTGATCTCTAATGATTTGTTCTCCATCAGCAACTGTAAGGCCTTTAACCAAACTTGCTTCATGTGTGTCACTAGATGCTTAAGAGTAGGAAGAGAAATTTCTTAAAATGTATGAAATTATTTTCAATGTTCCTTCTTGTCCTCTTTGGTGACACTGACCAGACCACAACCAGCCACTGAGGACAAGAGCAAGTTTACATACAAGGACTGTGACTGGTGAGAGAATCCAGTGTTCCCAGGGCTCTCAAGGAAGGCTGAAAGCTGTAAAGCAGTTCTAAAATTTCCATTATGAATGCCTTGAAAAGCTGAATCTTAATTGGATCACTGGGTTGTGTTTAAGAGGTCACATATTCTTGTCTGTTTTTTTGATTTTATTTTTTTTGTGTGTGTGTGGTGTTTTGTTTTTTTTTTTTTTTTTTTTTTTTTTTTTTTTTTTTTTTTTTTTTTTTTTTTTTTTTTTTTTTTTTTTTTATGGTTTTTTTTTTTTTTTTGTGTGGTGTGGTTTTTTTTTTTTTTTTTTTTTTTTTTTTTTTTTTTTTTTTTTTGTGTGTGTGTGTTTTGGCTTATGATTTATATCAAAGATGGAGGATAAATGAATATTTCCATTATGAGTAATTCCTTCACCATTTCTCTATCATAAGGATAATACAAACACTTATTTCAGCTTCTATGATTCAGGCAGATTTAAAGTATTTCCGCTATTTTTTCCTCATGCACTAAGTACCCAACTTGTTAGTATCAAAATAGAATATAATTTCTTATGTTGATTATACTGGAGCTGCATATAAATACATACAGTATCTTCCAGAAAATGGATACTTATAAGCTATTTCCTCTTTTCTTTAGTGGTCTTTAGAGTTGGTCCTATTTACTTGCTCTAACAAGTGGATTAGTAAGAGTGTGGAATTGACAGACTGAACTGAAGATTTTGTTGCAAAAATGCCATTTAATCCTCAGCTTTCATCTGTCAAGCCAAAGCTACTTCATCAGTATCTTGGAGGCCTAAAATCATTCTTGTAAACTGGAAATTAATTACATAAGAGGTCAGGTTTTTCTAGTGGCTTCAACACGAGTTCCTCACTCTTGGACCCTGTGAGGTTGGATGTGTGTCTAAGCAGTAGAATGACACTAATTCTCAGGCAGAAGATGTCAACATCCTATACTTAGGGCTTTCTGACATTTGGGTTGGAAGATTTGTTGAACTGTGGATCAGAGTCAGTTTTTCAATGGCATATGACTGATCTCCCTGTAGGGATATATCCAGAATTTCCCTGGACAAGCACACCCTTATGGTTTTTTTTTTTTTTTTTTACTTTTACACCTTGAAGTGCAGTACAAACAGCAGCTAGGATTTAAAACATCTTGTTGAATGCAGCAGAGGCTCCCAAGTCCAGCATTATTCCGTGAAACAGTGGTCAGGCTTCTATTAGAGAGCAGCAGACCTGGTCTTTAGTTTTTTTCCAGCTTTCAAGCTTGTTTTTTCTTTTCAGTTCAAGAAATGAATTCATTGAAGCAGCTGCTTTGCTGGCTGTGAGCACAGGTACAGCACTTGGAGCTGCACAGAGGCATCTGATGGGGAATGTCCAAAGGATTTAGGAAGAACAAGAAAGCTGTAGAGAGGCTACAAGAGGTTAAAATATTAATTGCACAAGGCTGGTGTGTGTACCTCATCTCACTACAGGTCAAGGAAGGGCTGAGGTAAACCAGAACTTAGTCTTCCTGATAGAAAAGCTGTGAGAGTTTTTCCCCTGGAATGTGTGTCCCCTCTCTTGGACTGAAATTTTAAAATACTTTAATGACAAAAAGGCAGGAATTGGGTGCTATTGATATGTAAATGAGAAACAGTAGTGACCCCAGCTTCCTTTAAAAGTCATTTGATTTCAAATGGAGAGGAGGGTGGAAATGAAAGGAGAAAAGAGATGGTTTGTCTGACGAATCTCCCTGTCTGTGTGATCAATGGAAATGCAATAAGCCAACTACCCTTAAGGAACCGAAACATAAAACTAAAGAAACTATTGATCTTATCTAAGGTTTTGTTCAACCTAGGAACAAGAAAAGAAGGTGGTAAAATATCCAAACTCTTTTTCATCTTGTCTGGATTGCCCAAATCAATCTTTGAGGAACCCTATCTCCATTTGAAAGTTGCTAAAAACTAAGTAACAAAGTTTCACAGGGAATTTTGCCTCCTGTTTCTGCTGTTTTGCAACCCGGTGGTCAAACCAGAAAATATTAATAATAGAATGATAAACCCCTTATCATTTCTTTGCTCATGTGATGACTGTCTGCACTGGTCCCTTGTTGGAGATTTTACCCCTCCAGCTTAACTTGATTTCAACTGCTGCCTCCATTTTGTGGAATACAGAGCCCCCTTCTCATCTTTGGTTTTGGAAAGTCTGAATGCAAGGCTGTGCTGTGAGGAGCTCTGAGTGCAGGTACAGCCACGACCCCAGATTTACTGTTCTGTCATGTCACACTCTTTCACCATTCTCCCTGATTCCTTGTTACCTCACCTGCTAATTAGGGCCCTTCCACAGCATATTCCACTGTGCTGTTCCATTCATTATTGCATCCATCATCCTCCAAGTTAATACCTTTAGTGCCAGGGTGTACAGCTGAGCTCCAAACCATATGTCTTGGTAATACAGCTAATCTAAAAAATTGAGTTTCATGCTCTTTGTGTACATGTTATGTTGGAAAAGCAGTTTCTTTGGCATGGTGTGCCTGATGGAGGAGTTGGAGTACTAATGGAAATAGATTTTAGCTTTTTGCTTCTAACAGATTATAAACAACAAGGAGTAACAAATGAGTTTTGAAATTATTGCAGGTATCTTGACAGTATCCTGTGAAGGAGATTTTACTGCTGGTATGGGGCTCTCTTTGAAGAAAGCTTTTGGGAGAGCTGAGAAATATGACTTTTTTTTTTTTTTTAACCTGTCCATTTTAATTCCTCTGAGTCAGAGGAATTGAATAACCCAAATTTTCTCACAGGACTTGATTAGAGGAAAAAGCCATCCCTTTGCAGAGACACTGGAACTGGAGACCTCAGCACTGACCACTGTGGTCATAAGTTCATAAGACACTCTTGATATTATTCAAAAAATCTTTGCTGGACAGAAGTGGTGAGAGTTAAGTCTAATTAGAAGATCTAATATTATCCATCCCCTTTAGCCTGACCAGCATGGGCTGACATATTAAAATGAGTGATGAATGAAGGATTTGCCATGGAAGAGTGGCTGAACTAAAGGAATGTGCCAGGATGAAAGCCTCCCCTCTTTCTCATCCTTCAGAAGAGGCCTGCTCTGGTTTGATCTCTTTCTGCCTAGATGAGCCAAATTGTTACCCATGTATGATTGACCACTGAATTGCAGCACTATTTTTTCATAATTATCAGCACACAATTAAATATTTTCTTTATCTCCCTTACTTTTGAAGATTACTTACCAAATTTCGGTGAGGAATTTTTACATATGTTTTATTCATAAGCAGTTTATTACAGTTAATAGTCAGAAATTGAGTTGTTTTGATGGAGTTTGCAGGTCACATGGTGCTGCTTCTGTTTTCTAGTAAGATGTATATTGTTCTTGTAATTGGAAGTCTGGTGCAGAAACTTGCAAATAACTTTAATTTGGCCTGTTGCCAGTATTAAGGCACCAACGAAAATTATTTCAGCAATATTCTTGCCATAAAGATGTTTGATAAGTAGTTGTAGACAGAAAAAATAAAGAAATGGGGTATATTCTATGCTTTCTGGTGTACATTTCTGGAAAATGATTACATCATCTTTGCAAGTCTTACAGACTCTTTGCCATTTCTGATTTCTTTTGTACCCCAGAGCTTATACTTTTCCTGAGTATGAGTAAGTCTCAAAAGCATTCAAAAGCTTCTTTTATAAAAAAAAAAAATCATCTCTAAAACGTGTGTTTTTTAGCTGACCCTCAGTGCTCTGGAGATCTCATTCTAAAGCAGATGCTGAGAATAAGAAAGAATAATTTTTCTTTCTGATAGGTCTACTTCCAGTTCTGGTCCAAAGTGGCTCAAATTGGGAGCAGCTGTAACAGCAAGAAAAGTATAGAAAAAAAAAGTTATCTAATATTAATCTAAGGACTGATGTTTCAAATTAAGGGTGTTTTTTTTTTCCCTTTTCTTAAGTTGTTACCCAAGGCAAAAGTTTGCATCCTATTTGCTTTATTTTCCTGCCTCTGTGATTTCCACCCACCCCTTGCACTAATTGATTGGTGATTCATTTTGTAAGATATTCTAATTGTACCTTTTAGGCTTGTGGGCCTCACTTCACAGAGCTTTGTAGCACTCATGGTATTTAGGAAGTGGGGGAAGAAGAGAGAAGGGGTTTCTGAGCAAACAAATCAGGAGATGGTGGGTGTTTGTCCTTCTTGTAGACACTTAAATCTACAATTATATTGAATTCTTACATGAACTGCAGGAGTATTTCCTAGTTAAGTGTTTTTTATTGGTTTGTTTGTTTTATTATTTGACAGGATGCTAACTAAGAAATCACATCTTAACTGTGCTCAGATTTGTTTGAAGGTGTGTTGATTTTAGCTCTCAGTTTGGAAAAGCAAATTACAGAATATTGTAGGGATTCTTTGAATGAAAACCAGAGTTTGCCTGTAGAACCACCCCAGCAGATCTCATCTTACTTGATGGGGAATAAGACAATTGTATTAAGACAGGTGTGACCAATACTATATGAAGTGTAAATACCATCTCTGTTTCCAAAAGTCATGGATGTTTTTGCCATCTGCTAATTTTTGTTGAGGGTACTCAATGTTGGCATATGGGAGGGCTATTTATATACATTTAAATTAGTCTGTAAAGTTTGCAGGAAGGTTATGCTGGTCTCCATACTCTGTTTCCCCATTTCCTTATCCATTCCAGAGTCAGTTTAACCTTGTTTTGGAAAAGATCAGTCATTGAGAAGGGTAATTTTTCTTATCATCACATCTGAAGAAGGCTTATTTCTGGAGATTTTTTTGTTTGTTTTTGGAAGGTTTTTTGATTGTTGTTTGTTTGTGAGTTTTGTTTGTTTTATTTTGTTTATTTTTTTTCTGACAGGGGAATTGGTTTGAAGATTTCCAACCCTATATAGGGTTAAAATCCATTTTCTGGCATTAGTGTAACTATTAAAACTTTTGCTGAGAACACTCAGCCCTTCTTTCCACATTTGCCAAGTGTTGGTGTATTGTGAATGACTCTGGAAAAGCCCTGGGCCCTTAGTCCAGCAGGCAGTTTGCTGCTGTACAAACAAACAAATGTTTTTCTTCCATGACTGAATGATTCATTAACTCTTTCAAGAAGTCAGTCCAGGGGTGGCTGCCTGCTCTGCTCCATCTGGTCAGGTGTCCCAAGGATGCTGCCTTGAAAGACATTTTGGAAAAAGTCCTCCCAGCACCTGCTGCAATGGGTTTCAGCTGCTGCTCAGGCCATCTGCTTTGCTGCTCCTGGGCTGCAAGATCTGAGTGTTGGGGGATGGAGGAACGTTCCACTGTGCTTGAACTCACACTCTTACTCGAAACAGGGGAGAAAGACACTGGAGAAGAACAGCACAGAACTTTCTTTAACCTCCCTGTCCCCAAAGCACCCATAAAACCCAATGCAAGAATTATCAGGGGCACTGGGAAAAACAGTGTTTTATTCCTTCTCATTATTGCTGAGCACCCAAAGAAAGGTATATTGGAATTAATTTCTTTTTGTATGTATGACACAAGACAATAACTGGTGCTAACTGGATCATGACAAAGATACAAAATTAATTTTTCACATCTTATTTTGATAATTGTTTCTCCTGAGATGTTGAGCCAGCTGTATCCCTGACTTGCTATGACCTTGAGAAGACATCCCATGCCATATGGTTAAATTACAGCACAATAAAATATGACAAGAGAGGTGAGATCATAATAGATTTGACTCTGCAAGCTGGGAGCTATCCAGCCCTGTTGAGATTCAGTGGACATGGCTGGCATGTAGAGTAGAAAAGCAGAGCTGTCATGTACCTCTTTTTTGGCCCACCCTTTTCCACTGTCATACACTTGTATTAGCTCTGCTGTTTACCCCTTCTGCTTGGGACTCATCCTTGGAGAGCTTATTCCAACAAATCTTGAAAATCTTGAAAATCTCCTACATTGATTTCACTGCTTATGACGTTAGGAATAGTAATGGTGTGTCCTAGCTGGTAGTTGGCTTTTTGTTAAACCTAGGGACATAGCAAGCTCCATGGGGCTGGGGAGTGGAAAACAGGCATCATCCTGAATAATGCTTGTCTTGAATGTTGATCTTCCTTTAGATTTCTTTTTTTTTCCTCAGTGTGCTGTAAACATCTGATGTCTCTTGTTGGTTTATGGGATTTTTGCCCCTCAGCTGCTTTTGCACTTCCCCAGATACTTGGTTGCAAGCCAATCTTCCCAGATTCCAAAGCTGTACTCCAGAAAGGAGTTGATAGGTACTGACAGGGGCTATCAAACTGTTTCTTTACAAAGTGGATGAACAACAAGACTGGCTAGAATCAGAAGTGCAAGTGTCCTGTCATACCCATCTTCCAGCATTTGAGAGAACAGGATTAGATGGAAGAATCCCAGGTTTTGACATTACCAATCTGGGCAGCCCAGGCACTTGAAGCAAAAAAAGCTATTTGCTATTGCACTTGGGGTTGCATGGAGAAGAAATTGCATTTTGTGAGGGAACAAGACATGAATCAATTGCTCACCTCCATATTTTCACCCTGCTGACAAGTGACTGCTATTGTGTCCCCATTTGAAAATGAACAAAACCAGTGTACTCATGTGGAGACATAAAAACAACAAATGCTGTCACCTTGTGATTGAGGGAGATGGTTTGGCCATGTGCTGTAAGGAGGAACAAGCTCTCCTAGTATTAAAATCAGTGCTGTCATGCTCAGAAGTCAAACAGTCTTTTGTAGTGCCAGAAGGCTGAAAAATGCCTTGCAATTTATGGTCAGGCTAATCTCTGAATTGTATTTATTCAGTTTATGGGCATAGCTGAGGACCTGGTTTGACTTCAAATGTTAGAGCCTTAACTAAATTCACAGTAAAAATTATTACAGCAAACAGAAGAAGTAGAAAAATAAAGCAAACTCAATGTTTAAAGATTATTTTTCATTTTCTATTTAAAATATTATACTGACAAATCAGACAACTGCAGTCACACACATGCATGTGATTTTTCTGGATGAAATGTTACTGTTTTATTTGAAGCCCACTAAGAAATCAGGAATGGCATGACCTTGGAATGTCCATGGGCTCTCAGTCTTCTAAAGGAAAACCTCTTGGGAAGGATAAGGAATAGAAAAGTAACATTACTAATGAAAACTAAATGCAGCATTTCAATGGTATCCCTTTAAAAGCCCAAATATCATGGCACATCATCCTTTCAAGTTTTCTGGGGAATTACAGCAGCTAGCTTTTTTGATTTCTGATGTCTCTCTTGCTTGTTAATCTGGCCCCTTGTGGATTTATTGTACAAATCTATTTGGCAGCTGAAAATTGCCCTTTGATGAAGCTCCTAGTCTAATCATGAACTCCTCAGGCATGGAAAATAAGAATGGGTAGGTGGAAAACCACAGCCTAAAAGAGCCATGTTTGCCTTTGACTATGCATGGAATTTTAGAAGCATCTAAAGTTCAAAGTTTTTGATTACAGGATTTTCTGTAAAGATGAATTTCTTTCCTCTTAGGATCATAACATTTGCCATGCTGGATCAGATCACTGGTCCATATAATCAGGTATCCTGCCTCATGCAGACACTGTTTCCTCACGGCTCTGAAGAAAACAAAACCTGCCTGTAAGGCAACTGATTCAATTACACTAAGACATAGAAAGGAAGTAATCCTACCAGCCTGACCTGCCTCTCCTCTGCTTCATACACTACAACATGAGCCCTGATTATCATTTTCAAAACTTGAAATAATAAGCTACGGTCTCTGTGAATAATTATGTGACTTTTTCATTCCCTTTTGTAATCTTTTATCAGACAGGGCTTCCTGTAGCACTGCATTCTACCAGTTGATACCCATAACATGTATATGCCATCTGTTATTAAGCATAAACTATATTTTGAAATCTAATCTTCCTTTTACTGGTTTCTGCATCTTTGTGAATTGTGCTTCACAAAGCCACAGTAGCTCCCAGTTTGCTTGTCTGTCAGCTCTGAATCCACATTCCCTGCCATCCTCATGCCTCTGTTATCTTCTGTGTTATCCAGGTCCCCTGCTCTGGTCTCCCCTAAAATCACACTGGATGGTCAGTTCATTCTCTTCAGTCTCCAAATCTGTAGATACATCCTGGTTCCACCCAAATCTTGTCTGTTTGGTTCATTTCCTTGTTTTGTTTCCAATGCAGATTTATTTATTTTTCAGGTGTGCTGAACTCTTACTAATTGTTACCATTTCTCTATTTTTCTTCTACCACAAAAATGGTTTCCAGTTGCCAAGAAGAGCAGATCTGATTATTATTTCTCTGCGTTGACAGTACTAAATTCCTTCCTTACTGACCAAATGCTGATGTATTTTTTTGCTTAAATCAGAACATGTGCTGTTGCCAGGTACTTTAAATATCATAAATAATAGCTGTGTGTTTGCAAACTGTGCTGGGTGGTGAGCTTGTCTTCATGTAAGAGTCAGGTCTGCCAGCTAGAGAAGGTGGGTATTGCATGAGGCCACATCTGGAAATTCTGCTCCTACTGCAGCTCCTTGGGTTTGATAACAGTGTCCTGTGCAGCACAGCTCCACAGCCTCTCTGCCTTGTAATGTTGTCTCAAGTCTGACTGAAGACTTGACAAATATTCCAGAGTCACAGCAAGAGCAAAGGGAGCTCCATGCTCCAGTTCTCCTCTGCCATGTCCATGTGCAGGCTGTCCTGTAGCAGGGAAGGCTGCAGTTGCTGGGAAATGTATTAAGCACTGAAAACAGAATTTTAGTAGCAAATTCATGAAGCTTTGATGCTTAGATGAGACTGTTAGTTCTTCTGGTTTGACCTCTTGTACATGATAAGCCTTTGGGCTTCACCCAGGCAGCTTTGTACAAAGCCCATTACCTTGTGTTTGTGTAAACAGAAAAATATCCAGGCTGGATTTAAGAATATCACAGGATTGGAAATCTATCTGGTCCCTTGGCATTTTCTAGGTGTCAGTAACTGGTAAATATGATTGCCTTATTCTCATTTGAATTCATCTGCCTGATGTTTTAGCTGCATTTGTGCTGTTTTTCTCTGCTAGTTTAGAGGGACCTTTAGTAACTTAGAGTTTGTTCTCTTGAAGGTACTTACACAATGCAACCTAAGCGACCTTTCAATCTTTTTTGATAATTAATTAAACATGCTTAATTCTTTAATAGTTTGTCTATACCAGAACATGCAGGAAAGTGCCTCTGAATTAGCTAAAGGTGCAAGTGGAAATTCTTGTGCTAAACCACATTAAGCTCCATGTCAACACTCTGAAGCAGAATTAAGGTGGTCTTAATTAAATTTGGCTTAACTCATTTCTAAAGTAAATTAAGCCAAACTAAATTGTAAACACTTTAGTTTTGAATACCAGAGCAGAAATGTGTTCTTCTGTGTGTGATAAACTTGTGAAGTGGGGATATGCTTATGCCAGAAGAACTCTGAGTAGAAGTTGATAAGCCTAGCAGGAGAGTTTGGGATAGAATTTGAAGTTTTATGGCTTATCTTTAGGTAAGACCCTGCATTGCATACTGCATATGGATGATGAAATAAAACCCCAAAAACCTGCTGTGATTTGCCTTGGATATGTTATATTCTAATTTTTGTCTAAGGAATACATGTGCTGCCAGATGGTGGGAGATCTACAAGTGAAGATATGTGGTCTAGAAAGAGACATTTTGGCACAGCATGCAATGTGCAGAGATGCAGACATTGGGGACAATTCAGAAATCATTTGCATACTTGTCATAAGCAGGGAAGGCTCAGACCTGATGAGGCTGAAGATAGTAGAAATAATAATAATAATTTTAAAAAATGTTGGTTACTGACAGCCAAGGCAAGAAAGAGAATTTAGAGACGCCCAATGCTGATGATGTGTGCTACTCTTCTCTATAGAGAATTAGAAGGATATCTCTGAATGTCTTTTGCTGCAAAACAAACAGCCACTGGGATATTTTCAACCAAATGGTTGTCATAAATGAGCCTCACTTAGCAAGAGTGGACAGAGGAGTAAACACAAGCACAACATGACACCACATTGTCTGTCTAGACCAGAAGTGTGAGATGCAAAGACTCACTTGGATGATGCATTTTGGAAGCAAATGGCAGAGAAATACTTGGAGTTCTATATGATAGGTGGAGTTCTATATAATCTTCAGGGCTTTTGGTGAAAAGGGAGACAAAAATCTTGGTGATTTTACCAGAGAGTTTTTTAAAGGTGTAAATCAAGGGAGGAATGAAAGATGATTATTAGTTGCATAAAGTGATCTGAAGCAGAAGATCTTTTTTGGAGAAGTGAGCCTGTTCCAGTGCTCAGGGAGATCATGTGGATGAGGGTCCCTTGCACTTTGGAGGAAGAGAACTAACCTTTCATGAAGTGGAAGGGGGGGCAAACCCCATGAAAACAAATGCAGCTCAAACACCTTGTCATAAATAAACTGAACCAGTGCAGGAAAAACTGCAGATGCAATAACTTCTCAAATGTCTCTACACTACTGCTAAAGAATAACGAGCAACACTAATTGAAAGATCATCTCTGTTGATAAGCTGTAATTTAACTGGCTGCACTGGAACATGTTAGGAAAATTTTGGAAATTCTTGAATTTAAACACCTCCAGCTACTGGTCTGTTCCCTGCTTGGGGAGGACAGAAAAGGCAGTAGCATGTCTGGCTGGGATGAGGGGAGTGGAGTGTGCTGCATCTTCATTTACTGTTAATTCAAGTCTACATACTGCGGGTAGGATGGCAAAGGCTAGGAAATTATCCTCCTTGGCACACTGGATTAAACCAGAAAATGGGATAAGCTACCTCAGAAGCACTTGTATTCCATATAGAAAAAGTAAATGTGTAGCCATGGGTTTCAGTTTGGGTGAGATCTACTTGAGATTTCATGTGGCAGCAGTAAATACTATTAAAGATTCCAAACATTACAGATGACTAATTTGTAACACAAAAGATGTAGTATCCCCTGCTATTCTATTTTGGACTACTTTGTAACAGGAAATGATGAATTAATCTTTGTTGTGGGAGTTTGTGGTTACCTAGACATCAGTGATCATGACCCAATTACATTTAATGTGGGCAGGGGACAGTGTTCCTATTAACACATTTTCTTTTATATTTTTTTTCCTTAATAAGGGTGATTTTTCAGAGCTGAAGATATATTGGAGTTAAAGCAGACCACAAGAGGAAAACAGAAATTGAAGTATTATGAATAGAAATTTAGTCCTTTTCTAAAAAAGGATTTTGTTACATATCCAAAAAGGCACGATTCTCTATATCAAGAATTAAGGATATGTTTGGTTAAAAATGATGCTGGTTGAGTACAAAAAGAAAGTAATAATTAATGTAGAGGACAGTGACTCATAATACTAGTGAAAAATCTACATGATTGATTATAATGAGACAGATTTCTGTTATTTCAATCTCAGTTTCTTGTTTGTTAGCACTAATTTACTAGTATTTCTGAATGTAATGAGTAAACAAGAGTAGAGGTCATTTACCTAAATGTGGCTTATGAAAATAATCTTGTGAAGAATGACAGCATAGATTTATTGTCCCTGAACAAAGAGAATAGGGAAAATAGACATGAGCCATTGTAATGTTGGAAATGGATATTAGATAAAGGGTAAAAATTCATGGCAATCAGTCCTTAGAACAGTATTTAAGACCATCACCAGAAAATAAGTTCTGGAACACTACTATAGAAATTATTGCATGGATAAGATTTTTAAACAGATGCTTTTATTTAAGTAGTAGCTTTAATTTGTTAGAGGCATTTATTTTTCCATCCATTACCATGTTAGTCTTTTCAAAGATTATGGTTCTTTTCTGGGTGTTTTCAATAATGATGATACTAAATGCTGATCATCTTTGCCTTTATCATTTCTTCCTCTGGAATTTATTAGGTCACTGGACTAAGAGCAAAGGGAGCAAATTTTTTCTTTTCACGACCTTTTCTATCTGCCATGGATTGGTGTCTATAAGACAGAGTTATTCAGTTTGTTATTTCTGACCCTAAATGGGAAACTTTCTACTCTGTTGACTGCATACTTAGTCCTAGTACAACATTTTTGTTTTAGGGACTGGATTTAAAGGGAACAAATTCTTGCTAGGCTGGTGCTAGGACTTAAACCTCTGCAGATGCTTTGCCTCATGTTCCATTGTCGTCACCATCACCACAGTCAACACTTCCTCAGCACCTTTTGCCACTGAAGATAAAAATATTGATATGTGCTTGGGGAAAGCAGATGTTGTCTTTGAAATCTTCTGATATTTCAAGCCAATGTTCCCATTTTGCACTGGGGTGAAAACACAGCCTTTTAAAATAACTTGCAAAAATTGAAAACAGCTGATCACAGAGCAGGTCACTACCCTCTTTTGGCTGAAGAAAACTCAGATTCCAGTCTGCCTGCTTCAAAGCGAGGATTTAGATTGCTAGAAGGTCTTTTGTTGAACTTGTCCCTGCTTCTCATGTAAGAGCTGTAATATTTTGTGTAAATAATGAGATGTTCCTTGAGCCAGAAAGAGACTTAACTGCACAGCCCAGGAGCAATGGTACTCACCTAAAATAGAGCAACCCCCATCCCTCGTAGGAAGAAGGGAACTTAATTTGCAAGGATATTTTTTTTGTGGGGTCTGATCAAAAATATCCCCCAAGAGCTGAGCGCTCTTCCTGAGAAAGGTCACCTGTATCCTGTCACACTCTCACAAGGAAGTTTTGTCCTAGACAAAGTATCTTTCTCAAAACATTTCTCACCAAATCTCTTTCTGTTTCCCACCTCCTCTTAGCTTTATGAATAAAGCAGAAACTTTCCTTTGGGAGTGCTGGAAGTAATGACTGAATTCCACAATGAAATCGAATCAGAGATTCATAAAAAGCAGCAATGAAGAAGATGTTTTATAATGAGTTTGAGGAAGATAATGTAAATGATTTTGGGACAGAAATACAGCTATGTAGTACCAGGGCTAAAAAAGGCCCAGAAATTTTGTCCAGTTTACAGTAGCTTAGTCCTGCTGGGATCACTTATTTGATAAAGTATAATTTAGAACAGATATATAGATTTTCTTTTTGCACAGGATCCATGAGGCAGTTTGCATTTGCTCATAGGTACTTTTTTTTTTATTTAAGTAGTCATTTGTTTAAAAGATATTGCTCAGCAGATTGTGCAGAGACTTGTTCTGGTTTGGAGAGGAAGCTGGTAGTTGATAAAATGATTTTATCTTGCAAGATAATTGAAAGTCAAGTGAGATTATTTGGTTTGAATTGCTATCTCTACATGAAAACAATGGAGTATGAATCTAGCATTTCTGATGGTGTTTACTTTAGCCCTCTTTTTGTTTTTACATTATATTATACTTCCAGTTCTATTTTTACTGCCTTTCTCATATTTTTCTTTCTAGCCTTGAGGAGGAATAGGCTTGGCTCTGTTGTGTGAGTTAGGGAGAAGGGCTGCACAACCATGTCATGATGGCCCAGAGCATGTATGCCTGGCTGGCTGGCAGTGATGGGGAGGAAGGGGGACAACCCTGGAACACAACACAAACAAACAAGCCTGAGTTACTTGGTGACTCCTTCACAGCCTTCAGCTCTCCTTCACCAGGTGAATTGGCTCCTGAAGTCAACCTGTGCCAGCAGGCAGAACCATTCCACCAAAGATGAAAGCTGTGACTGTGCAGTAGGCAGCTGGACACCAATTTTGTAATGACCTTTTAAGAGCAGCCCTTCTGTCTCTTCCAGTGAGGGAGAATGAAATAAATGGGATCTGAAAGTGGAGCTCAGGCTGGCTTGGAAAGAGCGACAGAAAGGTCACTTTTCTGATCAAGCCAACATGTTCAGTGATTGGAAGAATTTACAGGGGTCAGGGCATTCAAGATTTTTCTGGGTCAGGAACAGCCCTGCTAACCTCCACATATACAGAAATGACTTGAATTTCTTATTTGATTGATCAGCTCTAGGTAAAGGTGTTGCATAAGCTGGGTACCAGTAACAAGCCACCAAAACTGCTTCTGTGGTTTCACACATTTAGTTCTCACCAAATCCATTGATTTTTGTACCCTGAAGTATGATTTGTACGGGGGCCTGGTATTAAATGTCAGCTTTGAAAATAGGCCTTGTCAGGACTAATGCAAAATTCACTCTTGTGGCTAATTTAACAAGATACGTCGGCAGACATTGTATGTTTATTAAACAACCATAATTATATTTGCATTAATGCCAGTCTCTGCCCAGGAGAGATTCAGGCCTGGCATAATAGGATTTGTTTGCAATGCAGAACTGAGATCTCTGAATACAGATCCTGGCAAACTCAGGGCTTTGAGAATGAGGCCACGTTGTGGGCTGACCTTGACTGGGATGTTTGGATGCTGTTCTGCAGGTGAGGCTGTGACAGAGGAACATGGTTAGAGCTCATGTCAGACTCTGGGAATACTGTCAGATTTTTGGTTATTCTGGTTGCTGCAAAGCTGGTTGAAATCCATTGGTAGAGGTATTGACTGCTTATAGATGCAGTGCATTTGCATGTTCATTCTCTTTAAAAGGTCAGCAAAGCATCCTGACAGTTCTAAGGGTGGCCTGCTGTGCCTGAAGTGTGTTTAGTTTCACAGTCTCCTCTGTAGGATATGGCATTAAGTCATTCTGCTATGATATTGATCATGTAGCACGTTTTCATGTGGGTAAGGTCATTGCTTAGGCTTTGGAAACAGGTGAATGTGAGTCTTTCTGAATTTTCCTATGTACAGTTATGTTATTTCTGGAAATGGCCCTGTTCTGTTCTGCATTGATGTCCTGGGAATAAAGCAGATTTCTGGGACAGTGGCAGCTCTGCTCAGTTGGTTGCAGGAGGCAAGAACCTCAAGTGGATTCAGCAGTGTCTTCCTGCTTTTTATTCTGACACAGTGCCCACCTCCCCTCCTCTGCATACTGATGTCCTGCATCTTTACTCTGCTTGTCTGTCACTGCAAACAGGGGAGAACAAACTTGACAGTGGTGGATTGAAGGGCTGTAAATGGTTATTGATTCCCAGACCTCTTGCATTCCTAGAGGTGGGGGTCAGGAAGGGTGTGTGCTTGGGGACAGAGCATGCAGGTTTGTAGGGATTGCAGCACAGTGAGTGATAGGATGTACATAATTATGATTTTTCCATGGATTTGCTTATTCTGGCTGTGTGCAAATGAGAGATTGTGCTTGGAAGAAGGTGTGCACAAGGTTATGTGTACATGTGTGAGTGCACATTTACCTCTGCTTATAGGCAGAACATAAAACATAGGTAATTGGTATCAGCATTGCCTGAGCCTAAAACAAAGATTGAAACTGACCTTGGAGATCTTCCCCAACCTAAATGATTTTATGATTCTACTACATGAGTGCATGTAACTTGTGTGGCTATGTGGAATGCACATAGATGTTCCCTGTGGGTCTATACCAGGAAAGGTGCAACTAAAATTATGATGAACTCTGTGTCATTCTGCTGCCAGGTGACAGTGTCACAGTTGCTAGTGCAGGTAGGGTGGGAAGAAGGCAGAGGTGCATAACCTCAGCCTTCCTGTTAAATCTTGCCTTCCATAGCACATGTGGGAGTCTGTAGTAGCCTGTGAAAGGGAGAGGAAGCTCAATTCTAAAGGAAGACCGAAAAGAAAATGCACACAGCAGTGACTGAGTTCAGATTTCATTAGCTTCTGATATCTGCTCACAGGAAAAAAAATCACATTTCCTTGGTGACCTTTTAATAAATGCAAAGCTAGGGGGAATTCTGTCTCTCAGTTGCCTTCCATTTGTAACTAATTGGAGTGGAGGTGTGCAGAGCACAGGACTGCAGCAGAGCTCTGAAGGACAGAATGCTCACAACACTGCCATTGGTGCATTTCCTGCTTGCCTGCAGGAGCCCACAGGACAGCAAAAGAGTTGAATGCCTTGGGAGGTTCTGCCCCATCCCTTCCTCCACCCAGGATGGGAGCAGAAGGGTGGGGCAGCCTCCCCACACTGAGCAGTCCTGTTCAATGACACCTTACTGATGTAAGGGGTGGTGGAAAGCAAACCAGCACAGGCAGTGCCTGTCACAGCTGCTGCTTTGAGCTGTTACCTGCTGCTTGTAGGGCCAGGGAGAACAGCTTACCCCTTGTAATGTTTCCTCCCTACTGCTCATATGCTGTTCATTAAAAGGTGGAAAGGGACTTTCATATCTTCTTAACTCTCCTTACCTTTCTTTAGGGTCTTCTACAGCTCTTCAGGCATGTCTTTCTCAGCACAAACATTTTGGGATTTAAAATTACATGGATGGATTTAGTGGCAGAGGAGTACAGGGCAAAGCAAGACCATTTCAGCTGGAGATGGAGATGTGGAGTCAGACCCTACTGAAGTGCCCTCAGCCTGCTGATACAGAGATGCTCAGCATCCCACAGATGTGTAAATGGTGACTGGTTCATGCTCTTGATCCTAATTACAAGGCTAGTCCTTGCTATCAGGGAATTGAGATAACAGTTTAGTGAATGTGCTCTTGACTCAGGGCTGTCACTGGTGGAGCATGAATGGACCTTGTGTGAGTCCATTGCTGGAAAGGAGAAATCTTATCAGGATTTCTCATATATTTTTTGGAAAAATCTTTTGTTGCATTCTCTGGGAAAGAAAAAGCCTGGGTAGATTTATGAATCCACATGAAAAGGTTCTTAAAAGAGGGACAGCCTGAAGAGGAATCAAATTATTGTGGTGCAGATTTGGCTTATTATCTTCTTATATAGCCCAAGAATGAGAAGCATGTGGCTCTTCTTGGTGTGTTTGGAATGCATAAGCATAGTCCAGATGGCATTTAAGGTCAGGCTGGCTTTGCTGGAGATCCTGACTGGTTGAAATAAGAGAATGTAAAATTCTGAAGAGAGGTTT
Organism: Peucedramus taeniatus; assembly: GCA_013400575.1. NCBI lineage: Eukaryota > Metazoa > Chordata > Aves > Passeriformes > Fringillidae > Peucedramus > Peucedramus taeniatus. The sequence goes on from WBNO01006359.1 coordinate 341,578, forward strand.
ATTTCATGAAGGCTGAATAACAGATATTTCAAGCCCCAAGGTGCTTCATTAAATATCCTCTCTTTCCAGTCAGTTCCACTGATTTCATTTGAGAGTGTACAGCTATGATAAACTGAATTAAATGTGAGCTCTCATAACTCCTCACCCAGAATCTAAACCTAAAGAGATTCCAAAAAGGCAGAATCTGTAATTGAAGGCCTTTTCCTTTAAGACAGCCAGAATGCTCCCAAGACAACCAGAAATGTTTTACCCATATTTCTGTGTCAATACTACTGAGGCTTGGCATAATCCTAAAATACATCTCATTCAGGTATGTGTTCTTGGATTTAAAAGGAAAAGAGAAAAAAATAAAAAGAAAAAAGCCTTAAGAATTTTTTCCTCCATTGCCCATGGCACATTTATTTTACAACGGCACAAAATTATTTGTTATGTATACACAACTCAGTGTTTCTATATAGGGATAGTAGAGAATTTGATTTCCACTTGAAGGAAAAATCAGTGGTAGGGTACATGGAGAGAATAATTCCAGGTGTAACCCATGTAATGAGCTGACGATTTTTCTGTGAGTGGGTGATTAGTCCCTGTGAATGGCTGTGCCCACAGCAAACCTGGTACAAGAACCCTTAGGGACTGAATAAAGACTTTGTCTTCACTGATTGCACGTTATGCTAAGTGGGTTTTGGATGCACAGCAAGGTTAGTGGCACCAGACACAGAACAAGTTTATGATTATGTATGATATAAGCTGCACCATCCATTGCTGGCTGACAAATGTACTGTCTGCACACCCAGACAAAGAAGTGAAAAAGAACAGGTTATATTTTTCCTAAATCATTTGCCAATCATTTTTGATTTTCATTAGGAGTCTGGAAGAGTCTGGGTAATTGTACTGCTCAGCGTGGCTTTGAGGGAAAGGGCTTAATTTTTATGTTTCCTTTTAGTGGGTTTTATTGTATTGTTTCTTAGCTTATTGATGAATAAATCCTAGTTACACTGAAGCAAATGCCTGGGAAATAGAAAAACAAGTCTGTGTTACTCCTTTGTATGTATTGGGGATGACAGGTATTGCTGAGTGTAATTAATTCACTTGTAAAGGACCAAGATCTGCATTATCGTGTTTTTCCATTTTGACACTAATTAACAGAAATTATTAGCATGGTGTTAATAAATGAGTGAAGACTGTGTGCACAATTTACAAGAGAAATAGATATAAATCTCTGTGTGCTTCTATTTAGCTCCTGCCTGTACTTTCCTGACTCATAAGAGGTGTTTGTACTTGTGGAGTGTTTCCATGCAGGAAATATTTGTGAGTGCAAACTCATCTTTGCTGAAGACTGTGACTGAATGTGGGCACATACATGAGTGAACTAGTTCAAAACACTTTCTCTCACACCTCCAAGTATGCAAATGTGCACTGGTGTGTCTGTACATGGTGAACATGTTATTTTAATTGTGTAGTTATCAATGGATGTATTTGTTATGGTACCTGTGTCTCAGAAATGTGTCCTTGAACACTTGGGATTGTCAATCTGAGACAGAACTTTCCATATGTGCCCTTTTCTCTCATTCATCCTCACTGATGTGTCCTCTCTTAGTAGCAGTTAATAAAGCCTTTGGTTTTCTGTTGTTTTGGGGGCTGGTGCTGGGGCTTTTTCCCAGTGAAATAGTGCATAAAGAGCTTGGCAGAAAGTCATATTTTCTTGAAAACCTTGTCTAGCGCATTTTCCCCCTCTGTCAGCCAATTACTTCCTTTAGTGTCTGAACATAAGACTTGCCAATAAAAGTCCCAAAATAGCTTCTCTCACTATTACTAATGTTTGCCAACAATAGCTAGGGAAGAGGAAAGGAAATCTATTTTTGTAGCTGGGCTCTAACGTGAGGGAACTCTGCAGGCTTTAATGATAATTAATTCGGCACCTAAAGTTAAAGGCTTACTTGTACTGGAAATTTTTTTTGACCAAATTCAAATATGACAGTTGAGAGGTGACAGTTGTTGGCTCCTTATGGACAAGAAGGTGCCAGACAAGTGAGTGCTGTGTAATGCAGTGAAGTTTGGCTGTGGTTTGGGATGTTGTAACCTCTAAATGGAGGAGCATGGAACAAAGCTGAGTATGTGCCAGTCTGGGCTCCATCCACACCAGAGATCTTGTCTGAGCTTTCTCTAGCACCAGGACTGAATGTGAAGGACTGTAGAGCTGAAGAGGAAGGTCAGGCAGGTTCAGCTCAGCTAGGGATGGACAGACATGTTGAGGGAACATTTTTTCTTGTTCAAGCTGCAGCCTCTGCACTGTTGCTCATCTGGAGTGGAGAGAATTTGGAGCCTGTACTGAGAAGAATTATGTGAAGTGCTAGCAGTGGGAGAACTTGAGTTAATTCCAGATGTCTCTCCTTGCCAGCCAGGCCTGCAGCTGAGCAGGCCTATGAAGGATGGGCAGCTTTGACCCAGAGCTCAGGTCACTGAGCAGGTCTGTGGTGATGAAGCAGAACCAGGTTAAGCCAGGAACACAAACAAGTGAATCAGGATCAGGTCCAGTGGTGGTGACTGGGGTCAGCCTAGGAATCACTGGTAAATCTGCAGTGACAAGGAGGGTCCCAAGTGAAGCCAGGAACTCAGTCTGGACTGATGCAGCCTGTGGGCAAGATTGATGGGCTGATGTGTCTGCTACTTTTGCTTAGGATGCAAAACAAATTCAGGCTCCCGGTTGCTGTAATAACATCTATTCTGACAGCAGCAGGCACCTTCCAATGTTGCATCCATCCTTGAGAATCACCACTTTCTCCTCAACTCATGTAGCTTTTTGGTCCCATGATTGCCTCTGAAAAACTGTGATTGTTTATTGTCTTCTTGAGCCTTGACAGATTCCACCCCTGTCCATCCTGGCTGTGTGGGACAGCACCAGCTCTTTATTCTACCTCCTGTCCTGACATCCAGCTGCACTTGAGGACTCTGGAGATCCTTTGCAGAGTGACAAGTGCCCAGGGGATGGGCAGTTCATCTGCCTGAGGGAAGGACTTGGTCTCAGTGGAAAGGGGAGAAGCAGGATATGACTGAAGACCTGCCTGCTGTCCTGGTCTCAGTGGTATCTGTCATTTCATCCAAGTTTCATGGATTGCTGGCTTTTTATTACAGAGTATAAAGGATACACTTTCTTTTTTAAACCAAACTCTTTGCTGTGGTTTTGCGGTGGGGGGTTTTTTTGAAACCTAATCTTTATTTCTTGTTAGTCTCTGATTTTTTTTTTAATAAAGTATGGCAGAATTCCAGATTAATACCTTCAAACAGCTTTGTTGCTATCCATGAGAGGTGAAGTGTGAGAGGTAAAGAGAATTGTGGGCTCTCTCCCTAGCTCTGCCAATGTCCTTGATGAAGTGCCTTTGACTAGATTACTCCTCCTCTGATTCAGCATCCCTGCTTGAAGCTTGCAGTGCTGCTCTCCTACGTCCCAGGGGGTATCCTGAGATTAATTGAGGGATGTATCTAAATGGCTTTAGCATGCAGGCTGGAAGTCACCAGGGACAAAGCTGTTACTAGGGCAGGAATAAAGGTCAGGCCCTTGCTGACATCGTTGTCTCAATTAATTAATACACTAATCTCTATAACTCCTCTTCAGCAAATATAATTTGGCCTCAACCTTTATTTTTGTTCATTTTTCTATGACTTAGCTTTGGGAGAACTAATAAAGACCTTGATATAAAAATCCTGCTTTTCACCATATACCTTCTCCTTGACCAGCCCTATAACTTGTTCCCTCCTTGTTACCTTTTGCTCCTGTCTGTCTCAGGGCTTTGCAGGAAAGTCCCCTGGCCAGTTAAATGGCTCTTCATTGCATAGTAAAAGAGCCCTCAGTTCAGGTTTTGAGGAGTGATAGCTGATTGCTTCAATTACTAGGAAAACATTGTGTGGAATTGATTGAAGGGGGAAGAGTTAATATTTGATTCTCTTTTCCTGTTGATATTTCCTATGGGAAAGTGCAACACCAATTCTGGAAAGCACCAGAAGGAAGTGTTTGTTCCCCAGCTGAAGGGCTGAGTTGCCATTCATGAGTGCAGGAAGGAGGTGTCAGCAGTTTGGATTCTGTGACCACATAGCCCTGAGGCTCAACATTTTGGGACAGCTGTTTTTGAACACAGAGTCTGTCCAGGATCTATTAGGGATTGCTACCAGCATCAGAAGATGCAGCAGGGCTTGGAGAGGAGCAGAAGGCAGAGTGAGTGAATGTGTGTGGTGAAGTGCAGTGAACTGAGCCCTCCTTGGATGGGCAAGAAGGAATATTCCCTCCAGTGCTACCCACTGGGAAATCAAAAAAATGAAGAAAATCCCTCCTTGTCTTCTGTTCAGCTCTTAGTTCTGGTTTGTTGTGCTTTCCACTCCTTCGTGATTACATCCATGTCTCAGTCAGGTATTGTTTTCTGCTTGAGTTGGGAACATTCCCTAAAGCTGTTCTGAGTGCTCAATAGTCTTGTTCTCTTTCTTAGGCCAGTTTTAGATGGAATTTTGGCAGATTACACAAGTGTGGAATGTTTACTGTCCTGTCTTACATCATCATTTATCCTGTATCATTTATTTTTCCTTTAACAGGTTCTTAGCACTGTCAGTCTAATATGCATCAGAGGTTGAAATGCATTACCATAAAGCAGTGCACTGTGGGTAATCCCATGCAAATTGTTCTGTGGAAAGTCGTGCTAAATTATGTTCTTGGGGAAAAAAAGGCAGAAAAACAAAGACTTTTCTTTTTTTTTTTCTTTCCCCTTTTCTTAACTGTTTGTTCTGTGGATTTCTGAGCAGCTGCCAGAGGCACAGGTTTAAGCAAGTTGTTTGACATTCAGCACCACGTGCAGTGATGCTCCTCCCCACAGGACACTGCTGAAAGGATGGAGTTGAAAACTGCTCTGGGTTTTCTATGTGTCTCTGTGATGTTTAGTTTTAAAACATTAATAGCTTGTCAAAGGAAAAACCTGAGTGAATGTTGGAATAGCAGAGTAAAGAGGAATGTCTTGATGCTTTTTTTGTCTCCATTGTCTCCATCTTCTCATCTGTAGGAATGTTGGTTTTTGTGAACTTAAAGGGCTTCAGACGCCTCTTGGAAGAGGCAGTTCTGATCATATGCAGTGTTGTTTTTAAATCTTTGTCTTTGTTCTCTGTTACCAAGGTCATTTTCATGGGAACTGGCTCCTTAGCTCCTCTGAAAGTCCATGCACTTTCCAAACTGAAGCAGTAATCCTCCTTTTGGACAGAACACTTGATTGTAGTAGAAATGATTGCAATGTCACAAACAGAGGATTATCATTTTCAGTAGAAATCATAAAAGGACTCCTAAGAAAAAGGCAGCATGTTCTTATGCAAATTTTCTCAGGTAGTACATCTGCAAGATGAAAAATCCTGAGAGCCTGTAATCTGGAGTCAGCCTCTCCTCTGCTGATAAATGTTTGTCTGTTTTGCTGTGAATGGTCAGTAGATTTTCAAAGACTCAGAAACTTGTAGTTTGTTTTTACGATTCCTATGTGCGTCTCACCTGATGGTCTCTCTAGGTGAAACATTTGTCAGCTGCCCTCCATTTGCTTGTTTCTGGTCTGCATTTCTGAAAAAGTCAATGTGGACATTGGGGCAACGTGCTTTTGTGAGGGTCCCATCAGTTACCCCACTTGGGAGAGCTGCCTCTCCTCACCATAGCTCTTTGTCTCTGAACTTGGCTCCCTTTCTTCAGTATGTTCCTCCCAGTCTTCAAAGACTTTCTTTGTCTCTACTAAAACATAGAGTATGGAGGTATTAAACTGACCCTGTGATGGTAGGATCATAGAAGGGAAAATACTGACAGGTGGTTTGCAAAAGTTTGCATCCAGCTGCCAGTTCTGACCAATGTTCTCCATGGTAAATATGTCCAAATGTCTAAAATCATCTGCATGCTCCAGGTCAGCTCCTCATGGACAAACACCACAAGTTCTTATATCCTGTAATAAAGTAGAAGCTTTGTTTTGATCCCCATTTTTGCTTTCCTTTAGTAATCATTTTTTCCAATGAAATTTAAGGTATAAATATCCAGCATATGTATCTTAATGGCTCTCAGTTTAGTTTGTGCCACTGGACAAGTGAGCTCTGATGAAATGAACCTTTGGGCTCTGCAGGCCTGCAAACCCTTGTTAGTGGTTAATGGCTGTTGGTTCACCTGAAAGGACCTTCTTGATCTCTGATTTCTGACTGTGGGTATCACATCCCTGGGACTCATTGCAGGATGTTCTTCCTAACCCAGCCTCTGAATGAAATGATTAGTAGTTTGCCCTTGGACTGTCTGGTGAAATCTCCCTCTGACCCAGCTTTCTCATGTATTCTGTAACTTTCTGTGGTGTTATTGTATTACATGTTCATTTTGTGAACCTATATTAAATCAGAGCAGACATCAAAGAGGGTCCTGCAGTATTTTTGCCTGAATTACCCTCAGTGTTATCAGCCATTCTCCAGGTGACTCGTATAGAGTATTCAAAAGAAAGAAAGAAAAAAAAGGGTCATATTTTCCCTGTTATTGTCCATTTCTCTGTTAAATGTGACAAGCAGCAAGAATGGTCCTGTGTCAGAATGATTACACTGACACCTGTAAGAGAACAGCCAGCAAGCTCCTTGCTTGTACTTCCATCCTCCCTCTTCAAAGGGAGCAGGCACCAGGCTGGGGAAAGCCCTCTCCTCTGCAGTGTCTCTTTCTTCTGATCTGAGCTGGGCAGAGATGCTTTTTGTGCTTTCCCATGTGCCTTTGGCTTGGAAAATCAATGCCTCCTTTGTTGTTTTAGAAGTGTTAATACAATAAATTGTAGAATCATAGTTGCTTCCTGTCACTGATGCTGAGGTTGTAGGGAGGGATAGGTGGGAAGGCTGGCTTTGATGGTGTTTGCTGAAGTTGACCAAAGAGAATTTGTGATATGGAAAAAAGAAATTAGCCTGGGGGAGCCATTTATAATTTAGGAAAAAAGTCTCAGGTAGCTCTTGACATGTATCAGAATAAGGGGATGGATATAGAAGGCATGAAAGGTTACAGTAATGAAAGCTGAAATGGGAGAGGAAGGTGCAGGGCTGTGGATTGGTCTGTGTCCTTACCTCTCACCTGTGAGGGTCTGTGTGAAGGCCTATTTAAAGTAAGTTTTTAAGGAGATCAACACACAGAGGGCCTCAGGATAATCTCTTCTGGACAGGTGCATGTAACTATTCCACCATGCAAGCTGCTGTGTGCCATCTGATGTGCCCAGAAAAGCCACCCCCAAGTGGAAGCTCTGCTCTGAGGCCATTGGCAGAGGGATATGAGGGATTTTGTGGAGAGCAGACTTAGACCTGGAAGAAAGAAGTAAGCTTCTATGCTTCAAGGTGTGATTTGGAAAACAATAAGGGACTCCAAGGACTGGAACAATAAGAGTTTGTGTAGGCTGAGATTTGGATGCATTCTGGAGCCACAGTTCCCTGGCAGAGCTTGTAGGCAGCTAGGATGGGAACAGAGCAGGATGCTGTGGGACCATGCTGGCTGCTTTGTACACAAATCAGTGCTTGCACATTGTCTGGTCTGTTATTTGATATTTGATTAAGGTTGTAACTCACAGAATTAGGTGAAGCCCAGGTATTTTCCTGTAGGAGTTGTAAGGAAATTGAACTACTAAAAAGAAATCTTTAAAACTGGCCAGTACACTCAGCAGCTGACTGCCTAAACCAGGTTCAACAAGATAAATAATCATAATTATGATTCCTTATGTTTAAAAACTTACTTGATGTCATGAGAGAACCACCAATAACACAACCACAGGACCTGGACTAACACCAAGATAAGGAAACCCAATGATTGAGAGTATTAATAGAATGGATAGGGTCTTGATAATATGATTTTTCTTTTTTTAAAGAAGCTAGAGGACAAATGGGAAATTAGTATATTAGTATATAAAGTTCTATTCATGGCTTTCAAGGGTGAACCTAGGCTAATCTTCATGCAGATGGTATCAGTGGGCATCCCAGATGAGTTGCAGCTGATGAAAGGAGAGGCTCCCACAAAAAGAAAAAAAAAATAATTTTGGGAGTTATGGAAGGAGAAATAAAAAGGTCTGTGTGTAGTCAAAACCTAGTTAAAAGGCTGGGAAAAGTGGGTAGAATAAGGCAACTCTGGGATGGAAAGAAATGTAAGGTGAATCCATTTACTGCTCTGTGAATTGGTGCTGGTCAGTATTTATAATTTGAATGACTGGAAGGCAAGGAGATAATAAGATCTGCTGCTAGCAGCTGATGCAAATTATACCGTGGGAAGAGGGGCTGAAAGACTGTGGGTACTAGAATGGAAGATGAAACATAGGCAGTGGCAGGGTGCAGCATGTTTGAAGGAATAGTTTAAAGCACTCAGACACATGGCTGGGCTCTGAATTAGCTCTAACCATTCAGGAAAACATAAGTAGCTATTACAAAGACAGCTTGATAAAGATGTCCGTGCCATGTGCAGCAGCAGCAATAAAGAAAAAAAAAGTGAGTAAGATGCCTGTGTGTGTGAAGAAACAGGGAGCCTTGGAAGATGTTCTAATATCCCTGCAGACGAGCGTGGTAACACCTCCTGCGGAGTACTGTGCGTGCTATGGGTCATTTCTTTGTAAGAGACAAAGCAGTGATACACATGGGCTGGAGGGAACAGATGAAAGTGTTTAGTGGCCTGGAAGGCAGCTTCAGTACAGGGAAAGCTTTGGGGATCCTGGAGTTGCTGAATTACAAAGGGAAGGAATAAAGCTCAGCAGTGCAGAGAGCGCAGCAGCGTGCGGCAGAAACAGCAAGCACGGGCTGGGGGAGGCTCTGCAGTGCTGGAGATGCTTGGAGGCAGCACAGCAGGGAGCAGAACCCACCTCACAGGGCTCTCCTCTACCTGACATTGCTGCCAGGTCAACACACAGCTTCAGTGGTTTGTTAGACTCCACGATGATCTCGTGTGGCAGCAGAGGGATGGAGATGATGCGGGGTGTCACGCTGGAGCAGCTGAGGTGTTGTCTGAGTCGTGCTGTGTTGGCTTTCACTAAATCTGTTCCAGTGCCCCTGTCCCTGTGTTGGTGCCAAAGTGAAAGGTTCCATGGTGTCTCGTTTTGGATGGGGAATTAAAGCACACTAACCTTGCTGTGTCATTTTGGTCAATAAATGTTCTCATCCGGGAAAGAATAGAATGCACTATAGAAAACCATGCAAATAAACAACAAACTGTTGTGTAATATAATGAAAATGTGTCATCATTCCATGAAATTTACATGCAACAACTGACTCTTTGTATAACACATAATTAACCTGGGGATCCCCACTGTGAGTGGCATTATGAAGACAAATACCTCACTGAGATTTTTTAAAGTGGATTTGACACTCTGAGTAGCATCTACATTTACATTAGCCAGGATAAGTACCATAAATCATCTTTTCCAAGGCATGTGATGATCACCAGCCAGGATTAGAAAATTATTTTACAGCCATTGTGAAATACGGCCAAACTGGGTAAATTCATAGCTGATTAAAAGGCTTGGTTGGGCCAAGAGTCTGCTTACTTTTCTGTACATCAGAATTATTTATAGAGGCAAACTTTTAAGTGGAATAAGAGAGGAAGAAAAGTCATCCAGGGATTAGGCTGCCAATTTAGGACTTGAAAAATTTCAGCTTCTTGCTTTCCCAAACTGCTTTTAAAAGCTAATTCATTTGACACAGATTCTGAGACATAGCCTCACCTCACACTTAATCTCCAGATACCTCAGGCTATAACCTGTGACTTGTTCCATGTTCCACAGAGTTCAGATAGCAGGGAAAGGAACATATGTGAAAGGAGGTAATGGTGAGACTACTGATGAATTTTCAAGGCACTATCAGATACCAGTTGGAGATACTGGAAGCATGGGGAAGAAAGGTGCTTTCTTGAACAAAGCATTTGATAGCCTCCAATAACTGGTAATTGCTTTATTTCCTTGCATTGCCTCAGAATTCCTATGTAACTTGAACAGTCCCTAGTTCTGTTTCTTGGCAGCTTAAGTGTCCTGGAGCAGCATTTATTTTTCTTTAGAAATTAGCATGTTTTGGGGTTTTTTTTGATGTGTTTTTGTTTGCATGTTTTTTAATTATTATTATTATTATTTAAAATAACAGCATTGCCTATGCCCTGGTTAGATCTGCTGTCAAAAGATTGCTCTCTGGACTGTCACATCTTCATTGGATGGTACAGGCAGGCTTCTCCTCCTCAAAACTGTCTGCAACCCTCAGATAGGAACTTGAGACACTCCTGATGCTGTTACTGTGAAATAGTGCAGATTCCACTAAAGTGTGCAGTTCTGACCTGGCCTTCACTCAGCCTCTTCAGTCCTGTTTGAAAAGACATTGTGGGACAAGGAGAAAGATTGTTCAGTGTCTGCAGAGAGGGATAAGCTTAGTCCAGGTTCATCCAGGGCCTAAAATAGGTCCCTAGCATGTCACAAGGAAATGAATGAGACAGAAAACCAATGCACTACTCAATTTTATTGGAAAGCAAGAACTCTGCAAAGAATAGCATCTTTCTACATGGTTTGTCTGCATAGGTGGAAAATATCCTCATTTGTCATTCTCTTTTTGTTCCTGACATGACCACCCATCACAATTATGGCCCACATAAAAAACAAACAAAAAACAAAAATAAAAACCAAACCAAACCAGAAAAACAAACAAACAAACTACAACCCAGACAAACAAACAAAAAAACCCAAACAAAAAAATGTGCTATTCCCTGTCCAACTACTACCTCAGTGGGAGTCTTTGAGGAGATGGGAAGTTAAATCCACCCCTGCCTCCATCCTGTGTAGTTTGCAAATTGTTGGCATAAAACATTAGTAGCAGTGTTGCAGTAGAGTGGTCAAGAAAAGAGAGAGCTCAGGTGCAACACTAATAAAATTTGGCTCCTCCAACTTGACATATACTGAGTTATGGGAGATGATTAAGGAAGGAACAAAGGATGCTGAGGAAGGAACAGAGAAGGAAAAGAAATTTAGGAGGGAGAAAAGGGTGGAGGAAAACAGCTGTGGAAATACTGCACGGGAAAGGTGGAAATGTGTGGAAATGGAAATGTCAGACAAATAGCTAGTTGGAAAGAAGGAAAAAACCTTTTCCCACAATAAAACTGGGGAATTCATAACCTAAATAACTGGTTTTTATAGAGAAATTTTCTAAAACTTCTGTTTGTTAAATCCCCAGTTCTTCTATAAGCAGTTTGTCCAGGACTCTTTCTCCAGCAGAGTGGAAGGAGAAGGTATTTCATCCTCTCTTTCAGTCTGTTCCTTGAACTGTGTTGCCTATGACATATATGCCTTTTAATAATATAAAAGAGTCAATTTGAATAATTAAAACAATAATTACTTCTGTGCTGTTGAAGTTTGCTCAGCCAAAGCACCAGCTGAGCTCAGCAGAAGTTTTGTGAGGAGATTCAGAGCAAGTCAGGCCTTTTCTCCTCACCATGTGGGCAGGCAGATGTAATGAGGACAGATGTGCAGAGCAAGGCACAAGTCCCCAAGGGTGCCAAGGTGGTCAAGGTTGCCATTAGCTTTCTTCTTGTTATCATTCCTCTGTATCAGCATCCATTGACCTCAACAACCCTTTCTTCTTTTTCATCCTTTTATCTCTCCCACCCTTTTATCTCCTGTCTCTAACTCCAGTCCCTCTCATCTTTCTAGAAATTCCTGCTAGCCTGTTTTTTTTTTTTTCTTTGCATCTTCAGCCTTTTCCACTTGGTTAATCCTCTTGAAATGTTTTGGCCCAAATTCCCATCCCCTCAGCTTCAGCTTTTTTGCATGCCATTCCTGCTGCTGAGGGATCTCTGGGCCATGAGAAAACCTGGATTATTCCCTGCTGTCCTAGTTGTCCAAATATCCAGGTCCCCAGCAGGTGTCTGTGTATTTTCATTCACAGGGGTTGAAAGTACAGTAACCTTCAGGGCTGGCTCAAGCTAAAATTAAGGCTGAGACACCAGGCACCAAATGTTTCATTCAGCTCCCTAAATTTGTCCTCTAGAGCTTCCAAATGGTTTTGATTAGTATTCCAAGGGAGAGCTCACTGATGGAATTAGTGAGAAACCAGACTGTCAATTTATTTATACCCTGCCTTAGGGCATAGCCATTGTGCATGTGTAGAGCTGTAGAGATGCAGGGAATATTCTGTAAGTGTGTATGTATATGTGTTGACTGGAAGTGGGTTTGCAGGGAAAAGCTGTTGCCCCAAGGACTCAACAATGACCTAAAGCAAGAGAGGCCGCTGATGTGGCCGTGCTGAATGTCAAAAATCCCTTTTAGGAAAAAATTGATCCCTCTGAAATTTTCTCTCTACTTGTATTTATTAGTATCTCCCAGCTCTAATTTTACTGTAATTCTCATTACCCTTGTGGAGAAATCTCTAATTTAACTCCTGGAGTCTTTCCACCTCCTTCAACAATATCTGTGATACAAAACTATCACTGTCTTTGTCTCCTGGAATATTTAAAGCACATGAGTAATGAATAATAAAGTTTTTCCATTACATTGTCATTTAGCCTGGGAAATATTTTGAGGGCGAGCTGAGAGATATTGGAAGCATTTAGTTGTGGGTATTCATTTGATGCATCAGTGCCAAGCATGAATGAACTGGTTTTCCAGTACAATTTGATCAATTTTGTTTAGGAAAATTTGTATTGACAGTGTTGAGGCCAAATGATAAGTCTTTTATTCTTCTACCCCTGTTTTGTATTACAGTGGAAAATAAATATACCACGAACTTGGGCTGTTGTTAGGCATCACCTCCTCCCATTCTGTCTGTTGCAGTATGAAAATGTGAAAAGGGTTTAGGAAAAGTTTTTTAGCTCCATTACTCTCTATAATAGCCAGGAAACAATTAACCTGTTATCCCTTAACATGATGTCTGCAGGAGATTACTGCATGACAGAGCCCAAGGGACCAATTTGCGTTGTGCTGTGGAATGTGGTGCATCAAGCTGAAGCTGGTGCAGATTGCACTTTTGATGTAATGGAGAGCAAAACCTGTGTGCAGCTTTGAGCTGATCATTAAAGTAGGGTGGTTTAGTTAGCATGTTTCTGAGGCTGGACTAATTAGGACTGATGAGCTTATCTGCAGCTTTCTGGTGCAGGGGTGCTGCTTTCTCCTTCAGAAGGAGGAAGGATCCATGCCTGGATCCTTTTGGCATAGGAGGCTTTGCACCATGCTCCACTGGTCACTAAGATGTGACCAGAGGAGGGGACAGAGCTGTAAAGCCTTGTGCCAGGGAAGAAGATGGGGTCACTGAGAATCCAGGCTGGCAGGACACTGCAGGGGAGGTGCTGGCTGGCAGAGCAGCTCCCTCCTGTACAGCTGTGACAAACAGACCATGTACTGTCACCTGGTAACACCCAGACAGCTTCCCAGCCATGGAGCTGTGCTTCCTACAAGCTTCTCAACCAAACCAGACTGCATCACTTCTACCTTTCTAATTTTCTTCTTTCTTTTGTTTCTTATAGGATATTTTAATAAGTCTGAGTTGAAAGCACAATATTGAAATTTTTGCAGCTGGCTGTGCCACATGGCTACAAGGGAAATGCCTGGAGGTCAGGCTTCCCTTTCAGTAATGCAGGTGGGACTGATTATTAACCACTACACCAGGTCCTGGCATTGCTGGCAGATGCCATCAATAACATTAGTTCAACATGTCAGCTCTGTCCCCAGCTCCAGTTTAATGGCAGTCGTGCTCTGCACCTCCAGCTCCTCCCTCTACTGAGGACGGAGAAAGGAGACAGAAAATTGCCTGAGTTAAAATAAATAGATGTCCATGTTTGAAGTGAATAAAGTATGCTAACAGGCAATCCTCTGGCTGAGTTTCTAGCTGTTACTCCTGAGCTGTCTAATATCAAAGCAATGTGGGTGCATTGTAGAGCAGCTGACTTCAGTGCATGAACAGTTACTGTCTTAGGCTTCTGAGGTGTGTTATAGTGTTAATATTGTTATTATTATTGTTTTGCTCATAGTTTCTTAAGGTCTCTCCATATCCTGAGTAAAGCTCTAGGGAGTCATAAAGCCACAGGCTGAGTTTCAGCTCAGGCACTGTTTGCATCTCCCTGATAGCTGTTTAGTATGTTGCCTTAATCTTGGAAACAAGACCCTGAGATGCACCCCAGGGAAAGCCTCAAGATGTTCTTTGTATTTTTTGCCCCTGAGAAAATAACACTCTTGCTGTGGAAATGACATCTTTTTTCTCTGAAATGTCATCACTTCTGCCTGCTGGTTGTAACTCTGCCACACTAAAATATCTTAAATCTTTTAAAGTAAAATAATAAAACATTTAGGAATCTATTCAGAGTTGCTGAGCATCTTTATTATTTTGTGTTAATGACCCTCAGTTCCTGTAAACTCCCTCCATTTTTGTTTTTCTTATAAATTATTGCTAAACTTTTTTGTACCCATATCTTGCTTGGCAAAGCTTGCAGTAGAGGTGAATAAGAGGAGAGTAGAAATGATGTTAGCATTTAACCACTGTGATAAACACGCTTAAGAGAATGTTCAGAGGGCAAAAGTCAGTTTTCCTGGGGCACCAGACCCTGCCTAGCTCTGAGGCTGTTCCCTCAGCTGGAGTGTGCTCTTTTGAGCAGGTCCTTCCTTGTCCAGCCACTCAGAACATGTTTGAGTTCTGGATTATGTTCATCATAACTATGGATTCATGCTTTGCTCATAGGGCCTCAGAAAAGAAACTGAATATCTTGTCCATAGGGAAATGTACTTGTGATCAGAGAGGGTGGTTTTTATGCCAGATGATATTTGCATACTCTGGACCTGCTAGAGAGGAAGTTATGGTGGTGCTGTGCAAATAGTTTCTGTCCTCTAACAAAAAAGTATCAAAAAACTCCTCAGGAGAGCTTCAGACATTTATGTGTGAAATCTCTTCTTTCTTCCATCCACCTGTGTGTTTTTGACTCTGAAATAATCTTCCAGCCATACAGAGTTGCTCAGACCCCAGGATCCCAAAGCATTTTACAAAAATAACTTTGCATAGGAAAAGAGCAGAGCTCTGTCCCCTGTCATGGATTACTGAACACATTATATTTTATAATATAAATTATAATGTGTTCAGTACCCATGAGATGCTCACTAACAAATATCTAGTGGAGAGTGATGTGCAGCTCACACCATGCTTAAGGCCAAGGCTTATTCTGGACTCCTGAGAGTTGCTAAGGAAACAGCCTGGGGATGGAGCTGGAAGTCTCTCAGAAGCTTGGCTGCAGAGATGTTTTTTTGCTGCAAAACCACACAGGGCTGTTATTGGCAGAGGCAGCAGCTGGTCCAGCCCCTGATGGGTGATGCAGTCTCTAAGTGACAAAGATGAGGGACTCTGCAGTTTTAGTTTCTCTTTGGTAAATCTGAGCTTTGTCTCCTGCCCTCCTCTCACCAGATGCATGAAACTGCCATCAATTACACTGACTTACTCTGATGCAGGGCCTTGGTGTAAAACCAATTACAAACTATTCACAACCAGCAAGGATCCACAACTTGGAGAATTCCTCTCTTGAAAGATGAAGTTGGTAATCCAGACCCTTTTTGTGCCACTAGCTTTTAACAGACTGAGAAATTCCTTAGAGGTGTTTGTTATTTTGCAATTACTTTGCAATTGATTTTCTTAAAAAACAATTCATAACTTGTTAAAGATCTCTTCCTCCCTTTTCTCCCCTTGTCCGGTTCCCTTCTCCATCTTTGCCACTGCCTAATGTTTATAATCACAGGACTTAATTTTTTTCCCCACTACTTAGGTAGACAGCTCCTCTACAGAGAAAAAGAAAAACTGGATGATTTGTAAAAGTGAATTTACAGTCAGATTCTCCTGGGGTCCGAGTCTAATTCTCACAACAACATCTGAAAATTTATTTGAGACGTTTAAACTATTTGCCTCTGTTTCCCCTGCTGTAAAACAGAGGCTATTTTAGGATAGCTTCTGTAGACCATGTGCTGTTAATTAATTTACAAATGATTCTGTAGGGGGAACTTCCATATGTAGAAATCATGAAACCTTGTGCTTCTCTCCATCAGGGCCTGCAGCTGGGAACGCAGGAGCTGGAGGAGATGGGAAGCAAGTTTTGCCTTGGTTTGCTGATTCTGCACCTCAAATCCCTGCCCTGCAGCAAGGAGCTGATGGCTCAGGCAGCACTCCTGCTGGATCTGGAGGAGGAGATCACAGACCGGGCACAAAGGTCAGTGACTCTCATACCCAGAGGGCTCTGCTGTGGGGATGGAGTTGGTGGGGTGTGTTTTGGGTTTAAATCTGCAGAAATCTCCTTATGGCTGAGATTTGTATCTTGGAAGCTGCAGTGTATGAGAGTAATTGGAATTGAGATGTAATTGACTCCCAAAGAAACTACTGAAACAGTGGGTCCATGCCCTGCAGCCATCCACGTGGAGAAAAAAGGTGAAAGAGAAGTACCTGTTCTCTGTTCATCAGTGATTTTCCATTTTCCTATCAAAACTGCTTACTGGAACATGGGGATGCTACTGCCCCAGAAAAATTCATCAGCAGGAAATATTTTGCTGCTCACTATCACATGGGGTTCTGTCCAGCTCACATCCTCCATAGAGAGGATCTCTTATAAGAAAGGCATTATCTAAGTGCTGCACTGTAGGGAACAAGTATTGCAGATTATAAAAGGACACTGATAGCACGATTTAGAAATTGTGGGCCTCACACTGCAAGTATATTCCTATAAATTCTTTTCCTCACTGCATGGAGTCCTTTAGTCATTTAGAGCATAGATTTATGACTTTTTGATGGACAGAAAGTTTTGATCCTGCTGCTTATTTAGGACATATTTTTCCAAATTGCAGAATTAATTTACTTGCTTCCTATGTTCAGTGGGGGGTATTTAAGTGAATCTGCCCCATTATAAGTACAAGAGGAATCTGACCTGGAAAAGTGTCTGAGTATGAGAGCATTCAGCTTGAATTTGAGATGAAGCAGAAATACATAATTTCTCTAGGCCGTCATCACTTGTTAGTGCTATGTGCATCACATATGTTTGCAAGAATGTTTTTCCAAGACACATGGAGAAAGAAGACTTAGTGATGTGACATGATTTGAAGCTCCCCGATGGCTTTGTCGTCAAAGAGCTCTCTCAGCTTCATCAATGAACATCAAGTTTTTCAGTTGCAGAAATACCCCTGTAATTTATAGCAGACTTCCCGTCTCTCCCCTGCAGGAACATTTACCCAACATTAGCACCACCTGTTCCTCATGCCAAAGCCCATTCTTGCAAGCTTGTTCACAGTTTTAAATGTTTATGAGGGACGGTTTAAAAAGAGGGATAAAATGTAGAGACATTCCTTTGGAGTAGCTGTGCTCACTTGTAGTGTGAACATATAGATGAAGCAATTAAGGTGGATGCTAAACACCATTCATGTTGTGGATAGCCATCCAAAAAAATTATTGCTATGTCATTAGAGAGAGCTGCTGGAGCCTGGCTAGGTGGATGGTTTTGGAATATAAATCAAACTTTTGAGCTGGAGTTAGAAGGACCTTTGCATGAAAATAATGTATGGGAAGAAAAACATCAAACCCTGACTTCTCTCAAACATTGACAAAAAGCCATCTGGTCACAGTAACTCAGTGAGGATTTTCTCTGATCTTTGTAGCCTTCTGTTACTTTTTCCTTTAGCTGACTTTATATTAATGAGAATTCATTCTATTTATCCAATACTGTGTGGTAGTTGATCACTACAGAAGGAAGATTTCTAGTGACAAATATTTTTAAAGAAGTTAACAAAAAATAAAAGTTCTCTTACTTTGTAAAACTCCCATGTGTCCTCAGTAGCTGAAAGCAAAGTCTTCTACCTCTTCAAGTTTGCCCAGCAGTAGTGAGCACCTCCATGGCATCCAGGAATGAATGTCATTGCTAAAAGGCAATTGATAGGTAGTTGTTAATTTTCACTTCACTGAGAGTAATTGCAAGTTTGTGAAATTTTTTCTAATTTGTTACCATTTGCAGACCAGGTAAGCAGTTGAATTGATAATCCCACCTAGATTGCAGGAGCTGGTTGCAAAAGGCTGTATGAAGGGAGATGCAGGGACCAAAGTGTTGGCTAGTATATTCTCTTTAAGAAAAAATAATTCATGGAAAATGATTGTGCAGCATATTGATTCTGATTCAGAAAATTAGTGTTTTCCTCCCATGTTTCTCTGAGCTTAGCCAAGAGAATTCCATGGTTTGGTTTTAGTGGGAATGTTGGAACCAATGGAGGAGTGCAGAATGCAGAGGGCTCACTGATACAGACAGGAGGGCAACTATTTCTACATCCCTCTCTCTACTCACAGGTTTTGGAAAAAGAAAATATATTCTTTATCAAAACATTTCTCTGGAGAAAGCAGAGGGGTGACAGTCTAATATTAATTTGTAAATATTAAGTCTAATCCAGTTCTGTGAGGTAGCACCAAAACCTTGCAGTTTTACTGCAGGTATATCATGACACCAATGGAAATTACACTCTGCTGCTTCCTAGGATAGACCTGTGGGTTTGAGTGAAATGTTTGTAGTTTTAAATAGTTCTGTTTTCCTGTGTGGTTACCAGAAAAATGCACAGTATCCTTGCATGCTTTCTATACTTTGCCTCAGAAAGTGTGAGTAGGTGTGAATAAAAATACTCACATTTCTGTGTACCTTTGCCAAAGCAAAAGCAGATTTGGGGATCCTTCAGGTGTAACACAGGAAACGTTCTGGGCGGTCACTTGGTGAATTATTTTTCTTAAATGCTTTAAATAGTGAACAGCAGTGTCTTTTGAACAGCTTACAAGCTATCCCTGTTCCAGAAGTCTGCAGTGTCCTGGTCCCAGGAAATGATATGCATGACAGATATTTAAGTGGGAGGCAATAGCTAATGTTTTCTGGCAAAGGAAAATGTGTCCCAAAGACTATCCTGCTGATGAGTCTAGAAAGAGATACAAATATGGGTGAGGCTTCCCATAGCAGTATTCACCAATATCAAAAGAAAAGATTAGTATTCTTCAGCCTGGATGAAAACACGAGCTTTTCTTAGTTGTTACGGTTTTGTTTTGTGGAAATCAAGCAGAAATTAAGCTGTGAGCAGTGTGATGTATTGCACAGTGCTGATGTTAAATACATCTATCTCAATCTAATGTGTTTTCTGTGTACGGGTTTCTGAGTGCCCATCTCTGTAATACTCTGGGTGACAGGTCAAGCTGTGGAACAAGAAGTTAATCCAGCACTGGATAAAGCTGACTCCCAGATGAAATGTCTCATTGCAAAGGTACAGAGATCAAAAGCTGTGGAGCCAGAGATCTCTTCTGTTGTGAAATCCCTGCAGTTCATGTCCTGCATTTGTCTCTCTTTGCCCTGGTGTCTGCTGTGCGTGGCACTGACTTGGCATCTCAGCATCTCCCTCCGACAGCAAACATTTTCACCTGTCAAGGTTCATAACTGTTTGTGTCCTTTAATTTTCCTCTTCAGGCTCTCTGTGCTCTGGGTGTGCTGCAGCCTGATTCTCTCACCACTGCTGAGAGGGATAAAGGAGCAGGCTGGACCCTGCTTCCCTGGGATAAACTATTTGCTGTGCACTTTATAGAGCTCTGTCAGAGCCAGTGGTCAGTAAATTGGAGGCAGGTAATAGCTGTCAGTGAAGTGCCTGCTCTGATGGAGGCATCCTGTGAGAATGGGGATTTCTCACACCAGATCAAGTCCATTGTGCTCAGTGTGCTGTCTCTAATGAGCCAGAGAAAGGTGGAAGAAGCCTTTAGCAGACCTAACTAAACATGGTTTGGTGCACAGACAAGAATTTCTTCCTGTTCCCACTTCACAGTCTGTCCTTCCCCTAAACTGTCAACTGCAAAAGGAATCATTCACAAGCATGAGTGGGGCAACACTTGGAATAAGTTCTCAGCAGAGGCAGTGCTACCTCTGAGAATAACCAAGAGGGGCTGAACTTCCACCAGTGGGGCTGTGTGGCTAATGGGACAGTAGAGTATTCTCCCTAAACACATGATGTCCCAGGATACCAAGAGCCTAACAGCTCTGTGTCCCTGTTTTCAACATGGCAACTGTCTCAGGAACATGCTAAATATGGAGAAAGTACAAGATGCAGCACAGAAGATGCATTAGAGCTACAATGTGTGATGGTGAGGAAGGAAGGTTAAATTGCTCCAGGCATTAGGTGGTCTTTTAATTATCAGCCTGTGCTTTTGGGACACATCATATTGACTCTCACATTCAGGCACTATCACCCTCATGTTACACAAAACCTCTGTAGGGACTTAGTTGTTGTGGCTTTCCTTTTCACTAATGATATTTGGGTTATTTTCTTCGTTTATTCAATGAAGAAAACAACCCTATTTTCCACCAGCAATGAATAGGTTTCATCTTATAGATCATTCTGACAAGATCAAAGGCCAAATATGTGGAGAATTTTCTGGGCTTTGCAACCTCTTTCAACAAACAAAGACATGTGTCAGGTGTTTATACAAGCAATTTATTCTGCCCTTTCTCAAACCTGGCCTTATAAAACAGTATTGCCATGCCCTATGAAGAATTACTGATGTTTCCAGCATCCCACCATGCCTTACAATCAATTCTGGCATTCAGAAGCTTTCTGTGGGGAAAGTGAAATGCGGCTTGTACTTCGGACATCGTGGTTTTTTATAATAGTTTTCATGCCTCATTTCCTATAAAAGTAATTAAGTTTTAAGTTACTGCTGTCCAGGTAGCTTCACATTTGTCATGACCACAAGGAGGATGGGAAGTGACTGTTCACATAAAGCAGGTTTGAGAGAGACAAGGAACAACCCCCTCCCTCTCCAGTATCCTTCCCTTCTTCCTTGTGGTTTAAACTGATGGCATGTTCCTTAATTTTCTTTTTTCCCTGACCTCCAGGTTGTGTTAGGAAATGTTTTGCATACACTGCAGCAATTGCAGCCATTTGTTCATGAGACATCTCCGGTGTTGAGACAGAATTTTGTGAAGTCATTTTCTGCTGACTCAGACATTATTTATCTCCTGTGTTTCTTCATCATTTCTTACCTTTCTTGAGCACAGCCAAATCTCTTTCCACCCCAGATGGTAAATATCTCTAGCTCTGCTATTAATCAAAAGCAGAAGGCTTAATCATTTCTCTGTTTCTTTGTCCATGTGTAATCTCTTCATCTTCTCTACAGTGAGCAGAGTTAAATTGGTCAGTGTAGGGATGGCAAAGCCAGAATTGACAAGAGGGATTTGCAGATCATTTGGAAATGTGTCTGCTGTTCTTCTATACCACATTGATGCACCATCATGATCCTGGATAGTATTGAACTGTTGAATCTCCCATCTTTTCACTATAATGCACTTTCCCCTGATTATAGCTGTGCAAGCAATTTCACTCATCTTTTAAACTGTGTGGCCAAAAGGTGATTCAGATCAAATGAAAGTGATTTTGTTGAAATGAAGCAAACAACAAGAAATGCAGCTGGAGCAAAGCATGCTCACTTAATTTGAGGCATCCTTAGTGCATCTTTGAATAGCAGAAATGTGGTGTTTTATCCACATGCAGTAATGGAAAATTGTTCCCCTGCCTGGTGGGATGGGTCTTCCTATTCTTACAGGTGAATGTGGGTATCAGTGCTATATTGTTTTGGTTGTACATGCTGAAATTGCAGCTCAAGGGTTTAGGTGCAAGACAGACCTCACCCTGCACTGCACCCCATCCCCTCCCAGCTCGGGTGTAGCAGCAGTCACAGTGTCCAGTTCTGGGGCAGAGTGGACAGCTGGACTCTGGGGAGCCCTCTGACTCATGGCTGAAAATGAAAGTGCTCTTTCATCACTTACAGCATCTAACCACAGCAGGAATTATTTGACCAGACTTGATTCAGGTTTTTATTTGACTGGAGTTCCATTTTTCTTTAAGTAAAGATTTGGTGCATTTTTAACCTTGATCATCTGTAGACATTAAATACCTTGTGGCAGCTTTCAGGAGAGGAGGGTGTTTATTGATTCTATTTTTTTGCTTAGTCACAAATTTTATTGCTGGTAAAGGAATCTGAAATTTCTACTGTTATATGAGCATCTCTGAATGAGGTATTTCTGTATTTGGATGCTGGAGAGAAAAGTGCTGTGGGAATGCATTTACCTAAGTAAGCCACACTACTTTGTCACTTTGGTGCAGAACATGGGGCAAAAGGGGTTTCTATAATGCATTTCATAAAACACTTGTGAGAGCACAGTCTAACATTAATTCAGTATGACAGGTGTGAGAGTGGCTGAAGCTGGGCTTTGGCTTCAGAGCAGTCTTATGTTGCTGTAACCATTTAGGATCAGTTCAGGAAATGTTTTAACTCCTGACTGTTTTATAACACTCTCCAGCAATCTTTCACACTGGTGTTGCAAAAGAGTGGTACCTCCTTACACCCCCCTGGTCTATCTAAACAATTTCTGCCTCTGCTACTGTGAGCAAAAAACCTCAGATTTCAAGTTTGAATCTCTTACAGATTTTAGATTTTATTGTTTTTATATGCCTCGATAATCTTGCTTTCAAAATAAAAATGTGAATTTTTTTCTGTCCACCCCTTCATCCTTCTTATCCTGCTCTCTTCTGTGCCTCTCCTTTGTTATTGTGAGAATACAAGCCCAGAGAATTCTTTGGAGATTCAGCCAAGCAATGCAGCCTATAATGAATATCTTTGGTATTCAGAAGGCTTTCATGTAGCTGTTCACAGGTGAGCCGCTGAAATTCAGCAACTTTTCATTAACACTTTCTAGAGCTGTCCCTATTTTCCTCCTATTGATTTTTATTATTATTATTATTCTGAAATGCCTTGCAAGCTGCTCAGCTTCTGTTGACTGCTATCAAATGCCAGCTCCAGTTATACCATGCTGGATATAAGTATTCATGCTCATTTCAGAGGTAATTAATTTATCCTTTTTCAGCTAATAATAGCAATTTAAATAGATGCAGAAAGAAAGGAGAGGGAAAGAGCAAATGGGAAGAGAAAGAGATCAGAGAAGGAACTTCAAACATGCACAGAAGCACTGCTTGCTATTGTATCTGTCTGAGGTTATTCAAATTACCATACTCACACAGATCTGACTGGACTACAGATAATGAACTTGTATATACCCAGCAGAACAAATGGGCTCTGCAGTGCCCTTTCTGTGAGGCATATTGCTATGGTGCTGTCTGGCATTAGACATTTTGGTATTGATTAGGAGCATTTGTATTTCTGTGCTGCAGTCTTTCTCCCTTAAGATCTAACTTGAAATATGAAAGCCACTGGGGCCCTTCACATGCTGATACAGAAAAAGAAACCAGAGGGTTATCAGGGGTTCAGAAGTTCCCATTTATGGAGCATTCCCCAAAGCATTGTGAGGGGTGCACTCTTTTCTCTGGAGTGGCCTTTATACAGACCAGGACACTGCTGACACCAGAATAATATAGATGTTTGGGTTTTTTTTCTAAGAGGATGCAAAGGGTAATGGGAGAATGTCTGTTTAGACTATTGATCATTTTGAATGCAGACAGAGGTGGGATTTCAGATTGAACATGTCACAGGTCTAGTGCTGAAGAGATAGGTTCAGAGCACTATATATAGCCTTATGTAGACTATATCTATACTGCAGCAGCAGCTGAACACCAGTTGCATTAGATTTAGGGCTCTGGCACAAAATCAGGAGGAGAAAACTTTGTCAGTGCAACTCTGCTGGTGGTCCCTGTCCTTTGTTTTCAGCTGTTTGACATTATTCAAAGGATATGGATGCCCAAGGCGTAACTGTAGTGGGAGTCCTTGTGTCTTTGTGGGGGGGGGGGGGGGAACCATAGATAAACACTAAGGTTGTTTCAAGGATCTTGGTTATTTAGTGTCTCCTTGTGGAACTTTTCCAAATGGTGTTCCCAGAGTCTCACAATAACTTGAGACTTGTGGAAATCAGAGAACAGTCAGATTTTTCATACCAGTACATGCTACAGCAGCTTCTTTCAGGCAGGCAAAGCCATGGAAGGAGTGAGCAGGATGGTAGGTGAAATGTACTTCCAACCCTTTAGAAGTAAGCACGTTTTTTGGGATGTTGTGTGTTTTCCCCTCTTCATTGCAATTGTCACTTCAGTTGACCTCTGCCTAATCTGTCCACAGCTCCCACCAGAGCTTTTTGAAGAACACAGTCATAGAGGTGAAAATTAGACTGGCTGAGGATCAAAATAGACTTTTCTATCCCATGTGCTGGAGAGTTAATCATGTGGCATAGAACACAGGAGCAAGAGACTTAGATCTGGATTACCTGGATCAAAAGCTTTACCATGTGGCATTCTCACCCCTTGAATCCAGCACAGTGGCTCAGATGTCCAAGATTCACAGAACTTAGAGGCAAACCAGAATGAATGCCAGTGGTTTGTGAGCTTCTACAGAGCAGAATGTCTCCCCATCCAACAGCAGCATCAGAGGCTCCAGTCCTGCAGGATGTGGTGCTGAGAGTAGCAGTGCATACATTGCCACTGTCTGAAGTAGGTTTTCCTGTCATGGGTGAAATACAGGGCTAGAAGGAGCCAAATCCCCTGTAAAACCACCAGTGGGATCCAGTT
This sequence comes from Peucedramus taeniatus, assembly GCA_013400575.1. Taxonomy (NCBI): domain Eukaryota; kingdom Metazoa; phylum Chordata; class Aves; order Passeriformes; family Fringillidae; genus Peucedramus; species Peucedramus taeniatus. The sequence continues at coordinate 366,120 of WBNO01006359.1, forward strand.
TTTCACCAGAAGTTTGTACCTGTATAAATTATTCAGACAATAAGAGCTAAGGAGTCCCAAATGGATTTGATTTAACAACCCTCATAGTCTCATTGTGTCCCCATTGCTACCTCCTTTCTCTGCAAAGAGAAAATAAGAGCAGAGGTTTCTGCTTTCGAGGTAAATGCTGTGTTGCAAGTCCTTTTGGTCTGGTGCCCAGCCTGCAAATGAGAGTCTGACCAGGTCTCCTCTAGTGTGTGACAGTGTACAGCTGCTATCTAGGAGCTTATCAAAAACTTAGCAAGACAAATAAGAGACTAAACAGTTAAGGGGATAGAGAAGGCAGAGAAATTCATAATTAAAGCTGTCAAGTCGCAGTAAAAGGAGCACATAGCCTGGAAGGAAAGTGGGTGGGCGAGCAAAGTGTCATATTTGCAGGTGAAAGTTGGCACTTGAACAGCATTTTAAAGCACTCCAAAGCCACCTCCACTGACATCTCAGCTGCATTGTATATTCTGTCAGAGGCTCTGGCTGCTCAGTGTATTGTGGCTGTGACTCACACACAGACCCTGCCTCTTGCTGCCTCACTAGATCCTGCACAGAGAGACAGGCAGAGGTATTGTGTGAGACAGGAGATAAATACGTGCAGGTTGTTGTTCCAGGCCCCAGCACACACGTGCACCAGAGTGGGTGAGTGCTTATGCACAGAGGTACAAATGTGAAAGCCAATCCCTCCAGCCCCTGATAATTCATTGTATTCTCTCAGAAACCATATGGATTTATTAGGATGTGTATGTTTAACGTGATGTTGGTAAAAAGAACTTATGAGAATTAGGCTGGAGCAGAGAGTAGAAGGATGTGAGGGGGAAGATGCACATGAAATTAATACTTAGCCTTTTTTTTTTTTTTTCTTTGTTGTCTGGAGAGGAAAAATGTACTCAAGCTTAACATCCCAGATCCTATTCTTATAAATGTAGGGAAAATTCTTTTTCAAGTACAGCAACTCCCTCTCAGTACTGATGGAGCCCCACCTGTATCTGGCCATGGTCACTCTGTAGCACTTAGCAATGCAGCCCAGCCAAAGGGATCTTCACCAGTCCAGGACAGAGCACTGCCACTTTCTTATTGATGTCACAGTGCAATGTGAGAGGTGTGGGGCTGATTCCAGGCTGGAACAGTGCAGATGGATCTGGAATGTGCTGGAAGGGCTCAGTGTGCACATGGGGGTGGGGATAATGGGAAAGGAGGCCAAGATTCATCAGCAGAACTCTATGGAAAATTGGCTCTGCTAGAATTGGATTGGGATATAATGGCCAAAACAAATGGAAAGCCTCACCTGTTTCTTGTGAACTTTCCTTTCTCAAGGAAAGATTGTCACTTCCTTCTGCTCTTGTGTCCCTGGGAAGATGCTGAGGGTGTAGGCTGCTGCTGCCTGGACCGTGAGCGCTAAAGGAAATCATCATGCCAGGGCAAGGGCTGCTGTCAAAGCTGCAGGGAGAGACAGAACAGTGTAAGAGGAAAGAAAAGCATTCTCTGTGTCTCTGTTTGGGGGTATTTTCTCTGTTTCCTCCCCCTGGGCCATCTCCCATTCCTATTTCTATTTGTTCTTGTTAAAATTTGTTTTTAACTGGAGGAAAATGTAAATTTCTGGAAGGTCAGATTTCATTTTTTTAAGTAACAGTAGCATGCTTTCTGGTTAGACTTTCAAATATACCCCTAACCATTTAAAAATACTTAATCAGCAGCTTTATCTATGTCCCATTATTCACCATTTAATCTATAATGGCTTCCTTTTAAGTGTTAACAGTTACTTACTACCTTAAATCCCTATTTAAACATGAATTTAAGGATTTGGACTTGTAAGGGAGAATAAGCAATAAAAGCAGCTGAATGCCAGAACAAGATTCTGCTATCAGGTCAGTATGATCAGAAATTAGGAATAACTTGAAGAATAGAAAGCATCTGTTCTCTATTTCTGTGTCTAATCTGTTTGTTCTGTCTAGCCTTCCCAACATGTTTTTACATCACACTCTGTACTTGAGAATTATTTTCTGAAGATGCCATTTTATAGCACCCTCCAAAAAGCACCAGCATCTCATTAAGATAAAAGTCCCATGCAATTCAAAGAGAAAGCAAATACCCATTCCAAGGGATAAAGCTCTGCCTCATCTTCCATTGAACTGCAGGGGGCAGCCAAGAATTTGGGTAAAGTGTTGCTACCCGGATTTAGCTCGTCAGGCTTTTCCTGGAATTCTTATTTTTTGTTCTAGTACACAACTTGTGTTTTCATCTATGAAAAAGTGAATCATGAGAGAGGATGTGCTGTAGTACTTTAATACAGTCAAGTGTCCTTTCTGACAGTGCTCTGCACTGGAGATTTCAAAGAGGGATGCAGCCACTTGCCATAGTGGGCAACTGCAGAATGCCCCTATCCCCTGGGGGAATGATTTTCTATCTCCAGGCAGTGATTTATTTATACCTGGGAACACGAGAATTTGTAACATTTTTTTAATAATTATAATAACAATAATTCTATCTAATGAAATGTTCCAGTGCTCTCATTTTCTGTGTAACTTACTAATGATTTTTGAATCTTGCATTGCTCCTCGCTGCTCCCTGCTATCTTGTGAGTTTTATAGATGACCTGCATGTTGTGAGGAAAGAAAATATTTCCTTTCATCCACTGCTCTTTCACCTTTGCAAATGCAACTTTATCCTCCACTGTAACAGAATAATTGAGAGTGCCTAAATTGCCAGGCATTTTGTAAACAACTATCACCTCCCTTCTCATGCATCTAGTCATGAAAGAGGATAATTTTTTTAAATCTTATGCCTCTAACTACTTTTATCACCTACTTTGGACCCTGCTTATTTATGTGGTATATTTGAGATATGGAAAACCAAGAATTCAGAATGGGTTTTCTAGGGAAAGTGTAATATATTTTAATGTAGCAGTTTTGTAATATTTTTAGTGTTGTCTGTGGCCTTGCCACTGAGGTCTGTTCTTTTCAAGAAGGATAGTGTTCTCTTGGATTAATCAGCTCTATCCTCATTGGTTTTGATGAATTTTATTGGAGAAACCTTTTTACCTTTAAGCAGTTTTCTTGGAGGATTACTGGCCACAAATGAGGTTGGTGAAGGACATTAGTCTCTCATGTGCATGCCCATAAAGAGTGATGCCTTTTTTTAGACCTTTTAGACTTCAGTGTTAATGTGTCTGTCCTGAAGACAAAGCTTATTCTTACCTAAATATCCCAGAAAGGAAAGAACAGAAAATAGAGAAACAAGTGGAAGAGGATGTGATGCTGGTAGTTTGTGAGAGGTACAGAACAGAGAGAAAAAGAGGGAAAGTCCCTGTCAGAAGTGGATTTGGAAGGGTAAAGGCAGGACAAGGCTTAAGCCCTCTCCCTGCCTTCCCCTCAGCTCATGGGAGTGATTCTCAATATTACAGAACCTAATTTCAAGAACTCAGGATTAAAAAAAGGGTTGAGTGGAAATATAAATAATGGATTAGGCTGAAAAATTGGTTTAGGCACTTTGACAATGTCTCTGAGGTGTCTTTGCCCCTTTCAAGGAGAAACAGATTGGAGACATGAGATGCAGAAACATGGCTTTTGTTCACTTTTCTCTCTCACGTTTTAAAATCATATCCAAACTCTTTTTGTGCAATGTGCTGCTCATGATCAAAGACTTATCTCGGAGCAGGGAAAGTCCCTGGAGAGCAAGGCCTGAAGGCTAAGCCTGCAGTGCAGCTGGCTGTATCCCAGGCTGTTTGGGAAATCTGGTCATGCATGACCCAGCATCTGCTGATCCAGTGAAGTGGGGAGCAGTGTACCCCTTGTCCTTCCCTGACTTTTGCTCCCTGCTCCCTTTGCCAGCCCAGCTCCCTCTGGAGGCCGTGGTCCATCAGTTTGCCCTCACCAGTGCCAGGTTGTCTGTAAGGCTCTTCTGTAACACTGGATTTCCTGAATTTCCTCAGGAACTGAATACTCTGGCATAGAGGCTGGAATTTATCTGAGAAGGGATAATGGACAGGCACAGTTGAGCTCTTTGCCTTTTTCAGTATATTTTTCCTCATGTCTCTTTTCTGGCATTTCCATCCATTCACAGAGTGACTCTAATAGCAACCAGCTATTGGGAAAGAAGCAACAGAAAGATGTTCAGTGAAACTTCAGAGCTGATGCCCTGCAGGTATGACAGGAACAGCCATGAAAGCAGCATACCTGTTTGCATAGAGATCTCTCCTGCCTTGTGATGCCTTCCTGCCTTTGCTGCCTCCCTTGTGGGATGCTGGATTTGTGTGCCAAGAAGGCTGCTGTTAACACAGCTCAAACACCTCACAGAGAGCAGTGCCCTTGATCTGTCATTAAAAACGTCCTTGACACACTGTGGCATCAAGAGGAAGGCTTGTGATGCTAATTGCTGGCAGCACTGTTCTACCATGGATGTCACACAGAAAGCCCTAGTACATTTTGATTTAATTTTGAGAGAGGGAGGCTGGCTTGGTTTTGCTACTTCTTTTTTTTTTTATTATTATTTTTTTAAGAGTTTCCCCAAAGGGCATATGGCAGCTGAGAGGGTAGGGCTGTGATCCCAGGAAGGTGACTTTTCCATCCCTGTAGTTTCTGGTGGGCTTTTTTATTATTTTGTTTTGGTCTTTTTGTTGTTTAGTTTGGGGGAGTTTTGTCACTGAATGATGTTCCTGTGCACTCTGCAGCCTTGCAGGACTGTCCTCTCAGTTAGATTTGTGGGTAATGTAATCAGGCAGGGTTTTCAACTACTTCACAGCCTTTATACCTTCTGAGAGTCCAGCCTACCTCCATTTTCTCTATGGTGGTAGCAAAAGCTGGAGAGTTTCCCTTGTTCACACCTTGCTTTTACCTGTGCTCTGTAATGATTAAGACATGGGGAATATGCCCTTGTTTAGTCCCTGATGATGGGTCAAAAGTGGAAATTAATAAGACAGGAAATTTGTTTCTACTCTGCAGTCAGTAAAGGAAATTCACTGGAACTAAATTAATCATGAAACAGGCACAAAGAAGAGAACAGATTATCAGGGAATTAACTCATTAATTAGGTTCATACCAAAATTCAGAAAAGGATTTTCTTCAAGATAACCACTGAGTTCAAAGTTCAGAACGAGTTGGTCTTGGGGTACACACAATTTTATATCAGAATTCAGGTAAGGTTTTATTTTAGCCCAGCATTTGGCTGGTTATAATGGTATATCAGAAAAGCTGCAGGAAGGCATTCAGCAGCTGGCATCATCTAACCACAAAGTGTGAGGACAGAAGCTATTATCAGCCCGTTCACATCACTAAACTCTGGTTCCTGGTGTTAGCAGCAGTGTGGGAGCCCTCTCTGTTATGGCACCTTGCTAAATTTAGAGCTTGATTGCAAATCCTCCAGTCAATAGCAGCTGCTTGATGGTGAGTTTTTCCCCAAGCATGAGGGTGAGCAGAAACCACATGCAGATTTAAGTGAGATAAAGTGCTAAAACACCATCCTCCATGTGGCACTTCTCAGGACCCCCAGCACGCCCTCTTTGTTCCAGTTCTGAGCAGCAGGGTAGGATGGAGGTAAATTCCAGTGTGTTTCCAAGTAGATGGGGTTTGGCTGAAGTCTCCTGGCTGTTCTAATGGGAAGCTTCTCTCCATGAATCTTTCTTAGGCTGTAGCTTGAACTCAGGGTTAATTTAGGACCCACACAGCCCTATTCTTGTTAAATCAAGATTTATGCTGCCTGTCTTGCTCGCTGTGCTTTAGTGCAGGCCTGCTTGCTGCGCAGGTGAAATGTCTCCTTTAGTGCTGCCAAGTACAGGTACCCTGCTGAAGGGAATGGAGGGGAAAGGAGAAAAGAACTCTGTTGTTATTCTCTGCTCTGTGCAGCAAATCCTGCCAGGTCCCTTCACAGCCTTTGTGGTGAGACCTGCTGCCACCAGATGCCACAAGGTCCCTGTCCCTGGGCCGGGCTGGAGCAGAGGCCACGCTGCTGCAGCAGAGCTGGGATTAGTGTTGAGATTGGTTTCTGTAGCACGTTCTTAATGAACTAACAAACCAGAGCTAAACACTGGTTGAAATGAGAATGAATCCATGTGAGAAAGGCCCCCTGCTTCCTCACTTACCCTTTCCTGTCTCCTGCTTTCGCTGAGTCTCAGCAGGAACGCAATCAAACCGCGCTCGGGAACATCTGAGCTGCCTATTTGCCACTTAGGACTTCCTGGGTAGCGAAGTTTCCACATTGTTTATTTAGAGCTAAGTGTTCTGCTGGGTCTCTTCTCACCTTCTGTAAATAACAACTGTCCTCAAAATTCTTCAGGCTGATTACTGAGACTGACAATCTGTGTGTTTTGAGTTGCTGAGCCGTATTAATCTATAATATACTCTGGCCTGTGGATGGGAAAACTAATGCATTGAGGATGTCACAAAAGGTAAAAGCCAAAGGACTTAGTCTTTCTTTACACGTGAAGTAAAATACTTTGGTTGTGATGGGGATAAATTTCCCAGCAGCAGCAGCAGTGCATAAAGTGTTAGAGGAGTTTGCCTTTGAAATCAACATGATAGAGATTTTATAGCACCAGAACGAACTCAGTATTAGAAAAGATGAAGCACAGGGTTTTTTGGTTTTTTTTTTTTTGCCTACCTGTAGCTTGTCATGGTAAAGTTTATTCCACTTAATACAGGAATTGATGGCAGAAGGGCGAACACATATACGCAAAGAAAAATGATACCCAGGTCCTTCAGGCCCACCAAATGCATTCAAAAACTTCATTAACCATCTAAAAGTTTTGTATCTGGCAATGCCAGTTTTCAAGTGTCTTCTTTACAGTCATTGAGAGCAATTCATCCCATCTGTCTCACACACCTTTCATAGGTTCTGCTAATAGTAGGGTAACTAACTGGGGAGTGCTGTTTCACCAGCAGGAGAGGAAAAAAATAAAAAGAGAATGGAAGACATAGTCTAGGGCTGAAATCTCTTCTCCTTTCTCTTTTGGAGTCTAAACCCCTTCATATCAGAGTGTGAAAGCTGGAAATGCATCTTCTCACACCCAGTCTAAAACTACTCTCTAGCAGCCCTTGCTAAAATGCAGATGGGAACATAAACATGAGGTTTATGGCTTATACAATTATACAGAATTCAATCCAGAGTTTACGCTGTGGTTATTCAGTCCTGTGTAATCCACACCAGGCTGATAAAATATCAGCTTGTCCTGTGGTTGTGACACAAGGCAGTTGAAGACTTCTCTGTGCTTTGGAACAGAACAGTTAAGAAAGCAGAGTACACTTTCAGGGAGCAAAATATTTCTTCTTTGTGCTTTTAACACAGCAAAATGCTTTGCTGCTTCTTTGGTTTCCTTCCTTCAGTCACAACAAAGGAATGTTGGAAGTGGCTCCAGAGAAACAAAGCCTAGAAAAGAAAAGGGATTTAGAGAGAAGAGATTAGATGAGATTTGTAAGAAAAAGAATTCCCAGTGCCATATTCCCAGTTCAGTCTTCTGAAGGGGAGCCCTTTGCTCATGATTCACTTGGCAGCTCTGCCCAGAGTGGCCTCTCTCCTTCATCTCTGCTGCTGTAAACTAATACCCAGCCATAACAGCCCTGCCAAGCTTGGTTGCTGCTGATGTATTGTACAGAGCTTTCATTAATGTATTTGTGCCCAGCAGCTCATCAGTGAAAGCTCCTTCTAATTCCCTTCCTTCTGATCAGCTATGAACTTCTAAAGAGAAGGAGTGAGTTTGCAAGAGTGAAGTGACCTGTGATGCTCTCTTGGTGCAGCTTGAGCAAGTTTTATTCAAGCTTTTCTTTAACACTGCACAGTTTAATCAGGACATGTTGATATAGACTTGTACCTCCTCATCTTCCTGTCTTTTGACCTTACAGTGATTGGCTTTTAATACTGTTGTCTCCAGCAGAGACTGATTTTCCTGGTTTGGGAGCCATGTGCAGTCTTTTCCCTGCCTCCCATTTCTGATATGCAGCAAGTCCTGCTATGGTTGGTGGAAAAGGATGGCAGCCACCCTGCAGTGCTCTGGCCAGCCTGAGCTCTTAGAGCCCTGCTGCTCCTTTACCTCTGCTCTGGCAGTTGATATGGAAATTATTCCTCCCATATTATCATTGTGGGGAATGAACTTTAAACTTCATTTGTGTTTGCATAAAATTGGAGGAGTTAAGGGCTGGCAGGGATCTCCACAGGTCATCAGCTTCCTGCAGTGAGGATCAACTTTACCTGTACCACTCCTGCTATGTTAATCTTATCTTTTCTAGGAGAGCTTTAATAATGGAATTACTAGACTTTCTCTAAATAATCTACTTTAGCTCCTACCAGCCTTATATTTTCCAGGTATCTAGCTTGAACCCTGTCTTGCTACAGGAAGTCCTGGACAGTAATTTTCTGACCTATTCAGCCTAGACATAGAGAAATAATTATTTCTTTGTGTATTCTGCACCATTTTCAGTTGAACTAAGTCCCTTTGTGTATTCTGCACCATTTTCAGTTGAACCAAGTCCTCCCTGAATTGCTTTGCCCAAGCTGGAAACAGATCTGTAGCAGAGATCTTAATAGTACTGGATCAAGAAAGAACTAGTTAATTTATATGTCAACCTAAATTCTCTATACCCACACAGTATTGTATTTGCATTTTTGTAAAAGAAAGGAATGGGTAGCTAATTTCAGCTTTTAGTTTTCAATAAGGCAAATCAGTATTTTTTCCCAGTAGAAATACTACCTTGTCATTGCTCCTCATTTTCTGTGCTTGTGCCATTGATTATTCCTGTCTAATTGAAGTAACTTGTACTTGACCCTATTGAATTGCAACTTTTTTTTTCAGGTTACATCTCTAGTTTGTCAAAATTATTTTGAATTTTAATGCAATTTTTGTCTTACTTTGGTTTCATCTGCAAATTGAATTAACATACTTTGCATTTCATCTAAATCTTTAATGAAAATATTGAATTGTACCAAATCCATGTCCCAGTCCTGCAGAAGCTCATTCAACACATTCATTTTGAAATTCACATTCAGTAAAATGCTGAGAACTGCTCTGAGTACAATTTTCTAAACAGTTTCTATAATTACTCTGCTGTGGCTCACCTAGATCCTGCTGCTTATTTGCTGCAAGAACTTGAAATGGTTTCAAAAAACTTTCCTATGTGACATCTTGTCCATGGGGTATTCCCCTGGTGCCTTCTCAGAGAAGCAAGAACGGGAAAAAAAAATTTGCTCCTGGCAAAGCTGTGTCGACTGATTCCCACTTCTTTTCTCCTAAGTGCTTCCAAATTGTTTCTTTGCTCTGAGGAACTGGAGTTAACCTGACAGGTCTATCGTTTGCTGTCTTCTCCTTTTTCCTGTCTTCAAAAGACAGTCACTCTATTGTGTCAGCTATCTGGTTCATCACCAGTCCTTCCTAAGCTCAAAAAAAAATAATCATTAACAGCTTTGAGCTTGATTGAGTCAGTTCCTCAGACCTGCAGAAGGAATACAGTAGATTCAGATCATTTGGAAAATCTGAGCAATTTAACTTCTCTAACCAGTCCCTTTTGTCTTCTAGGCCTCCTTTGTTAGCTCTTAACAATGTTAATTCATCACAGCTGACCTTCTATGAAAACTTATGCAAAAATCACTCTTCTCAGCCTTGTTGTCAATAAGTTTCCTCCTGTGAAAAGTGAACTAACAAATTATGCTGCATTTTACTAGTAATAAACTTAAAGAATGATATCCTTTGCTGTAGGATATTTTTGCCAGTCTCACCTCACTTTCATTTTTCATGCTTTCCTTAGATGTTCTTTTTGTACATTTGCACTCATAAGGCTATTCTAATTTTTTAACTTCCTTTGTACTTTTGCCATATATTTGAAGTCAGTTAAGACCTTGTGGTATGTCCAGGCTGGTCTGGATACTTTTTTTTTTTTTTTTTTTTTTTTTTTTTTTTTTTTTTNAAGATAGCTCAACCTTGTCATTTTTATCAGGAATGTACCGAGTTTTTTAAAGTCTCTTATAGAAAGAAAATTCTCAAGGATCCTCCCCCACACTTCCACCCACCTCCATTGAAATCTTGGCTGTGGAAGATTTACATAAAACCTTGGTTGCTTGATCTTACTCTTTCACTAAGCTTAGGTACAGTTCTTTCATGGAAGCACCTTTCATGGTTCTGAGGCTTTTGTTGTCTTTCTCTTATGGCACTGCTTGCAAGGAAAATGCAGGTTTGTGCTTTAATGCTAGAGAAGTTCATGTTTTATGCTGGGTTGACAAGGTCTTTAAGAGTGAGAAAATCTGCTCAATAACAGGGTTCATTGCTTGTGAAGGAAACTGTGTTCAGAGTCACCTTTGCCTGGAAACCATATTCGCAGTCAGACAAAGTTACAAGATGAATAAACCCACATTATTCTGTTAAAGTGTGTCTCAAACAAAGATTACAAATTTCATCACATGCTTGTTATTGCAAAACAACACACAAAACCTTTGCTCATTTTATCTAAAGACCTTGGCTTTATCTCTTATTCTGCAAGTTCTGTTTCCCAAAGTCTCTTCATTCTTTGAAGGGATTGTAGGGAGTTTTTGATCGATTGAAGGTGTTAAAAGTAGATTGGAGTTAGACTCCAGAGTATTGCTACTCCTTTAGTCTGGGTGATGCTCTATAATAGCCCAGAACTGGCCTACAAATCATCTGATTATATTGGCTGGGTGCCTGATGAATGCAAACCCAGGGAGATTTGCTTTCAGCTCTCTTGCTGGGTACCCTTGGGCTACTTTGTGGAATAAGGGGAAATCCAGTAAATTTAATAGCCTTGACACTGGTCAGGGTCAGCAATTTTTTTTTCCTTCTGACTTAAGTGTATATAATTCTCTGTTTCATTTGTTACTGGCCATCCCCTACCTTGTTCTGGAGGGAGGTTTCTGGAAGGCCACAATGAAATTTCCCTGAAGCCTTTTCCTCTCCAGGCTCAACAGCCCCAGCCATCTCAGCCTGTTTTGATAGGAGGGTTCTCATGTTCATGAAGCAGGTTTGTTCTCTCCAGTAAAGGCTTCTTGGCTCCCTGTGATAATTCTCTGTTTCACAGAGCACTCCAGAATATTAAACTTTTACAACTTCTTTTACAAAGGCTGTAGGCTTTCTGGGCTAGAAGAGACAGCATTTCTGAGTGTACATACAGGGGTGGGTGGGTTTGGGTGCTGGAATGTGCTTCCCTCAGTGTTTTGGAGTGTATTATCAATTTTCCCCAGTGCTTATTATCTGAAGATTGAAATCTGTAGCTGCACTCTGTTGGGTTTGTGTCTCCTCTAATTGCAGTGTCTTCTAGCTCATCCTGATTTATAGCTTGCTGAAAAGCATGTATCCCATAGGATAGAAAGCATGATGTGCAGTTTTATATGGCAGGACAGATACCAATGAAAAATGAAGACCAACTTTATCTGAGCTGGAAAAAAATACAGAGGAACCAAAGGGAGAAATTGAAAAGAAAAGGAAATGTGACAATATATATTGACCATATCCCTTTCCCTTTGCTCTTCAGAGCCTTTTGGCCTTTTAGACCAGAGGTTTTCAAAGGAGGGTTTAAAGGGCCAACTGCTTGCTAATTAACCTTCATTTAGAGGGTATGGAGTGTTGTCACTCAGGGAATTGTCCATTCCAGGTGAGTTTACCTGTGTTCAATGGAACTGCACCTCACCTGCAGTGGTGGAAAGAACCAAAACATGAGCTTCCATCATTTCTAAATGCCATTATGCTTCTGAAGAGATGAAAACTCTCTGAATATGGCCTTAGTCTGAGGTGGACATGAGGTGAAAGAGGATGAATCAGAGCTCCATGCATATAGTATGAATTCTTTTATTGAATTCAGTGAGCTTTGAATTAGACCCCAAATGCACAGTGTGTGAGAGAATGCAGTCTTGAGCAAGAAAATTTCAATAAATTTCAATACTTTAATTTCTTTTATCAGCATATTTGTTTCTAATAATGGGGGTTTTTTTGTTTGGTTGGTTTTTTGGGGCAATTTTNTTTTTATTTTTTTTTTTTTTTTAGCAAAAGGTGCTCTGATGTCCTGCCTGCACTGGAAAATAGTAATTATTCCTGATATGCAGTCTTTTAGCTGAATGTTAAGAGGGGAGGATAAGATAATAGGGGAAAGAAAAGACAAAAAAATTTCTTGGGTTCTTATTCTTTACACCTTCAGGGAAGGAGCAGACAAAATTGCAAGTTCAGTGTTATAAAGGAAAGGATAAATCCAACGGTGCTGAGAAACAAGGCCTTAATTGTGCTGAATTGCTATGTATGTGAGAACCTGCCTTTGCCCAGCACATGTATTTTTGGAGGATGACAACTTCGAAAAACTCTGAAACAAAATTTTTTGGAAAACCGTGGAGAATGTGACTTGGAAATTCCTAGACCATTTGTTTCTGTTTTCTCTTGCTTTCTTTATCCTGTATCAACAGCTTCCTATTTCTAATGGTTTCTTCGTTTATGGTTTTGGCCTTTGCTTTTCTCTCTGTTCCAGCCACATTACATGAAGCCAAGGCTTTCTAATCTGCATTTGTAACACATATCCAAGAGGAGATTAGTTTCAAAATGAGACTAGAAAATAGTACCTGGCTCCCTCAGATAAGCCTGAGACAAAGCCAGAGCAGTGCTGAACTCTTTGGAGTCCTGGTTATTCCCTTGACTTCTGCTTCCCTTTTACTCCAGCATTGAAATGCAGTTGTAGTTCAGAAAAGTGGCAGCAAGGAGTAGCTCGTGGAGTGTCATATTCAATCTCTGTCAATGATGTCCAAGTCCAGTCAAAGGATATTTTCTCCCCATCCTTGTCACACAACCACTCTGGCACCAGATGTGTTACCTGAGATCTCTCAGACAAACTGGCTGCCCCCTTAGCTGCTGCACTGACAGAGAATGGGAAAATAAAAACCTTTAAGCAGAATTGTCTGTTTTTGTGAAGTAACTGTTTTACTTATATAACAGTATTGTGGTAGCTCCAACAAAATTAATGTCTAATTAGCTTTCTCCTGTACTGCATGACACAAAGGAAACAGAATATGCCTTCGAGCTTTTGGTGTGAAGAACTACAACCAAAGAATGTTTTTCCACAGAGTAAAGTATTTACAAAGATTTTGATGCTGTTAATGTCATCATGCCTAGTATTTATCTGCCCAGTGTCCAGAGCTTTTGTCATGAAAGAAAAGACAGCTAAATAACACAAAATTTCTCCAACAAATGTGAGGTCTTGTGCTTGTTTTGATCATAGTTGCATTCCTTCTGTGTTGCTTTCTGCCAGCATCCTGGGGCTAGGAGTGATCTGGGACAGGGGGAGGTGGAAGAAGAGATTATAAAACAGTCATAGAAAGGACATGCAGAATTTGCAGTGGTGTGTATTGTTGATTTGAAAGCTGAGCTTTTCCAGCAGCAAAACAGAAACACAGTCCATGACTTCAGTGCAGATGGCAAAACACTGGAGAAGAGTCATAGTCTTATAATCACAGTCTTATGTCCAGATTTTCACAAATGGAAGAAAGTCAAAGGTTGCAAAATAAACTTACTCATTTTAATTTTTCCAGGTAAAGAAATAATTGTTTCAGAAGGAATGATTTAAGTGTTGAATGGTGATGGGACTTGATCACAGCCTGTGTCTGATATCCTGAGAAGTTGTGTATTAATGCCTTGTTCCCATTTCTGAGTCACAAAGGAAACTATTATGTTCTTTCTTTCCTGAGGTTCTGAAAGTGCTGTTTAATGACCTAAAATTATTTTCTTTATCTTAACCTATCATGAAGTTTAGTTACATCTTTGTAGAAGTGTGTCTATGCCCAAGTCAGAAGTTTAAAAAAAAAAAAAGAAACAAACACAAAAAAAAAAGGAAAAAAAAAAAAAAAAAAAGCCCCTTGGTTTATAGCCCTTTTGGGGATTTTGGCACAATTTTGGTTCTTCAATAGCAGTGATGCAAATTAAATTAGCTTAAATGTATTGATTCCCCAATTTAGCTAAATCAGATTTTATTCCAATAGACTGCTTGCACATGCAAGTGCACTGAAATATCTCAGCACATCTTAGGCAACAGATTCAGTTGTGTTTTCATAGCTGGGCTCAATATCTCTCCTGGAGAGTGCCAGGGTGGGACATCCTCTCGTGTGCAGATGGGCTGGGATGAATGAAGATGAGGAATGTTTCTAGCCTGATCTTCGCAGGTGAAAGATTAGTGCAATTGGGAGGAGCAGACTAATGAGAAGGGAACTTCCCCTACACCCATCTGCCATCATATTTGTTAATGTATTTTCTTTCAGTGAAGAATTAGACCCAGAAGCATTAAAATGTGTATTTTTCTAGGAAACGATTGTGAAGGGAAACAATTTTTAAAGACAGTGTGAATACCTCTCTGAAGTGGCAAGCACTGGACACTCCCTAGTCAGCCATCCTAGAGCTTTCTTGTTCCCACCACGCAGAACTCCACTAAAGTAAAATCCAAGTACAGTAAAGAGGGATTTTTTTTTTTCTTTACTGCCATTCTTTTCCACTGAAGGTGGAGGGGAAAGGGATCTGCTACTCCGAGATAACTGTGAGAACAGAAACAAAGACATAGGAACTGCTTGCCTTCATCCTGCACAGCATTGCCCTACACTGATGGAGGCTTTCTCTGGCTCTGCATTTTGCTCTCACTCTGAGCATATTGATGTGAGATGAGGTCATGGTACCTTGGCTTCTAACTAGATGAAAGCTGCAATGCAAAATACCTCTTTTGGAATCCTCTTAGGAGAAACAAAAAAGGAAAGCATCACATCAGAGAAGGGAAGAGATAAATAGGGAGTCAGAAAAGGATGGCTGCAGAAAAGCAGGAGTGAAGTCTGGCCCTTCCAGGAACACAAGCTCCTTCCTGCAGTGTTTTTCCAAGTTCTGATTCTTCCAGGCTGTCAAGGAGAAAGGACAACTATCCATTTTCAAGAACATATCAAAATCTGATGATTCCTGTATTTTATCACCTTTGAGGGCAATTTTCCAATCATGCTGCTGCTATATTTACTCAGGGTGGCTGAATCCAGAGAGCAGAAAAATAGTGCAGCACTCATCCACAATTTGAACCAAGCTCAGTTCAGTGCCTGGGAACTTTATTTTATGGAGGCAGTTGAGATTTATTACTTCAGTGTCAAAGGTAATGATTTGGCCAAGTACATAAGTAGAATATTGCCCTTTGTGGAATGAGAATTTGGTCCTGTTTGCATCCCACTCTATATGGATATGCTTAAATTTCAGGACCCTGGCAATGTACCAGTTCATTGCTTACATGTACCACACTCTTTTGTTTCCATAAATCCACGAGGCCAGAAAGGAGCCATGTCCCTGAAAAGTGATGGATGGACTACAGGCAATGCACCAGCCATGCAGCTCCCATACAACTTATGCTGTTAGGGCTTAGAGTCTCAATAATCTGAAATTATTTTAGTTCTGCTTTTGGGATAGCTGCTTTATTGTGCATGGCAAAGACATGAATGAGTGTGGAAAGTCATCCTTCCAAGTGCCAGGGAGATCTTTTGTCACATAGCCTGTAAAAATGAATGATTTGGCCACCAAGAATCTGGCTTAGACAAGATTTTGGAAATGAGAAAATAAACACTGAAAAGACACAAATATTTTTATTTCCACTTGAAAATGTCATGACTGTAAACTCTGCCTCTTTGTCCCTTCTGCAACAAGAAACAGAGTCAGCCACATGACAAAGTTGAGACATTTCTTTATGCAGTAACATCGAGCTTCTGACTGGTGCCATAAAAGTTCTCACTGTAGGGTTTAACCCTACAGGTTCCCCATCCTAAATCTTGTACACTAGAAAGACTGATGCAAAAAATCTGCTTGTCAGAGGAAAAGTTGACACACTTGTGACTTTTAGTGCAGTTGCATCAGAGTGGAAGTAGGGATGGTGGAAATAGCCTTGACAAAGAAGGAGTACCAGGCAAAGTGCAGGTGACAGTGCAATTTATCACATGGCTGTGAAATGTATTAGCTGCCTATCACCCTCAGTTATGTAAAACAAAAAGAGGGAGAATTGATTAAACTATGACCTCTTCCATCTACTGGCTGTCATTTTAGTACCTGTGATAGAAGCTGGTGTCTAGTCATTAAATGCACAGACTTCTCCATTTCAGTTTTGACCAGTAGATTAATAGTTCATATTGTGTGATATTTTTTTCCCTCTGCCTGGCTCAGTACACACAGAGGAAGCTTCCCTCTGTGTACATCACCCCTCTGGGGCCAGATGCCCACCCACCATGGTGGATCCCTGTGCCAAGGCTCCCTCCTCTTTCCCTTTTGGCCCACGTTCTCTTACTCTTATGTTTGGATCTAGATCTAACTAATCCTGGCAGCACAACCCCTGATTTCTGCTGAACAGCTTGACATCAAATCCTACAGGGAAGAGGGGTGCATTGGGCACTTCTAGCCTCTAAGTCCTAGGGGAAGATATCTTCAAAAGTTTAGTTATACAAAGAATTATGGCTAACTCTATGACAAAAGAACTTTAAACAGCAAATAATTTATCACTGCACTTAAGGGAAAGTTTTACATGGGTCTTTTACAGTCTGTTTCCACCTGGTTAGTCCAGATAAGGTTTTAAAAGATCCCCTATTCCATAAAAGCTTTACCTCCACCTCCCATTATCTGTTTAGGGAGATGCATAGCCATAAAGTTAAACTTTAAAAAGGTAGCTGCTAATTATGAAAATTAATTAATGAACTTGCACAGACTCTTTAATCAATATAGGTAACTACCTGAGCTGAGTCAGTAACTGAGCTGCAGGCAGACTCTGCAGAGTGAGAGCTTGCAATATGAGTGTACTGCCTTTGTGGCAAGGATTTATGAGACAGTATAAGCCTTTATAGTACAGAGGGCTACCAGTCCTTTGAGAATCATTCTGGCATTTCAGTGGTCCAAAGTGTGTTCATAATGAATACACAAGGGCTGCCCTTTAGGCATCTGTGTATCTTCATCCATGCCCATGCCAGGTAACCTGAGCATCTAATACAGAATGGCAGGGTGTCCATGGATTATTACCATGCACTTGCCCAGGACCTCTGGATTACCAAAAGATGCTAGAATGAGTCTCTGCAGACCCAGGATCAGTCAGCAAGGATTTTTCTTCAGGAATTAGGAATTTATTTAGTGAAATATCATTTAGTAGAAACATTATTTTCCTTAGAGGTTCACCTTGTGACTGTGCTGCAGGTACCCTTATGTGAGAGCATCTCTCCTGAGCAGCTGCTCTTAGCACCCTTTCCCATTGGGTTAGAATATACTTCTTCCTGCCTGGAAGAGTCCAATTTCCCTGTTATTTTAGTCAGCTGCTTCCTGCTGCATCAGTGAAAGGAATATAGTGGGGATATGAAAGAGTTTGGGAAGATGACTACCCATGGGCTGGCAGTAGGCCAGTGTTGAATCTCCAATAATCTGATCCCACTACATAAAATCTTTCTTGTTCTGGTTTTACAATGTTCCCATTGTAGACTTTTCTAGGACGAGGTGTGGGAAATGGTGTGAACATGCCTGAGCTGTGCTGCTGTCAGATCCTCTCCTGAAGTATTAAGCAGGAGGATTGTGTTCATTTGCCTCTGGATGATGTCAAAGATCGAAAGTTCTGCAGCTAGACCTGGGCTATTTGTGCTTTCATTTTTTACTGGCTTTCATTTGAGTAATAGAGCCAGGGAGAGGAGTAAGCCCAGTAAAATATAAATAAAACACCAGCAGAATGAATAATGGATCCAGCAAGTTCCCAGTGTAAAGAAAAGCAGTGTCAAGCTGCTCATATTTGTGCCAGCTCAGTAGCCATGTAGGACCTTTCTGGTAGCTAAGCAACAGAGGCCATAAAGATATCCAGGCCACATGAGCTACATCTTCAGGCTTTTTTCCCTTTGGGAAAGCTGTGAAAGTGAGCAGACAGGTAGGAAAGAAGCCAGCAGTGGATGATTTCTTCCTGTATTTCAAAGTAAGGACTAGGATCTAGTTCTGTGAATGTGTTACAGAAGAAGAAAAGTTCCATGAATTCAAATAAGTCTGGGGAACCTTACAAAAGCCCAGTATGCATTTTGGAAAGTTCACAGAACCTTTGTGTCCCTGGGATTCACCAGTCACCACCTAATAAATACAAGTCTCCTTATGTTGATTATAGAGTTCTGCCTGCTTTAGTTGCCTGGGTCTATTAGTCACCAAATTAAATTTTGTATAAGTAATAGTGAACCACTTTCAGGTAGTTCTGCTCAGGAAATAATGAAGAGCAGCCTGAAAATCAACTTACCTATCCATTTATTCTGCGGATAAATGCCGGAGAAAGTCATAATAGCAATAACTGAGATTTATTTAACTCCTTTCATTTGAAAGAATCCCGGAGGGCTTTTCTCACAGCATACAAAGAGATTGCTCACTCCCTGCTGAAATGCAACACTTCTGGGGTGGAACACAGCAACTGCTCTACTCCATCATGAACTACATAAAATTTGTTAACAGGTAAAGAGGGGAACAACGGTAGTATTTTTTGTAGACAGAATGTAATCTTCTTAACTGGAATTTGTCCAGAATCTTGGATTTTAAAAGTTTTGTGCTTGCAAATAAAAAAAAAAAAAAAAGGATGGGTTATCAGGATCTTGATTTTTATATCTTATCCAAAAGACAGCTGTGTTTTGGGCACGAGTTCAGTACAGAATAACAAGCAAGACCATCTTGTATTAATTACTAGATTTTTAAGCATCTGTGTTTTCCTTTGAGGCTGTTCCATCATCCAGGTTCAGACTTTCCTGATTAATAAGAAATCATGAGATCATGCTCTTAAGGAGTTGCAGGTACTCTTAATGGAAACTGGATTACCTTTGCCTTTTTTTTCCCCTGCCAAAAACAGAACTAGGTGTATGGAGCTCAGAAGATGTCTTTGAGAGCTTGAGGAGAGATCCTGTGTGTTGTTACTTGACAAGAGCACGGTACAGATGGTTGCAGCTCCACAATGACCTCAGTGTCATGTTAGTGCAGGTGAGATCATGTGAGAACCTGCTGGAGGGTGAAAGAGGGGCAGTACTTTGGTGGTACCATCAAGTGGAAATGACACAGGAGTGTTTCCCTACAGAATGTTGCTCTTGAGTCAAGCTCTTCATGTTTGCACATGATTTACCTTAGTGTTCTTTGTTGCTTTCTCAGGCTGCTAAGAACTACTCCAAAATAATATTAAGAAAAATGCTATTATTTATCTGTCTGTCTATGCATGTCTCTACCCAGCAGTTATCAGAAACAAGTAACTGAGGTTTAGGCTGGCTTTCTCTTTGAGCAGTAGGAGAACTGAGAGCTGATACATAGTGAAAGCCACTAGAAAAATTTCCTTTATAAGTGACCTTCCTGACTAATGAGCAGTTGAGGGTCACAAGCACAGAACAAATAAATGAGGGGACCATTTGAGAAAAACTAAGCTGTAAATTATGGTAGAACACAGGAACATCAATCATTCTGCTTTGTCTTTAATATCTCAAACTGCAGAGGCAGGCTGGATAAAGACAAGAAAACCCAAGTGCCAGATCTAAAATCAGTAGGGCTTGGGCTGGCTGTGTGGTGATAAGAAGATAGCTGTAAGCATCAGGTCACCATCTTCATTCCACTCCTTCCCTTGTTTTTTATTGTGTTTTTCTCAGGATCTCTTTTCCTGACATATTTTCTGAGACATATTCTCCTGCACAAATGAAGCAGTGGTTTGGAATTGTGTGTTTCTGTAAACTAAGGGAAATGATGATGAATTTATTGTTAATGATTGAACAAGTGTTAACATGAATACAGCACAACCTAAATTCCTGATACATAAAAGAGGCACATTAGGACAGTATCATCTTTTTTATCTTTAAATCAGGTTCCTATTAACCAGCATCAGAAATCAGAATGCAGCTGGATCTTTGTTATACACTGACTCTCCAGTAGCCAGCAGGGCTACTGGTGAGCAAATGCCAGCAGTATTGCTGATGGTTTGCTTAAAAATATCTTAGTTATAGTTTGCCTTCTCTGATAACATTTGAATGCGTTACCCAATTGCAAATAAATGTGGAAGAGGGAGTAAAAATCTTAGTAAGGGTATAAAAGTAGATTGAAAATGAATGTTAAAATGGAGCAGAGAAAGCCCTGATTGTACCCCCACTGGTGAGGGCAGGCAGAACTTGGCTTGTAGAACTTCCTGGCCACAGAAAGCTGCCTGGCTAGTTGGCATATCCAGTATTAGTCATCCTGTAAATTGACATGAACTTGTTCCAGTGCTTTGGTATCCATGGAGGACTTTGCTGGGGAACTTGGGGCACTGCAAAGTGGAGGAGTGGTTTGGTTGAATCAATAGGAACTTGGGCTTCTTTGGAAACTTTTTTTCTTTTAAATCTTATCCATTCTGAAAATGCTGCTGAAACCACTCAACAATGACCATTTGTGAAAGTAATGGGCTGTTCTAGGCTGAATGTCCCCCACATCCAGTGGCTGGGAGCCAGCAACTCCTGCATTTTTCATAAAGTGCCTAAAGTACTGTCTCTTACATTCTGTGCTTTGGTTTTGTTGTCTGTAGAAATGGGAACAATAAATCCTGGTCTCCACAGCGAAGTCTTTTAAAACTTCCCTCCAAAGAGATAACAGCACAGAGCACAGTTTGCATCTGCTCAGCTCCTGCCACACCTGGCCTTGCTCCATGCTGTACAGACTTGGTCTGGAACATTCCCAGGAGCCAAGTGATTAAGGAGTGCTGTGCTGAGATAAAGGAGGAGAAAGGGGAGAAGAAAGATCTATTCACCAGGTAATGGTTGCAAGAGAAATAGGCCACACAGAGTGACTGTGCTGGAGAAGCTGACTGTCAGAACATCACTCACCAGGCCAGCAGCAACCTGCTGACTGCTCAAGACCTTTCATACCCTTGGAAGGCACACACAGATGGAAGGGCAGCAGCCACTTCTGAATATGGTGTTTGCTGAAACCTTGGTAATTGGCTTTATCACAGAGCTTCATGGAAATCTTACTTGAGGAAGAATCTGTAATCTGGATGTCCTGCAGGCTTTTATCTGTATAACCCTGGGCTGCAAGAACACCTGGTACACGGGAAAACAGCTCTGCATATTCTGTAAACTGACATCCATGAAAAATTTATGAGAACAATAGCACAATCTTTCTTCTTCTACGATGTGAAGGATATATGATGATAAAATACTTTCCAAGGGCATGTTGGAAATCTAGACCAGAATTTACATTGAGCCTGTTACTTTTTTTTTTTTTTTCTTTTAATACAATTGATATTTGTCATCTTTGTCAAGAGAGACTTCCTGGTTTACAAATTAGCCCTGTGGTTTTAGTGATTACTGCCAACCCTGTGCAGCAGGTCAGAGGAAGCAATGCAGCCAGGTGATTGAAATGCATCCTAAAAAGATGCTGGGTGTGAGCACAGAGTAGCTCTCATTTGTCATTTGTCAGCTGTCTAGGCCCCATCACTCTGTATCCAGAGAATGAAATCAAAATATTTCTCACCATAATGGAGTAGCTATAAATGATGCCATAAATATCTAAGCAAACATGGGAATCACTACTGCTCAGCTGTAACTTGCATATGGGATGTGACATATTGCTGTTCAGGAAAACTTAATTGAAACCATTTTCCACGAGAAAACACAGCTTTACCAAAATGGATCTTTTTCAGAAGTCGACATTTCCAAGAATCTGCCTGTAACATATATTCTTGACACAAATCCTTTTTGAAATTGCCGTTTTGTTTTGTTTTTTTTTTTTTTTTTTTAAGTTAATTTCATTTTCTATCACTTCTAGTATTTGTCTCAATTTTTCCTACTATTTTAGTATTACAAATACAAAAGATGTCATTTTTTATAAAATACCTTTTTTCAAGGGGAAAAAAATCACAGTAGTTGTATGTTCTAGTTTGGTGCAATTCTATAAATTTGGAGTTTTCACTGGCTCTCTTAAGCCTTCCCATAATTATACATGCCAAAGTACAGTTTCTTTACTTGCTCTCCCTGTGAAATTTTGCTGGTGCAAATCATTCTCCTGTTATTTGACCTGTCACTTGTAAATAATCTGAATTGTGGGCTTATGCCATTCTGTGTCAGAACTGTTTCACCTGTCTTGTACAGACTGTAAATCCAAAAATTGCATTTTCTGGGCAACGGGGTAAAAAGCACAGAGGAGAATACAAAGCCTATATTTATGGCATTGCCCAAAGACTGAACTGTCAACAGGGAAATAATACTTCTTTCTTATAAACACTATTATGCTGTAAGTGAAGTCAACAAGAGCTCTGCTGCTGTCCTCAGTGGGAGCAAGACTGGATCCAGGCAAGTAGATCAAGTATTTCCTCATTTTACCTTTGCACACAGCCTGGTGATAGAGAGCTGAGAAGACTTTAGATTGACTTACACTGATGTATATTATTTGCAGCAACTTAAATAGCTGCTTTTATGATGATGATGATAGGGCCTGCAGACCCCAATTAAGACTTGGGGACATCATAGCTTGACATTGTGTAATTACAAAGGGGAATGTGTCTCTCTGAACTCACGATTCCCTGAAGCTGTGTGCATACTCTGTAGGAAGCACGAGCCTTTTTGTTAAAGAACAGTTTTGCACCTTTTATTTCAATGCATAATTACTAATGGAATTATCTTCATGCAAAACAGTTTCTTTGTTGCCTTCCTTCTAGAAATTTTCAGCTCTCCTTCAATGCCAAGATGACCTCTTGGTCAATGTGAATTTTTGATCTCCAGGGAAATCTGTCTGTGTCCTTTCTTTTGTTTAAATCATCCTCCCTCCTCCACGTATATCTACTCTTTTCTCTCTTGGATTTCAATCTGCTGCAGCATATTCTCAGTGCACAAGTCAGAGAGAATGAGATGGACAAATGCCTTTGAGATCTTTGATTTATCAAAATATTTTCATTCCAAAATGATGGCAGGGGAAATTGCATCATCTGTATATCTGTCTGGGGAAGAGGAAGCAGCAGAATGATGGACTCAGGTGTCAGTGTCTGTTCCAAGGAAATAAAAAATGTGTGTGTGGAGAGTTAGAAGAATTAAAAAACGTATGTAGGTATAGATGACTACTCTTTGGCATCCATAACTGAGGAGACAGCTTGGCCAAATTTGTTTCTCTTGCTTTTGAAAACCTGAATAGATAATCTCGAGAGGGAAATCAGAAGAAAAGTTGAACTCTTGTCTTCTTGAATCTTGGTTTTCAATTATAGCTCTATATTGATCTTATTAAATTACTGGCCTCATGTCTGGTTTAAATAGATGCAGCTCCATGGGTTTTCATGGAATTCCCTGATTTCTTCCTGTTGATGATCTGGTTCATTGTTGTAGCTGTGGTAGCTAAAGCCCTGTCCAAGATGAAGTCATTGTACTGGCTGTAATCCAGATACAAAGGCTTTCTCCAAGAAACCAGGAGGCTTAGGAAAAAAATCCTCAGCTGGCACAGCCATCACTGTTGTTGGGCTTCTGGTCAAATCTAAGGGAGACTCAGTTTGATCCTGGAGATTTGCTTGTGTGTGAGTGCTGATTATTTTTGTTATACTGGAATGTAACAAAAAGCTTGATTGGTTTCTGAAGACTTTATGTTTTCAGATGCTACAGAGTGAAAAATCCATCTCTTTAAATGAGTGTCAGGAAATCAGAGACCAGCTTTAGGCACAGCAGTTTCTTGGGACAGGAGGTTTCTGGGGAAAAGCTGGCTTAGCCTCTGTGCTCCTTGCAGTGCTGAGGGAAGCTAAGATTTCGGCAGCCAAGGAAGGACTTGGGGTGTACCTTGCCCTGAGAGAAGCCAGGAAAAGCCTGTCCCTCATGTCTTCTTGGCACCAATGAGTGCAGCCAGAGTGGCTTTGCAGTCCATGCTGTCACCAGCTCTGCCTCTGATCCCTCCTCAGGTACTGCATTTGAATTTTACACCAATTTCTGAGACCCTGCCATCAGCTCCTGTCAGAAGTCCATCATACCAGTAATACAATACAGAGCTTGAGTCCAAACCAACTCGATTGAAGTCTGTTCCATTGCAGTAGCAGTAGAGGGACCTGAGCAAAATGGATCTTTCACTTTTGGGGAATAATTTTTCACTATCAATTTTGCAGTTTCGCCTTTAAATTTTCACATAGTGAACAGAAAGATTTGCATAAGAATTCTAAGGCTGTACATATAACTTCTATAATTTGTATGAAAATTGCACTGATTTAGGAAGGAGCTTAAATAATCCCTTTTATTTTTAGTGCAAACCAAGCCTGCCAGTGATGGAGTTAGAGGGAAAAAATCAGCAAGGCAGGTTAAATAATCTTTTACTAGAGGCAGTATCTTGTATTTCCCTCTAAAATGCCTGTCTGATTGATGTCAGAGATAGGATATGTATGGGTTTGATCTAGTATGTCATTTCCTGCATTCCTGAGACATTATAACTCCTACCTAGATACTTTCCAATCTAAACTGCTGCCCACTCCTGGCTGCACATCTCTGACTCTGCTCCTTTGCTGGCTCTGGATTTTGTCTTGCTGTCACAACCACTTAAGCTTGTCAGGCCAGCAGAAAACCCACCCAGACAAAGGAAGGAGAAGAGTCATCTACCAGCTGAGTGCACTGACATGTCCAAGTGCTGGATTCACTGAGACCAGCAGGAGGACCCAGTCTGGGATGGGATCAAGCTTCCTGTTTAAAATACAAGATGCCAAATTTAGATTAGATTAAACATCTGGCTTTAAGATGCCAAATGGAGCAAATAGCATCTGAATTGCTGTATACTCCCTGCTAATGCACAGATAGTTCCTCCCAGAGGGTTGAAACTCATGGTGACTTCTTTTCTGAGCCCCACTGCAAAAAATTCTCATCCCCCAGCCTGGAGTTGCAGGGTGATCACAGTGTTGGCTGGCTGCAGCTTTTTCCCCAGTTGCTCATGAACAATGATACAGCCTCCTGTACAAAGGATATCACACACTCCTCCTCTTCCAAGGAGGACAGCTAGCTAGGAAGAGTGTCCTGCCCTTGCACTTCTTTTTCTAAAATTGAACCTACTGGTGAAAAATACGAATGTCAAAATCATAAAAAGAAAAAAGGCAAATTCCCCCATCCTCTCTACTTAGTTTTTCAAGAAATGTCGTGAATCTTTTACTGGAAAGGACCTAGCAGCAGGCAGGGCTGTATTAGAGAAAGTGAGGTGAAGAACTATTTTTAAACCCACTGAAATAGAACCAGACAAATTCCATTTATAGGAACTTGTACTTGTCTTCTTGTGTGCCTTGAAAAGGATAATTATTTCTGTGAAGTAATGATCCTCATCATAAACAGGATCCTGAGTGCTGAACCTGGTGCCCTCCCTGATATTTCTATTAGGTTTTTGGACTAAGTTTCCTCACTTCCTTTCCCCTCACCTTTAAGCAAAGACACTGCAATATTGTTTTTTTTTTTCTTTCTATTCATCCTGTTTCCTTCTTCATTATAAGAAAATTAGAAGCTTGGGAAAGCCTCTTGTGGTGCTAAATTGTTACTAGCTAATAAAACTGCAGGAGCCATAGATGGTGGGGCTTTTTCCATAAATCAGCAGTGGAGGGAATTAGGTGGCAAGAGATGGAAGTGCAATGTTTAATCAGCCCTTGTAGGAAATCATTAGTTGCACACCCTCATTCCTTCTCTGGCTCATTCTTCATTCCCAATGGCTGCTTTGCCACCAGACCATTAATATTTTTCAATGACTTTCTAAATGCAGTGAAAACCCACAGAAGTGGTGAAATACCAGTGGATGCTATGAAAACAAAAGGCTGAAGAATGTTCCTGTCTTTTGTTTGTTTTCTTTTTTTTTTTTTTTTTTTTTTCATTCCTTTCTTCATGCCTGTACTCTTTTTTCCTCTCAATTAGAAATGTACCAAGGTAAATGACAAGTGACCTCTAGCTTGGAAGGCTTCTGTCCCTTCCACCAAATAAAAAGAGGCAGAAGATTTAGCAGTAACATGGACAAGAATAAGATTTTTTTTATTAGATTTCCTGTATGTTCTCATTTATGGTTTTGTCGATTTCATGGCCTTTCGCACAATCTACCATTGTGATCCAATTTCTGCAAAACTGATCAGAGATTAGGCTTTTCACTTAAGTGGCACAGAAAAAAAAATGGGTCACATTTATTTGCTAAAATTCAGGTCAAACAAAGCTGGTGCTGCTCAGCCAGCACAGCATGGCTCATAAGGGTCCCATAACTCAGCTGTGTGTCTCACTGGCAAAGGCTAAGGCAAAACTTCATCTTCCACTGCCAGGCCTTTATTTGATCTGAAAGAAACTCACTCACAGCCTCGAGTGAGAGGAAAACCTCACCCTAAGGAATCAGTGTGATTTTTTTTTTCCCTGAGACTGCAGTGGTGTCATGGTTTCTGCCTTGGGTTGCTAATCCCTTTGCATTAACTGATGTGTTGGTGTGGTAACCTCCTGCTCAGACTCACAGCCAGGGAGACTGGGTACTTCTGTGGATGTGTGCTGTCCATGTGATAACCTGCAGAGCTCTGTGATGAACCTCCCAGTATTTCTCACCTCATCAGTTGTCCCTTGCCCACCACTCTGCAGAGGCTCTGTGTAATCCAGGCTTCTGCACAGATTCCCACTGTTGCTATGGCTTGAAAAGCAAGAGCAAACTTTAAAAATGAGTTCCAGTGCATTTCCCAGGATTATATGTAAAGTCTTTTTAATTAATTTTGGGTTTTATTATTTTATGTAACTTCTGGGGTAACTGTAGAACAAGTTATGGGTCAGTGGGGTATTTTTTATTTCTTTTATACTCACAGGAGCTGCTCACATGTGTATTTGCAGCTTGTAAGAGATGTTCCCGTGCCAAACTCCTGTTGCTTTTTAGACATAACATCTGTCACTTGCTGCCTGTACAGTTAATCACATTAACTGGTAGTCAGCATGCCTGCCTCTGGCATGGGATTTCCCACAGAAAACTGGAGCAGGAGAAAGAAGTGTAAAGTTGTGAGCTATGGACTGATCAAGGGTAGAAGTGAGGTGGGTTTCCATTAAATAACATAGGTTTAGCTCAAGAAAAAAATATATCTTCTTGAAAGACAGCAGGCCCACAGTTCTGTGTTTTACTGGAAATGTCCTTGAGGAGTTTGATCCCATGTAGAGGAACCAGCTCAATCCCTGCTCTGTGCTTCTGAAAAACTGGAAGCATCATTAGTTCAAACTGCTAGAAAATGGGTCCAGTCCACATTTGACAAGAAGAGTGTGTCCAGCTCCTTTCATAGATCCTTGTGAGTTTTCTGTGCCACTTTCCCATCCTGATCTGGACATTTCAACGGGGGATGGTTTAAGGGAGCCTCTGCAGGGAGAAGGCAGTGAAAATGTGGAGAGTTGGCTCAAAGTACCAAGTGACACAAATTTCCCTTGCTTCCCTGTATGTGACCTAATGCCTGTAGAGAAAAGATGGAGCAGCAACTTCTCCCCTTGTGAGAAACAAGGATTGAAGATTTTTTCAAATGGATTCTAGCTGCTTCCCAGAAGGAAGTGTGCCACTTTAAGAATAAAGATAGACATATCTCTACAAGACATATCTTTCTTTCTCTCCATTTCATCTTTAGAATTCAGAAACTGCTTTATTCAAGCCTTAGCTGGCACTCCATCATACTCTGACTCCTTAGGTACAGTGTCTGCAAAACCCAATGTGAAACAAGAGCCCAGGCTGATAAGTAGAGAATACACTTGAAGTAACATCTCATTTGTCAGACAGTGAAAGAAATACAGAAGTGAATGATCAAAATGTGTCTCTGTGTCAGTCCTGGTGCTATCTTGCTTTGGTGAACTGAAAAGAGTTCTTTGAGCAAGAGAAGGTAATGACAGCCTACACCTGACTTTTATCAGCTGTTGCAAGAACAGTGCTTCTGTCCTCAGGAACCTCTTGCCCAATTATCCACATCTTGGTCCTGTGCTGGAAATGTGGGATTCTGAAGTAAAAATGGCTGTAAGTCCCTGCTGCACTTTTTGTTGTCCAACAGACCAGTCTACCTCAAGATTTGCCCTAATTTTTTTACCTATCTTGAGCTGTAGGAAGCAAAGTACAGATCTTGTGCATCAGGATCTGTTTGAGACTTTTAACCTTCTACCTCTTTCTCCTGTCAGGGCCATATGATGGGGCAATGCACAGAAGAGCAAAAATGCTTATTGACAGGTTTAGAATTCCTGGGGAATGCTAGGGAGGAGGCCAGAATGAGAAGGAGAGGCAGAAAGAGCCTTAAGGAAATCTGTCTGAGGCTGTGCACTCTAAAGGTTGCTCTACATTGTTCTATTGGTTCTTTTCTGTTCTGGCCCTTAATGTGTCCTCACCAGCACTGTGAGCATAAGGTTCATTCATGTGTTGGAAGAATGGGATGTGACATTATTTTTGGGTATAGTACAAACCCCCCATTTCATAGGATTTAGTTTCTTTGGCTGAATCCCTTGGTAGACATGCTCTTGAAATTGTGCTGGGTGGATGAGAAATGATGAAAAGTACAGAAGAGTTGGTGTTTATAAAATTAAAGTAGCAGTGTAATCTGTGCAGAGATAACAGTGTCTCTAGTTAGACATTGTTTGCAGAGCTGGTCCTGGCAGGTATGTGGGGTCATGTAGCAAAATTCTTTTGCAATTTACAGATCACAAATGACAGGCGAAAAAAATCCCATGGTGTGAATTTAGACATTGCTCCACTGAGCAACATACAAAGGAGGAAAGCATTGGTGTATCCTTGATTAAAAAGCTGATGGTAACATAGACTTAGAGAGCTCCAGGCTATAGCACATAAATGAGAAAATCATAAATGGGAGAGTAAAAAAAGTGATTTAAAACAAGAAGATTGAAGTACTTTTGTAAGAAGAAATGACTTTGCCAACCCAAATTTGGTAAGGAGAACTGGAGATGTACCTGCAAAAATCCAAATTCAGAGATACTAATTATGACAGAACATTAAATATTACAAAATTTTGCTAAGCAGCAATACTCCAGACAATAAGTTTATTTGGAGGATCAGAAGAAAATTAAAGCAGCAACATTCTTAATAATTGATGAAAGTGAAGTGGGCTTTCTACTCTGCAACACGTAACTCTGTATGTGTTTGAAAGTGAAATTTAACTGATGTCAGATCTGTGCTGCCACAGCAAGAGCTACAGTGCTGTGCATGGAAATGGGTCTGGACAAAAACAGAGAGTTTAAAACACCTGATTCTGAAGGCAGATTGGTACAGGAGTTTAAGCATGTGGCATAATGATTTCTTCTTTTAGGCCACTGCTTTAAATTCAGCCCCTGTCATCTGTGACTGGGACGTGTTCTCCTGCAGTGGCTCTTTGACCTACTTGAGGTTAATTGGTGGTTCCAATCCATCCCTCTTCCTGTGATTGTTCATATCCAACTGCCCTATTTCTAGCTGGTCCCAGAGAATCACTGTTGTTTTAACCTGGCTTTTTTTCAGTGCCCTTATTTTACAGATATAATAGTTGCCAACTGGCATCAGACCAGGGGCACATCTGGTCTTCAACTGGTGAGGAGCAGCTGGGGTCTGCTGCTGTGGGGAAATGGGCAGGGAGGAGAGAGATCTCATCTCTGCAGATGAGATGTGACTCTTGCCCCTAGGATTCCTGTAAAATGAGATTTAGACAAACATGCCAGCTACATGCTCAGTCCAGATTCAAGTGGGCAGGAGCAGAGAGGGGTGGTGTTTGCTGTTGCTGTTGTTTGCAGCTGTATGTGCAGCATCTTGGAGCTGTGAACTGGGGCCCTGCTGTGTTAGGCAATGTGCAAACTTGAAACAGAAGGGTTGTTTCTTCCCCAAGGAACTCACAACTTCTGGGTACAGCACAAGAGCACAGATGGGGTGGGTGCATCCAAAAAGAAGAGAGAGGAGGTTTTTTAGTACTAATCAGTAAAATACTCATAAATTATGGCCTGTCACTTCCATATTCTTACAGACATCAGAGAAAATAGGAGGTTAATGAGGAATTTGAAGGATATCTGTAATATCCTTGTGAGTCTGAGATGAGTCTCAGAGATGTTTGCTTGAAAATCCAGCGAGCCTGTGATGGAGCTGGTGGTGTGTGAGAAAACAACTGACCTATTACCTCTAAATAAGAAATGTCTGATAGCATAAAGGCAGATAACAGAATGCCCTGGTATAAATGGGAAGAATTGGAAGCCATGAAGAGATGGTGCCTTTGACACCTAAAACACAATAGATCAATCTGAGATCAGTCTGACAAGGATGCTGGGTCCTGTGTTGTTGGCATATGAACCTATAGCAGCATGTTGAGAGGTGCTATACCTTTTTTAAAAAATTATTTAAAGATGGCTATTCTATTAATTTATTTCCTGCAGTGAGACCTTGCTGAGGGCACTCCTCAGGCCATCAATGTGTGCTCAAGGGGTATGACCCACACTGGTGCAGAGGGTTTCCCTTTCCATGGCAGCCTGTATTGTGTGTGCTGCAGGACCCAAGCCCCCTGCCTGTTAATATTCACATTCAATTGATTCTCACTTGAAGCCTTGAGTTTGAAATGTCCTACTTGGGAAAAGAGAGAGGCTCTGAGCTCTGCTCAGTGGAGACATTTGAGCTTCTGTGAGAAGCCTTGTCTACTCAGGGTGCTTGGCAGTGGCAGGAATTCCCACCCTGGCCCAGGGTAGCTGGGATCATGGCACAAGGAAAGGCACAGGGCACATCTGCTTGTGTGGACAGGCAGAGTTTGCTCACAGAACAGCTCTGGTGTTTTGCTTGGGAGACTCTTTTGGCTCTTGGGATATGCTGCTGTTCTGTTTTTGTTTTGATAACTGGAGTCAAGGGCAACCAGGGTATGGTTTTTTTGTTTGCTGTTTTTTTAAATTGGAGAAATCCAAATAAAACTCAATAAATGAACCCCAGATGTGGGCTACATTCTAGAAAGTCCAAAGAAGGGGAAGAGGCCATAGAGAGGATGAACATGGTTTCTGGGAATTTTCTACATGACTCAGGGTGAGGATCAGAACACTTTAGATTTGTAAAGCCTAAATCTGATAACACTTGACATTACTATTACTGACAAGATTTTTCACCTTTGTTTTGGTGAGCCCAAAGTCTTTTTCTATACCCAGATTTGCCCTGACTAGCCTTGTCATGGAGGTCATTGCAGCTTATAGAAGCCAGATATTTCTACTGCCCTAAAAAAACCCTGTTTTTAGACTCAAAAAAATCCCATTTGTTCAGGCTGATGGAGAGATGACCATGGAGCAGATTATAATAAGTACTGAGATCTGTTCAAACTGCACTCAACAGCATTAAAGGCAATGTTCTGCTCCCACTGGAGGTCAGTAGTGAAATGTTTTATCTGTTAAAGACAGTGGGGACATCTCTGCTGAATGTGACAAGCAGCTGAGCTAACCATTTTCCTGTCAGCTTCTGATTAAAGTTAAATTAGCTCAAACTTGAATTAACAAAATAATTTTGTCTTCCCTCTCCCTATCTCTTTCATTTTAAATTTTGAGTTTTATTTTATTCAAAGCCACATTATATTTCTTCACTAGCATGTATAATTAATTAGGAGTCTCAGGAAAGCAACCAACTCCCAAGGGAATTGCTGTGAAATTTCTTGGTGTTTCCTCTGTAGAAATCTCAGATTTTCTGTTTGGCTTTTTGGGGGTTTTTTGGGTGTTTTTATTTTTTTCCTTAAAAAATATGTTCCCCTATATGAAATAATTTTTATTTTGTTATTCCTTCCTCCCCTTCTTGCAATTTCTTTAGATGCATGTTCCACATGATCTCAGCAGGACTTGCACGATTCCAATCACAGTGTATTTTTAAAAGTTTGTGATTTTTTTTAATGGCACCCTTAAAATACCTGCTCACTTCATCTTTCTCATCACCTTAGTCAGCCACCTCCAGCAGACAAGAAGTCTGGAGTTTTAAAAGAATAAAGAACCAACAGTTTTATAAGGGGAAAAAGGCAAAAACCAAACAAGCCATACACATACACAAAACCCAAGCAACCACCAAACAACCAACCAAAATTAAAAAAAAAAAAAACAACAACAACAAAAAAAAAAAAACCAGCCAAAAACCCTCAAGGGCTAAACCCAAGCTCTTACTCTAAATCAAATAGTCCTTTTTTTCCCCTTTTGTAACTGCTGGAGCATATCCTGCTTGCTGGAAGGTGCTCACCAGGAACAGAGACCTTGTGTATTCCCAAGGCTGCAGGACCAGCTTTGCTCCACCTCTGCTGAAGGCCAGGCAGCTGCCAGCTCCTGATCACCTCTAATCACCCCAAAGAGGATTTAAAGTGCTCACTGAATTTACAAACAATCACAAAATTTAGGGCTTTTCCTTCTCTGCTCATGCAAACACAGATTTTTCTCTAGCAAATGTAAGATTCTGTGTGTCTTCATGTGAAATTCCCTGGCTCAGGGTAATTAGTGCACCTTTTTAATTGACAGCTGTAGATCTCAGCCTACTCCTCATGCCCAAAGACAGTTTTCTTTTATTTGGTGCTGTAGTTTTCCTGATGGCCTGACTGTGGATATGTTTAAGCCTTGAGGTCTTTTTAGGAGGTCTGTTGCTGCCTGATCAAGGTCTCTGACAGTAGTGAATGAAAGAAGGGACTCAGGGATTAGAAAAACAAGAATATGAACAGTAACATAACAGAGGCTGGCAGGAAAAAAAAGAAAGTGATGCTGTCAGAGTGGGTGTTGTTTGGCACTGGAATGTGGAAGCTAGCCAGAATAAAAATTGTCTCTCTTAAACAAGAGCTTCACCAGTAAAAACATAAAGTAGACACCTCAAAGCCACCCCAAGGCCTCATCACAACCTGGTGAAGAATTGCATTTTCAAGGAAGAAGGGAAATCTTTCCTTGCTTCATGATATATTGCTAAAGAAAAGGACCTGCTGGCTGACACAAGTGAAAACAGAGAAAGTCTAAATCAGTGTTCAGCTCTTTACCTGGCTCAGAGCAGAGGCAGCACCTGAGCTAACAGGACAAACACCCTGCCAGCTGTGGCTGAATGAGAGCAAGAGAGCAGAGACAGAAACAAAGGTCATTATGGAAAGAAAACCTTCCTCTTCCCAGCCTCTGTCTCTCAGTGGCAGAAGGTGACACTCATTTTCCTACACCAGCTCTTGGTTTATAGAGGTCCTGTATTGCAAGATATGAGTGCAGCAGCAGTAGCTTTACAGGGCAGAAAATAAATGGCATAAGGAAAAGCATAAGAAAATAGCTAGTTCTCTTCAGGAAAGTGAGAGTAATGAAATGGAGGCTTCCTACTTTAAGGGAGTTACAAAAAGCAAATATCAGGGAATGTTTCAGCAATTCCAGCTCTACTTTTCAATTGCTGGCTGATCACTTTGAAGCAATTCAGAGGGAGCCAAGCATTTTCCCTGCTTAGCATTTAATGAGATTTTGTAGACTATTCCATAGTAGAACACAAACAGGTGATTTCAAATCGACCAGACTCAGGCAGTTTTTCCTTCTTGCACAATTCTGGGTAGGAAGCAAGCAATGAGCCATTAAATTACACATCTTCAGATGTGCCTTTACACTATGCAAAACTGTAATCAGACCTCAGTCTGTCTTAATGGCCCTGGTGCCTGTGTTGGCAGCTTCCCATAATCCATCACCCCACAGTTCTCTCTCAAAAATGTGTGTTTTAGGCATTCTCTTGATAACCTCACCATGTCTGCCTAGGAGAAGGAAGTGCTGGTGTGACAAGATAATCACCACTCAGCGATGAGCAGTTGCTGTTATGCTAAAGCACTGCTCTGCAGAGCCTGTGGTGAGCCTCTTGCAGTCATTAGTTACAGGACTGTGTCTGTGGAGGAGGGTGAAGAGCTTGTAATGAAGACAGAAGCTGTTCTCAAACTCGGGGGTACTTTGTCCCTATTAAGCTGAGGTTCTGCCCAGCAAATCACAGTGACTTTTCAGCAGAGATCATCTGCTATTCTGAGAGCAATGAAGGAGCAGGACTCATTCACAGCATCTCTTGATGCTAATGTCTCAGACCTGCTACATGCCAGTGAGAGCACTTTAGCCTGCATTTTGTCATTGAAAGTAATTTCAAATCTCAGTGTACACCGATAGTAGATAAAGAGTTTTTATTGCTTCCAGAAGCCTGGTTGATAGTGTAATTGTGGAAAAAGCAAAGGAGATATGGTTTGTCAATACCACCAACTGTGTAGACAGAGAACCAGTGCTTTCCTGATTTATTACTGTTATTTTGAAGAGATTTCTTCTCACTTTGCCTTTTGTCCCATCATTCTGTCCACACTTGCAGTTATCCCATGTTCTGCTCCTTACTTTGAGTCTGACTCTTGGAAGCTCAAGGAGGTATCACAGTTAATATTTTCCAATGGCTAACAAGTAATTTGTGAGTCTATACAGAGAATTATGGGAGGTTTCATGGTTTGAAGCATTAGAGCTAAAGCTGGGATCCTTGTGCTTCAAGACAGCTGTCCCAGCTGCAGCCCAGGCCCTCATTAATGCAGAATTTTTGCTGTTCTACAGCTCTTGGGTGGGCTGTGGGAAATGATCTGTTGTTTTCTGATCACTTTGAGCAGTCTACATTCACTTCTAATTGACATGTGGGTTTAAAAAGTAGCAGGGCTGAGCTGTTTTAGGACCTCAGGCTTGATTTTCAGCTGTGCTGAACCTCTGTCTATGCTAGCACTGGATCCTGGGGTTAGCCAGGGTCTGGCCAGAACTCCTCTCAGTCAGCTGAAGTGTATCCTGAAGGGACATTTAAGCAGAGCAGCTGGAGCACACTTTCAGAGTCTCTTCTCCTCCCCTGTGAGCAGATCCTTACTGCAAACCTGCCTCCTGGAAATTATCAGATGTCCTCTTTGACTCCAGGGAGAAGCTGTTTGCGTGGAGGATGGATGCTGAGAGTAGGCAAAAGTGACAACTGTAAATGCCCTCTTCAAGTGCAGGATAAATTTCAAGAGCTTTTTGCAAACAAGATTGGAAAGGGAAGCTGCAGAATCAATGAAAGATTTCACACATTTGGTCCTGTGGGCTTTGAAAAGGAGGCGAGATCCCTGATTATATCAGAAAACAAAAAAAGAACCCTGCCATCTTGTTAATTCTTTAAAGCTTTAGCTGTTTGCTGTACAAAAAAGTGTTTCTGATTAGTGGTCCACCTGTAGCAGAGAAAGGAGAGGGAGCTGCTGAAAGGTATGCAGAATTTGGCACAACAAAGAATTTAAATTGATTTTTATTGCTCCTTCAGGCCAAAGCTGCTTCACTTTAGGTCCATGCAAGGGCACATCTATTGGCAGCTGGAATATTTGTCTCTCCTCTGATGATAGCCAGGATCCAGCACTGTCAGCTCAGCTGATATTCAGCTTGCTGGGTCTGTAGATCCACGTGTCATATGGTCGATGCTCATTGACTTACAGTGTCCAGTTGTTGGCTATAAATAAAGGAGGTGGGAGGGAGTTATCAGGCTTAGCTGAGATTGACTTGGAATACCCTGCTCCAGTTTCCTCAAGTCTGTACACAACAGACTCTATCAGCTATGGAAACAGAGATGAAATTACCTCCAAGAACTCAAAGGTTATGTGTTTGCACTAATGGCATCACCCTAAATGATTCCCCATCGTTGGGGCTGAGATGGCTCGTGCTGAGCTTGCCTGCACTTGGGTTAGTTCAGTCAGGGCACAGTGGAGCCAAACTTCTCCAGCTGGGTGAAGGAGCGGAGAGGCGGAGAGCTGCAGCTGGGATGGAGGATGTGCCTACTGCTTCCTTTCATGGCTGAGCTCTTACAGCCGTGAGTGAAGTGAGGACTAAAAGTAAAGTGCCCTTCAGGGTGAGGGCTGGCTCGGATCAGCAGTACCAGCAGGGAGGTGTTCCAGTGAGAAAGAACAGTAACGGCTCGTGTGAAAATAACACTGCTATCTGGCTCTTTTAAAAATTCACCCTGCCTCTCTCCTTTAGAATGGTGCCTGGAGCTGAGCTGAGCATTAATGCATTCCAAAACTGGAAGCAATTATGCCTCAGGAAACAACTAAAACCAGTGGACCAAAACCAACCGGGACAGAACGTACAGCTAGAACCTTCTTTTAAAAATCTGCATTTGCTGTAAGGTGTTTTGTTTCATTATTGAAACATTGGGTGTGTTTCCTGATTTTTATGAAGGTGAACAGAAGTTTTAGTGTTGCTGTTCAGAGGCCACAGCAATTTTCTACCTCTGCCATTCTGAATGGCAACTTGTGGGAGTCCCAAGTCGCCACAGAGGTCTCCTCAGCTCTTCTTCTCCTGAACTTGGATATTTCCAGCCATTCTCATCATAGCCTTTTCATGTAGCTCTACTGATGCATTCAAGTCTTTGATTTATATCTGTTTTCTCCAGTTTTGCCCCTTGAGCAACTTTCATTTCTACTTAATCCTGGCCTGTGACATTGCCATGACTTTTGGTCATGAAATCTGCTTTGGGTGAAGAAAGTGAGCATAGAGGTCTAAAGCAAATGGAAATCCATATAGGAATATGTAAATCCACCCTGGGACTGTCAAATTTTTTCCACCTCTAACGCCAGAGATGAAGAAGAGATGCATCAGCCTGCTGTGCCACCCAGGCTCTGGTACGAATCAGATGTTCCTGCAGTGATATGTGGTGCACACACGCTCACGTGCCTCCAGGCCGTGACAGCAGCAGCTGGAGGGGAAAGGGGTCCATGTTCCAACATGAACAGTCTTTTCTCCCTTTATCCATAGGTCTTCCCATGCCAGAGACTGCTTATCCCAGGCATCCTGGCTTGCCCAGTGCCATAACAAAGAGATGTGCCAGGCAGTTCCAGCGGTGATAATCGCTGACGGCTCTGTTGGTCTGTGCATCTTGCAGCTCTGATTACAGAGCGACTCCTCCAACTAATCACAGCTGTGGTACCTAGAAAAAAGAGCTCTGGCTGGGCTCAAAGGTCTGGAATGGTGAAGTATGTAGTACACTGGACTCTGTTTCCCCAGCAATAGTGGAGGTGTTAGTGGGTGAAGCCTTCTGTGAGCTGCCCTGACACAATGAACCTTTTCTATCCTGTGTTGATGCTCCTCACTGCAGTGAGTTGAGTGATCTGCTAGAGAACAGCTTCCCAGAGACCTGGAAATTCTGGAAGGGCTCTACAAACAGCACACTGCAGTTCCTACAGGGCTGCACACTGGAGAAGATGTTGTATGGAAGGAGTCATTCTGAAATATTTTTAGAGTGTCATAATGAATTACAGGATTAAAAGTGATAGTTTGGCTCAGGTATCCTTGACTGTTTGGACACTTTCTGATGTTCAAAGCATGCTCAAATCTACCCCTACTGTTCCCTTCCTGTTTCTTTTCACCAGAGCACCAATAGATCCTTTTGGTTGCTGTTGGCTTAAAGTTTGAACAAAGATGTTCTCATTTCAAACACAGATAGATTATGTTTAGCCCTGGAGGCCTGGAATAAATAGCTGGAGCTGGGTGACATTAGCTGAATGGAAAAACTTGTGTTGGAAAATGGCCTTTTTAGAAAATGAACATTTTTATTAAGCTGAAAAAGGTTATTTTGCTTTTTTTCCCAAAAAAATATTTTTGGGGCTTAATTATTTTGTGGCAATTTTTAATTAATTTCTTGCCTCTAATTTTTGTTTGGCTTCTGTGTTGCCTTGGAAATCTGTCTGTGGTTGGGGTTATTTTTCTTTGTCTGTATGTTCTGTCATTGGACATGTCTTTTTTCTTCTCTGTGTATAAGACTATGTTTTCTTTGTGCTGCTTCTTTCTCTTTTGCCCTTTCTTTTTCCTGCCATGAAAGCTCTCCCCTTTTTTCCTTTCTGTTTTTTTAACTTTTCAGCATTTTCATGTTGGCTTGGTAGACAGCTGCTGTATTTTTCCTTCTTCCTTTGTGTTCAGCTTTGCACTTTATTGGGCTTTGTGTCACACCTTTAGCCATTTGACACACCTTTCTAGTTCTGTTTCTTTGACTCACTTTCCCTTCTGGGTGTCTGAGGTGGGCACCATTCTTTTCTTTTTCAAGTATTAAACTCTCCCAAGCATCAACTCTATTTGAAAATCTCTGATGAAAAAGGCAATTAGGATCCTGTAGGGAAAAAAAAAAAAAAAAAAAAAAAAAAAGGAAACAAACCCCAGAAATCCCAGCCTCTGCTCAAAATTACAATTATGACAATTCACAGTTATGTTTTAAATGCTCATGACTGTTAAATGTAGACTGCCCTGGGAGATGGAATCCCAAAGCTGACTGGGAAAAATGAAAGAGACTGAGTGAACAGAATTGTGTAAAATCTCTGCAGAAAATGGAGGAGAAAACCCCAGCAAATCTGAAAAGAAAAGGTTTCTTTTCCCCTGTTGATCAATAAAGGATCTTCACATGCTTAAACTGTATTTGTGTTAATGAGACACATTGAGAAGTGACTCTGAATTTAATGAGTTCAGGTCTGTTAATTTCTCAGACTTCCTCAAGATATTAGTGGGGTGTGTTTTAGAGTCAGATTCTCTCCCACTTACTGCCTTGTAGCTCACACCTCCTTACTGATTACTGTTATGTTTTACCTGGATAAAAAAGCTAAGTTAGTGCTGATGGAGCAGCTCATGTTAGCTAAAAAAATCCAGCTGGAGGCAGAAACCATTCTATTGGCACAGCTGGTTCTAGAAGGGATCTCTGTCTTAGGTTCCTGCTTTAGATTTGCTTCCAAATTTAGGGCTAGGCATTTGTAACTATAGGCACCTAGAGATGTGATTTAGGAGAATATTCAAATTACTGCTATTCTTAATTTACACTGGCCAAAAAAAGAGGGAGAACAAATTTTAGAAGTGTTGAAACTGCAAAGAGAGAAAAAGTGTGAGAGCAGTAGAAATTTCACTTCTACCATCCTGTAAATTATTCACACGTGCTGCCTGGTAATTACTTATAATGAACATCTATAAAGCATTTTGATATGCTCAGATGAGCAGTACTATGTAAAGTGTGTCCAGTGTTTAGATCTGAGAGATAAGACAGCAGCAGAAAGGAGAGAACTACCCATATCATTATCCTCTTATGGAATGTTGGCTCACTGGTGCCATGCCTCGATGCCTTATTAGACAATCAAATTACTTTTCAGAGTATGAACTTCAGAGCCAATAATCTAATGATGCTTCAGATTAAGGAATAATGTAGAGCACTGACAATTTCTGGCAGTCTTTCTGAACACAGAATTTGAGTCCTTCCTTTCCTCAAAGGGGCAATGTCATCATTATTCTTGTATCCCTCTGTCCAGCTGCGTGACTCAGCTTTGCATCTCTTGTGCCCATCAAACCAATGATCAAGGAATCTGTGACTTGCACTTGCCTGTGATCTCCCTGTGATGTGAGTGGTGAGATGTGCTTGATTAGATTTTTGATCTACTGATTCATAGCAAGATCCCATTAAGGAAGCAATTTTCTACTGATCTTTGTCAGGTACATCCTGAGCTGCATCCTTGACTGATGTTTCCCTTATTGAAGTGTCCCAATCGCCTGCATTACTTGACTTTGGAAGGGAGGCTCATGGAATTCTACTGTGCATTGAACATTTATCATTTTCATGGACATACAATCAAAGTGACAGAGATTTTTGGTTTATGGTAACACTTCAGTATAGAGCTGCAGGTTGGAACAGGTGACATTAAATCTGTTCATTCCTAGTCTTTGTGAGCATCCACTTTTCCCTTCCCATCCCAGGTCTTTCTATTTCTGAAGAAGCAACTTCCTCACATTTGCAGGGTGCTCTTGGCATCTCTTCAGGATCCACTATCCAGCTCAGAAAGGCTGGCTGTTGCCCTGGTGAAGTAGAACAACCTCTTAAAAGGCAAATTTAGTTAAAAATTTTGTGCTAGGTCAGAGTAAGGAAAAATGTGTTAATTTAAAGTGGGCTTAGACAAATTAAGAGTAGTTTTATTCTGTATAATTTATAGCTTCTCCCTTGCCCTTTTTTTTGTATTAGAGCTCAAAATCAAAGCAGAAATGCGGTGGCAGAATAAAGATAGAAAGAAAGAAGGGAAAGAAAAAAGGCAGGGAAGAAGGAAGAAAGAATGAGACTTGGTTAAAATAGAGCTCTTTCATAGATATGTAAGTTAGGTCTTTTCACAGCACCAGTTGAAAGCTGGTGACATTTGAGAGTTCAAGAGAAGTCAAACACCAGTTGGAGATTAGTATCAAGGAACATTTTTAACAAGTGTTCCACTGCAGGCCAAAGGTAGCAAAAAGAAAAGTCTTTCCTTCATACATGCTTATCACTTGTGAAGGAAATAAAACTTTCATGGTTAGTGTGTCTTTATGTTTTATTCTCAAAATGACCTGTGCATTCATCGTATCACTGGATCAGCTTCAAATGGGACTTTTTTCTCCAGTAAAGATTGTGGTGGACCTTTACATTTCCACCTCAGGGCAAAGCTGCTCCAGGAAAAGAAAAGGTTAAAGAAGAAGATAGAAAAGAAATAGGAATGTTAAAGAAGTGCTGTAGTTATCTTACTATCAGAAAATGACTGATAAATCACTCAGTTAAGTATATTAAAAATATATGATAATATAAAAAAATTATACAGGTGTATATACATAGCCATTTGTTTTTTAAAAAATTGACCTGTTTGCACATGGAGGAAAGCCCTGGTTTCTCTACATCTGTCCCTTTAAAAGGTTGATAGATCATGCAGCCCATGGGAGTGGTTGCATTGGACTGGATGGCACTGCTCCAGTAAATCCAACATGCAGCAGCTTCATGGCCTGACCCTGAGTGGGCTGCATGCACTAAACCCCTATAGATAAGTCACAGCAGGAGGGAAATATTGCATGCTGAGCCACTGTGCCATCCAGCACAGCCAGCTGGAATTCATCCCAAAGGACAGACCAGCTACTGAGCTAGTGCTGTGTATCAGCAAGGTCAGAGACACTGCTGGGAGGTCCCACCTGAGGGCTGGGTCCCTGGAGCTGTGGTCATGGTTTGGCTGATGCAGATGTGTGGGTTGTGCTAGGGATGCTGTTTAATTAAATTGCTGCTATGCTTAGTGTTGGGACATCATGTTTGACAGAAGACTGGAAATGGAGCTCTGTCTCTTTTCCCAGCTGGCTCTTTGGTCTGCCTTGCTGTAGGGTCCAGCGATGAGGATGGATGCAGGAAGCAGCACAGTGCTCTGCTCCTCTCTCCTGTGTGACCTCCAGCATGTCCCTAACCTTTTTGTTCACAGTCTGCACAATAGGGAAAAAAGTTCTTCTGTGCCTTCTCAGGCTATTGTGATGATGAATATGTTACTGATTGTAATGAACTCACACTGGAGCTGTAGGAGCCATATAAGCATCTGAGATAAGTGACAAGCAGCACACAGGAAAGGGCCGTGCACTAAAGCTTTCACTGGCAGAACTGCATCTTTCACATCCTGCTGAGCTTTACCTGCTGCTGATCACAATGAACAACTTAGGCCCTGAAGCTGGAGGATTGATATTCTTTGTACTTTATTTTTATCCAGCTGGTGGAATGGGAAATGCTGTCTTACCACTTCTTAGTAGTGTCTAATCCTTCCTGGGCTCTGAGTTCTTTGTCCCCAGAATGCCATGTGGAACTGAGTTCCACAGGTTAATTACACACTAAATAGTGTTTCATTTTGGTATGTTTTCAATGGGTGGCCCTTAATTGCATGTTGCCCTCCAGGTCTTGTGTTATGGGAAAGAGTAGAGAGAAAAGGAACCAGTAATTGCCCTTCTAGACATTATCTGCAGTGCTCTCTCATATGTCTACTCTCCCTCTTTTACTTTTTACCCCTCATCATCTCGAAGCTTTTCATTTTCCTTCTAATGGATTACTTTCTTCCCCCTCTGTAATAATGCATAATAATCCAACCTACTTTTTCTGCCTCCGCTGTCTCTTTCTGCTTGGCCTTTTTAGTGACTAAGCCTGAGCACATTATTCCAGCAGAGGATGAAACCTACTTTTACACAGAATTGCAGAATTTTATCTGCATCACTGACTTGTCTCATTTTGATATTCTTCTGTTTGGGGCTTGTTTGGTGTTTCAAACTTCAGGAGCTGCTGAAAACCTTGAGTGTTTTCTCAGGAAAGGAGAGAGGGGTAGAGACATTCTCAAGGAAGCTGGGAAAGTGATGTCTGGGTCACCAGGTGTCATGAGTCTTCAGGAAACACTTTTGGTACACTTTCAGGTGACTACGAAGACACTGGAGCTCATTGGTGGTCTTTGTGGCAAAATGAAATGCTTTCAGAGCAGGGTCAGTTTATGCAAAAGATGCAAAACTCCAAAAATACACTGAAAGTTAAGGATGTTATGAAATATAGGAAAGAATTAAACTTTATCTTTGGTGATTCAACAGCTCTTTATCCTATAGAAGTAAAACTTGGAAGCATTTCTGGTGATGGGAGGGGATTGAAGTTTGTTGGGTTTTTTTATGAGGAAAAGCATATGCAGCTGAGCACTGGAATGGACAGTGATTGGGAATTGGTGATCCATGCCAGCTCCATCCCACCTGAATGTCTGCCTGGCCTCTCAGGGTGGCCACAGCCAAGGGTGGCCTTTCATGGAGGGCTGCCAGCAAAGTCATGAAGTAGTGCTGTTTTCATGGATCCATCTTTGAGTTAATCAGGTGAAGAACCTCAGAGATCTCGTTCATGATGGCCTGTGTGACTCAGCACTGCAGGGGGATGGCTCTGCCTCGTGGCAGAATTCGTGTTGCTGTGAGCACTCTAATCCCATTTTGCAGTGTTACGTTACTCTGTGAAAATGAAGACTCAAACACACTGACTCCATTATACTTTCAGAGCATTTCTTTTTCCCTTGGAGAAAAATCTAGATTGGATTTTCCCATTTATCTGTCTGTCCTCTCTACCTTAATTTATAAGCACGACAGTGTCATTCTTCATAAATTTCTCCTCCCAGTCCTTAGCAAAGCATAGGACAACATTTTGTGAGGATATATAAAGATGTATTTATGACAAGATTTTCTGCTGATATATATCAAGACAGTTTGTATCATGTTTGTAGGACTGTGCTGTTTTATATCACAGGAATACCTTGTGTTTTGTTATTCAGGCTATCCCAAACACTGTTAGCCCTGCTACTTTACTCTCCTTTGTAGCACTTAGTGGTAGTATGTGATTCTTTTCCTCCACACATAATTCCATGCCTTGGAGGGATAGGAGAAACAGAGGGAGGAGAGATGTGAGGAACCAAAATGCTGTAGTGTAGTACAGAAATAGCTTGGGGGAGATTTCATCGATGTCTATAAACATCTTCAGAAAACAATGGAAGTTATTTGGGGAATGGAATTATTTTCTCCTTAAGTGTAGTAGCACAAGCAGCAATGGTTTGGATGAGTGAAGGAAATGTTTGACTTAGTTTGAGAAGTTTTTCAGTAATGAGAATTAGGATGGTAACCCTGTGAAGTGGGTGTATGTACAGCACATATTGGTGTGGTGTCTGCTGAGAGGAGATGCTGACAATCTTGAACTCAATGAAAAAACTTTGTTTACGCTCTCAATTTTAAACATAAATGTGACATGACTCTCATCTTAATACATTTTAAAAGTAACACCTTAATAAAGAGTTCAAATATGAGTTGCTGGACCTATCTGTAGGAACTCTGTCTGAAAGCTTGGCTCCAGTGGAGCTCTATCAGTTGCCAACAGGCAGCTGGAAAACTGAGAAATGGCAAGATCAGTTTGTTTCTAAAGACAAAAGTTGATTTCCTCTTGTGATCTGAAGGCAGAAAGTTCTATTTCCCCCATGCTAATTTAGTAGATCTTTTTCCACAAACTCATGATTTTCCAAAACATATTTGTTTGACTACATTGAGCAAAAGATTTGGAATTACAGCCATAGAAAAGCTTGTTGGAAAAGTTGATGTGTTGACCTTTACAACAAAAAGAACTTTGGATGCGATCCTGGCTTCACCTCATCAAGGCACTCAGTCTGTGCTTATTTTTGAGCCATGTTTGACATGCAATAAGCAGAACTCTTGACCAAAACATCCATCAGGGCTGTTCAGAGAGTGATGTTTTACAGGATCCAGGCAGGTATTAGAGCAT
Source organism: Peucedramus taeniatus (assembly GCA_013400575.1). Classification (NCBI taxonomy): domain Eukaryota; kingdom Metazoa; phylum Chordata; class Aves; order Passeriformes; family Fringillidae; genus Peucedramus; species Peucedramus taeniatus. The sequence goes on from WBNO01006359.1 coordinate 410,095, forward strand.
GACCTCAGAAGAGGAACACTCCAGTCTGGGAAGGCATGGGGTCACCTTCAGCAGAAACACAGTCCTAGGAAACAAAGCATAAATCAATAAACATGGCCAAGGTCTTGAAAAGAAAATTGAAAGGCAGTGTAAACATATCCCAGTATGATCTCTGGGGGACCTACAGGAGTGTTGGAGATTTCAGAAAGACTGATGAGGTCACCTGGAAGAGAACAGCAGATTTTGGAGACTCTAAAACAGGATCTTGGCACTGGCTGTCTTCTAAATGGGTTGATTTTCCAGGATCCTAAAATAGTGAAGCCAGGGAGAGTCCAGGGTGTGTAAATGGTGTGGAAGCCCCAGAGCCCTATTTCAGCACTATAATTTCATATTTAGTGCCCAATATGTGCTCCCTAGCTATCTTAGAATCATCCCAGTGCCTGTCCAATATCACCAGCCCCTTGTGATCTGGCTATGTGACAAGTTTTTCTCAGGTGAATGGGACACTGGATTTTCAGCTCAAGTCTGTCAGAGTATTGCCTGTGTGCATCCCTGTATCCTTGATGAACACAAGGTATCTTGTTCACATCTACTCTTGTACTGCTGGTAAAATAAAGGTTGAAATAGGTTCCTGCGCAGAAGTGAGGTCAGATGAATTTTGTGGGACAGTAGGCTGTTGGGAGGGAGCTTGCTTTGGGAATCCTGTTGATGTTATTCAGTACAACAGGACTAAGAATTCAGAGGACACCTTGAAAATATGGCATCTCAAGGCAGGCTGGAGGCAGGGAGCTTTCCACTCTGTTAAGTGCCAAGAAGGCTATTTCCAGGTGGAAATAAGTGAAACTTTTTTGTTTTGTTTTGTTCTGTTGGTTTTTGTTTTGTTTTGTTTGTTTGTTTTGTTTGTTTTTGGGGCTTTTTTTTGTTTGTTTGTTTATTTGTTGTTGTTGTTTTGGTTTGTTGTTGTTGTTTTTTTTTTTTTGTCCCATTTGGTGTTCCAGGTAGCATTGTTGTGTCCAGAATGTGAATTGCTCAATGCAGCTCTTCATTTCTCTATGGCAAAGGAAAGCATTCACCCTCCCTTCATGCTAAAAGCACCAGTTCTTCTAAACTGTCCCTGGAGCTTCTAAAACTTCTGAATTCCCATGCTGCTTCCACAACTTAGAAGCTGTAGCCTTTAAATCAAGTTGAGGAGTTATTTTTTATCTCTCTTGACGTGGGTTTGTTGACAGGCAAGTCTTCATTTGGATCATTAGTGGCAAAATAAGCTAATAATAAATTAATAATGGATTTTTACATATTAAGAACAAGATTTGGAAGTTGGAGCTGGCTTCCAAAATAAATAAAAAGAAGGCAGAGAGAGCAAGCCAGTCCATTAAAGCATCACTTAATTCAAGGCTGCATTTATTTGCTCATAAAGTGGTGTGGGTGGCAGTTACTTGGTATGTCTCCAATGAGTTCAAAAAGCTACAAACAACTCAGATCTTGCTTGTTTGTAATAAGCTGCATTTCTGTTGGCTGCAAAAATTTGTGAGAGACAGAAAATCTACCTGTAACCACTCCCTCCAGCTCTCACATCTGAAGGGGAGATTGGTTTCTGATTGGAAACATATTTTTGGAGGGAAGAATGAATTTGATTAGAGCCAAAGAGAAGGTGAAAATCTACTTTCCTTCTTTCACCTTCTACTTTTCTCATGTCTTCTACTTTATTCCTTAAGCAAAGACCCAGTCCTTGAGAAGGCTTTGCAGACCATGAGATCTGCAGTTTTGCCTTTTCCTTCCCAAAGTTGTCAGAATTCTTTTGCTTTTGACTTTACAAGAGCTTCAATGAGTTAGGATTTCCAGAAAGCTCACCCCCAGAGACACTGAGCACTGTTCTGGATAGCTCAGTGGGAATTGGGCTGTGCTCTGGAGGATGGAGCACAAGACTTAATAGGCTTTTTTCTTTGCAGAGCTTCAATGGTGCTCCAATTAATTAAGCTTTGCTTCTCTGGGGCTCTCCAGGGGAAGAATCTGCTCAGCTAAGAGGAGCTTTCACTCATTCTCACCCTATTTTTTCACATTCCTTCTTCCCAGCAGAAATATTTTCATGTCCCTGGTTTGAACCTTCCTTGCTTGTAAAATAGCCACTTCGTGGTACCATTGATAATTACAAAATCTGTAGACTTCACTGGAATTTTAAGTTAAATGGGATCCACCCATCAGGAAATATTACACACTGACAAATCAACTACCAAAACGAAGTGACATCCAGTTTTTTTTGCCTCTTCTACTAATTTCCATTCTGGTTTGTCATTAATGCAGTAGTGCCTTATTATGCTTTTTATTTAATTTCCTGATCAGTTTTATGTGCAATGTACACTTGGTACAATACAGGATTTTTAGACCTCTTCTCACCCTCTCTGTCACCAACCCACTTCCCTTTATCATCCTGTCAGCTCTCACTCCAGCCTGGCTGACACTTTCAGCAGCTCAGTGGACAGCCCAGTCTAACCCTTCCCTTCAGAGAGAGGATATAGAGGAGTCAGCCATGGCAAAAACCTAGGCTGACAAAAGACAGGGTGAGGGACTTTGCTGACCTCTTGAGCTTAATCAGGGTGGCTTAATCTTGAAGGAGTAGCAGGAGAGAAAGAAGTTGGGTTAAAGTTTAGGTGATGAAAAGTCACGGCATGACTCGTCCCAGCTGCAGAGTTATCTCCAAAAGCTTAGATAAAAATAATGCCTTTGATTAAAACCAGGTTTTGTTTGAGTGGAAGTGGGGTTTGTTTTCCTGGTTCCCTCTGCTGTGCAGTTTGTGCCATGGCAGCAGCTGGGAAGCAGCAGAGGGTGTGGATGGTGGAGGTGTCTGAACACCTCTGGAGGAGCTGCCAGTTGGCAGCCTGGCCTCCCCTCTCCTGGGGTCCTGCTTTGGGAACAGCACAAGCAGCTTGTCAGCACTATGAAGATGAGGCCAAGGCACCTGCAGTGGAGGGCTGGGTAAGAGAAAAAAGTAAGAGGAGAAATATATTAGAAACACATGAAATTAAAGGTGGAAGAAATGACTTTGAGTGTGATTTGAGTGTTGTTCAGTACATCATTGACACTCAGGCTGTGAGTGGTGTAAACCAGTGAGAGCTGAGGAATTAAGAATAAGAATAAAATATGCCTAAACTCTTTTTTTTAATATTCTTTTATTGTCTAGGTTGTTCTTTTCCTCAGGTCAGTCATGGAACTGCACAATTTTCTGTCCAGAATTCTCCTTTTCCAGTTTTACATTAGTCCTTTATTCCTACAATCCCTTTTGTTGGCAACTCATCCGAGCACAGTCTTGAAAAGAGAGAATGTTGCCATCTCTGTGATTAATGGTTTCATCCATTGAATTGCAATTACAAGTTTTAATCAGTTCATTATTCCACCTAGTTTTTTGGATCTTGACAGTTTTGCCGTGGAAATTAATTGAATTGGCTTCACCTCAAGGCTTTCCTGCAAAAAGATCTTGTCTTGCCTTTGGGGACTGTGGGGGCTAATTGCCCAACTCAGATTTAATTTCCTCTTTTTCCAATATGGAAAAAAAAAAGGTTTGAGGATGTTTTTATTTCCCTTTCCTTGTCAACCACAGATTCCCATTTTCCATTTCATTTTCCAAACTCCATTTCCTTTACAGTGCAAGATGGGTGCACTGCTAAAAGTTCTGCTTGAGATAACTGTTGAGAATTCATCTTTTTAGTCAAAGTTGTTAATACACTTTTCTCTTCCTCAGAGAGTGGCTACTTCTCAGAGACTGCATTTTTTTGTCCCTGACTGCTTTTTTTCATTTCATCTGGTCTAATGGATCCTGTTTATAAGGAGAAGTCCTGTGACCAGCAAAATTCTTGCTATAAGTCATCCTTGAATTTTGTTTTTGTTTGTGCCATATTACTGGAACTCAGAGATGAGCAAGCAGTAAATTCCCTAAAGATGTATACTCTCAGACAAGAAATCAAATTAGTGGAGACTTAGTAGTCTATACAGCTGCCAAAAAGCCCACAATTGGACTTTATCATACAACACAGATATGATCCAAAAGAAATTTCAGCAACAACTGGAGTCAGGCTGAGTTGTTAACAGAGTGTAAGATGTGCAATCTGTAGCTGCAAAAGCCCTCCCAGGCAGAACCAACCTGCTAAGCTTTGAGCTCATGGAAGGGCTGCCACTCACTTTTCTGTTACCTTGGAAATATTATTGTGCAGTATTTGTTTAGGTAAAATAGATTTTCAGAAGCATGCTCTGAGTATCCATTCCTTTCATTGCATTTCCTTGGGACTCTCTTCTTGGGTCTGTTGTGAACTTTTACTGGAAAGGGTGGGTTACAGAACAGCCACTGAAGAAGGTAAAAGAGAATAGCTCCTAGTGATGGCAACAACATACCATGTGGGATTTTCAGAGCCCTGAACCTTGTGCATTTGGACTCATGAGTTTAATTTCTCATTAATCTATGGGTTTACTTGGTGTGTATTTTGAAATTCTGTATCCAAGCTGGAAGTTGGAGCCAATCCTTTTTCATGCCTATAGGCAGCACAGGATCCCTCTCTGCCAGGAATTTCAGATTTCTTTTTTGTTCAAGGCAGAATAATCCAGTCCCTGGCTGGGCTGCTTTGGAAGGGGGTAAAAACAGATCATGGAAAGTTGAATATGTTTTCCTGTCAGGTTTGGAAACTGAGATTTTTAAGGAACCAAATGTATTAGGGAAGAAAATCTGTTATCTTAGAGTTTTTATCTTTTTTTTTTTTTAACATTTTTTCTTTAATGAATCAAAGCATTTCTGAACCTCATTTTTCATCGCAGCAGGAGTCACCAGCCAATATAAGTATTAGAGAAGAGGGCACAATGGCATCCTAGGTTTCATTTTCCATTGGTGCTTTGCTGTAATTAGAAGACTTTCTGCCCTGATGGGAAAGCCATAGGCTATGAGGCCAGCACAGAAATGGGGCAGGACCATACGATTCACCTCAGATTCAGATTCCTTTTATGAAATGATAAAACTGTAAGTTTCCATTTCACAGCACGAGTTTAAGGCTTCAGTCAGAAGTGTGAAAAGGTGCATCATGCTGGAAAGCTGATTAAAAATACATGCTGCATATTAACAGAGCCCAAATGGGATTTTTTTTTTTTTCCAAATTCTTTTGGTTATTAAGGTACATCAAAGGTACATACTTTTTAAATGATGAAAGAGCATCCTGTCCTTTTAGTCAAAGGTGATTAGTGATATTAGTATCAATAATATCAATTAGTATCAGATCCTTTTGGTTTAGTTAACAGGGAATGGCATTTATCTCACTCATGGTGCAGTATCCAGAAGGGAGCTTATTAAAATATGACTCTTCCCCTTTCCATACAACTCTTTGGTTTAATTACCCCATTAATAATAATGCAGGATCCACAAAGTAACTTCCTCCCTCCTAGGTGCTCCAAGATATGTTGTGGAATTACAGAGATCAGCAAGTCTGAGAGATATTTATATGTTCTGTCCTCACAAGAGCAGGTGGGAGGTAAAATTAGGGACCCATGGGAATGCAGAGGAATCTGGGAAGTGCAGCCTGGTTTGTGACTGCAGCCACATCGGAACACGCTTTGTGAGCTTAAGAGAAACAAACAATAACAGTTCCTTTAACGCGCAAAAATAAAGATCTGTTGTTTAAAGAGCACACAACTGTATCTGCCACCTCCTGATGCTTTTGACAGGAATCACAGAAGGAGCAGATTGGATCAGCAAAACTTCACTCAGCCCTGACAGTTTGATTGCACTGCTGTGGAGGATATGACAGATGTTGGAACAGCACGAGCAACTTAAACAAAATGCATCAGGCACAAAGATGGGGCTCAACCTCTCCTCCACTTAAAATGATTTTTAATCTCTGAGAGGTCAGCATACAGGGGCAATGGTTTTACATGTATGGGGGGAAAGGGAAGATTGAGACAAGTGGGAAAAAATTTCCTCCAAATGATGAAGTGCCCAGTAATATCAGACGATTGTGTGGATTTGGAAACATGCTGTTTGCCTTTCATGAATTTGTTCAGAAATGAATCATAGCTGAGGCAGAGGAGGCTTTGGAGATTCATTGGACAAACAGTAAAAACAGATAAACAGGCTTTACAGCACGTGCAAATATAAAAATAAGAAACAAAATATTCAAAGGAGTCAAGGAGCTGATGTTTGGCAGCTCATTCCTGCCTCAGATGTTTACCTACCTGTAGCATTGTTTTCAAATTTGCTGAGAATTCCTTGCTCTTGCTGATTTTTCACATTGTGCTCAGCATTTCTGAGACAAACAAGAAGGGAAATATTTGAGTCATGTACCAGTGGATCTGAAACACAGGGGGAGCATGTGCTGGTGCTCAGGCAACAGCACTTCAGAACCAGAACCGAACACACAACTGCAGGTGATGGATTTTGCATGTAGGTTCAGTGAGTTCTTGCAAGCCACACCAGACTGCTTTCCACATCAGAAGTGAGCTACCCATTTTCTTCCTCTGTTTCATGGAAATCCCTTCTGCTCCCTGTTGTGGGTGCATGTGTGAGGTCAGCAGTGACATGTCACACTCACCAGTTGTTTATCATTACAACAGCATTTCTTTTAATGTGGATAGAATGTGCTCAGAAGGGAAGTCGTGGTAGCAGCAGATAGATATAATGAGTATGTGGCCTGTGAATGTGGTAACTTTGTCCACACTGCTGTAAGAGAACTGTCATCCTCCCCCAACATAATTCTTCTTCTTCAGGTTTCAGGCATGGGCACAAAATGACCAAGTGTGTGTGAGGGGCTTGGTCAGCAAGCTGGCTGGAGAGCTTTAAACTAGATTTAGAATGGGAAGGGGCTGGAGTTTTGTTTAACAGTGAAAAGCCAGGTACCAATAGAGCTGCTACAATCTTATTTTTTTTTAAAGCAGCTTTCAAAACCTTTTTACATTCCCCACATTCTAATGCACTTTCTTTTCTAGTGGTTGTAGAAAAGATTCCCTAATTCCTTGCCCTTTCCTTTCTCAGATCCCTTCAGTAGATGAGTTTCCTGTGGGTGTCTCCAAGATGGGAATCAAGTTAAAGAATAAGGGTTTTATAATATCATAAGCTCCTGCAATGTTTATCTTTCTCCCTACTTTCAAATGCATCCCAAGCAGGTGGCAGCTTTCTGGTTTCATTTATTCACAAAACAAACTCAAAACTCCAGCCCACACCTTCCACTGCACTGTGTTTATCCCAGGTGTCCTCCTCAAGGACTGCTCAACCTGGACTCTGGATCATCTCCTTATATTCAGATGGGACAACAAATATCCTGCAAGGCTGAGCCAGCAAACCACATATCATGGTTCTTAGTAAGACCATAATTTGCTAACAGTATGAAATTTTCAGGATAACACTATATTGCCACTTAATGTATTATCTTACTGCTTTTATATTCCAGCCCACTCCTGTACAAGTTTTTGGGGGAAGGATTGCTCTCACTCTGCATTGTGTATGATGCATACATTGTTTTTGCCAAGAAAAGCCAATAAATACCTAAGCCAAACACAGTTTTTTCCTAGTTATCTTTTTCCTGTCCTAGACCTTCCCTATTTCAGTGATATATATCCAAAATTCAGACAGCCCTGGTTTTGAACTTTGCAGGAATATATGGATTTAATAGTTTAGGCTCATCTCTTTCTTCATTGACCATTTTAATATCCTTCATCTATCTCTGCTCAAACTTCTCCTTAGGGCATATTTTCTCAGCAGCACAAACCTTTGCAAAATATAGCCTTTGGCTATAAAATTTGGGTGTCTAAATAGAGCTGGTTGCCTACCTTCCTCTGTAGTTCATGAAGAGAGGAAGAGGCAGCTGGAAGATGATCAAATTACTAACTTTATTTACCTATGGTTGCAATACATCTTTTGTGTCCCTTCATAGATTTGAGGGGCAGACACAAAATTTAGTTTAGACCAGATGCCATTGTAGTGGCTGGACTACCTGAGACTAGTTCCCCTCCTATGGTGATTTAATACTTCATTTTGTACATTTCTCCTTGGATGTCATCCACAGTAATTAACAAATTGAAGGCCAAGAACCAAAGATAGAAATAGGAAAAAGAAAAAGAGAGCTCAGCTAAATTTTCCTGACCTTAATTTCCCTGGGAGGATCTAATTTTGATTTGTATCTGGGAAGGGGACAAGTGTTTGGAGATTTTTTTTCTTTTTTCCTTCCAGAAGGTCTTGCTCATTCCTAGAAATCTCATGTAAATTAGAAATACTGCAGATTTTCTGCTGGGGCTCTTCCTTGTGTAGGTACCAGTGGAGTTATGAGCAGCATAACAAGTGCAGGATGACATATGGAAACAGCAGTACACAAATATACCCTGTGCAAGAGAATCCAAATCACAGTCCTGGGCATTCATTGACTCAGGTAGGTTTGGCAAGCAGGATAGGGATTTGTTAAAATTAGGTTGTGCCTCTCAATGCTTTTCTGGTGATTTTATGCTAAAAGAAACCTCAGGATCAGAGCAATGAGACGTGCAAGGCTAAAGTCTCTGAAATCCCTGCAGGCCTTATTATGTGTATAAGGAGACAGGCAGCGTGCATTTCAGGGCTGGGGAAGCTATTGCACTTGATTTAGGGGTAATTAAAGTGTGTGAGTGGCAGCAGAGATGGCATATGATGCCTCAGACACCTTTTCTCCATTTTGCTTCCTGCCTGGCAAACTTATCTGCATGCTGAATGAAGGATAATGTCTCACAGCATTCTGCCTCTACCTTTTGAGGATTTCTCTTCTGCTTTCCCCCCTCCTCTCACAGCTTTCCTCTCTGAGATTTCAGCCTGAATATCTGGATTTTGCTCAAAACTAGATCCTTCTTCCTACCATGGCTAAATCAACAAAACATTTTTTCCTAGGACTAGGAATGTCAATCATGCTCTAGTGTGTAAAAAAAGACTCTAGACCCGTCTAGTGCACCACTGAGAAGAAAATAGCCCCTGCATTGAAACATTTCTGTTAGTGCTGCCTACCCCACCAGAGCAAATAATCCACAAGGGAAGGGATACTGATCTCATTTTTAATCTGCCCATGGCCTGCTTTGATTCCAGTAAATCAGCCAAAGTGAGGTAAATGGTAAATATTTAATTGTGGAAGTGACTGAGTCTGCAGTTGTGCAGGGGCAGCACAGCCTGGATCCAATGGCTGGTGGATGTGACAGGCAGAAATGGGAAGGTTTTCTCTTGAGCTCTGTCCATCCTGGGTGAGATTGGAAGATACCACAGTCTGGTCCATCTCCCTGCTCAAGCAGGGTCGTGCTAGAGCACATTGCAAAGGATTGCATCCAGATGGTTCTTGACATCTCCACTGAGTCCCAAATGTTCAGGAGACTCTTGTCTAAGCCTGGTTTCTGAAAGATCTGTCTTAGGTCTCTTTTAAAGGGGTTGAAGGCCATCCATGATTGCAAATAGATGTATTTACATCAAAAGAGAAAGATAGAGAATGCACGCAGAGGTGATAATTGTTCACATTATTCCATCTGTCTAATAGCAGAGCAAAATTGCTGGCAGATTGGAGTTCAGTGTAAGTGAAAACAAAAAGCCTGAGGCAGTCACAGAGCCATTAAAGAGAAAGGAAGGCTTGGGCTTTGACCTATGACAGTCATTTTCCTCCTTTGACTGCATCTCTAAGTTGAGCTGAATCAAACTGAAAGTAGTCATGTACTCGATGGTTTTTGTCTCTGCACAGCATTTTGCCAAAGGGAAGGGGCAGCAGTTCATGTACCCTAAAATGGTGGCATTTCTTTCCCTGGCTCCTGATTAAAAAAGATGCTGTGTGGGGAAACTGTGGGTGATGACAGCCTTGGGGGTTTCCTTCCATTTTGATTTAGAAAGTGGAAAGGATACCATTTAGATCACACTGTTTATGAGTGAAAGATATTGTTGACAAACCAATAAAAAAACAATGATTCCAGAGTGAGTCTGCAGGGAAAGTAATGTCCAATCATTCCTCTGATAAATGTCACTCCAGTAGCATTGTTTTTGTCTCCTATTTATGAGAGTAGAACTGAGGTTTATAGATTAAAGAAAGGTTTGAAAAGACAGTCACAGAGTTGGGATCTATATTCTTTGACGTGACAGATTACTCCAGATCAGGCTGACTATTGGTCACATCAGAAAATCAAGCTTGAGATACTTGTTCTGTTTTTTTTTTTCCACCAAACACTGCCATAAGGACCTTCCTAAGACCAGTTAATCAAAGAGAAAACAGAAATGTCTGAAGGAAAAAAGGGAGTGAACGCAGCTTGTAATACAGCAGTCACGTGGAAATTGTCAGTAACTAAATAGATTTAACTAATTTTGGATAATAATGCATGTTTTTATTATTGTATACATTACACCCACATGCACTTGTGGATACCACACATTTGTACACATGGATTCTCCCTATTGCTGTGTGTCTTTTGAAGCAGCATGTCCAGAATGCACTCTCTGCTCCATCAGCTGCCTTTTCCCTGCCAGCAGTGATTTTCCATGATAAGGGCTTCATGGCTCACCTCCCTGGAGCACCAGGAACTCGTGGAGGATCTCCTTGGAGGTGTTTAACTGAGGGCTGGAGCTCTGCTGGGAGGAGGGGTGCCCATACCCAGCTGTAATGACTACCTGTCAGGGAGATGCATGGTGTCCTTTCAGCAACTGAGCACAAACAGATGAGGGTGACAGTGGTATTTCTCCAGTCCCTTAATTAGAGCTTTGTGAGAGCAGAGGCACAAATGGAGATGTTTTCCATCATCTCTGATGAGGAGGGAGGTAAGGCAGAGAAACCAGTTTGCTTTCATCAGCCCTGGGCATTCTTCCTGCTGTGATATGTGTTCACCTTCTCATTTTTATCACTCTCCCTTTAGCTGTTTATTTCTTCTTTTGTTTCTCCTTTCCTTACTGCCTTCAGGTTCCTAACAGGAACTAGCTTTCATTTTAAATAGTTAGAACCTCCTGTTTTTCCATAACAGACTTTCCTAACCCAATTGTTGAGAGCTGCAGTAAACTTTAAAGACCATCTGTAGTGTTGTTATGTATAGGGAGCTCAGAGCAGCAAATATAGGAAACTGAGACACAGTTAGAGTCAGAGTTAGTGAATACTCCTAAAAAGCTGAAAACAGAGCTCAAGAGTTGTATTCTGAGGTCTGGACTCTCACCTGCAGGTGCTACTGTGTAGGTAAGTGAGCTCTTTTCCTCCAGATAATGTAAAAGAATGCACAAACTTGATTCTGTAAACAGAGATTTGGGGCTTTAGGAAAGAAACTCATAACAAAGGTGCTCTGAAGAAGGCAAGTAGGATACTTTCATTTCTAGCCCAAATGTGAAGAAGTTTCAAAGAGGTGAAAATGTGTCCCTTTTCCAGTTCCTCTAAGAGGAAAAGAGACATTTACTTCCTTTCATTCATACCTTTGCCCCTCTCAACATTTTCCTCAGGTCTATCACAGCATCAGCTGCACCATTCTTCCAACACAGCTTGAAAACAGAAGTTCCTTTTAGCTTCTTGTGGGGGAGCCTCAGACCTTTCCCCCCACAAGATCTCCTCCAGGAAGTCCAAGGAAATGTAAAATCCCTTGTGATAATTCAGAGGTTTTGGCAGGTAGACAGCAACAACAGGAGGTGGAAACAGACAGCTGTGCAGGGGAGGAAATGGTGATATAAATACATGTTTAATTGCAGTTTAATTACAATTACTTACTAGGCAAAATTTATTTAAATGCAGTGTAATTAGAGTGAGACCTTGATTTAATCACAGTCTTATCAGACACAGTTACTACTATTTTCCCTCACTTCCTCCTCCTCCTCCACCTCCTTTTACATTCCCTCTCCTGAACTTGCCCAAAGAAATTAAAAACCAAGGCTTGAAACAAGCAGAAGGTATCCATCTTGGAAAGTTTTCAGTTTCCTGAAAATTCAATAGCCAGGTGGCTACCAGCCCAGAATATTCTCCCTGGAAACTGTGAAACCCCCACTCTGCCTTGGCAAGCTGTTACTCTTCCTTAGCAGATAATGATAATGGATCCTCATTAGCTGGGAATGACTTATCATGAATATAATTCATCACTGATGGCAGACCTCATAACCCATCTGCTCACAATAAGTAAATTAGACGAGTCAGACAAGATGGATTGTTCTTTCTGATCTACCTTTGGAGTGCCTCCACATGCTGTTCCAATGGTTCATACTGTGTCTTCACACCGTGATAAGGGTGAACATGAAGAGAGACACAAAACCTCTTGAGCAGCTGACCCCTGATCTCATCATTCTCCATTTTCCCTCTTCCACTGCTGCCTCTTGCTCTGCTCCTTGCTCTGGGTCTGGGCATGGCAGAAGCTTCTTTCTGTATGAGACAAGCACTCACAGCAGAACTTGTGGACCTGTTGGTGTGTTCATGCACTGCTCCTGTGTGGAAGCTTTCCCCACTCACAGCTCTTGTCTCTTTCCCAGATGTTACATGTTTAAAACACTATTAAGCAGTCCCAGCCAATACAGGGAAGGGGAATGGTGGGTTATTCTGCCATCTTCTCTGAAAGCTGTATTGACTCTTCTTCTCTAAGAGTTAATCATCATTTGGCAGATTGCCACTCCTGGGAGCACAGTTATTCCCATCCTTTGCCATGAAGGAACTAAGACACAGGCTAAAAGTCCTAGCTGGTAGCTCACACAGACATGGCAAACTGTGATGGGAGGGGAAATATCTTTACTCTTCAAATTAAATCTGGGTCCCCTCTGAAGTCCATAAGCCATCAGCAAATTTGCTCACTTCAGTGAAAATATTATTTTCTCCTTCTGTGTCAGTGCCAGTTGATTCCTGTTGTTGTGCTTTGCATCTGCCTCAGTCTTTTCCAGCAGCTCTAAATAAGGGAAAGAGTTAAACCTATCCATAAAACTGTGAAGCTATTAATTAATTATTGCATGTTTTATTGTGCTGTTGAACCATACTGGCCCTGCCTGAAGAAAAATTATGAACTGCTGGGGTCTTTGCACAGGGAACCAAAACCAGAGGCATGGAAGCTTTTCCCTCCCTCCTTTCCTGCCAGAGTTTGCTCTGCTTTCTTTCTTTTTCTTTTTTTTTTTCTTCCTTTCCTCTCCTGTCCAATAATTTCCATGTGACCTGATAATTTTTTGTACTGTTCTTGTGTCAATTTTTCCGTAAGAGGAAAAAAAGTAAGAAGAAAAAAAGCAAGGAGAGGTTTTAATTTCTACATTCTTCCTCTCCTGCCTTACCCATCTCATTCAGGCTGATGGTGAGGGGGGAATCTGTCCCCATCATGGGATTTCTAAGAGCTGAGGGTCACCAAGTCCTTCATACCCCTGTGAAGTGGGTAAACCTGGGTCTTGTGTTGCAGATCATGATAAATCACACAGAGCCAACTGGATTTTCCTGCCTGCTTTAATATTTATTTGACAGTGAATTTTTAATAGGGAGGGACTTTCACTTGTCATCCTCGGAATACCAAGCAGACAAAAGAAGGGAAGGGAAAAACTTGAAGTAATGGATGCAAAGTACTGGGAAAGGGGAAGAGAGGAAATATGGGAGGAGTAAAAGGGAAAAGAGGAAGAGAACAGGGAGGCAGTAGTCACTGCAGCATCTTTGTTTGAAGATGAGTTTCTCAGATAACAGCAGCTCTCACAGCAGTGAACAGTTCACACACAGCAGGGAAGCAAAAAAGCCTGGGAAAGAGTCTTTGACCCAAAGGTACTTGTACCCTTCCGGAGTTCATTTCTCACATCCAGCCTTTGCATAAAAACAAATAAATTAATCGGTGATTTGTGAGCCCAATTTGGGAAAAAAAAAAAAAAAAAAGAAAAGGAAACCTCTTGTGGTCCAAAATCCATAATTATACCCTGGTGAGTGACTGAGAGAAAGGGATAGAGAATCATAACAGAGAGACAGATACCATTGCCTAGATAAAGAGATGGTGAGGAGAGAGAGAGAGAGCAAGTGCTTCAGAGGGATGAGGAGCATTAGATGGAGTGGATATATGGTTGGAATTAAAGAGATGGATGCTGTGAGTACCCATGGGAAGATACCTTGCACAGATATTCTGTGAATAGATGTTGCAGGAAGAGGGATATTGTTAGATAGACAGGCACTGTCTGGGAAAAATGGGTAAGGCAAGAAGTAATGCTGCAGCTGGGAACGTGGAGATTGATTCTGTTGATAAATTAAGTCTATAAATAAATACTAAAGAAAAATATTTCAGTAGCCTGCCATCTATGAATATTTGACACACACATCTAAGAAACTTCATAGCACCTCATCCAAAATAAACATAACCAAGCAGCTACTAGATATGTGTGTGATTATACTGTTTAAACATTTACGAGATGTGAGCAGCTGCAGCAAAAACAACAATTTATCACCCAGTTTAGAACTCGTTTCACCCTGATAGACACATCAGTGATGGTCTGGCACCAGTATGGCAGAAAAGGCCAGGCCAGCAGGTAGATAATTAAGGGCTGAAGCAACACTGGATAAGGAAACAGGAATGTCTGGATTTCATAACTGGAAATAGGCCACACTGTGAGCTCCCCATTTTGTATCCAGACTTAGTATTTCATAATTATTTCCACCACTGTGTGGTACTGGCCAAATCCTGACCTTACAGGTGTGTCTGTCCCACACTGCTGCTGCTGCTGCCCCACAAGCCCCTGTAGGTAGTGCCATTCCCAGCTGTCCTCACCTGCCCTATTGACCTTGGTGAGCATTCAGAAGTCCTGCTGTGAGCATGGAACATCCTGCTCTCCTGCAACAGGCTTTGGGGTCAGGTTGTCATCTTCCCAGAGCCCTGTTCCTGCTAGGCTGTCAACTCCAACACCTGGCAGATGCTGATCCAACTGAGGGTCTTTCCAAGGAGGCAGATACTGCTGTAGCTCCTGTGGTCAGCAGTCCTGGGCACTGCTGGACTTCAGATCATCTGAGAAGTGCAGCTACTTTAATTCTTTACATCTTTCCACCCTCTCTGTGTCTCCTGCCTCACTCCACACCTCTCCTGAGCTTTACAGGGAGCTCATTGCCTTGCTGTGTTCTAGACTGAGATTTTTAGTATCCCCACTGAAATTCTGTACCAGGTACTGTTTTGTTCACCTGCATAACTAATTTTCTAATCTGTGCTTTGGCAGGATCTCTCCTTTTGTTGGTTGCTCAGCTCTGTGCCAGGGATGCTCATTTTGAGGCTGTCAGTCTCAGTACTGCCCTTAAAGCAGGCAGGTCCATTCTCAGGGAACTGCTGCTTGTCCAGCACAGTTTGTTTGTGCTCTGATCTCTCTGAGGATTCATGATGCACCCCAAAGTCCTTCTGGAATGCACCACAGTTGCTTTGCTCAGTTTTTTCCACCCTGACTTGAACATTCAGGTCCACAGCATTGGCAAGAAGAGCACATTAACTCTTTGTTCCTCTCCTACAGCACCTCCTCCCCACTACAGTTATTGCTTTAAAACAGCACTAATTATAAAATGTGTGATTTCAATTTGTCCTATTAGAGGCCTCATGTATGTATTTTATAAATCATTTAATCTCATGCACACTTGTAAATTCTCACAGAAAGAACTTCACATACTGTCTTTTAGCTTACTATGGATGCTGCCTTCAGGGCCCAAATGCTGGTTTGTGGGAAGAGGCAATTACATATATATTTAATGGTTTCAAATTAAATTTGAAATTAGCTTTGAACTGTATCATCCATTTCTAGTAATGATGCTTAATGTTATCGTGAGAAAATCAAGTGCTTTACATTATAGGTGTCAATTGAGTCTTGTTCAGAGGTTGTCCAAGGACTCTTGATATGTCATGCTGGGAAGGTGATTAAATCTCTGTCAGGGTAAGTGGGAATAGTATTTTTATTTTTCTCCTCTTTCGTTCGTTTCAGTCTTTCCTAGCAGCCAGTTTCTATCTCTAAGGATGTATCTCATAATAATAATTGCTTGTTATCAGTGGGTATTTTCCAGTACAGCAAAGATATCTAAATCCAAAGTCTCCAACAGAGAAAATTGACATGTCTGAGTTTAAGGAGTTTTAGTTTAATACATCTTTAAGGAGACCTTCTGTAAGAAGAGAAATATTAGGCATTTCCTGACTATAGGGAGTAGTGTGGGACAAGGATATGTGAAACTTCTTGGATAGGGAGACCTTGAAAACAGCAAGGGAGTAGACAGCTCAGGAAATTTTCTTGTCTCTTGATTGTCTCCTCATGGACCTCTCTTGCACTGGGAATGTCTACAGCAGCATGAAGAAGTGGGAGGAAACATCTCCAGAAGCTAAAGCTATTGGTTTGGGGTGCTTGGCTGGGCTCCTCCATAGTCACAGATCTTTGGACACATAATTTAAACATTTTGCTTATCAAATTCACCCTTAGCAGCTTAGGTTAATACGATCCTAATTGTGTAAGTATATTTAATTCTGAGCCTTTTCCTCCTAAACTCACAGGGGACAGTTCCAGCAAATTCATGTGTGTCAGAGAAAGGCAACTGCCAGAATTTGTGCTGTCTTCCACTGAGACCTGGGAGCGTGGCTGAAAAAGTCTGCCCAAGAGTGCTCAGTGTACACAGCCTCCCTGACCTGGCTCTGCCACTTCCCAAGCCCCAAGCTTTCCCAGAGCTACAGCAGCAGGCACAGCCCTCCCAGGAGTGACTGCAGTTTGCACCCTGCCTTGCCACCGTGCCCATCTGTGGAGTAAGTGTGTGAGGCTGGCATGAAAAGTTCCACAGGCTCTCACTGCTGTTGTAATTATCCACTAATGATCCCCATCCCTGGAAGTGTTCAAGGTCAGGTTGGATGGGGCTTTGAGCAACCTGATCTAGTGGAAAACGTTCCTGGCCATGAAAGTAGTATTGGAATGAGATTGACTTTAAGGTCTCTTCCAACCGAAATCATTAAGTGATTCCATGGAATGATTGTCCTTGCACAGCAATCCTTATTCACTTGCAAACCAAGAAATACTCTGAGTATTAAGAATTGGGGATCTAGGGCTTGCATCTTTGCCAAGTTTTGACACAGGGCATATTTTTCTTATCTTCAATTCCTTAAAATTTTTGCACTGGTTGTTGACTGACTTTAGAATTCTTTGCCTTCTGTTCTAAAGATGACAAGATTTAAAGTAAAATGTCACTCCCTGCCTCAGAAATGGCTGCAAAATTAGTGGTGAATGATACTGTTCAGGAGCTCAGCTGCTCAGCTGGGACATGCTGCTGCAGCTTCCTGCACATCAACAGCCCTGTTCCTGATAAATCTTCAGGCTGCTTCCCTTTTCAGAAAGCAATGTGGGGTGTTTCAGTCTGCAAAGTTTGTATGTAAAGTAAATGCATTGTTATTTAAAAGTGATTCATACCGTTGGGAAGCCCAGTAAGGTGAGCTGATTGGTGGGTAAGCAATGGAGTGTAATAGCCCTTGGAAAACTGCTGTGTAATAACAGCTTTGATTCCTTGCAGGATAAAACTGTATAATGTTGCCATCTTTCCTGTACCTTTCATGTGCACAGCACTTGATATACACTAAGTGTATTACTTTGTCACCTGGACTGATAGCTGGTCTGATCCTCCTGGGCTTTGCCAGTCTGCTTGTGAGAAGTATGAAATTTCCAAACAAAGTTTCAGGCTTAAGGTAACACCTAAATTATAGATTTCTGAAGTCGCCTTGGCAGTGTTTCTTGATAGGTTGCTTTTTGAGCTGAGCTGATAACCCATCTTGCCTCAGAAATGCTTTTTTTCCACCCCTCTCCTTGATACTGAATTGCCTGTATCATGCACCATTAAATCTGACACAGTTTATCTCTGGGTTGGCTGTGCAGAAAAGGAGAAAGTCCAGAGTAAGCCTGGGAATCTCAGGGTAAAGTCAGCAGCAGCCTGACTTGGCTGCAGCTATTCCACCATTCCATTATCTCCATCATTCCAAGAGCCTGGGTCCCTCAGGCTTAGGAAAAACCCAGCATACCCAGGTTAGGAAAAAAACCCAGGTTAGGGAAAACCCAGCATACAGGGTTTTCTTAAGGGGTTGTGTCTTCCTGGCACTTGAAATGTTACTCTGGGGGTAGGTAATTATTGCTGGTGCAGCAGAAATGTCTGTGGAGAAAATGAGGCCACCGTTATTTTGTGGGCAAAGAAGAGATTTTATCGCAGAACACATCAATCAAGAACCCTGTAGGTATCTGTGAATACAACCTTCCTAAATGCATCCCCTCTGTGAAGTGTGTTTGTATATTCTAGCAGTTGGATCTGTGCTGTTTGCACTAGAAAATATAATTTCTGTGGGCTCTTTCCATGCCTTGGTGACAATTCATGAGCCAGAACAACTCACGACCTGGTCCTCAGCTGGTGTTTCAGTTCCTGGAAGACAGAATCCACCATGAGAAGAGCAGATGTCACTTAATTTTGGTGCAATAAGCAGCTTTCTGAAGCAAAGACAAAATGAGGAGCTAGGAAAAGATAACTACAAAGGCAAATGCCAGGAAATACAAGATTTTGTGACTAATGAGGTTTTCAGGTCCAGTGGAACCAGCGTGCACAAATCCTCAACCTTTGTTTGCTTGAGCTGGATCTGGCAGCCAGGATTGCTGGGCACTTTAAAATCAGAAGCCACATTGGGTACAGAAAATCTGGCAGCTTTTGGCTGTTTCTTTCCCTTCTAAATAATCTCTCTCCTTCACTTTTATGACGTTACTTGTTTTCAGGACTGTAAGAATTACAACATTTCTCTTTCAAAATATGATCTGGCAGCTAATCCTTGGAGTCACTGAGCACGTCTCCCCCCCTTTTGATGTCAACAGGAGTCCTAGAAGCTCATCATTCCTCCAGCTAAACTCTTCATTCCTGTCTGGCAGAATCAAGAACATTGATTTCTGCCCTATTGGATCTGGAAACTTGCTACTTTACTGAAGTCATGGTTTGTTGAGAGGAGCTTTTGGACCAAACTCAGTAAGGTTTAGCACCTTTTTGGACCTTGCTCAGCAAGGTTAAGCACCCTTTTTGTCTCTACTTTCAGAGGACACATACATAGAAGAGGCAATTAAAGAGCTCTGCACCCTCATTTGGACTAGGCAGGTGGTGGAAGGCTTCAGACACACCTTGGCTCTCCTGTACAGGCAGGTGGAGGGATGGACCCTTGTCTGTCCACATTACTGGAGAACAGGAGCAAAGAGAGAAAAGCAGTTTGCTCACAGTGATAGCAAGCCCAGCGAGTACAGAACCTGTATCTTTGAAAAGCAAGTGTTTTAAACTCATGATTTAATTTTCCTTTGATGTACAGCCTGACATATTTTTTCAGTCACTTACTCTGTGCACAAGAACTGACCTTTTATCATTTTTAGTTGTAAATCAGAGAGTGACGTTAAATGCTCAGGGTGGTTCTCTATAAAGTGATTGTTTCACTGCTCTGCAAGCTGTGCTATAATTTGCCCCATCCATCCAAATACATGTCTTACCATAATTAAATGAATACTTTTGTCAGTTTATGTTGCTTCAGCTTTCACTCAGAATATGCTTGCTTCCATGGTGGGTTAGTGTTCTTTTAAGAATTTATGTAAGCATGTATAAATATAGACATATATATTCACATACAGAAAAAAAAAAAGAAAACGTAATTGCAACTTTCAGGTAAAACACATAGAATATTTTGGCAGGCATTTGAAAATTGATTTTTATAAAATATTCAGAAAATACTCATGTTTAACAGCGATTTTAAAAATTGTTCCCTGCTGGGAGTTGATAGATGCAACAAGCTACAAATGGATTCATTTGAAAACTGCATCTGCCTGTTATACAGGTGCAACATTATTAAATACCTACAACAGGAACACAGAAGAGAATTTGGAGATCTCTTGTACAACAAACAGCAATGGCAACTTTTATATGTGCTTTACTCTGTTCTTTTTGCAAGGCGATGCTGTCTCCTTAGATCAGAGCAAATGGTCATTGTTTTTCCTCTTTCCTCTCTTTACTGAGAGTCATATGTTCCTGGCTGGAAGGTCCTTCTGGCACAAAGAATTCCTTTAAAACCCTGTTTGAGCTCTGAAATAGGTTGAAACTGTTGCTTCATGTTTTTGTCAGCTCTCCATGCCTGTTGTTTTTCTTGTTCATCCTTGCAGTTCCTGACAGACAAATTTTAGGAAGCAGGGAGAACATAATGAAATATTTGCTATTCTTCATGAAACATCTGGCAGGGCTTTGGCAAGATCAGGGAATTAGCAATCGTTGCCACTTTTATATGCAGTAGATGACATTTTTTGTTGTCCTTAATGGAGTCCAAAGCATATGCAAATCAGCTGTGTAATGAGCGAGGTTAAGCAAGGTTTTGGATTTGGTTCCATATGGTGTTAAAAACATAATTGATCAGAATGTTTTGAAATATATTGAACATGAGTATTCAGATTTGTTTTATCTGAATCTCATTATGTCTGAGAAGAGATTTAGGATGAGGGCAGGGGCTGAAGTTTTAAGCTGCATCTACTGTTGATTATTTATGATCACACATACTTCATCAGATGTTTCTGCCATAAACTCCACTTCAATCTGCTTTAAAGGCACAATAGATTTCTTTGACCTTGCCCTTGTTGTCTTTCATTCTTATGGGTACACACAGAGTCTCTCTCTCTCCTCCCATAACTATAATATTGATTAAATATATTTGTTCTCCTCAGGAAAGGATGAGAGAACAAAAGTTCCATATCAGTTTCAGAACTTTTTCTAATACAGGAGGTTTCTCAGATCAGTTATTATGAGCATCCCTGAATGAGATGTGTAACTTTTAGGAGGATTTTGACTTTGCAGATTTGTGTAGGATCCATTCCAAGAAATCTGTAATAACACAGCAGAGGAAAAGGTAATTTGAGAGGTGGCCATGTTGACTGATATTCATCACCTGGAACCTCTTAGGCTTTGGGGCTTTGCCATCATGTTGGCCTTAACCGCCTTCAGTGTACTCTAAGAATTGTTTTCTGTAGCCCTTAAGCTGAGATTTGTCTGAAGCCTTTCCATAAAAGCAGAATTCAGTGGAAGAACAGCTGTAGAACCTCCATGTGTTGCCAAACCCTGTCCCCTCTCCGGGTGCTCCAGAACAAGAATCATTCTCTTTACCAGAGTTGAGTATTTTTAGTCCCACCTGTTCTTTACCCATTTGAAACAAAAGACTGTGAAAGAAAAAGATTTGTGCAGAGAGGTTTCTAAAATGTGTATTCCTTACTTTAAGAGGTACAAGAATGAGTCAGGTCTACATGGAATAGGAAAACGTCCTGATTTCCTTACTGAGAATCCAAGATCTTGACTTTAGCCACAGTCTTAAGCTTGCAAACAGCTATGACAACACTGGATGTTTTAGACAACCATTTCTGCCTGCCTCTTGACCATCCTAACTTATCTCAAGCCACAGAATCACAGAATGACTGGGTTGGAAGAGACCTTCAAGATCATCGAGTCCAACCCAGCCCCAACACCTCAACTAAACCATTGCACTGAGTGCCACATCCAGGCTTTTTTTAAACACATCCAGAGATGGTGACTCCACCACCTCCCCAGGCAGACCATTCCAATACTTTATCACCCTTTCTGTAAAAAACTTTTTTCCCAATATCCAACCTGTATTTCCCTTGGCACAGCTTAAGACTGTGTCCTCTTGTTCTGTCAGTTGCTGCCAGCCCTACCCAGATGGTCTAATTTCCCTTTCAGGTGAACTCCTGCTTTGTCAACACTCACCTGGGGACTGGAGTCAAAGAATTGCTTTGCTCTGGTCACAACGAGCTCTTTCCCTCAGGTTGCTTCCACTTGAATGCAACAGCATCAAGGTTCAGTGATCACCTATTGTTATTTCTCAGGGAGCTGTAGGAGCATCTCCTGAGACCTCCCATGTCTTGTAATGAAAATTGTGCTCTGAATACAGAGCAAACCACATAACTGTGTGCATGAGGGTGTCTGGGTGTGTGTATATAATGTGTATATATCTATTATTTATCTGTCTTTAAGGAAAGGTAGATAAGGGATGGTGATGTATTTATGTGCTTGTTTAAACTTATTTACGTACATGGACACATATAATTTATAATAATTTAACCTCTGCCATAGATTCTCTGAAACATCAGAGTGGTAATCAGCTAAAAATACATTTTCATGAAGAAAAACTAGCAACCAAGAGGTTTCTTTCTCCTTCACAGGGTGTAATGTTTGGAAATTAGTAATTTACAGCAATTATTAGTTCAGTCAACTAATTAGATATCTATCTGTCATCTGCTGTGCAAACAAATATTTGCATGTGTATTTATCTGACCCAAAAATACCTTGTACATAGGACAGATATGTAACTAAGGCACAGGCTAGACATGTCTTGGCCATCTTAAAACCTTTTTTTACCTTTCAAAATCCCAAATCCTTTAAGTCCCTCAGAGAGAACTAAGGGATATATACATATGAAACTTGGACTTTTGAAATTAAATATATAGAACCACTTATACAACTTGGATAGAGTCAGTGGCATTATGTGAAAGAGCACCAAGGGGAAAAAAGATCTCAGGAGAACCTGCCTGCCTTTACATTCTTTATCCTCAGCAGTACAATTTTTTAGCATCTAAGCCAAAATCTTTTTACATTTCTTTCCCCGCACACAGTGCCAATATCTCAACTACTGGAAGCATCTAAAAGCAATTACAAGGATTCCAATAATCTTCCTGTATTACTTTGGCTGGACTGCTAAGTATCATCAATAACATGATTATCTTTTTGAGAAGAAATTGCTTGAGATAGAGACACTGTGAGAAAAGCTCTCAAACACTTTCAAAATCATATTTTCAGCAACTCTTTCATTATTTAGTATCCTAATGAGTTCTGGTAGTCTCACTAAATATCTTCCCATACAAGGAGCCTTGACTGCTCATATTTCCATAGGAAGCTTAAGCTGTAGAAAGCCAAGATTTACCTGTTTTGGAAGCATTTTCTCTGATCCTTAAACTCTAAATCCAAGCCACTGATTGTGCTGCCTGGTGGATGGGCATTATTCCCTCTATTTTGCATCAGCCATCTTCTATTTCCTGTGCATGTATCTCATTTTTAATGGCTATAACAAGATCACAGTGGACCTGGTATTAAACCATCTCTTAAATAAACACCAAGTTGTAGTGTAATATGGATCTAAAAAGCAAGATGTGGCCTATGCTTTCCCAAAATATTCTAAACTTTTTTTCCCAACAGTGCCTGCACACAAATATATCACACATGCTTCTTATAAAAGTCTTTAACTTGCTTAAAATTTGTGTCCCAGGGCAAGCCCTGGTGCTTGGGATTTTGGCCCAAATGTGAATATAGTGCTGTACAGACATGGGCAGTCAGGTCTCAAGGTTTCTTCAGTCATATCTCATATTGCCAAGAATTAACACAGAAGCTGGGGCTGGATGCCAGTTTAGGGTGAAAGAGCTGTTCCCCCAGCTGGGGTGGAGTGGCTGAACTTATTTGGGGTGACTGAAATTTAACAGGTGGAGGTAAAGTCAGAGTTTTCCATACTTGGGTTCTTCTATAATTAACTTCACACCATAATAAGTGGAATTTTTATTCAATACCCTGGTTTAGTTTTTCAGTGGTGATGGGGATGCAGCTGTTCTGTTCATATCTGCCCTTGCAAGCAGCAGATTAATGGAATTATTAGTGTTTTGTCCAAGCCAGGTATTGTACCATATGAAAGAAAACATCATCACAAACCAAAATGAATATGCCAGTTCACAAATCTTTCATAAAATACCCACAGGATGGTGCTTTCCTGTGCTGAAATGTGAATGTATTTAAAGAAAAAAAATATACAAGACCTAAGAACAGGCTAAGGGTGAGAGAAGAAAAACTCATTACGTCTGGGGTCTGCAGCAACTGCCAGAGCTTAATTTCGTGGCTGACTTGTATCTGTTCAAGTCACTGGGTTTTATTAATGCTTACAAGCCTACAGCTATAAGAATGCTAAAGATGCAGTGTTTGCCCTGCTCTGATATATAGATTGGTCTTCCATTAGGAGGAAATTAATGATTGTTCATAAGACTGAGTCCACAGCCTCTGGCTCCTCAACAGCTTTTCCATCCTGCAAGTCTGAAGACCAGCTCGTGTGAATTTTATTGGTTAGCATTAGAAGCACGCCTGGATCTGGACTGAGATACCTGGAATCCAGGAATGTCATGCAATGTCAGCTGCCCTTCAAATGGGAGAGCAATGCCTTCTTGTCCACTCTGCAAACTCATCTTTTACAGAAAGATCAAAGCTGTCCCAATGGCATGGTGCAGTTCAATTAAATGCAGTTCTCTGCTTTCATCCAAGGCTTTTCCATTTCCTAACCAGGTGTGTGCCCAACACCTCCCCTGCCCCTACAGCAGCATCAGCCCCCTTCTCACCACTGTTGGAGGCAGCCATTCCTGGGGAAGAGAACAGTTTATGGGAGGTGCAAGTAAAACGCTGACCCAGGGCTAAATTGTTGCAAGCCTGAATGAACATTAGGGGACAGTATTGGCCAGGAGTCCGGCTGTTTCTTCCTCTTCATGCTCTCCTTTTATTTACAAGCTGTCTTCCCTTCTCTTCTAAATAAAACCATTTGCCCTTTACTTATCTAACTGGTGCACCAGACACCCATTTCTAATCTGGCCAAATCAATTATAAATATTGCAGTCTACAATTAGCCTGGGAACTTCTGAAAAACTAATTAATTCGGGCCTTAGCGATGAATTACACCTTTCTCTTGGCTATTTGCAGCAGGAAGAAAAAAAAAAAATAAAAAAAAAAAAAACAACCTAGACTCGAAACAAGACCAAACATGTCTCAGCCACAGCAAACAGAATTCAAGGCCACGTTTAATTCCGTTGATATTGCTGGTGAAAGGATGGGCTGTGGTGGGCTGAGAGCCAGGGCACCTGGCACTGCCTTGGGCTGGGCACACATTTTCTCAGGAGATGATGATGCAAAAGTCCTTGTCAAAGAGTCTTTGGGAAGGGAAATCCCTTGGGAGTCTACAAAGTTAACATCATTAGTGTTTGCTGTGTAGCAACAACGAAGGGGAAAGCAATAGCTCCTGAAGCTGGAGTCATCTTGCATCAGAACAGAGCTGGTCCCCTCCCTTGGTGAGCTCAGGGACTAAAGAGATCCTTGACTGGCGTTCCTCAGGCAGGAGGGTGCCAGGCTGCTGTCTGGGGAGCTGCTGAATGGCAGAGGAGAAATTAGAAAGTCATTACAAGGTGTGCAAGGCATCTTGTAGCAACTGAATCCAGACACAAAGGGCAAATTAAAGCTCTGCTTTGCTGGCATCTTGTTGCTGTAGTGTATTTCTTACAGGTGTAATTACCTGCAAGCATCATAGTTGTTTCATTTATGTCCTAAAATACTACTTTATTGAAGCAATTAAAGGCAGAATTGTACTCTGGGATTACTGCAAATGTGTCTGCTTAAGGTTCATTTTAGATTCATTACAAGCCTTCAGAAGCAGTGTTCCTGCTTTTAATAAAACATATGGTTTCCTCAAAAGCAAAGCTGTGCAAGACCACACATCCCTTTTGGATTTGGTGATGTAGATGGAATTTTAATGTCAAAAAGCCAGAAGGGCAAGGCAATTCCAATTCACTATGGAGAGGGCAGCATATCTTTAAAGCTCCAGGACACTTTATTTACCAGCACTGGTAACTGTTCATACAATAGGTAAAACTTCTTTGGAAAAGAATGGGCAATTCCCCTTCTGCACAAGTGATAATTGTGGTCAGGGAACTGTCTGGGGTCTCCACTCCCTGCCTGAGTGGGGAAAAACCACACCCTTCAGGTGAATGTTGTAACTGTGGAGAACTTAGCCTGTTAAATCACATAAAAATCTTTGTTTTCTATTCACACACAAGAATGTCTCATCTCTTGAAAAAATTCAGTAAAGCTATTTCTTGCCTTATTTAGTCTATGAACTGTATCAGAGATGTGCTTGGCTCATTATCCACAGCCACATCCCTGTTTTGGGCAGCTTCCAAAGAACTGGGACATGCCATGATGGAGAGAAGGTTTAACACAAGGAGAAAATAGGGTTACAGGCAGGGTGATTATTTTTCACTGCAGAGAGAGGCTGAGGACATGTTTGGTTGTTTGCTGATACATCCTTCAGAGAGAATCATAGGTTTGTCCATGACCAGCAGTGGTCTCCAGCCTCAGCTTTTTCCTCCTTTTTATGTGAGGCATTTAAACCCTCCCACTTCCAGTTTCTCTCTGACAAGGCTGCAACAAATTTCAACAGTGAGAGGAGCAATATGAAAGAAAAGTAAATGCTCCACTTCCTTCTGTAATGCATTGCAACTGTGAGGGCTGTCAAGTGAAGGTCAAGCAGAAACCCTGAGCAGCAGTCACAGATTCCCTAAGAGGGACAGTTGTCAGTGCCCATTCTTTCCAGCAGAAAAAATGAAACTTTCTATTTTGAGCCAGCCAGCAGAATACACAGAGTGAGTGACCTGCCACAAATGCAAAATGTGAGTGAAAAATCTCTGGAAATTACTTAGGGGTTCTCTAGTTTTCTCCATTCCCTGGAAGTGCATGTACAAGTAGATGAAAATTAAGTATGGAAGAGAGATTGCCACTCATCCCCATGCACAGTGAGTAGCTATAGTTTATCACCACAGCTACAGAGTGTGTGTTCTGAGGTGTGGCTCAGCAGGACAGCTGACATGAGAGCTTTCTCTCCAGCTGTGACCTAGCTAGGCACCTGAAAGAAGTGTTTCCCAGTCATACCACAAAGTTCCAGTTATGCTGACATGTAAGGAGGCACTGAGCTCCCTTCTCCTTCTCCTCCCATTAAGCCAGCAAAAAACCCAGAATTATTCTACAGGGAACCAAATCTTGCTTGCTTTCCAAAACTGAGCAAACAAAAAAACACACCCACATAGAAAAGGAGAACTAATTAAGATTAAGTCATATCTGAGTAAATATGCAAATTAAAAATCAAAACAAAGAAATTCTATTTATCACATCATGAAGTTGCAAATTGCTGCTGTGGTTCCCATCAGCTGGAATAGATGGGGGCTATGAGGCCATAGGTTTTGAAGACCAACCAAATGTTTCCATGTTTTATTGTGAAAGCTGGGGCACTGCTGGCTGTAGAATGTATTCACAGCCTTCCCCCCTCTCTTCTGCACTGTGTTCATGTTCAGTGGTACTCACAGTCTATATTTGTCTTGGATTTCTATAATGTAGTGTCATTGGTTTTCCTCTTTGTTTACCTTCTGTAAGACAACATCATTATTCTTTGATAAATATGTTTCATGTCTCCTGGGTAGGTTTTTTTGTTGTTATTTTGCTTTCAGTTATTGTTTCATTTTTTGTCGGATGAATTCTTTTCCAGCTTTTAAAGATCAGATTAAAAATAAACAAACAAACCCCCAAAACTCTGTTGGGAAAGAATGCAATAGTCAATAGATGTTGGCAGTCCTGTTTCACCATTTGCATGGAAGGGGATGGTCTCTGTGATGTGGGGGAGCACATGCAAGGAGTGGCACTTGGTTGGTGGAACTGGCTGGCTCCTCCACGTGCCACATGCTGCCACCTCTCCTCTTTCAGAAGAACCTGCTGCTTGCAACCAGCCCATTTGTGTTGCTTTGTAATGTGTTTTAAATCTTCCTGCAGCAGAAAGTGAATTGTTGGGATGTAAAGTTCCACGTAGTGCAGAGATGTAACTGGTTTGTAGGGTTTGTTAGTGTGATAAAGATCCTCTCAGCTTTGAAGTCAAGCCCCTGTTGGCAGCAGGAGGGGGTTGGTGCCATCCCTTTGCTGTTTGGTAGCTCACTGTGAGACCTGTGCTGGTGGCTCTGATCCAGGGATGTCACTCCAGGCTGGAGAAGCCACTGCTGAGATCAATGCTGATTCCCTTGCTCATCACTGCCACACCAAAGGAGCAAAGGGCAGAGCTAATGAGGAAGAAAATCTTTCCTGACCTCCAAACAGGGTCTAAGCACATCCTCACTCATAGGGAACTTCTCTCTGCAGCACAACTGCCCCCCTAAATTGAGCTGTCTTGGTGTTTTGTGTGCTGGGCAGGCAGGCAACAAGGGGGAGCTTTGGAAGTCCATTACAAATGTTTTGTGAATAAATGCTTGCTTCCTAAAGAATATCCCTTCAGTCTTCAGTGTAAAGAAATGGCAGTTTTGTATCTTTTGTCTTTCATTCTCTGTTTGTTGTCTTCCAGACTTCCCTTCATTAGAAAAAATTTTTTGTGGTTGGAGGCATTTTCTCTTTTTTGTCATAAATACAGTCCTAAAATCACTTAAATTATTGAAAAATTCAGAAGATCCTGTTATTTGGCTTCCCAAATTTAAGTAATAATAGGAACCTTTTTTCCCCCCAATTATCCTGTTAATGCAAATGTTTGACCTTCAGTTCCTAGGCTGCAAGCTGCTCCATCTGTAAAATATCAGTGAGTTGGGCAACAACTATGTTCTGTCCCAATGGCATTAGCAGCTCCTTAAAAATGTGCAAGTGCAATATTGAAAGTAGGTATGCTTTGGTTCTTTTTGATTGCAAATCTGCAAGAGCAGGGCTTATAAATGAAAATTCTGGTTCCCCTGGGTTTAGTCAGCTTTGAACATTATCATAGGTACTCAGTATCATGGTAATTCATGCCATGCCTGCATATGAAAATTAAAAGAAGAAATCAAACCCACTGGTCAGACTCAGCTGGGACCATTGCTGTTGCTGTTTGTGCTGGGAGGATTGTCCTGGTTTGTTTGTTTTGTTTCATGTCACATCCTCATTTTCAGTATGAGTTCTTCCTGACCCAGATTTCTGAGCAGACTGAAGTAGAGCCAGAAACTGTAAAAGTGCATAATTATTCTTTTATTTATTTTTAAGCTGTACAGCTCTATTAAGCTTTCAGAAAATCCTTTATACCCAGCCTTTGAAGTAAACTAAGCCAGAGATCAGCCTGAGAAGGAGATGTGGGTTGACACTGCTTGTTTCTGCTGCAGAACAGTCTGTATGCAGTTAAGATTTGGAGTCTTAGACCTAGGAAAATCTTACACTTTTCTTGGAGTGCAGAAGAGGGGAAGGATCAATACATCCAAAAGCAATACTTTACACCTTTTGGTATGTTCTGAAACCTCACTTGCTGGCACTGCTGTGAAACAGCTCAAAGCTGGAAGATTATTCTGGTGACTGGCATGTAAGTGAGCAGACCACACATTAAAGCTGTGTATGCTCCATCTGCCAAGCCATTCATTCTTCCCAGCTCAGGACAAATTAAAAAACTCTGGCCCAGAGGTGGAATATTATTATTCCTTTCCTTGTCCCCCAAAGCAATACATTCCCCTGCTCTGAGTCTGATCGAAAACATTGACCTGGAGGTGAAAAATGCAGTATCTCTTCCCCTGATTCATCCAGACTGTGACCCAGACAGCACTGAAATCACAGGCTTCTTTCTGGTCTCAAAAAATTACCCAGTTGCCCTCATGGGCTGAGAGCCAGATGGGATGCAGGCAGCCTGGGAGGAGAAGGGCCCCCAGAGCCATCTAGTCTAGTGGTCACTTTTCTGCCATAAATATTGCATCAGGCAAACCTCATGCACTGTGCATTGAAAGTGGGCATGCAAGGAAAGCCCCTGTGGCCATTCCTTTGAGTAAATGGCAGCTGGCCAAGGTGGGGTAACCTGCCTTTCTGAGAGCCAGATGATGTGGCTGTGGCATCCACTTAGAGTCTTTCCTCAGCCCTTCAGGCTTGACTCTGAATTTGGCCCTTCCCCAGGAAGTCACACTATCAAAGCCTTTCCATGTTCTTCACAAAACACAGCCACTCCTGGTGCTTCTGCCCTCCCTGCAGCCAGTGTGCTTGAAGATCCAAGAGGCTCAGTTTTTTGTTTGTGCTGCCTCTTGTTAGCAGTGCTCTGAGCATTCACAGAAGAGGAGGAAAAGATGCCAAAGCACTTCAACCACCTGGATTAATTAGGTCTTACACAAAATGTGGAACTACAGTGAGAGGGATGATGATTAAACCAGCAACCTTCTGGAAACAGAATACCTTCTTCTCTGCTATATTTCAGCTTCTGTAACCTTTGTAAGTGCCTCAAGGCAAGAATGGTATTGTCTGTATGTAAAGCACTCTGTTTCTGTATAAGCAATAGCAGTGATAGTGATGGGAATAATAATGCTTTACTTCTGAGAGGTCAGTATCACTCTTCATTTTATCACTCTCATTGGTGAGACAGACACAAATAAACACCAGAGCTTGCTTAGTACCACCACATCCCTTACTAACAGAGCCAAAGTTGGACCCAGAAAAAGCATTTCCCTGTTGCTTGCTCCTCCCCCTGAGAACAGCTCCTCCTTTGGTGACATCCAGTCTCTCTTGTGGTTTTTCTGCAGAAGGTGCAGTAACAGCAGCCTGGAGTCTGATGATGAACCTCCTTGTTCAGAAGAGATTGATTATGACACTGCCAGTAGCTCTGATGGTGAAGAGGAATTCTTGGAGCTAGACCAAGAGATCCAGGAGTGCCTCTCATGTGTGGAAGGCGAGACAGAAGATGAAGGAGTGACCACAGGACAGACATGCAGCTCCAGGGCTCTGAGGGGGCTCTACATTTCCAGCCAGCCAGCACCCAACAGCACAGCTCTTCCTCTGGGCTCATCAGCACTGGGGCTGTGCCATGGGTTTGAGAGCAGTCCTGTGTGAGCAAGGCTGTGACTTGCAGAGCAGCAAGAAAATGGGTCACTGCTCATGTTTGCCT
Organism: Peucedramus taeniatus; assembly: GCA_013400575.1. NCBI lineage: Eukaryota > Metazoa > Chordata > Aves > Passeriformes > Fringillidae > Peucedramus > Peucedramus taeniatus. Next base: position 440,746 of record WBNO01006359.1, read on the forward strand.
GTTTGCCAGCTTCAGCACCCTTCCCAGATGTGTTGCTCCTGGTTCTGAATGGATAGCTGACTGTATGTTTGTGTCATTTCTGTACATACATCTGCTGAGAATGACTCCTTACACTTTGTACACGAGGCAGAGTGAGGGGCCACTGGCCCAGGCGGTACCATGTGAGATCATCCATTCCTAAACATAATCCCCACTTTCATGGCTGCCTCTAGTACATGGTTTCATACAGATTGACCTAAGGAACAGTATTTTGAGACCAAGGAATCAGAGATGATTCTCTTTTTCTGACTTTAGGCAGCCTTTGCCTGGAGAAGTGACAGTTATTGATGCCTTTCACCAGAGCTCTCTGTTGCCATCCTCTCTTGAGCTGTAGAGCCTGTCTCTGATTTCTGTCTGATCAGAATTTTTACAGTGCATTCAACAGGTTGGGTCAGGCTGTGCATATTTCTGAGCTAGTTGTATCTCAGCAACAACAAGGGAAATCCAATGTGCCACAGTAAGGAAAGCAGAAGTGCCAATTCACAGTGATCCTCTGGAAACCTGAGCTAAATTCACCAATAGATTAGTGATGGTGGCAAAACCCAGGAGTGAATTTAGCCCAAGCATCAATCAGAACAGTTTCTTTAATCTGAATGGAGAAAAATTAGATTTCTCCTAAAATTGCCTCCCAGTTCCTGAGAATCCAGCACAGACAGAGAACCCACACACGTGTTCTGTATCTCTAAAGCATGAAGCCATGTCACTTCATCTCACACTTCACATTGCCTGATCTTGGCATGTGTCTTAGACTCTGCTGCTGCAAATGGGGAACTGCCCTGAATCCAAATGGAGCTAATTTTAAGATGCAAGAGGCTCCCAACTCTGTCACTGCTTTGTGAGGCTCAAGGACAAGGATGAACGTGCAGGGTGCTGTAGCATCACAGCCTGCAAGGACTCCAGTGATTACCAGTGATGATTATTATTAATATTGATGCATTATTAAAGGCATCGTGTCATCTTCCTTGTTTTATGCTGGTTTTGAAGAGAATTCCTAGTGCAGAACATGAAATGGCTCTGATGTGTTTCTGAGCACTTCTCCTCAGACTACCTAGACAATATTTTCCAGCAGGAGGTTGCTCTTTAGATAAAAAGCTTCTTCCTGTCCTGCTTGGTTTTCAGTGTCCACGGATCTTCAAGTCTTCCCTAGCACATAAGAGTTCCCTGTGTCTCTGTCTCTCTAGGATGCTGCTCAAAAGACAGGCAGCTTGGGTCCTTAGAAGCTGAGCTTCTTAGCCCAGACTAATTCATTAGGTGTGGTGTGTGCCTCTGTACAGATGTCCTGTTCTGCTTGGTTTAGCATGCAGCTTGTTGCACACAATACTGAATTTTAATAAAAGGGTGGCTCAGAGGAAGGGACACAAAAGAGGTGAAACAGGTGTTCCCATTATAATAGTTTGTATAATACTGCTCCTAAGCTTATTAATAAAGAAACAATGTATGTGCATAATTAACTTAAAAATCCAGTGTTTGTAAGCATGACAAAAACTTGACACTGTGCTGATGGCAGCATACAAAGCCATGCTGTGGGGTGTTCAGCATACAGCACATCCCCAGAACACAGGGTAAAAAATACTGTTGTACATATCTGTGTCTGTAAACGTGCATGTTTGCACCCACTTTGCTTTCTGTACCAGCACTGCCACAACAGTAGCTGAAGGGCACTTACCAAGGCTTGCCGGTGGTAAACCCTATTGCAAAGGAAAAAAAAAAACAACTTAAATCAGCATTTTCCTTAATGAGATGCAAATATTTGGGCTATAACATTTGGCTTTCTAGCTGTTTCATTCTGAGTTTTTTAAGATAGTGGGAATTCAGTTCAGTGGGAAAATTCTGCCCTGGTGAATAAACTGTGCAAGAGTTGTTATTATATAATAAAATATGTATCTTCCATGTGTGCTTGGAGCCAAATGTGTATGAGCAGTGCTACCATTTCAGAGATCCCTGTGCTGGGAGCTGCAGGAGATGGAGAGATGACAGAGGTCCTCAGGGTGTTTTCAGTGTCTGGGATCCAAATGCAGCAGCTGAGCTGGGAGCAGCGTCCCTAGACATCAACCACACCTGCATAAATGCTGCTGTGTGGTGTGAAAAACCTGGTTAATCTTTTCTCCCTGCCAGCATCCCATGCCTGTGCCCAATAACTTGTCAGCCATGGTGAGGGTGCTGCAGAAGGCAGTGGGCAGGAGAAACCCCCAGCCCAAGGGTGGGGAAGTTCAGCGGGACACGTGGGTGACCAACCGCTTGGGAAGGACTGGATAACTTCGGGAGAAGCAGTTTTGTGGGCTGCCTCCTTTTTCTCCAGGAACTTCTACAGGGGGAAGCAGCTGCTCCTCTTCTTTTGACAGACCTCTAGAGGTCAGGAGAATCCCTCCGTGCGCACCGCGCGCTCCGCGCGATTAAAATTCTCCCTGAGTCATGGTAATTAGGCAGAGCTAGGCTCTGCACAGAGGAACGGAAGTGCATTGACTTTAATAAAACAAAGTGTAAAACAACTTTAGATTAACTCCAGCCTTGTTTATTCTTGCACACTTGTAATTCTGGTTTGGTATCCCCCAGTGAATGGAGCCGTTGTCCCCTGCGCCGGGCCCGTCACCTCACTTCAGCCTGCGAAGTGCTGAGCACTGAGAGCAGCGCCTTTTCTTGCTGTCGCCAGCTAATCCCGAAGAATTTGGAAACAGCCGATGGAGAAAGGGAGGGAGAGAGGGAGGAGAGGGCAGTCGCCCTGCTCCCCCACCGTTTTGTCCTTCCTCAAGAGTCAGCAAGGCTGTCAGGTTGAGACTCAAGCCAAATATTCCCATAATGGCCAGAAGAGATGGTGTCTTAGAGGCACTCGCCTGGTCCCCACTGCTGCAGCAGTTTTGGGCTCCTGCCAGGCACATTAACTTTTTTCACTGATGCCTTTTGTCTCACGCTGACTCTCTTAGAGGCTGTGAATGGCTGTGCTCTCCTTCCTCCCCCCTGCAGTTGACATGACGTGGGTGGAAGATGCTGTGCTGAGCCCTGCATTACACTGCACCCTCTGTCTCAGCCCCTCACCAGCTCCTGGCTCTCCCGGCCACAATAGCCCTTTCCAGTCAGAGATGATCCCAAATATGCCTTGCCAGTGTCTAGTTAAATACACGTGTGTGTGTAAACCTCTGGGCTAAAAAATAAATAATTAAACAATAAAAAGAAAAAAGAATCAAGTCAGCAAACTGAAGGAAGAACAAAATCTAATTAGTTTTATCTGCTGTTTGTTATGAGGCTGTCAGAGTGCTCTATCCCCTAGTTTTACAGCACTCTGGAAAATAACAGTGATAATAATAATAAACAACCGTGCACTGGGTTGTTTTTGAAGCAGGCAGGAAGCAGATTAAGGAGGGGGAAAGACAGCAGCCCTGCTCCTCCAGTGGTTCTCTGCTGCTGCCAAACAGCAGAGATGTGGGTGATAGAGCTATCTCCTGTCTTATCTGTCCTTGGACGAGATCCACTGCCCCTATCCATCCCTTAGAGATGCAAAGCCTGAGTCAGAGACTGTTTGGCAGCAATTTGGGACACTCATATTATATTTCTTTCTTTGCCACAGATCTCTTATGTGCTCTTGACCAATTTGTTTGTTCTCCCAGTTTCTGTTCCATTGTGAGATAAAGACAATGAATATAATAGTGAAAGTAGGTGTGTGTTTTTGGAGTAAGGAGGGGGGGAATTAGGGATGGAAAACTGCCCAGGTGTTTGCTCTATATTGATTTCAGCTGATGAGGGGGAGCTGGAGTTACTCTGTGCAGGAGTGTGGTGGTAGTTGCCATCGCTGGTTTCCACTTCAGTGATTAGCAGTGATGATTTGTTAGGACATTTCTCTTTAAGCTGTGCTGGATAATTTTAAAAGCCTCTTCTGTTATGTTGTTATCAGCCCATCCTGTCCCATGGCCTGGTCCTTACAGTGTGGAAATTTTCACTCCTGTTTTAGTGAGAGGAGGATTTGACCCTCAGTTTGAAAACACTTGTATGGTTTTCCAGGCAGAGGGCTGGACACAGGGCTTATCTAGTTGAAGATAATATGCAGAATCTTGGAGAACTAAAAACCCTGTCCATGTAATTGCATTGGGAAAAGATGAAGGACAAGGTTAAAGAAATAAGGTATAAATCAGAGAGGAAGGAGAGGACTCAGTGCAAGGAGAGGAATGAAGAGAACAGGAGGAAATAGGAGTAGGGGGCATTTGGGGGAGACACAGGCAGAGAAATGGGAGAATTGTTCCTATTTGTGCATCCTCTTCCGTCCCCAGATAATGTGTCAGTATTAGTGCTACCAAGAAACAACCCTCTTTACTGTAGAATAAATCTGCCACTGTATTCCCCACTCCATAAACGGCAGCCAAGTCCGTATCCTCAGCGCTGCATTGTGCTCTGGGGTCTGTGAGTGCTTTTCATGAGGGTTGAGCCTCTATCATCCCTGGCCTTGGGCTTCCTCTCCAGGGACTCACATCCTCAGACAGGTCCTGGAAGATCCATGGCATATTATTGTTGATGGAGGAGTTTGTGGCCACTTTCTTCATCTTTTCTTTTTCATGCTTCTTTTATTTCAGTTTTAAAAAGTGAGAGAACAGGAGGGAGTGAGAGAGAAAGGAGAAGGCAGAAAGAAGTGCCCTGAGTCTAGCACATCTCCAGAAACATGGCAAGGCAGCTATTTTAGCATCAGGGGCTTTTTTAGCCTTTAATTAAGCAGCTTGTAGCTCATGCATGGACCAGTGAGAGGGAAGACAAATCTACCACTAAAAACAATCATCAGTTGGATGCTCTGGCAATAACTCCGGTGTCAGTAAACTGCCATAGCCTTTGGCTAACTGAGCTCTGGGCACTGAGGGGCTGGCTCCTCACCAGCTGATGTAATTGCAATCACAACCCTGTTTTCTGCCCCCTTGCTCCTTAAGGCCTGACTGACGGCTCTCCCTGAGTGGTTTCCAGTGCATGCTCTGGCAGCTCCTGCCTTTGCCTCGGCATTTCCATAAAAAGCCATTTAGCTTTTTTTTGTGTTTGTTTCCCTGTCTGTGAAGTGGGGTTATTAATATTTATTTTCGGTGAAAGGGGTCACAAAGAGGTTTAAATCTCCAGTGTTTACAACACAATTTGATATCCTTAGAGAAGGCAAACAGGAAGGATTAATTGCTGCTTCCTTCATATATCTGCCATCACTGAAATAAAAATCCTGCCCATTACTGGGATCACTGCTAACTCCTTTTCAGGGGCTGCTGTGTTTCCTTTGGTCTCTGTGGAAGGTGGCACAGGTGGGCCAGACAAATCCTTGAGGTGAAAGCACGGACAATGTCGACTAAAACTTCGGGTTTTTTTACAGCACAGCAGTCTTCCAAGAACTAGGCAGCATGCTGGTTAGTGAGTTAGGAAAATGGGAAATTTAATAGAGGTGAAAATGAGGCACTTGGGAGAAGAATGGAGCAATCTGGTAAACATCTGAAATGTCTCTGCCCAAGGGCTAGGAGTGTAAGGGCTAAACAGGAAGAATATAAAGCCTTAGTACATATACCAAGCTATGAGTTAATCAGCTTCCCAGACACATGGAAAAGAGAAAGTAGGAACAGCAGAAGAAGGATTAATTGGCTGTGAAACATCGGGGAATTGGTAGGTTGAGTCAAGGAAAAGGGAATACAGGCCAGCAAGCACTGACTTAGAGATTAGAGCAGAGGTGCAATGAGGAGATCTCCTAAGGCAGGGAGAAGAATAGAACAAAGAAAAACACTAAAAGTGTGTGAGGACCTCATTAATGCCTTAAAAATGAGAAATTAATTGTTTTTTGAAAGTTCAAGCAGCAACAGATTAGGAATGAGAAGAGAATAATACCAAAGTCTGTGTGGATGAAATCAGAAGGGTCCTGGCAAAGAATGAACTAGAGGTGGCTACAAGGGAAGAAAAAGAAATCCTATAAATATGCTATAAATATGCTAGAAGGAATAAAACTGTAAAACTATGTACCACCAGAAGGAGAGCAAAGAAGGAGAGCAAAGGGTTGGAGTCATCATTGCCTATTTGACTCCCCTTATCACCAAAACAGTCAGTGCTAGATAAATATAACAGAAGTCACACTGATTGGGGAATGGGCCAGAGCCAAGGGGTGTAAATTAAAGAACCCTTACACTGAGTGAATGAATTCAAACTGCTTGACCTGAGGGAATTCCCCTGCAGGTTGTCCAGTGAAAACAGTCTGTGAACAGTTAGGAATGGACTTCAAGAACTTCTCCTCTATCAAGGGGGTTCTTTAGAGTTGAAAAGGACAAATGGGGTATTTGTTTGTGTAGATAGGAAAAAAGCCCTAAGAGCCAGGAAATTTAAATCAGCCAGCTAAGCTGAGTCACTACAGAGAAACCTCAACAAATTATGAAACAAACAATTCATTAGCTGCTATAGGATAAGAAGGTGGTAAAAGAGAATCAACATGGATTTGTCAAGCTGATCTAATTCCTTTCTTTTATTGGCTAATTGGCTTAGAGGATAACATATGTCTTTGCTTTAGGAAAGCTTTGAATACTTTCTTTTCATAAAGAATGAAAGTAATATGGTTTATATGAAGTATTTGTAAGGAAGGTGCACATTAGCTGAGGAATTACTTAGGAGAGACAGGTTTCATCTCCACTAACTTTAGCTTTCTAGAAGTAAGGTATCTGGGAAGAGATGACTGAGGGAGGACCTTGTCAAGGCCTGTCAGTATCTGAAGGGAGGGTGTCACAGAGATGGAGCCAGGCTCTTCTTCCTGGTGCCAAGAAATAGCATGAAAGGCAATGGGCAGAATTGGAACACAGGAAGTTCCACCTGAACAGGAGGAAGAATTTATTTCCTGTGAGGGTGCCGAGCAATGGAGCAGTTTGTCCAGAGAGGTTGTGAATTCTCCTTCCCTGGAGAAATTCAAAAGCCATCTGGACACAATCCTGAGTGATGTGCTTTGGAGGACCCTGCTTGAGCAGGGAGGTTGGAGCAGATGATCTCCAGTGGTCCCTTCCAACCTTACCCATCCTGTGATTCTGTGATTTAGTCTAAATTATTCTGTACAGGGTAAATGTAGAGAAACAGGCACCCCCATAGGATCTACATCCTAAGATATTGGGAAAGGATTGTTTGCTGAGCTATTTCCTTGCCTTGTTAACTTCTGAGTGAAGTTAAACTGCCAGATCAGACAGGACTCCTAGCTTTAAACCCACCCCAAGAAGAAATCCCACAGTCATGCTTGCAGGGCATTATTTTACTTAAATAACTGAGAAAATACAATGGAAAATCCATTTGTTTTTTTTTCAAAAAATCTCATCTCTTTTTCTTGAAGTTCAGCTTCATGTTCATACACCTTTATTTATGTGAACACATCTGCCAACCTCACCTTCAGCCTTTCCAGCACAGGGCTCTTCTTCAGAGCTGCCCACACCCATCTCTGTAACCCCATCTTTTGCTCTGCCAGTCTCACTCCCCCAGAGCTAAATACAGAGAATTTTGGTGATCTGGGGGGCTGCATTCCAGAGGGAACTGGGATCACTCTCACTGGTGGCTGACGTCCAGGTAGATGCCAAGAGCCCTGGAGCAGGGAGCTCACACTGAAGCCACTGTGCCAGATGGCCTGAGTGCTCTCAGTTGTAAGAGCTGCTTTGTACTTTTTAGCTTTACTGATGCAGAGAGAACATTTTGAACTGTCTAAGCCTTCTAACCTTGTATCATTGGCACACGAACAGCAGCAGCACACTGTTGAACATAATAACAAGAGGGAAAGAGCTGTGGAATTAAATAAGAATTTAAATCTTAGGGTTTGCAGCTCAGAGCTAGAAGCTTTAGCTGTGTTATTTCCAGGAATTGGTTGAGTCATGTTTGAGAATAATGGATAAGATTAATTCCTTCGTGACTGTGGCTGAATAAATTATTTGCCAATAATGATTTGACTTCTTCTAGCTGCTTTTTCTAATGTGTATGATGCAAAAAAATATTTGCTGTGTCCTGGATGTGTGTGCTGGGTATGGTGCACTGGTCCTTGGTATCTGGCAGTGAATTTATCTCCCAAAGATAATTTTCAATGGGATTTACCCCAGAGCAGGATTTGATCCTGCATTCCTGTCGTATTCAGAATGATTCATTTTTCACCTCATCAAGAGGAAGACAGAGAGAGGAAAAGTTATTTCACTCTGCACAACAACCCCTTTTCTTCAAAGCGTGATCTGCCACAGAGCCATGAGCAGGGCCCATGGAGGGACTGGACAAATGTTGCTTGGCAACTCCACGCCACTGATGGGAAGAGCTCTGCAGGCTGAGCATCGCAGAGGGGCCGGGGAGAGTGAGACAGAGGCACACCAGGATGCTTGTTTGTGTCTGGCCCTGTTAGAAATGACACCACTCATGCCCTGGTAATTGCTGTAGACAACTGACAACAAAGTCTGTTCTGTTGGGTGGGAGAGTAATTGCAGGTCATAAATGCTGAAGAGCCCCCTGCCCACTCCCCAGGCACAAAGGGGCTTTGGATCTATTTATATCCTGAAGGTCACTGAATTCTTCCAGGTTTAGCTAGCTGTGAGCAAACCTTAAAAATGGCTCAATGCTGCTGCTTGGTTAAACACCTACAGGGAACCCAAAAAAGCCTATTGTCCTTTGCAGCATCACACAGCTACCTTGCCACTTGTCACAAGTGTCAGGGGGAGTGGTGGTGGTGCAGCCCTGACAGTCTGAGGGTGCCAGAGAACCCAAATTTACTACGAGGCTGGTTGTTAAAACTGGGCAGCAGAGTTTTCAGACACAGTATTCCTTCATCAAGTTTTGTCACTATTGAAGGATCGTAAATTAACTGGAACTAGATTGGTCTTGCAAAGCAAACCCCCTGTGGCTCATATGTTAGCACACTCTGCCAAAATCTGAGCTGCTTTCAGCTGCAACTCCAGAAACACCTCCCTTTGTGTACCTACACAGAGAGCAGTGTTTGGTTTATCAGGCCTAATGCTGGCAGGAGGATCAAAAGATCCTCAGCAGACTTCGTAGGGAGTTTAGTAGAAATGGGATTTTGGGTGCAGAGGAATATTCTGTTTGAAGCTTGAAGTTCTGCTTCCCACAGTATGATTCTGGGGAGAATAAAGTGCTCACTTTACTCTGATTTCGTGCAGAGTTTTCAGCAAGCCCTAAAATTTTGGACTGAGAAGGGATGTTTGCAGAGAGCTGGCTTTTCCTAACAGCCTGCAATTGCAACAATCCAAGAGTTTTGTTTATGGAAAGTGCCCAGACTGTAGTAACACTGCAGGTGTTATCAAAAATCACTACATGCCTTTGAAGATTTTGAACAACCTGTGTAGACAATACATGTGAAATATCCTCTGTTGTTCAGTGTTAGAGGGGTTTTCTTCAGTAACATACTGTCTTGGATGTTTCTAAGTAAAAGAAGCTAACAATTTCTAACGTGTATTAAAATTTGGGTTTTTTTCAAACTGTCTACTGCACCTTACCATCTGCTGGAATAGGTGGAATAGCCCTTCATGTTTGGAAGGGCTGTTTATTTTTTTCTCCAAGTTGCAGCTCTTCTATCCAAATATGATGTCTCCTCATTGCCTTGCTACCTGAGCACAAGCTTTAGTAGGTTGAGCAGTTTAATCCAGGTGTTACTCCTTATGGTCTTCATTTTTTCATGCTGTTGTGAAAATTTCACTGAATCACAGGCTATTGCTACTTGTGGCTACATATGGCACTGCCTTAAAAGCCCATGGAAAATTTCAGCTTCTGACTACAACTAAATACAACATTGTTTGTCTTCATTTTATGTAAATAAGTGAGTGTTTAACGAATTATTCTTTCCCTCTGGGTTTTTTTTTTTTTTTTTTTTTTTTCTTTTTTTTTTTTTAGTTTAATTGAGGCTTTGTCTTTGTAAACCTTTCCCCCTTTTTCACTGTCTCTTCTTTCAGACTAATGGAAACAATTACACGCTGTTTTCTGAGGAGAGTTTCTTCACCCTGTGGCACACTCAGCCTTATTCTGGTTTTCCTTCCTCAGGTTTTGTGCTGCTCTACTTCCTTTCCCATTCTCCATTTTCCCCCTTCCTTCACAAAGATGTACCAGGGAACAAAGACCCCAGTGCCTGCACCCCAGAAAAGCTTTGCTTTGGTCTCTTGTGCAGAACATTTTCCCCACTGATTGCAGGGGGGCCTTTGGTCCTGCCTGAGGAGAGCAGACAAGGATGTCTCTATTGCATGGAGGGCAGGGATTACAGAAAAGCATCTTTCTTAGGCATTTGAGGTCACACCTACCCCCTCTCACACGTGTCTGTATCTCCACAAATGAGCCTCTCCATGCTCTCCATCCCTGACAGCTCCACTCAGATCTGCCCGAGCGGGTGCCGGTGCCTGCCCCAGTGCCCTGTGGTTGCCATCCTGCTGCTGATTCAGCTGGCTCTCAGCTTCCAGTTCACATCCTACATGCAGTATTCATAGACACCAGCCAGAGGAAGCTGGGATTTAGATTTCAGTCATGTTTCTAATTCCTTTGGTTTCCTGTAGCTTCTCCCCTCGAGGCATTTCTCCTGAAGGCCCCGCTCACTCTTGCTTTCCTTTCACTGATGCTCACAGGCAGTGCAGAAAGAAGGCAGCCAAGGAAGCCACAGATTCTTCTTGCCAGCTTGCCTTGCCAACACCTCTGGGGGCAGGGGGCCAGTTCCTGCATGGTAGAGTTATTATACCTTTCTTAAAAAAACTGCCTTTGATTAAAATGTAAGGGTCCCATCTTTTTGTTGTCATTAATGTGGGCTGCAGGCTATGGGCCTTTGAAGTGTTTCCTTTTGGCTCATCTCCATGTTCTTTCTCTTTTTTTCCCCTCATTTTTCCTTTTTTTCTCCCTCTCTTAATTTCAATTTTCTCAATTATCTGCCCTTTCCAGCTCAGGGTGAGATTTGTTAATTTTCACATGCTTGCAAAAACCTGGCTGGCACATTCCAGCTCCCTGCCAGCTTCTACACGGGCAGCCAGTCACAGGAGCAAGCAAACAGGCAGCACATCTCTCTCCTGGGCTGCCTTGACCCCGCTTGGCTGCTCCAGAGGGGAAGAGGAGGGAATTGTACACTTACCTTGCCAGAAAGGCTCATCCCCTTTGCATGAACACCACTTAGCAAGGCACAACTGAATGCTCTGCTGTGTTTAATTAAGGAGATCCAGAAGTATTTTATTTGTGATCCCAGGCCTTTATAGGCTGATGGACTCCTTTCCTATCCCCGAGGTTAGTATTTTGTTTCTTAGCCTGAGTGGAATAAAATGACAACAGGCTGAATCTTAATGTCCCCTCAGGTATTTCCACCTGTATTAACAAAAGCTGATTGCTAGTTTGGGTGTGTCCAAAGAGGAGATAATAAACTTTCAAACTTATTCCCCTCTCCTCTGCTCAGGATTATGGTCTGGGCAGTGGAAATGACTTGCAATGTTCATCTCTTGCTTGCTTAAGGATTACTAAAATTTGAGAAAAGGTGTAAAATGGCCAAGTGCCTTGAACAAGGTGGTGTTGCAGATGACCTGGAGAAAATGCAGCTCCCCTGAATGAGATCCCAGGGCCCATGGGACTATAGTGAGCACTTTCCTTTAGGCTGTCCTTCACAGGTGTCATGCAGTGGCCAAAATTTCATTACATGCCTGCAACCATCTGCCTTAACCTTTGTCATACTTAATCCCTAGTTTCTTCTCCCATAAAAGTTCAAGTGAATGCCTATAAGTAGCTTCTCTTTATCCCTCTCATGAAAGACTGCCTGCATGAGGTTTCTGTCTGTCTTTAAGGAGGAAGAAGTTGCTCCAGATATGGACAATCTCTTAGCTAAGGTGCTTGCCCCAGTTACAGGTATAAATCTGACTTGAACCCTTCACTGCTGGGCCAGCAAAACTGCTCAGGGAGGGAAAACAAAGCAAAATAAAAATAAAATTGATGGCTAAAACTAAGGATTAATAGCAAGTTAACTAATGTTTTGGATTTCAGTTTTGTTTAGATATACCCTGCCCCTGAGCATCCAGGGATATTTCTCCTAATCTACATTGACTTAGGATACTAAACCATCCAAAACATGGCACCTCCCTGGAGTTTGGCTTCAGTACTGGGATGTAGAGAATCTGGAGTGTTCCAAGAACTTCTTCCTGCCTTATCCAAGCACTCTATAGAATGCTGTCATTCTCTTCCTAGTTTCCCTTCCCCTTTTCCTCTCAAGCACAGGCATGATTTCCTTTTACAGGAAGATGCTTTCTCCCAAGCATAATTTTTGGAGTCTTACTTTTGTGTTCTTCAGGCTGGGAGTTCCTCTTGAATTTTTTTTCCCATAGAAAAGAACTACTAACTGGTGAAACTGATTTTCAAATGATAGAAATGAATCCTCCAGCCTTACATCTTCTCATGCCTCAAGCAAGAGCATATCAGAGAGCTCCAAAACCATCCAGTGATGCATCTCTAGCACATTTGTCTTTGAAGTGGAAGGTGAGATTTCCATGTACAAATCCACGTGGCAATGCTTTAATTGCTGCCCTGTCACTGCACAGAAGCTCATACAGATCCATGATGATGGAGATGTTGGATGCCTGGATTTGGTTTCTGGGGCACAGATATCAGCACAGAAAACCATGGGACAGTGAGATGGTGGCAGCTCACCCAGTCTAGGAGGGGATTTGATGCACAAAAAGATCTCTGCTGTCTTGGAAAAGAAATTCCAAATGCAGCCATCTTCTTAAATTAGTGGGGTTTAATAAGCCACTGAGCAAAGATAAGGACCTTCATCCCCAGCTCATGTCAAATGGGAGATAGGATGTGTGGAGCTGAAACCTCTTCTGCTAAAACCTAGTAACTTCTATAGCTTTTGAGAAGTTACTGGGACTGTGTAGCCAGGGACTGTGTATCTCTAGCTTCAAAGTGACACAGAGCAGACAAGGCATGAGCTGTCTGTATCTGGCTGGATGCATTTGAATCCCATTCAGCCTCCTGCTCAAACCCATGGGCCATCACGGGGCCAGGTGCTGCCCTTCCCAGCAGGCCTGGAGTGAGTGGTGCCAGCAATGACATTAAAAATCTGCCCAAGCTCAGCACAGCCCATTGGGACTCCTGGATTTTTCCTCACCAGACCTATGTCTTTTTTTTCCTTCCAGAAATGAGAGGGTGATGAACATGACACTTGGGTTGCCATGGGAACACAGCATGATGTTTGTGTTAGCTGTGCTCTTCCTGCAGCCAGAGCTGCTGGCTCGAGAGGTGGCTGTGGCCAGCACTGGTGGCACCTGGCCAGGTCTGCCCACATGCCCTCCCAGGAGTCTGGGTTTGGGGGATCAGACCCCTTGTGTTACGAGAAGAAAATCTGAAGTGACAAGTCACTGGAGATTAGGAAGATCTGTCTGACTGTTGGGTGGGAAAATGATGAGCCCTGGTTGAAACTTCTGATGTGAAATCTTGTTGAAAATCATAGGGGGGGATCCACAGGGACCTAAAGACTGCTCCTGCATAGGGAATAGCTTGAAGTTTTTAGTGTCAGGGGGGAAATGGAGCCCTGAGTTCTACTTGAAACTCTGCTGCAGGGGCAGTTCTAACATCCCAGCGAGCGTGTGAGGGGCCACAGAATTTCTACCACACCCCTTCTTCCTGCAGGATTTTATATATTCCTTACCCCTCTCCTGTCCAACCTTAGGACTTTCCTGAGTCTCAGCTTGGCAATAATCAGGAAGCACTTTCATGCTGTTACAAAGCCATTTGGAGCTTTCAGAAAGACAATTTGGGAGAGACGACTCATTGTCACTGCTATTTTTCTCCTTTCACAGACCTCCCCTTATATCCTTGCCTAATACCATTTTATCAGGGATAGAAATATATTTGTAAAGCTCTTACAGAAGAAAGTTTTACTGAAGTTAAGGGAGAGAGTGAGGATGCAATCCTGCATAAGTGACAGGTGAAAACCACAGTTAGTCTGTCTCACTAATGTGATGATTTGAATGGGAATCAGAAAGGGTGGGAGCTCTCAGGAGGATATAAAGGGAGCCCAGTTAAAAACAGCTGAGATGATGCTGGAGGGAAGGAAAAAGGTGAAGATGAAGGCTGTGTTGCAAGCAATATGGTTGCTCTTAGGGTCTATGAGAAAGAGTGAAAAATACCACCAAGGGAATCCAGCCAGGTGGTTATAAACAATGATAAAATAGACTTTAGAGGAGCAGCTTGCAGCATGGTAAGTGTTAGTCTTTAAGACCTGTCAGAAGTTTGGTAGAGAGTAGCAAAATCTGCAGAAATAGATTAGGAATGTGAAGCTCGTTGCTAGAAAAGAAAATTTCTTTTCTGACTGTCATAAATCTTTGCCTCTTCACCACTTTAGCTGCTTCCTGCATTCCCTAAGCAGGCTTAGTGTTCATACATGGCCAGAGGGTTTCAATTTGAGCTCCAAATAATAATAATAAATTCCATAAAGTGATTCCATGTGGAGAGGGGAGATAATAGTGCCTTATGTTTACACAGTAGGTTCCATGAGCCTTTGGGTTGGGCAGGCTGAGGAGCAGTTCCTCACCTGCTGCTCGAGTGCAGCATTTTCTGGGGTGACACTGCACCTGCTTTGCAGTGACTGCACCAGGGCAGGGTGGGGGAAACTGCCCAGGATGAAGCTGCTGTGTCAAAACTGGGTAAAGAAAGGAAGTGCATTTCTCCCTGCTGGATTTTAGCCAGGATGCTGAAGTTAAACACCTGGTTAATTAATAAAAAGAGCTTCAACAGCACCATGCTCCCCAGAGCCACGCAGGGACACTGGAATCTGTGCTGTTTTGTGAAGATGAACATGGCTCTTCCATTACAGCTTCATTGCCACAAGTCCCAGGACTTTGCTGAAATTGGCTCAGTTGAGTGCTGAAGGGCAGCTGCTGTTTTTCCTGATGAAAAGTCTTTCTCAGCTGCAAGCCAGCCCAGCCTGCCTCTACAGAGGGCTCAGTGCCTGTCCTACCCAGATCAAGGTATGTCATTTTCTTTCATCTGGTGTAGGAGAGCAGGAGCTGCATAATAGCTCCACTGAGAGATCTCATCCTTTATGTTAGCCGGAGAATCAGGTGTTTGTGAAGGGCAGAGAGAAGAGAATGTCTTCTCTCTACCTTTCTGTCTGTTCTCACCTCTTTCCCTGTATTTGACTTGGGATGCCTCATTCCTGTCTCCATGTGGAAAGGTCATCACAGCTTCTCTGTCCTAGGATTGGCTCCTAAGCAAGGAGCACTGGCACTTGGTTCTTTTGGATGATGAGAATCTCTCTGTTGAGAGATTGAGCTCTCTTGGGGTGGGAGGGCCTTGTGTTGGCTGACCAGTGTAATTTTTGGTCAGCCATCTGGTGGGAAATTATGTTCTGGTGGGAATTATGTTCTTAAAAGCATCTTTTATTTAGAGGTTTTGGTTTACTGGAAAAAAAGTCTATCTTTGAGTTTGCATGCTGGAATCCCTGGAAAACTTCCCTCTGCTGCCCCTGTCCATAGAAGTTCTTCCTTACCCTGCTTTACCTGACTGATACAGGGATTGTTCCTGTACTGAGGCTTTTAGTTCTGGTGTTCTTAGTGGGAAGGGCCATGTTTAGCAATGTGTTGGTTTTCTGCAGGGACAGAGAGAAATGTGGCTTTTCCCTTACACTGCTATTGTCCAGTTGAGCTGTTCCACCACATCAGCTGCTCTGACCTCTGGCTGTTCCATTTGCTCCCCTACTTCAATTGTTAGAGAAATGCACAATCATCTCAAAATCTCACTGTCATCAAATATCTTCTCTTTTTATTTTCATCTACAAAAGCACAATGTTACTAGAATTAGCTCTGCTTGCCAAGCAGATGAGCATCACCCTGTTTACAGAGAGTTCCCTATCAGAGGCATGGGGTTTTATCCCTGGAAACCTCTGCTAGGGACGTGGAGTACTCTGAAAACATAAGCTAAGGCTTTGACTTCCCGTCAAACTCTGAATCAAATCCAGGGTAAAGGGAAGGACCTTGACATATCAGGACTTGTGGGAATTCCTTTTGCCTGGTTTACACAAGATTGCACAAGGGAGAGGTTTAACACTTGAAATGCATTTTTTAAGGAAGGACTCAAAGCTTTTCCTTGAATTACCTTGGACCCATTCTCAGGCTAAACAGCCAAGTGTGTACAGGGGCCTCAGTGACATGGTTCCAGGAAGACAAAAGTCAAGGTCTGCCCCTCCTGTATTGGCAGGAGGAGGCACTGCTCTGTGTGACTGTAAAGAAATTGAGCTGCATGTCCTGGCTGGAATCCAGCTGAACTGGGTGTAGAATACAACCTCAATTACATGCCCTTGGAGGTCATCTCTGGATTGTCCTTCTGCTTGTTCACAGACAAGTGTGCTGGTGTGGAACAGGAGAGGGCTTGAAATGTTGCACTGGGGTGGTGGCTGGGGTCCTCCCTGTCTGAAAGTAGAAGACAAGTGGGATTTTTGTTCTCCTAAAAGAGGAATTGGCTACATGTAGTTCCTGACTTTTTGAGATGCTGAAGGAGCACTTGTGCGCTTTGCATCAGAAACTGAGTTGTGGAATGCTCTACATTCTGCCCTGTCTCCTTTTGACCTGGTTAAACCAGTGATGGTTGAATTAAGATGCAATAATATGATGCTTTTGTCTTCCATCTCAATCTTTCAGGTTTTCCACCATCATCTTTTTGAATGCTTAACAAACCCAAAGCCTCCTGCTTCCCAGGGACCATCTGGCTGGGCTATATCTATAAAGTCCTGTAGCTCTACCAAGTTCAGGGTCATTAAATTACTCCAAACAAACCTTTCTCTTGTGATTTCAATTGGATACAAAAACGACCTTTACTTCCTGCCTGAAGCTCTCTAATTGACAGTGTTGGTGGGACACCTGTTGTCCACTGAGGCTCCTGTTGGTCTCCCAGCATCAAGGCACAGCTCTTTCCTTTGGTTCTGCAAGCAACAAAGCACTCCTGCAGTCCTCCCATATGTCCCATATACTGAGTTTTCCACCTCTGAGAAAATCTCCACGTCCCCAGTGTGGGGATATGGATATATATTTTCATGAGGCCTTTGGTTTGTGGAGTTGGATTTTTGCTTTGTGAGGATTTTTTTTCTGTTTTGTTTTGGTTTTTTTTTTTTTTCCTTTTCTGATTCCATCCCTTTGCTCCTAATCCCACCACCTGGTATGGCTCACACTGCAGAATCTCTCTGCCTCCTCAGTGTATACGCCCTTCAAATATTTGTAGACATTTATCACTTCCCCCTCTCTGCTTAGTCATCTCTCTGCCAAGCTAGACATATTTAGTTCTTCTAATCTTTCCTTGCAAGTGAGTCCCTCCAGCACTCATAATTCATTTCTCCTTGCTCTTCTTGGTATATTTTCCAGTTTGTCAGTACTTTAAGAATTTCTTATTTTGTGGTGGTTTAATATGAGCAGACACGAGGAAAAAAAATGGAGAAGAAAAGCTTCCTGAGGACAGAAGGGTTTTTTTGGCTCCAAGTCACTGGGAATAGATAAGAGTGGGTAGTTCTGGGAATTCCTGCTGCAACTTCAGGGTGGGTGTCTGGGACACAGAAGTGGTCCCCTCTTCTCCTCTGAATTTCTCTGTTCCCCATCCCTGAAACATGTAACAAATTATATCAACTAATATTTTGGCTGATTTGTTTCTGGATTTCTCCTCTTAAAAGAGACTTGGCTCAGCTTCCCATTCCCTGTGTCTCTGTCAGGCTAAAGGCTTTGCCTAGGAGTGATTTTTTTTTCTAGTGGGCTGCAGGGTGCAAGTGCTTCAGAGGTAGTGGGTGCATCTTAGCTGTGCTGAATTTCTGTTTCTCAGCTTTGTTCTTCTCAAATACTGGCAGGCATGGTGCCAAAAGATCAGCAGAGAGCAGCCAGCTCCTTTTTATCTCAGGAAGATTTTTTTTCCCTTCTGGACATTTGTTTCTGCTGTGTCCAAGCTATATAAAAAGGAATATAATTTCAGATGGATCCTAGGAGCCCAGATGGACTTTTTTCCTTTAAATAACCAACTCAACAAATTCTTTATTAGAACCTTGTTAATTAAAGCTATACCCCAGGAGGATAGGCTGGAGATGCTGTTCAGTCTCCACCTCTCAATACTGAACTCCACAGTGGTTTTTGAGGCATTCCTGGTATCTCACACTGATGGCAATTTGTGCTGCCTGAGATTACATGACGTGAGCAGAATTGAAAGGAATGATGGGGAGCAGCAAGTGTTCCTTCACTCATTAACTACAGCAAGGTCTGCAGCTTTGCTGTCTGTATTAAGGGCTTTTTTAATATTCCCCATCACCACCTAGTGACCTGCAAAGGAGCAGCAGTTTATCTAGCCAAGAGATTCTGTCAAATTTGCTACACTGAGATAGGTGCCAGTATCAAAATGCTTCCAAAACCAGGATAAAATCCACAGCAAACTTGCACTGTCTGCTTACCTTTCCATGGTGCAACCTAGATTTCAACTGCAAATGCAAAACCAATGTTTTTTTTTTACACAGGAGGAATGAAAATATTTTGCTTTCCTTCCTTATCTATCACCATCTTCCCACCCAGACTAGATACTTATCAAGCATCTGTCTTCTGTTGTGATTGTGTCCTGAGAACATTGAGTTTAAGTAGAAAAGTGCTGGCTGGGCAGGAAATATTTCTCCATTGTGCATGAAGGCTGTTTGGGTCTCTTAAGCCAAACTATAGAAGGAAGGGGAAAGCAGAGCAAACAAAAATAGTGTTTGTTGGATATGGGAATGCAATTCATTCTTTTCATCCAGCCCATGTCAGTCTATGCCACTGATGCTAGCTGATGCTTCTGTATCATCAGAAAATGTAGAAAGAAGGAACCCCAAACTTCTTGAGCAAAGAGCAAAAGGTGCCGTGGCTTTGACAATGAATTGACTTTCCCAGCTGCTTGTGGGAGCAGCCTTGGAGAGTCACACTGAGCAGTACATTACAGATCTACACACTGGGTATCAAAACAGAGAGAGGGCATTTGCTGTCACTTGCAGGGTGCCTTTCTCCCTTCTAGTTGTAAGAGCATTCAGAAGAATTAAACAATGGGTCTTTGTGTAGAAAAAGAAAACATTGCCTCTATCAGAAGCTTAGGCAGGAGTGGCAAAATCATTGTGAAGAATGGCTAGAAAGAAAAGCAAGAGGCATTTTCACCAGCCCATCCTCAGATAAACTTGTTATGGGCCCTGATTCTTGAAACAGCACCATGTCATCTACTTTAGCACCTTCAAACTGCTGATTAGCATCATCATCCCACTACGGGCTGGGCTGGCCAGCTGCTGCCTTTGATGCAGTCACAAACGAGCTTGTCTTTCCCGGAGGAATTGGCAGTAGAGCTGGCTTCAGTCTGTCGCGTTTGTCTACTGTCATTCACATTTAGAAACAGGGTGGGGTGGTTTTTTTTGGTGTTTGAGTTTCTGCTTTATAAGAATATGCAGTTGCTTAAGATCCATTTGGTTGACAAAGTGTTTTGCAAACAAACTGTACATGGGAATCACTTTGTTCACTGAAATGCAAAGCAATAATTTTTATTGTGGAATCTCGAGAGACAGATGTGGTTCAGCACAGCACGACTTTAAGGATTTGGCTGACTAGAGGTGGGATTACTACCATATTTAAAGCAAAGCATACATTCAAAAGCTTTGAGCTGAGGTTTATTCTGTGCAAATATTTGACAAGTGGCCTCTCATTTAAGCACAAATAAAAGTATTGAAGCTTGCACCATTTATAGCTGTTGGCAAAAGAAAATTGTTTCTAAACAAGTGTCTGTGAAGTATAATGGTTATTTCCCCCCATCATAAGTTCCTTTGTTATCTTGCTTGCCCCATTGACTCTTATGAAGAAAAGTGTGTGGGAATTTTATTTATTCAGTCCCTCTTTTAATGTTTTCTGAACTTCTGATCTTTAGTGAGAATTTTTATGTCTTTTTGCCTGAAATCAGCTCTGTATCAGTTAAAGTTCTTTGAGCTTAAATAACTAATACAAGGGCAGATCAGGTTTTTCCTTGCTCCTGCTCCCCAGGTGTTCCTGAGCAGAGATGTTCAACCCCTGGCCTCATTTCCATTCATTGTAATGGAGTGATAACAAAATGCATGGCCGACTTCTCTAATTAGTCTCGTGTTCCTCAAGGTCTTTTGTTGTTGCCTGATATTATTTCTTATAGTTTAGCTTTTTGGGCTTTGTTGGTATTTCCCTAAACACCCCTAATAGTTCTCCCCATCTTCCAAATTATCTCTTTGGGCATGAACTGATATATTGCAAACAAAGCAATGCAATATTCATCATTAATTGATCATGATCTCTCCTGGTTTTGTTGTTGCTGTTGGGTTTTATTTTAATTCCCACTCTGTTTAGGGGAAATTGTTTAATTTTATTCAATACCCTAACTTTTAAATTTTTATTAAACTATAATGCAGATATATATTCAGTGCAGCTTTCATGAGTTTGTTTTCTTGTGGATTGTTGATCTCATTTTAATTAAAATAGGGAAAGCATATAAAGGAAATTAAAATAAGAATAAAAATAAACTGTTGGTTGTCCCACAGTTCTACTGGGAGGAAAAGGTAGGGGACAGGGATTTTACCTTTAAATGCACTATATCATTCTTCTGCTCTCCAATAACCATTAAAAAAGTGAAGAAAAAGGACCTGTGTCTGTAGAGGATGGAAATCTGCAGCTCTTCTCCTTACAGTGAGAATCAGCCTCCCAGGAGTCTCTGTCTCAGACCAGGTTTGTTCAAGGGAATCCTTATTATGTGGAATTGTGTCAAATGGTGAGGAGGGGTTTAAAGGGATAATCAGAGTTCTCCAGCACTAATTACCTCTGATCTATAGAAATCCCTATCTCCATTCAGATCCTTTTTACAAGAACATGTCAGAGGAAAGAAATGAAGTCTGGTTCTGCAAGAGCCAATTGAGATGGTAGAGAACAGGGAAGTGGTGGATTAAAGCGAACGACTTCTCAAGACCTACCATAATATTTGACTTGGTTCTTCCCGCCCTCTCTTCTTCTTCTTGCATTCATACATTGAAACATAACAAGAAATGTCTGCATTTCTCATGCCTCCTTTATTCTGAAATCTCTAGGCGCTTTGCAAATATTAACTGTAAAATTTCACAGTTATCTACCCATCTATCCAATCTCTCTCAAAGCATTTAAGTGTTCCCAGCACAATTCAGAGGGATAGCAACGAACAGAGTATAATAAATATCAAAACAGTTTTCAGCAAAAGCAAATCATTTAATCTATTAGAAAATAATGAAGGACTCATGATTTAGCATTGGAAGGAAGACAGGACAGCGGCTGTCAGAAAAAGGGTAATTGCTGTTTGACCAATATCCAGTGATAACATTCAGGATCAAGATTATTGGTATTTTTTTTATCAAAGGCATTAAAGTTTGCAATTAATCACGTTTGTAATTTGTTCTTGCAAATTTGGAGGGAGAGAATGAAGAAATCTTGGGGGTAAAGTAGTGAAATGTTGAAAGAGAACATTCCGGAACAGTAAAGCTAAAGAACATTTTCCTACCCAGCAGGAGGCAAGAATAAAAGCAATTTGAATCAGTGTTAACCTTTAAATCAGAAATATCACTTGGTGCATGTTTGTACTTGAGGATTCTCTATCACTGTTGCTGAATATAGGACCCAACTACACTAGAGATACACATACAAAGTACTCAATTTAAGTGAGCACAGATAAGAGGCAGGTCTTGCCACTTTGATTCATGCCACCAATAATTTCAAGCAGAGAACACCCAGAGCACGGTGCTCCTGAGCATGGAGAGGTACAGCCTCTTCCCACAGTCATGGAGAAGTGTTAATGCTCTGCAGAAAATCTCTCAGTCGCCCGCATGGGTCTGTCAGTGGTTTTGAAGTCAAGTTTGTCTTATACTCAATGTCATCTCTTGGTGTGGAGTGAATAGAAGGACTTCCCTCATGGAAGGGACTAGGAGGACAACAGGTCTTTATTCCAAAGCTTGGCTATCTCAATTTTCAATTTATGTCATTGAATCTTGAGTATTATTTATCACAAACCCCAAGTTAGAGCAGTTATACTCCAAAGATTTCCTGGTATTTTCAACCAGCAGACTGGTCTAACCCATGGATGTTAGCACATTAATTTGCTTTGCATTCCATGACTTCTGTCTTATCTTGCCCAGGATATTTTCTTTTGGCACATGGTTCTGCCAGGAGGGTTTGGTGTTTGCAATATTAATATGTAGTCAGATCCAGCTGTTTGGAAATTCACTCATGATTGAAGCATGATCAAATAGCACTGACACAACACCATTGTCTGCTGTACTTTGCTTCTCTGCTCTTTGTCCTTACATTTCCTTCAAATTGAAAGTACATTGCATTCAATGCCTACCAGCCAAAATCCTCATCACCAGGGCAAATTCAAATATCTGTCAGAGATCAAGAGGTAAATGAGGAATCATCCCAACAAAATTAAAGCAAAGAATTAAAAAGTATCAAGAGTTCATTCAATAAATCTGCAAAATAATTTGCATTTCAAATCTTAGACAAGCAGAGCAGCAGTGTAATTTCTGTCTGTAGATTCACCACTGTGATGTTCATTATCTGATTATCTCTATCTACAACCTACCTAGTGCTAATGCACATTGTCTTCCTGAGTCCTGAATTAGTGAAATGTGTCTGACACTGAATGTGAAGGTAATTGCTATGGCTCCCCTCAATGAAATGTCTCTTAGGACACTCTTGGAAATTAAATGTTCCTTCTCAAGCCATTATTTGCTGACTCCATCCCTATCTTATTAAATAATTATCAAGTAAAAATGTGTAATTTGAAATATGCATGTCATGTTTAGGTAATGAAAGAACCAGGCATTCTCAGTGGATTAATGACAGCAAAATATTGCCTTATATTCTCTCAAGCCACTTCCCAAGGTCCTACTAGGACCTGATCAGAACTGACCAACCATCTTTGCACGTGATGCCTCTCAGTGCTGCTTTGAGGTGTCTGTCTTGAGTCCTTACAACTCCCATGGAGGAAACATGAGGCCAAGTGATGCCCTTGGAGTGTTATGAGCCTTGACTGAAGAATTTGAACTTCAATGATTCTCATGGGTCTCTTCCAACTCGAGATATTCTATGGTTCTGTGATTTGGATTTGTGTCACACTGGGAAGTTTTGTTCATGGTGGTAAATTTAAGGCCTGCATATAGTGCTTGGAAGTACAAAGCCAACATTTCCAATATTTTAAATATCTTGTGCTCTATAAAGTTCATCCCACTACAATTCTCAAAATGTTTACAATGAACCGTAAATATTCATGGCAGTGTGATTTCAGTGAAGTTACCTGAGATTTACACAGCCATAAGCAAGACCATAATCTAGTCCTTTGTCCTTTCACTAAAGGATTTTATAAGGTAAATCTGAAGATCTTTATTCAATGATAATTAAAACAGACAAATTAGAAATTCTACTGCAGTCAGAGTTTTGCACAAGCTGAATATGAAATATATTAATTTTCTTCTTAAAATAAATTCCCTTGTTTTTTGAACATAATTTGTTTGTTTTAACTTCAGCTTCTTCTCCTTCCTCAGCTCAATGACACATTGATAGCTCAGTCTTCATTTTAATAGTCATAGCTTGAAGAAATTGAATATGACTAAGGAAGAAATAGAGGTGTCTGTTTCTCATATCTCTGCTTGGGAAGGGCTGTGCCTGATATCAGCTATGTGCCTCTTAAAGTAGGATGTTTTTTATTCTCCAGCAACTCTGTCTTCTGGAAATAAACGCTTTATTTGTATAAGCTGAAACAAAACCTATATTTCAGCACCTTATCTATGTTTGTAAATTCAAGGAAACAGATTTCCAATTGTCACTTAGATGTTTGGGGTTTTTTGTTCCTTCAACCAAAACCTTCCTTGATTTGTTTTGTTGCTTATGGGAGTGCTTGTATCTAGCAAAGAAGTTATTTTGTCTGCTTGGATTCTGCTATAAATACAAAGGCAAAAGTTGTTATCATCTGCAGAAGCAAATGTGAAGTGGAAATCCATTATTGTGGTAGCCTGGCACGCCTCTGTGGGAAACACATTCAACAAGAAAGCATGTCATCCTCCATGTTTGGGTTCTCTAGCTTGTTGGGAAAATAAAAGCCATGGAAAGTGTAAATGGGAAACTTGATCTCCATTTCAGCTGGCATTATTTCTTACAAGAGCAAGGGAAAAGCTTTTTTCTTAGTATACTGTTGGCTGTTCTTTAATGTGGTTCTCTTTTCTTTTGCATTTTGTGTTTTTCACACTTGCTCATGTTGTGAGAGCTGTTCCTCTGTGGCTGTACTGCTCTAGCAGTCAGAGCAATTTTTTTTTTATTCCTGCCTTATGCTGGTGGCTTCATGTTGTGTAAAAGATTAGTAAATTGATCCTTCAACAAAATATTCTGGAATTTCCATGTTCATATGTGGAGTCCTGTCACAGACATTACCAAACTTAGGGGTCTTTTAGTCATGAATAGATTTTGGCAATGAACATTTCCATTGTTTATCTACAAAGAAAACCATAACAGAGTAAGTTACTTAAGATATGATGTGTATGCTCATGCCTCATATTTTTGTTCATGGTGGATATTCTGCAAGTAAAAGCTCAAGGTTCCCTTGTCTTCTGGAATATATATATTTACATATGCATACAAGTGTGTGTGTAGGTATGGAGAGGGGGAAAATATAGAAATCAAAGGATATAAACACTTGCCTTCTAAATTAAACTGTCACTTCCTCCAGGGATTATGAAGTGCATTCATTTTGTGGAATAGTTTGTTTTGAAGAATTCAGTGAGGGAATCCGCTGTGAAAAAGCCTAGTCCTCATTAATGCAAGGGGGAAGGGAATCTACAGTAGAAAGAATGAAGACAGTGTCTTAAAATTTACATGGAGTTTTAGTGCCAGGGCTAGGAATGACCTGCCCACTGCAAAACTTGATCTCTCCATGGTCTGAAGGATTGCAGTAAATGAGCATTCTTCTGAGTTAGTTAGTGACAGGAGGAAAATGTATTTGTTCTTGTACACCAAGGAGTGATCTACTGTTTGTAAGCAGATTGTAAGTGAGGAGCTGTAGAACAGCATTTCTGGCTTTTTGCTTCACTTAATCATGGAACAGAGCAGACCCTGAGGCCCTGTGCAAATTTTAGGACCCATGAAAACTAAACAGTGAGTGAACGTAAATTAACCGGTCCTCTTGGGGATTAAAAAGACAGGCTCATTATTTTGTTTTTCATTCTGCTAAAAGGGCCAGTTTCCAGCAACAATTGTAATAAAAAGAAATTATAGCTCTGTCTGAGGTAATTTTTTACCAGTTGCAATGCCTGATAGGTCTCCAAATGTTAGGGAGCATCATTCAGCCTGGAGCACAAGGTATTCCAAAGGTTACCCCATGGATCTATCACCCCTGAGTCTTTTACCAACAGAATTACTCTGGCTGGTATAAGAAGGTGTAGAATAGAAAGGCCAGGGGAAGGTTTCCTATATGTTTGATATACATTATACTTCAGAAAATGCATTGAACATCTATGTACAATATATGTGGCAATCGAAAAACCTTCTTTTCTAAAATATCTCAAAATTGGCCATTTTCCCTGTTACTTTAAATATATAGTATGTACTTGTATGTTTGACACAACATTCTGAATATGTTCTCCTATATTCAAAGTGTAATGAGTAAGATTCATCACAGGAAAAGAAACATTTTCCACATTAGCAATGCTAATGAATAAATTATATGGCATTCCTGCATTGCTTGCTATTATTATTTGATCTTTGCAGTTTAACTAGCAAGCAGAATTGCTTCTTACTGAATTTTCGTGTTTGCAGCTAAGGTTCCTGGGCTGCCTAATAGCTGTTTGGAGACCAATCTTGAAAGAACTAGAATATTGCTGTGGCTCAGAATGGGCAGGTGCCTGTGCTAGCAGCCCTGTGACAGTATTGCCATCAGCTTGACTGGTTCCTGCAATGCTCTTTTCACTGGGGTTGGCTGAGGGTCAGCGGGGTGACACAGTGGATTGTTCTGCATTTGTAAATAGTGTGAGCCACAGAACAATACAGCTGTGGCTGATGATTCTGTGTCCACACTGTGTATATTTCAAGGGGTTTTCCTCAGGTAGCTTTAGTCTGGCTTTACTGAGTGAGTACTTGTTAGTGGTCACAGCATTTAAATGGTCCTGGAACATATCTTCAAGTTAAGCATCGTTCGAAAGGAATCTGGTAACACACCCCATAGAAACCCAGCTAAGATCACTCCAAAATGTGAGTCAAAATACAGTAAAGTGGGAACAGTCTGGAGATTCAAGTTCAGATTGGATGGGACTCGGAGCAACCTGATCTAGTTCATGTCCCTGCTCACTGCAGTGGGGGTTGAACTGGATGACCTTTAAAGGTCCCTTCCAAGCCATTCCATGATTCCATGCTCTTTAAAAGGACAGTCCTGATGAAAAAGAAAAAAGCATGAAGGCAGGTAGATCAGCTGTCTAATAGGAGAATTGTTTCATCACTTATTTAAAGAGGTAAAAGATTACTACCACCACTTTAAAAGCAGTCAGTGCATTGACTGGTGAGCAGGGAAGTGAAGCGTGCTGAGAGCTCTCCTGTTGTGACACTCAGTATTGCTTGTTTCCCTCATCGTTGTTTGTGTGGACAAGGGGATGTTCCCAAAAGCAGGGTGGTCAATTAAACATGCCCCAGTTACAGTAAATGCAAAACGGTTCTTTGTTTAATTATTGCCTTCTTAAATTAAATACTATAGGCACTTATTCAACTGGGTGGGCACAATAGGAGGTAATGGCACTTTGTAACAATTGTCCTAATGAAGGATGATGAGTTTCATTCAAGGTAGTGGGATTTACTATGGACACTGGGGTCTCTGCCAGCACATCCTATTACAGGATCAGGACCCTCAACAATAAATGGTTCACATTCTTGGAACTAATGTCTCTAATGGGAATAACAGAAGTGGAGATAATAATAATGTATTACCTCGACCACAGGAGTGCATTGAAGGATTAATTGAATAATGGACTAAATTTATCTCTGATGCAACTGTGCTGATCTGATCAGCAAGATTTTACCTTCATGTTAGTAAAACACATGGAAAAAATAATCTTTGCAATTCTCATTTTGCTATTATTATTATTAATGATTGTCCTTTAAAACCAGAATGCAATTTAGCAGTCTGGTTTGCTTCAGATAAAAAATTTGAAGTCTTACTTGGAAGCTACCCCAAACTTTTGTCTAAAATGCTGATTAACAACCTCAAGGGAATGAGCTTCCTTGCAAGATTTCAACACTGCTGCTTAGTTTTGGGCAAGGCAGAAACAGTGTAAGAACAAGACTTTCCTAAGGATTTATTTTCTCTATGTCACGTCAGCTAAAATGTAATACAGGGAACTTAACAAAAATGTGTTTTCTACAGCAATCATGTAAATGTCTTATAAGCGTATACTGTCACCTTTCTTCCTATTGAATTGTGCCCGAATCCATCCAGTTTCTCATTTCTCTTTGATTATTCACAGAAACATGTTACTTGAAATTTATACCTAATGCTGTGAGGAAGTGGTTTTAGGAACAAGCTAGTGAAGGAACACAGGATCTGCCATCTCTTTAACCCGTGCCAATGTTGGGAACGAGTGGTTGTCATTCACTGACTTCTAGGGATACGGAAGGATAGCTAAATTTAGGTCTTTTGAATCTTCAAAGTGGTATTTTGGAGCTGAAGAGCAGTTTAAGTTCACTGGTTATTTTCTTTCTTTGGTTTGGGGTGCCTCGATGCTTTTCCATAAATATCTGCAGAATTCTCGCTTTTTCTCTGAGGTTGTCTGTTGTCACCATTGGAGCCCTACTGACATTTTTCAATGCACAGGTTACACTGAGGTGTTAGTGCACTGCAATCTGTACATTGGCAGGAAGAGGAGAATAAAAACACAGGCAGAAATTACAGGATCTTGTTTCAGAGAATGGATGATGACTGCTGAGGGCCACAGAAAGTTTCTCTTGGAAGATTTTTGCAGCAGAGGCTGATAGGGTCTAGAAAAGTGAATGTTGCTGGCACTGTCACCCTATGGTTTCCTGTTGTACTTACAAGTGAAAGTGCTGAGAAAACTATCTGTTGCTTAAACATCTTCTGGAATAAGAACAAACCCTCATTTCCTTCAGCACTCCAGTGCCTGGCTTTTGCTTTAATTGGACAGGCCAAAGGAAGCATGGTCAGTGCACCTTGGTGGATTGGGGAAGCAGCCACACAATGTGAGTGTCCCACAGTGAGGATGGATATGCTCAAGAGGTGTCAAATTAAAATGTTTTAATCCAATTTATCCAGAAACCATCTGCAAAACTCAAGCCGTCAAGGCCACGTATGTTGGCATTGTGTCCATCTATGCCTGACCTAGAACTGACCCTCTAGTTTATATAAGGAATGAAAGAGAGGAGGAGCTGGGGCAGGGGAGAAGGGAACAGTTCTGTGATTGGAAACAGCGGACAATGAGTGAAGGGAAGGTAAATCCTCTTTCCCCAGCTGTATCCATTCATTAGAGATCAGTAATGGAAACTTTATCAGTTGTCGGTTCAGAACTACTGCAGTAAATAGACTTGAAATCTCCATGGGATGTTCAAGAGAAACAAATAATAGCCAACACCTTCCTTTGAGCCTTCCCCATAACAAGGCAGGAGTGGGAAGATGCAGTTAAATTCTTATGCTCACTGCCCAACAAACAAGGTCACAGAGAAATAGTGTGGAAATGACAATTGCACGCAGGGAACATTGTCTTGGTTTGAATCAGGCTTCTCATGCAGAAATTACACCATATCAAATCCAGGTCTTGCACAGCCTTGCTAACAGTTATGTTTCCCAGATCATTGTATTTTAATGTACAGAAATGTATGAATTTCTAAATTCAGGCATTATTAGCAAAGCTTTTTTAAAAAATAGTTTCACTGACACTTGGCATGCAAATATGTGTGTTAGACCAGTGATTTCTTTTTTAGTTTTTTGTTTGTTTGTTTTTGTTTTTTGTTTTTAGTTTTTTTTACAAATTTCCCAGACCCTTGGGATTTCCAATGCCTTTTTGCAGTCTTCTACTGGGAACAGTGACATTCCTTAAACCACAGTACTATGGGCTGCTAGTCCTGAGCAAAAGTGTCCTGTAGTCAGGAAATAGGAAGGAACTGCTAAATTATTTATTTGATTTTGCTCTGGGTTAACTATAGGGAGGGGACTTTGACACGAACAAGCTTTAAGCTGACAGAGGGAGGGATCTTCTGAGCATCCAATACCTTCAATATCTTTGAAGGTATTGTTGAAAATAGTGAATATTTCAGCCCTGAGAGTGCTACAGCAATTTACTCTGTGTCCTTCCCCCTGTTCCAGGTGTAAGCAAAAAGGCTTTGAATGTCTCTTCCTTATGTGAGACTGCTCTGTATAATGCTGAAGTCAAGTAGGAGCAAGTGGGAATGATGTGCATGTCTCAACACCACTTTAATGTGTTTTAAGCCATTATGCATGATCCATAAACCCTTGGGCATATCATGCTCCCTTAAAATTCCTGCTTACCTTTTTACAAGGGTTTCTCCAGAACACAAGCTCCTTAGGTCCTATTGTTTGTATTTACAGAAAACACAACATTAACAGTTTCTCTGAGCATTTTGCTGCTCATTCCAGTGCCTAAGGTCAGCCTGCCAAGGCACTTCCTCTGTGCCTGCCTGTATCCTTGTGCATTTAACAAGCTGACTCAGGGTATTCTCAGCCATTTCAGGCTCAGCAGGTCAAGAATCAGCCCGAAAGACCAAGTTTTTCTCACTTAGACATATGTATCTGCGTTGCTGTGCTTGGCTTAGCAGCTGCTGCTTGTTGGTTTTGCTGAAAGCTGGCTGGGTCACACAGTGTCATTGTCCTGGACAGAAATGGGGTGAATCCCAGGGGTTGCTGGCAAGGCTCTGGTGACAGCAGGTTCTTGATGGTCTCCACAGGAGACAGAAACCTTGGCCCTGGTGGCCACACTGTTGCACCTGTGGCACGAGGTGCAGAGAACAGGGATGCTGGAACAAAGTCTTGCATTGTTGTGGTTTAAAGGTGAAGCTTGTGAGTTTCTTTTTCTTGGTGAAACTCTGGAAGGGGAGACTATCACCAGCAGAGAGGAGCAGAAAATATTTTATTGCATTATTACCTTGGCTTTCTAGCAGGCCCTAGACAGAATTTTGCCACCTATGGCTGAGCATTACATTCCCAGCTTATTCTTCTTTACAATCTCCTGCCAATATAAGCAGGGAATGACCTGTAAGTAGAGCATTTAATTGCCATCAAAGGTGTGCTCATTTCTCTGTATGCCACACACTTCATCACCTCTGTCAAATCATTGAGTTTCTTTAGATTCTACACTGAGGCTGCTGAGGTTTTTTTGAGTTACCAAGTGTCTGTTTAATGTAAACATGTCTGGGCCTCAAAATTAAGGGGAACTCATCTCAAAGAGAGCCTTGAGGCACAACTGATACATACATCAATAACAGATACATACTTTTACAAGCAATCTGGACATTAGGGTTTATTATATGCCAACAATGTATCAATGACTATAACTAACTGTTTATAAGGCAGTGAAAAGCCCCAGGATATTTCAGGCTTGGCTTTGAGCCATAGTTTGTCTCCTACCAGAAAAGAAAAAGTAAAATAAATAAAAACTGGGCAGGAAATCAGCCTGTAAATATTTTCTGAGCAGCCTGAGCAAGATGAACCAGACAATTTTGTTTTATCCACTGGCTAAGCCTTGGAATATGGTGGTGTTGCCACGGATCTTGTTGCTACTTTTATGCTAGCAGTTGTTTATTGTATATAGTGGTGTTATTAATTTGTTGTTGCATTCATGAGGGTTTAACAGCACAGCAGTGACAGTGTAGGATGCTATAAAAGATCTCCAGGGCCCTGTGAAAGAACAGGGGTAGGCAGCAGTGGTAGTGTTGTTAGAAAGGATAAAACAATTGTTCTTCCTTGGGTCTCCCCAGAGGACTCCAGCAGGGACACAGCCAGCCAATAACAAATTTTAAAAAGGCTTCTTTAAGCACTCAATATGTTCATAAGTCCACACACACTAATGCAGTTAGGAAGTCTTATATGATCAATGCAATGTGTGTGCAGATGGTGACAGTAGATGTACAGGAGAGCTGTGGAAAAAGATTAAATAAATGTTATCAATGTGATTCTAGTGGTGATAATGGGAAATGAGACCAAAAAAATATTACAAAGAAACAGTGATGTGAAATCATTTAGGGAGGGGAATGATTACAAAGGAAACAGTGCTAATTTAGAGAACTAATTATCATATAGGCTTCACAGCATCCAAAAAGGAACCTGGAAGCCATTAGCAATACACCCCATGGTTTTGCTCAAGTAGGGGATTAATGGCATTGGGTCCATAAAGGCAGCAGCAGTAATGAATCTCCAGTCCTTAAACAGTAATGATCTCCATGACAGATATTTCAGAGAACTGCATTGTCAACCCTCCTATGACTGTCTTTTGCTTCATTTCTAATATTGTCTTGGAGGGAAAATAGAGGTTTCCTTTGCAGCTCTGTATGTAGCTTTTCCCTATCAAGGGCAAATGAGGAAGTGTTTTATGGATAGCTGCAATGTATCCAAGACCTCTCATCATGGGAATGAGGTAATGCTGGTTAAGAGTCCTTGAAATTCTGTGTAATGATGCTTTGGGGCACAGAAAAGTCCTTTTCTGATAGGGGCTGGGCACAAATCTGCCCTGCCCCTGTGGCAGAATATTTCATAGGTTCCAGGGTTTCACTTTTTTATCACAATATTTTAGAAGAGAATGTAACAACATGGTCTGGGCTTGTCCATGTCTTGCAAAGCACTGAGTGAGTGTGGAGGTGTCCCTGGAAGGTTCTTCCTCTCCAGGCCTGGCTGCAGTGAAGCAGTGAGTGCTGCTCTGTCCTGGCTGTGACCCCCAGTGGGTTGGAATGAGCTGGGCTGTCTGTCTCACACTTCCACCAGGACTAAATTCACTGAAAGAAAACTTAACAAAATATATACCATGTGTGAGTGCCACTCTTAATAAACAGACTCCCTGATTTAACCTGCTTTGAATTCCATTTGCTTATGATTACCTGAACAGCCCCTGTTTATGCTGGCTTTCTCAGTCTGTTATTTGCAGATGTCTCTGAATAGACAAGCTTCCTTTCCAGTTTAATGTGCTTAAATTTTATAAATAAACTTTTCAGGGAGCTGGTTACTTATTGTTCTTGTTCCTGTATCAAAGTGTATTGCTCTTCCTTTGTAATGTACTCCTACACCCTTTGATATCTCCTTTCTGCAGTTTTTAAACCAACCTTTTAAACTCAAGCTGACTTGTGGGGTTGGAAACAACCTCGTGGGAGCAAAACAGAGGCAGTGAATAGTTTAATCCACAATAAACCTTCCTGTCACATTCTTGTGTGATTTAGAGGAAAACATTTTGGTTGAAAAAGGCTGTGTTGTTTGTACTGTAGTAGTCTAAGGATCTAGATAAGACATTTATTAGACAAACTGATATAGAGAAGAACAGACACACAAGTGCCAGACTGGAGAGCTAAGTATAATTTGAGAAATCATCAGAGTTTTGTTAGAGGAATGAGTAATACCATCTCTGTGGGAAAATGCAGTTGGCAGAGGAGAGAGTGTTAGCAGAGGAAGAGAAAGGTGAAGAGGTAATTATCTCCTAGGAGAATGGCACAGAGAGAGACACGCTTGGCTCAGGCAGCCTGGGAGGAGAGAGAGAATATCACACACTGTAAAACCAACACCACAACTGGTATTTTGGTGTTCTGGAGGATATGAAGAACTACTGTCCCTAAGGAAGACATAACTAAAAAAAAAAATTTAAAAATCTAAAAACATACAAAAAAATTACTAAATAGGGCTTTTACCTAAAGAGGTGGCTCTTCTATTGAAGGAAGTTGTATTTTTAAATAGATTTCAGATCTAAATGCTGTGAAAAAAAACCAGTTTGGATTGATGAATCCTCCTGTGACTGTCATGTACTGTGCTGCTCTGCAGCTCATGTGGAAATTCATTGAGCAATTGCAAGTGGAAATAGATCTTGTCTTGCTTTAAAAAAGCCATTCTTCTTGATCCCAAAATTAAATTGGTCGGGAAAAGGCAAGAGAACTACCCACAGACTGTCCTCATCTCAGCAGTGCTACTTAATGACATTTTAAGCACTTCAAGCTACATTATCCCATGTGGAAGAACAGCCCTGTGTCTCAAATCTCAGTTTAGGACATGAGAACAAATTTAAATCTTTCTCGTTCCAGGCTTCCTGTCTGGCTTTCAGATGGGATTTGTTCTTCTCTCATTTTAGCTGTCAGGTCTGAGCTCTGAGGTGGGTGGGATGAATCTCTCTCTGGAGAGCCTGATTTCTGCCTGTTGACAGCAGGAGGAGCTTGTAAAAGAGAAATTCAGCCTGTTTTTTTTAGCTGTTATTTGGCTAGATAGATGAGAGAAATCCCAACCTTTGTCGATTGTCTACATTTATTTATTTTTTCTTAGCTGCTTTTTTTCCTTTTAAAGGAAGTGCAACACAGAACTTCCTTATGGTAAAGAAATAAATGCATTGAGGTTTGTAGTGTAACAAGATGCTTTCCTAAGATGTGCACCATATGTAACCTAGAAAGATGGATCTTTGTTTATGGTGAGAGTGTTTCTATTTCAGAATGATTTCTCTTTCTTAAATCCCTTTTTCTGCTGTTGCTCACAAAAGCACAAAATCTTACGCTGCAAATGATGCAGAAATCATCCCCCTTTTCCCCTTCTCTCTTAATTGTTATGTTCACACTTTAGATGAAGTGTCTGAGTGGAGGGTTTAATTTAGATTTAATAGGATAATTATTGCATGACAAATTAATGCCAAACAATTATTAAGTACATCTCTACTGAGGCTTCTGGAGTTTGTAATAGGATAGCTATCAGCTACCTGGTGGTTCAACTTCAAGAAGTCTGCTCCTAATAATCACAGCATTTATTTAACATACAATTTAAATACTGCTTTAGGTATAGTATTGTCAGAAAATAACTCAATTCTCCTGACACCTGAAAACTGGCAATGCCATTTTTTTACCGAGGAGTTTTTGGATGGCCCTAAGGGATGGAGATGGGATTTATTGCTGGTGTTATCAGCACTGTCTGCAGTACATCTTTGGAAACAATTATTAAAGCCCCAGATCCTCACTTGTGCATTCCACATCATCTGCAGTCAACGAAATTGCTCCAGGGTAAAATTGATTGTAAAGACTGAAGAATTAGGTCCTGGTTTGTTAATATGGTCTTTGTTGGACTAGGTCTGCAATTAATTTGGGCTGCTGCAAGGTATTCCTTTAAACAAAATTACTTGGAACTGTGTGAAATTATTTTAACACTGAGGGTCAACTTCTATCTAAGCTATGATTAAACTAACTAAACTTCTATCAAACTGTCCCCTCAGAGCTTCCTAATAGAGGTAGAAATGGAGGGAATGTCCATGAGTGTCCTGGCTGTTGGAGTCCTGGAGTCTTGCTCAGGCAGGTTGTATCTCCTACAAATGTTGCAAAGAAATTGTAGTTTCCTCTCCCCTCTGCTGAGGATGAGAAGATAACAAGTGTTGTCCTTCTCGTGGATACAGCTCTCCTCCTCCCTGGCTGGAAGAAGAAATTCCTATTCCTGTGGAATGTTCCAAAGGAGTCATCCTGTGAAGGTTGTAGGTGCTCTGGTGCACCTAATACAGATGTTTACAGCAAATCAGCAGTGGTTGCTGATTATTAGCTCATAAAACCACTGCTGGAGGAGATGGGGCTGGGGGACACTGCAGAAATGGCAGGCATCCTCTACTGGTTCTTATGCTAAAAATTCATTCTCTGCTTGATCTAAACTGTGCCATAACTTCTCGACCTTCAAAACGTTCTGCAAAGTTCTTGTTTGGGTGGCTGGGGATTTGTTTTTTGCCCTTTCCAAAGGGTTGGGATGGGGTGAGTGACAGGAGGATAGTTTTGTTTGCTGCTGTGATGTTAATTTTGTGGCTGCAAACCTTAGCTGGTTATCAGCAGTCTGGATAGTGAAACTGGCTGCCAGCCTGTCATTACATTTCGATTAATGCTTTTAAAGACAGCTCCAAAAAAAAGTGCCCAGAGCTGCTATTTATTTATTTACAATGGGCTTACATTTGTAAAGGAATAAATAACATGCCTTCCCATGAGCTAAGAAAAGGAGTTTATTGCAAGGCACTCAGGGTAAATACAACAGGAAGACATTTGGACCAAAATTACCTCTCTCCCTGCAATGCAATGTGAATATATTGCTCTGTATGTCTTTGCATGTATGCGTGTGTGCAAGAAACTGAACAAAAGGTTGGCATGAGAGCTTGCCCCCTTTGCTGCCTGTTGCCACTAGTTGCATTTAAAAACAGCAGAAGAGCATTTCCTCTCTTGTCACACTGGGTGGATTCTGATCCACCCAATCAATGGCACTTGAGATTGATCAGATATTTGGAATAAATACCCCAATAGAAGCTTGAAGTCTTGTTTCTGTGGTGAGGGCAGTGTTTGTGTCCTCTGGGGCTGCTTGGAGTACCCATAGGACATGAACTGGATTTGAACTTGGCTGTTTGCAGATTAATCTGTCCCTATAAAGATTCCTTTTTAGATCCCATTATTTATGAGAGAAGATTGTTCTTCTCCTCCTCCTTCCTCCCCACCCCTCTCCCAGGCTTCAAATCTTATTGCTGTGCCATCTAGTTTAATCTAACCCACAGCAATTAATGTCCTTGAATGGCAGTGTTTAAACAGCAAACAATTTCATCCTGCAAATGGTAGTTTGCTGCCTGGAATATGAACAGATCTTTAACAGTTACATCAGACTAGATTTCCCCATGGCAGTTGTAAAAACCTGCTATATTTTGCTGCTACCTGTGACACAAACATCATTCACACGGTTGTTTAAGGAATTGCCAAAATCACGTTTTCCGGTGTCGGTGCTTGGCTTTGTGTCCCTGTGCCTGGTATGGCTTCCTCAGCACAGTGCAGTGTTGGGGTGATTCCTAATCCCTCACTGCCAAGAAGGTGTGGGTCATGTCAAGGGAAATCCAAGCTTGGGAAGCACATGGAAATATGCACGGGCTGCCTTTTGGTCCCTCCCTGGGAGGATGGGGAGGAGGAAGGTCGGTGCTTCCAGTCTTTGCTGTGTCAGCAGAGGTCCCCAGTCCAGCATCGCTGTCACTTGGAGGTTTTTGTTTTGAGCACCTGCCTGAGGTGGTGCTGGGCTGTGCTCACGGGCAGCTCTTCAATCACAGCAGGAATCATTCTGCAGAGCACCCATCAGGTCTAATCAACCACAGCCTGCTTTGAGCTAGCATTTCCTTTTATTGTATGGTACCTGGAGCTCCCAAGCCTTTTCCCTCCAGTAACTTCTAGGAATGAATCTTTAAAAACTCATAGCACCTTGCTTTCAGATGTTAATCCTTCAGCTAATGCAAACATGGGGAAAAGGCTGATTTGGAAGAATGAGGCTCCAGCTGCTTCTGCTGGCAGAAGGGATTGAGAGCCCTTACAGACAGTGCTGTTCTGGGCAAAACTGATGGAAAAAACAGTAGTGTTTCCTGGTGTCTCTTAAAGCACAGGATCTGAATCCCAAGATGGTAAATGCAGTTGAGAAGTACTAATTATCAACCCCAAGCAAATGAATCTATTTAGTGTGAGGCTGTGATTTCCTCTGAGAAAGCCCTTGAGAAATGCTGATGCCTTCAGAAGCTTGATTCCACTGAAAAGTCGAAGCTGAAGCTCTCAGAGAGAGATTGCCTGGAGTTCATGGGTAGGGGATCTTAGGACATGGAGCCTCCATTATCCAGATTAACAGTTAACATTTTCCTACATCAGATTAAAAAATATAGGCTCATTTATTATTTATTATCTTACTCAGCTGCTATTTCAACTGCTGCCACATCTGATAAGAACAGCAGAGCCTCCCAGGGGGCTTTTATCACAGAAGCAGATGATACCCATATTGCTGTAGATAGATAGGAAGGCAGATGAATAATCTTTCATGGTCTGTCATTCAGGATAGTGAAACTATGGCTGATATCTCAGGGTAGTCTCCTCAACAGAAAAAGGTTCATTTTCTATCCTCTGATATCACCTTTTACAACTGCTGAAACAAAATAGACTCAAAAGTAAAATGTTTTAACACCCCATAAAATCTTTTGCATATTTTCAAACTAACCAATCATCTGAAATTGGAAAGCTGAGTTACTTTATTCAATAAATACACAGATGAAGCACATAATCTGATTTGAAGTCATACCACATGCTTGTTATATGTTCAGCTTCAGAAAGAAAAGAAAAAAAGAAAAACCCAGTAGAAGGCTCCTTTAAAAAATATTGATGATATCCTGTCTGTGACACATAAGGCCAAAGGTATTTTTACACTCTTTTATTTGCTCCCTGTTTATGACTCATCTTCACAGAAATCTACACTCACCCATGAATATCTATAAAAATAACTGGGAAGATCTTTCCCTTAGGGCACTGAATGGCCAGTGAGGTATAGGGTCTTGTGTGCTGCTGTTTATTTCTTGACAAATTGTCATATTACAACAGCTAAGCTATTTTTTATTTAATGTCTGGGCCAACCAGCATTTCTAAGAATGCATTGCATTCTTAGAAATCATTTTAAAAGTTGTAAATTCTAAAAATTGTAAAATCTGCAATTCTGAAGGGGTTATACAGCATTATATGAACAGTCAAGGGGGTTCCTGTGCTGGTTCCAGTTTCCTAATTCAAATGCTAGAGGGACCAAGCTTGGCTAATGCTTTACTTGACTAAATACTCACAAGAAGGGAGGATTTGGTGGTAAGACTCTCCAACAAACAGATTGCTGTGAGAAGCATATTAAAAATATGCACAGGAGATGGAGATTTGGCAAATGAACATCCAGTGCTTAGCCTCATTTTTATATGGTTATAAATAATTAACACTGCAGAACATTGGTAACACTGCAAAAAACAGTCAATAGCATTTTCTTTTCCAAAAGGTCAGGTGGATCAAAAAATAAAAAGGAAGGAAAACAGCATTAAGGCAACACTTCTGGGTTCTTACAAAAGAATTGGTGAGGAAGGGGCTGGTTTTGCACAGCTGCTTTGCCTAAATTGGGATGTAGGCTTGAATTCCTGTGAACCCACCAGAGAGCTGGATGTCTGATAGAGCATCTTGCCCCAGGGTTTTCCTGTGTAGGGACAGGGTTGGGACCATGTGTGGTTCCCTGGGTAGGAGTGGAGGGGCTGAACAAGGCTGTGCTGCCCTGGCCACGCTGCTCTTCTGGCTCCTCATTTCTTCCCAGGGCCACCTGGCTCTGCAATGCACTGGATCCTCACTGTGCCACAGTGGGAAGGCAGGGTTCTGCCAGTCCTAAAAGCTGCTGAACTTTGAAACCTGGCAGCACGTACCTGGTCACAGCGCCAGAAGCTCAACAGCTTAATGCCTCTCCACATGGCTGAACACCATAATTCCCATCCTAATTATGACCTGGTCATTGTGCAGAGAAAGAAAGCACGGCCAGACACAGTCCAGTTGTAATCCCTTAACTGCTGCTCAAATGAGCTGTCCTTGTGCTGTCTAATGATGCCAGATTACAGTAGGCAGGGAAAAGCCATGGAAAATTATCAATCTCTGTGCAACCTACAGGAAAGTGCTGGATGCTGAACCCCCCCCAAGGGGTAACTTGGCTCACTCTGGATGGATCAGTCCAATCACTTTTAAAAAGTGGACAGGGCAGTCTTTGGATGTGCTCCTTTCCTGCTGTGACCCGCAGGTCTTTAAGCTCCAGCAGCATGTGTAGAATGGCATGGGGGGGAAAAGCTGATGTTCCTGCTGTCCCAGGGAGTTTTGAGAACAGGGAAGATGCAGCACAGTGCTTTCAGGGAAAGCTGGCTGGTGCACTGGACCATCAGCACCCAGTACCTGGGTGTAATCACAACTTAAATGGTGACCTCCACAGCAGTTCTTTTACAGCTTCCTCAGGGTGAGCAAAAGTAAAGCCTTTTTGAGAAAAGTGGAGCAAGACATGATTTTTATACCCAAGAATAACACGTCTTCTATTTTCTTTGCGAATATGAACATTTCTACCCTCCAGAAAGTACTTTCTCTCTCCCAAACTCCCTCAGCTCACATGATAGTTGGCAAAATGGGTTAAGAAGCCTGAATTTCTCTGACAGTTAAAATACAAGAACCTGAATAATTTATGCAGCTTCACCCCAAGTTAAGAGGCAAACATCAGCTAGTGTGCTGCAGCCAGAGTTCCTTGAAATCCTACCTCAGCTTTGGGTATTTTAAGTTTATTTTATTCAAGAAACACATAAAGAGAAGTGCAGGTATATGAGCAAGCATACCCAAAATCTCTTCTAATTGAAGGTGACATGAGCTGAAATAGTAATAATCCCAGCACCTGTGTTAGATGCATTAGTCCTGTGTGTGCCTAAGGTGTTCTGCACACACACCAAACTCCTGCTAAAGCACTTCAGCCCATGCTGCTGGACCAGAAGAGCAAAAATCTCGATTGTGCCTGGCAAATTACTCCCCAGTGGGATCTTAAATATTAATCTCTTTCAGGTTATTAATCATGTAGAAAGCAAGGAATCTATTTAGGCCATGGAGTACAATGGGGATTCTCCTTTGTCGTTGTGACAGAGGTAGGATAAGGTGTCTTGGAGTGGTGGCAGTGGGCACCATCTCTCCTTGGCATCATCTCTCCTTGGCATCATCTCTCCTTTGCACCTCCCTGCCCATGGTGAGAGCACCTTTCAGAGTGCTGTGAGCACTGCCTGGGATGGAATAGCTGGGGGCAGAACCAGTGCCAGAGCCAGTGCATGAGGACAGATTTCAGAATTTGCTTCTAGAACACAGTGAAAAGCCCCATCAGGCCTGCAGGAGGTGTGAGCCTCAGGAACCCTTGAGAGATGCTGCTTTCCCCTTCCCACCACTGCAGTGAATTACAAGCCACATCCATGTCAGACATGGGATGAGCTTGGATCATGTTCTACACACAGCATCCCTGGAAATCTTAAAGATTAAAAATGTAGCAAACCATAAATATTTGAAATCCCCTGGAGCTGGCATATGTACTGTCTTTAAGCAGAGATTTTTGATCTGGTATCTGTTTTTTCTGCAACAGCAATATGCCTCTTGCAAAGTTGGTTTTTATTTTTTTTTTCCCTTCCATTTCCCTTCTCTGGCAATGGAAAATTTTGCATTGCTCTGGCACAGCAGAAGCAGAACATCACAAATTCCATTTGCCCAGCTGCACAGACAGGAGCAGAGCTTCAGCCTCTCCTGACCCCTGTGCCACCTATTTCTGCTTTTCTTCTTGTCTGGATTTTGCCCAAGTGTGTGGTGATCTGATGGCATCAGGGATGGCTCTGTAGCGAGGTCACCCTCTGCATCTGCACAGGGACAGGTCTAAAATGGGGAGGCTTCTTTTTGCTGAGCACTCAGGAGGTGCAGGACAGCTCTGCCCTGCTCTGAGCAGAGCCTGCAGCCCCTGCACTGCTGGGCTAACCTGCCCCTAGATCCTTCTGAAGGATGTGGGAATCTCTTCCCAGTGTTTAATCCAAAGGATTCTGGTGGCAGTGTGCTGGAAGAGGCAGTGCTTAGCTCTGCCATTCCTCAGATTAATGGAGACAAGTGGTGCATGTTGCAGCATCACTCAAAGCACTGTTTGAGCTGTTCTTGAACAGCCTGGGAAGACTGGCAAACGTTCCAGGGCAGGGTGGACAGTAATTTTCTTGAATATTCTCTGACTAACACTGGGAATGTAATCAGGCTATCTCCTATGTTCTGTGCATCTGCTCTAATAAGCACTCTCCTGTCTGTCGAAGAGAAGAGCCAGGAACAGCACCAAAAGAAATTCCCACTTGCATCCAAATGAGTGTTGCCTGGGGGAAGGAAGAACATATTCCTTCCCTTGACTTATAATGAGAGGGAAGAGACAAATCAGAGTTTTGTGATGAAGTAATACAATTTTTATAGCCCAGGATTCATCCAGTTACCCTGTATGATTATATCTAACATTACCCCAGGGTGTCCCAGCATTGTCCTGCAGTCATTCTCCCTCAGGACCTGAACTCTGCAGACTTTGCTTTGCAAGATATCTCTCTGGAGCTGGAGATTGGCAGCTGTAGTAATTCTCATTAGCAGGCTCATTAGCCTTGGATATGGATCACCCTGTAGGGGGAGACAGTGGTTCTCCCTGGTAAAACATCTTTTGTGATCAAAGACAGGGAATATCTCACCCTCGTTTCCTTACAGTTGAGCTGAAATGCAATTATGTTCTTCCCGAGGCCGGGGAATAGGGAGATAATAGCAAGCACTGACTTCCCCCTGATGAACTTCTTTTCCAAGCAATTTTTCAGAAGGATTTCCCCACCCACCTTTGCTCTGCTGATGCTGCAGACCGACCTCTTCGGGGCATCTCAGGGTTTGGTTCTTCCTCAGTCTATTGCTATTTTTAGCCTGGTTTCCCAAGCTAAGAATCCATAATCATGTGCTCCCTCACCTTTGGCAGTCCCTCAGACCTCCTCTAATGGTGTCTGAATTAATTGACCAATTTCAGCCATTCTGGACAGCAAAAATTATGTTTCTCTGAGTAAAACAGGCAAAGGAGAGAGATTTGCATGTTTCTGTTGATGAGGGTTGCCATGAGCATGACCTGTCCTTCTTTGGTCTAGATGGGTGCTCAGCACATCCACAGGCCTGACACAGACTGGTCTTTTTCTTGCTATGGACAAGTGACATGGGAAAGAAAAGGATGGGAAAAGTTCAGG
Source organism: Peucedramus taeniatus (assembly GCA_013400575.1). NCBI lineage: Eukaryota > Metazoa > Chordata > Aves > Passeriformes > Fringillidae > Peucedramus > Peucedramus taeniatus. The sequence goes on from WBNO01006359.1 coordinate 482,558, forward strand.
GCTGAGAAAGGATTTTGTGTGAAGGGTGCTTGTGAAGGAGAACTGGACTCCTTAAGGCCAGCTGGGATATAGGACACTGACTCACTAGAGAAGGAATTTTATTTGTTTCCAAAATCTACTGCACTGCTGATGGCGGTAGAAAGGATTTCTGCTGTTAGAAGATGTCCTAAGGACCTTGTTCAATGTCATACTGGGCACCAAAGACACCAGATGTACTCTCCATTTTACTCTTCCTTGGAAGAACCTAACTAGGAGAAAAAAGACCTCACTGCTCAACAACAGCTCAGCTCCCTTCGAGACTTATCTAAACTTCATCTCTTACAAATCCCAAACTTTCCTTGCAGACATCTACTGAGATCTTCAGATGCTTCCTGTTTAGCCAGTACAGCCCTGCACTGACAAGCACTGCTAACAGAGACAGCTCTCATCTGCAGGCCAGCAAAGTGCATTGACCCACTCGCCAACGACCAATGAATTCCCTTTCTTGTCTCTGCTTAGAAACCCACAGTTGTACCTTCAAATAATAATTTGTTCAACTCACTTTTTTTTTAACCTTCTAACAGCTTTGTAATCACGATCCAGTTTCGGCTCAGGGCTTATTTGAAGTTGCAAACCTTTTTGGGGGAAGTTGTGGTACTTCAAGGGGACAAGTGTTGCTGTTTCTTTGGCCTTTTGAAGTACTGCTAATAGAAGAGGCTATGTGACTCCATCACACGGGGAGTTAATTGAAACCCTGGCTGTCTGCTCTCGGCCATTATGTCAGGCTGAATTGCATGTCATTCATCCAGAGCATCCTGAGCCCTCCCCTGATGCGTCTTACCCCCATCAATTTGGATTTCCAAGATAGCAGTTGGAGGGAAGACAAAATTTTCATGTCACTGGGCAACGAACGCGATATTCATTTTGCACAGATTTATTATGTGTCTGGAAAATGTATCATTCCTAGGTCCACGGCATAACAAAGCTGGCCAGTGTGGATGGTGCCTCTGCACTGGTGGCTGTCACTGGGAGCAGGATTGCCAGATGTCCTGGCAGAACATCAGCCATTCCCTGGAAGTGGCCAAATGCTCCGACTCACGCTCTGTATTGCAGGGAGTGGGTGTGGCTGAGCAAGTACAACAGCATCAGGAGCCCTCGTGACCCTGGTGACCAGGAGCTGCTTAAATCATGCCATTGAAATTCTATATGGTGGTTCATAACAACGAGCTTTATTGATCCTGTCCATGCTGAGGGCCTGATCCAGCCAGGCATCTGAGCAGGAATATTGCTCTGAGGCAGCATGTGCTTTCACTTTGCCTTGCTCCAATTTTAAATGAAAAGTATATTCTCAGAACAGATCTCAGTGCCTTGTGTAGAAGGAGAATTGTATTCTCCTCAAAGTGCCAATTGCAGCAACATCATGTCAGAGTGATACAGCATCAGTGCACCCTGAGAGAAGAGACCTGAGCCAGCACTGGAAGGACTGAGGAGCACCTGCACAATCCATTGACATGTGTCAGCCAAAGGAAGGTGGGAGTGGGGAACAGCCCATGGTGGTGATGGTATTCAGCTCTGGGTGATCATTTCTGATCTGCAGGACATGCTGGAGGCAACCCCATGACTGTCTTGATTCAAGTAGACTGTTGTATCCAACAAACATGATTTCTGCCAGGCTCTGAGCATGATACAGTTCAAAGTGGGACTGGCAGTGTCCTCAACCTGTTTCTCACCTCCATTTGCAGCAGTGGGTCACCCTCATTTTTTTCTCATTTACTGCCCTTTGGGGGATAGCTGTAGATCATTTTGGAGCACACTACAAGCCAGGAACCTTGCCTGCTAGTGTGAGAAAATATTCAATTTACAGCTGTGTAGGATATTGATAAGGCTGCATGGAGCTTTTGAATGTTACTTCAGTGGACATTTTAATTAGGCTAAATCCATCAGGGAGCCTTGTGCTGGTGGTGAACCTAACTCCTGTCACTGCAGGTTAGGGTCTGCCACTAACCACAGCTGAGAAAGGAAGAGATAGACTGTTCAGAAAACCCCTTCATTTTAGGAAGACAGCATTTTTCAGTACCTGGGAGGTCACGTGGGGGGCAGATGCAGCCACCCCTCCCTTTGTGTCCCAGCCTAATGCAGTACTGAGCAAGTGGCTCTGTGCTGGCATCACCTGTTTTGGTGCTCTCTAATCTGAGGTGCCACAGGACAGCAGAATGTGCAACACTAACAAGTGCATTTTATTCTGCTCTTTAACCTGGCTGTTTTTTAAAATTGCAATTGTGTTTTACAGGCATCCGTGTGTTGTGACCATTTCACATATAGAACTTGGAGATCTAATTTAAGAAATCTTAGGAAGCTGTCTATTTCCCTGACTTCTATTTCACTCATTGTCACACCTGCTTTGATGTATTAAGCCATCACTTGTTGTGTGTGTGCTGTTTAATCCTTTTAATTCCTTTGATTGCTAGATGCTGAAAGACAAAAGGAATAAATAACTGGAACAAGGACTAAAACATGCACTTGAAGCGTGCTTCCTCCTCCTGAAGTTGGGATTGTTTTGCTTTTACACATAGAATTAGTCCAGTTCACTTAATCATCTTTTTCTAATGGGAGATGCACAAAAGGAGGGATTCTCTTAGGTGAAGTTCAGCAGTTGAGGTGTCCAGGGAACCAGAGAGAGACTCTTGTATGCCCTTAAGCTTCTTAATTTGCTTGCTAATTAAAAAAAATTCAAAGCATTCCCCCCAAAATGAAATCAGGGTTTTGTCTTTATACCCATGGGAAAACTGTTTTTCCTTTGGTGAGGGAAAACACTCTGGGCAACTCTTGCTTTTAATAACTTCTCTCCCTAAAAAGGTGGAGGGATCTGTAGTTCAATTAAAAAAGCAATGCACACAGCACAGGCAATAAACAGGAGGAGCTGGAAGTAGTTGTGTGTCTGGAAATATGACACAGCTGGAAACATTGGAAACATTATGGGATGACTGGACAACTGGAGTGCAGCAGTGGATGGCCATAAACTCTGCAGAAGGGATGGGCAAGGAAGGAGAGACACTGGGGTAGCCCTGTATGTCAGAGAGTGTTCTTATTGTCTGGAGCTTGATGGTGGGACAAGAGGAGAGGGGGGAGTGTCAACAGGGCAGGAATCCTGTTGGGAGTCTCTTATAGGCCATCCAACCAGGATAAAGAGAAAGATTAAATATTCTATAAGCAGATAGAAGAAAGGTTTGCCCACAAAAATGGTTGACTCTCCATCCCTGGAGGTATTTAAAAGAGGTATAGATGTGGCACCTGGGGATGTGGGTCAGTGGTGGATTTGGAAGTGCTTGTTAATGGTTGGACTTGCTGACCTAAAAGTCTTTTCCACCCTAAATGAGTATGATTCCATGAATACTGACTAGAGACACTGTCTTACCCAAGTGTCAGAGGCATTTACAATTCAGCCTCCAGCTGGGAGGTGACCATGCTCTGACACTTGCCCTCACAAACATTTACAGAGGCTTTCTGGCCAGCCCAGGCTGGAATAACATGGTGTAATTAAAGTGAATTTGTGCTGTGCCATACAGATTGAGGGGATGAGGCCAGAATAGGCTCAAAACTCAGAAAGATGAATGAAATGTTTACATCCCAGGGGCCCTGTTGATCAGCAAAATTTACTGTTTGTAAGAATCTGAAATCAATAATCATTAGACAATAACACATTGATAATTAAGTCCTTGCTGCCTGCACGTGCCTTGTGCTGGTTTTGTCCCTTTCTGATCTGCAAAGCCCCAGGTACCCTGACAGGGTGATGTGCACTGCTGCAGCTCCCTGCATTTCTGTCCTGAAAATGGAAAGGGATTATTTTTGTATGCTTTTGAATGTGTGAACATTTCTAATTTTCTTGCCTGCTCCCGGGGCTTAAGCTTTGTTAACATTTTGGTAATGAAGCTGTGCCTCAAAAAACCTTTTCACAAAAAAAAAAAAGAATTTAAGCAATCAGTTCAGAGCAACCAAAGTCCTGTAGCTTCAGAGTAACTACGTTGCCTTGTTCATTTTTCCATTTAATGGCATTGCCTCCCCTGCTCACCTCACATGCTTACTTCAGTGGGAATAGACAAGTGGGAGCTCCAAAATTCAAATTATATTGGATGTGTTCTTTTGTTCCTTTTGAAGAGAGGTATAAAAGGCCAGGCTGTGAAAATTTAAGATTGCATTTTTGTTGTACTTAGGAATGTATTTATTACCTCATGTCTCAATCTCTCTGCTGCCTTACTTTGTGCCCACCTATGGAAAGGATCATAGTCTGTCACAGCAGTGAGAGGAGGGAATCCATTTTCTCCCCTGTGCTTTGAGAAGGAGAAGTGTCAGACCTCCTCTTGAAGAGGAGCAGCTGTAATCCAAGATCCCAGGGAGTCAAGGGCAGGATGGTCTGGGGGATGCTCCCAGCTCCTCCCAGGGGCAGCAATTATCTCCCACCTTTGCATGTGGCTCTCCTGGATCATTGCAACAAATACAGCATCCAGCAGCACCTTTGAGACACTGGCAGAGCAGAATATTTCCATCAAGGCCACACCCATCCTCTGACCCCATCTTATCACAGCACTGCCATGTGGCTGGGCATGGCAAACATTAGGATTGTGTCCAGGAGGTTAAAACTGAAACCTTTTCAGCTGAGCTTGCAATTTGGAATTTCAGCTGATCTCACAGTCCTCCTTATCCATCATCCATCCCTCCAATGTAATCCAGTCCAAACAGTGGGAACTAGGATTTTTTTTTCTAAATTTACACACTCAAAAACTATTTCTGCAAGTTCTTCTCCATGTGAGCCAGGATCCTTCTCAGATACATGCACAACCCAGAATGCTGCTGGATAAACCCATCTCCCTGACTCTCGTGGTATTTTTGCTTTTCTCATGCTGGTATTTTAATTCAAGCTGAAGGGCACTACTAATGCAAAGTATTGTTCCTCCAAAGGATTCAATAACCTGGATGTCAGACATGGAGAACTGGTCCATGTATCATTCCATAGGCTAAGTTTGACTCTAGGGGTAAATATTTAATATTTTTCATTTGTTTAGTGATAATTTAATAGACAAATGACAACACCAGAGAAATAGCATCATCTTTGGTATTAGAAAGAGTTGTTGCAATCTGTTTAGTAAAGACATAAACATTTTTAATTAATAAAGTGTTCTTCAAAAATGCATTATTTACTGGTTTGAATAGTAATGAGAAAACAATTTATCCTATTTAATGAACCATTTTAAAACATTTTTTGACAGAGAGAGAGACAGACTGTTCCCTTTGGCATTTTTCTTCTTCTCCTGTTGGTACTTGCTGATAAAACCAAGCACAGTAATATGGTGAAACAGAGTAAGACTTTCCAGAATCTGGGCCATGAAGTCAGGTTTAGCTCACCCCAGTTATCTGGGGAGTGCATTACTCTGTCCCAGACCAGGCTCTATTGAAACACATCACTGAAGAAATAAGAACAGTTGACATTGTTGAAATGTCACCTCTTGGTAACCTCAGTTTATTCAGGGAACAAAATGATCTCTCAGTACAAACCTGTCCTGATAATCTCTGGAGAAATCCCTCCATAAGACTATTTAAAGGTTATCTGCAATTTGGCTGGAAAATAGAGTCAAAGCTGTTAACATGACTCTGTCTTTGTACAATCCTGGAAAGTTCAATGTTTTTCTGAGTTGTCAAGTGCAAGATTTTGGCCTGCTTAGAGCTATGGCAAATACCCCTGAGGATTCTTGTCAGAATTTAGAAATGTATTGATCAGGATGAGTAAGAGGAAAAGAATAAAAAGTCAACGTGAAGCATCCTGAAACTGAAATGCAAGGATCAAGCAACAAACATAATCAAAACTTATCAAAGACCTTTTCTGACACTAAGAATATGTTAATTAGTGTATGTTAATTCTATCAAGAGTTCTTTCACACTGTGGAGGAAAAGGTTAGATTGTTGCTGAATTGAAACTCATTATTGGATTTAAATGTCCTGTTTTTGACAAAATATGTGCATTCACAGTGGAACAAACCAGTAAAATGGGGAAAATGAGGCTTTTCTTGATGCTTACAAAACAGTCAGAAGCCAGTCAGCCCCAACTGAGTGTTCAGATGGGGACAGGGGACCCACAGGGACAATTTCCCTTATCTGGACACCTGTGTTGATGTTTTAGTTAGATCTGTTTCATGCATCTTCCTTCTCACCTCCTGCTTGATGGGCTTGCTCCGTCTGGTCCTGCTGTGATGTGTGGGATGGGGCATCTCAGGCAAAGCAAAGGGGAAAACTGGGCAGAAAACACGAGCAGGATGAGGCACCTGAGGAGGAGAGGGCAGAGTGGACCCACACGTGTGAGGCTGGGAGATCCTTGCTTCTCCAGTGACCAGCAAATGAGTGAGAGGACCTTTGGAAGAGATATCATAGCAAAGACAGACCAAACTCTTCCCAGAGGTGCACAATCTACGGACAAGAGCCAGTGGGCACAAGCTGCAGCAAAAAGAATTTCTGGCTGTATATATAAAAAAAAAATTATTTGAGTTATTTGAAATACTGAAACAGGGGCCCAGAGAGGTGTGGCTCTGCATCCTTGGGGCTTTCAAGATTTGACTACAAAAGACCTTCAACAGCCTGATCTTGCTTTGAAGTTAACTCTGCAGGCAGTCACACTAGGTGACCTACAGAGATCCCTTCCAACCGAAATTATTCTACAATTCTAAGAAAATAAGGCTTATGTTTTATGAATAGGCACCGTATGGAACAGCAAACAAATACAATAAAGGAATGAAAAGTTATTTTTCTTTTAAAAATTAAGCTTTTTTTTTTTCCCTTGCCAAGATTTGGGTTGAAGATTTCCTTAGCAACACCAGAATGTATTTTTTGGCAGAGAAGGGGTGGTGCAAAAGTACTGTTCCAGCACAGTGTAGGTGCTTGGCCCATCAGCAGGTGCAGTGTGAAAAGACAGATCTCTGAACCCTAAGTTTGGCAGGTTTAAGTTAAGGAAAAAAAGAAAAGGAAACCATCTGTACCTCAAGTTCTGCTGAAACAGAGCTAAGCAATGAAAGACAAAATATCTTTAAAGCAGTCACCTGAGCTTTTTCTTTTCATTTGAATGTTGCCAAGGACTAAGAATAATGTTATACCAAATGTTCTTGCAAGAATGGAGAAAATAGCTGTGGTCGAGCTCTATAAAGCACCTGACCAGCATTTCAAATACACCTTCTTCCCCTTCCTCCCTTGGTCAGCAGTCTCTAGGAAATGAGAAACAATCACTTTGGTGGTGTTTTCCCCAGTGGGCAGCCTTGCCTGTAAGCGATTTGTCATTTAGCGCAGTTAAATGAGAGATCATGTTTTTGTTTTTCCCCCTTTAGCCAAGCTGCAGCAGCGAGTGTGCTCCCCTCCCTCTCCTCTCCCTACCTGCCAAACACACACAAAAAATTCAGATCTGTTTGGCCTGGAGTCCTGCTGCACTTTACAGCTTGGAATAGCCAGGGAACCATCCAGCCCCAGGAACAGCTCCAACATCGCTGAGGAAAATGATAGGAGGCCAGGAAAATGATGGGAAGCAAAGCCCAGCAGCACTGGTGCTCTGCAGTCCCATACCATGTATCCTCTGAAATTCCTCTTCCTCTCCTCCATTGGGTGGGGAGGAGTGGCTCCAGCCCTTCTCCCTTTGGAAGGGCCGTGTTGTGCTGTGAGCCGGTTGCATAAGGAGCAATGAGGTCAGATTTGCAACTGAAGGACACCTTTTTTCAGCCTCTCAGGAGAAGTTAGCAAGCCAAACTATCCCTAAATTTGGGATAGCCCCTGCAATGATGTCTGTGACCAAGAGATAACTGCCTGGCTCTTGCTGGTGGTTTTTGTCTGGGATGAGAGGCGAAGCTGACTGGGGCCTATTCTCCTTTGACATGTGGTCCAGGAGAGGTTCTGCATGTGGGGATAACAGAGCATATCAGAAGCAGTTTCATGTAGCACAGGGCCTGAATTAATCTTGGAAATATGAATGTCTCTAAACCTGTATGATCCTATTCTCCATTGCAAAAGGATTACTGTTACTGTTGAGGTCTACCTGCAGACAGATACTACAGCTCTCTACCAGCTGCTTTAGACAAATCATAAACCTGTTCTCCTTATTTTCTCTTTCTGTCACCATATGCCTGCAAATGTACAATAAATAAACAAATAAAAGAAGAATATGGCTGTTAGTCAAAAGCAAGCATCAAGGAGGTGAGAACATCTCTCTCCAGAACGACTAGTGCCTGGAAAATGAGCCTTGAGGGGAAAAAAAATGAAGGGAAGTCATGGAAATGAACAACAGGAGAATGCTACAAAATGTTGTTGCTTCTCAGTAGAATTTTACCCATCAGCTTTGACATAAGTACCATATTCCGGCTGTAAAACATAATTAGAGCAGTGAATCAGAAAGGAGCTGTCCATCGAACAGCACAGTGTGTTCTCAGCCAAGGAGAGGGATGTGAAACTCATGCAAATAAGGCTGAGTTCCCCTGCTTCCTCCTTAGGAAACTGAGTGTGACACAATCAGCAAAAAAACGTTTGCAGCGAACTGCAAATTTCACATGCTGCTGGGAGCCGGAATTCGCCTCTGAGCCCCGCATTAAGTGGAGGGAGCTGCCTCCCTCCATCAGCTGCTGCTCTCTGAGCTCCCCTTGCAGAATGCAACTGTTCCACTGTGCTGCTCCACTCCTCTGTTTGAGGGGAAAGCCACAGCCAGACTCAACAGATTTGGATGCGAGCTCAAAGCCCGTTCCAGGACACGGCAGAAAAAGTCTTCCAGCTCAGTGGTGTGGGCTCTTCTGATGTTTGCCAGGCTTGATCCAATCATCCATCATTTTATCAACTAAGCTGGCTTTGTGCACAGAGGACTCAAAAGCTGGGTCTTTTAAAAGGCCTGTTCAGAAGAAAAGCAGGCTCTCTCTAATTTTGGTTTCTTCAGGGGTTTATCTGTGCTTTGTTTTTTCCCTGAGATTCTACAGCTTGGTAGTCTATGTCTACAGAATTTTAGGCTATAATGTTATTTAGATATTTAGTGCTGCATGCCTGATCCTCAGAGTTGCATTTGTATTGTGTCATTCTCTACCTGTCTTGACTTACCAAATCTGCTTTCAGGCTGGGAAGTTCAGCCACTGTGGGGGTTATTCCCAAATACTGGCTTATTCCCAAACACTGCCCCTTCAGAGAATTTGACACAAATGGCCTAAGTTATATTCTTCTGTAAGCCAAACCTTCATGTGATCCTGGTTGTTGGGAACAGGGCAGACCTGACCATAAATCTGAGTGCATTACACACCCAGCTAACAGACTGAGTTTTATAATGGCTTTTGACTGCTTAATGTTGCGCTGATTTTGGAGACACAGCAGCAGCACAAGTAACATGGGCAATCAATGCTGAATGGGTGGAATTTCACTGCTTGCACATTCCCTACAACTAGGACTTTGTCCCTGAGGAGCTCCTGGAATCTAACAAAAATTGCTTATGCTGGTTAATATTTGAAATGAAACACATCCTCCCTGCCCCAAGCTGACCCAGAATCTGTGATGAGGAACATCTCCTGCCTCGTGGCCAAGCTCACAGGGATGCCTGTCCCTGAGGAATCCAAAATCCCTTTCATTTGTGCAAGGGAAATTAATTGTGTGCTAAATGTAAATTCATCTTAGAGAAGCGCAGCTGGTAGCAGTGGCCTCCTCAAATGCATTCAGCTCTCCAAAGGCTGCTGATTCCAAGCTACACGTGCTGGCTCCTATCTTGTTCTCTGAGGATATTTTCCCCTTAGGTACTTGCAGTGTGTGTGGGCAGCACTCAGCTGTGGTGTATAACAAGCAGGATTTGTCTATCAGCACTGTGTCATTTTGGAAGCAGAGGAAGGATCATCCTTTGATACGGAACAGCCAAGGTTTTGCTGAGTGGTGATAACCAACCTGAGCTGGGCACTTGTGCAAAGCTCCTGTACACTTCAACTGTGCCTCATCATCAAAGCCTTTGTCTTCGAGTTTCTCGGCTCACAGATTGAATTTTCCTCTTGAAAGTTTTCCCCTTACATAACTGATAGAAAACCTCTGGGATTTTGAGACAAAACCAGCTACCTGGACATAAGTTTTGCATTTCAGGTGCCCAAGGGTAGCAGAGACTGGCAAATATATCCAGGACCCAGTGGAGATTTTAGACCTTTAGCAACCATTAGCTGAATACCAGGCAGCATGTCCTACATGTATGTGAAGGCATCTTGGACACATTGTTTTGCAGCTGGATATTCCTCTTTCCACCTCATGACCCTTCTCAGAAAGTATTGTAGTCCCTGTGAAAGGAATTCTTGATTTCTCACTAACTTGCTTCAGCCAAGAAGGAGCAAAGGCAAGGAAGGGCAAAATGGCAGTACAAGAAATAAATAGCAGCAGGTCTCTGTGAAGGACCCAAACCTTTGAGGATCTGCAATTGCTATTAATATTAAAGCAAATCTGAGTTACTAGGGACCAGAAAGAGGCAAAATGCTCTCTGCCAGACCAAACACATATGAGAGAGATGGAGAGATACCACTGAAAGTAACAGCAGTCACTGCTAGGCTCCACATGCCCAGGAACCCTTCCCAAAATCTGTCCTTGCCTGAACTGAGTTCACTGTAAAGAGCATATTTCACTGAGTGAGCTTGTCAGTGCTTTGATCATGCATCTGTCTTTTGTTTATGGTGGCCTCCTTCCCTCTCTGAAGTTCAAGATCACACACTTCCCTTTCTTTCCCAAGTCCCTTTTGCTCTCTGCTCCCACTCTGCTGGCCATGGTGGCTGAGCAGAAACAGTTCTGCATTCCTGTTGTGTTGCCCTTCCAGATTTATCTCATAACATCAGGCTGCTGGGTTAACAGCCAGTTGTTAGGGCCCGTAATGATGAGCTGCTTTTTCCACCCTTCTTTTTCAATCTAAGAATGCAGGGAGATTGTTGCAGCCCAGTGGAATATGGCTGTACCTCACTGGCTGGATTAGTTGAAGGAATGAAAATGTATCTCAGTTTTAGCATCAAATGGTTCATTTTCAGTGTAATGGCATCCCTGCTATCTACTTAGCAAGAGAAGAGGAACCTGCTGGGAATCATTTTTCCATTTTTGTTTTAATCAAGAAATCAGTAAATTAATATTAGCTCTATGAAAACAGCATGGCCTTTTTGTTTTCCCTGTCAAGTATTTATTCAGGTTTTTGAACAAGTGCTCATCATTCACTTATGTTTTACACAAATTTTGAGTATTTCTGCCAGTAAGGTTCAAGTAAGAGCTTTGCTTGAATGCCAGGTCATGGATATCTGTCACAGGAGTCAGAAATGTCCTGGTCTGATTTATGTTGGGAATGATCCAGCTGAAGGGCACTGGTCAAACTCCATCATGCTCAGGGGAGAGGAGGGAAACACACCTGAGTGTGTGGTTAGGTCAGGCAGAGCCCTGGTGGAGAAAAAGGGCTCTCACAGAAGGTGGAAGGCAAGCAGGGTTTTGGAAAGTGCAAGGAGATGACAGTTCAGGTATTTTGGTTTAAGAATTAAAATTGGACCATGGGAATTGAACTGGGTTCTTGGCAGGCACTTCACAGTTTCCAGCAACTTCTAACTTTGGCTGTGATGTGAAAATATGGATAGTGAGTGAATCTTGGTAATTGCCTGCTTCTCTAATCAGATTAATTCATCACCAGCAGAAGTGTCAAGTGGAAGGTGGAACAGGAGGGCCTGAGCTTTCTTGGCCATGGCTTATTGGTCTTTTCCAGAGCTGTAGGAATGGGAATACCCCAGACTGGCAGAACTTCCTGTATCTCAGTGGCCAGGGCATCAGTCCATGAGGCAGGGAACATCTGGTTTATTCCTAGTTTGTCTTCATCTACATGACTTTGTGTGGAGGGAGGTCAGTCTGCCTTTTGTCTTCATCCCTGATGATCCTCTGTATGATGCTGAAGACAAGAGGAGCAGGGCTGGAATGAATTTTTCCACTGCAGGTGCTGAGGCCAGAGGACATTCTGGTCACTGTGACAGCTCAGGCCTTTGTCACCTTGCTCAGGAAGAAGAAATCCACTGCAATGAGCTCTAGAGAAAGCTCCAAGTGACAGCAGTATCTTCACTGGCTCAGCCAAACTGCTGACAGCTTACCAGACAGAGAGCTGCAGTTCTTCTTTTCCCTTTTCCTTTATTCTTTCCCCTACTGTATTTCTCCTACATCACCACCACATCCCCATCACATTAAAAAATAATTTTAAAAAAAAAGCTAAGAAAAAAGATTAAACGAAAATGTCATTTCTGTGATGACATCACAAAACAACAGTGAAGATAAACACAGCTGAAAGCCCTGTCTGAAACAGGCAGCAGTGATATGATTTTGCCCTGTTCCTGACAGGTTAAGGTGTCCAAGGATTCACCTGGTCTCTTCTAGTCCTGAAGTCTCATTATTTACTAGTTTTCTTGCTCTTTTCTCTTTCATCATGTTTTCTCATGTGGTTGATCTTATTTTGTTTTTAATAAATTGCCCTCTAAAATAAGGGCATGAATACAAACTTCACAATACATTTTTCCTTTCCCATAAATACCATATTTAAATACATCTAAAAGAGTGTCTAGAGGGCTCATCTTATGCCACAGAGGCTGTTGCTAGAGAAATAGGGAATAAGAGATCTTGTAAAATGAAAGGTTTACATAATTTTCTACACTGCAAGGGCTTCTAGTTGAGAACTTTATTGCATATTTAATAAAATAATAAAGTTGTTTTAATTGTGGTTTCTTGCCACTAGAGCTTGTCATTGCTTACTAAATTCTCTGTAACAAAAACAGAAAAGAAAGTCTCTGAAGTTCATTTAGAAATTTTTAGTATTTTACTTGCTTTAGACATATTATTAACTTTGATATTTCATGCCCATTTATTCCATCAAAATTAGCATAACCATTTCCTACCAATAAAATAATAATTGTTCCTTTCTATTATTTTTGTTAATACAGAAGCGAAATACAGGGCTCTGTTTTCATCTTTTACTTTCCATGTCTTTTATAGTACAATTGCAAAATTAGGTTTTTGTCCCATCATATGATTCAAGTCTTTCAAAATTATTTCTGTCCCACACTTTTGGAGGAATCACGTCTTAATATGTTTTTTTGAGACAGAGTCTTTTATTTAGTTAATTTAGAATCTTGCAGCAGTTTGAAACATCTTCTCTTATTCAGAAAGATGATTTTTTTTTTTACCCTATGTAAAAATCCTTACTAACTCTCTAGCTAAGTAAGGTAAAGCATAATTTTTTTTGAAAAAAACAAAAAAACAAAACAAATAGAAACCCCAACCAACAAAACCAACCCCAAACTCCCTTACAGGCAAAAGATTTTCTGAAATCTTTTGAACAAAGAAATTAATTAAAACTCAGCTTTTTCATTATTGCGTTTTTTGTCTCATACAGATTCTTTTCTTAAAGGAGACAGTGAATTATCTTTTTAAAGAAATTTAAATTACCAGCTCTAAATCTGAGTGTTAAGCACAAAAACGGGGAGGAAGGACAGGCTTTCAGTCTGGTGCCTTCTACAACACTCGTTTAAAAAGAAAAGCTAGAAAGAGATGCAGAGATTGGCCTGAAATCTGATCTAAATTCTTTTCCTGGCAGGGGAATAAACCAGGTAGCTTTATCACCCTTTCCTGTTGTGACTGCATTTCTTAGCACTGCCTTTGACTTGACAGTTTCTGGCAGGTGTTTTGTTCTCATCTGGGGTGAGAAGCTGCAGGGATTTAATACACGGGGCCACTGCAGCCTGCAGCACTCCGAGGTGCACCTTTACTATGGCAACTGGAGGAGCAAAAGTGCAGGGGAACGTGTGGTGCCAGGTGTGGGACACAGATGCCACATCTGGCAGGCATCGCTCTGACTTGTCTGGGATGGTGAGGGATGCCCATGTGCTTCCTTGGCAGGCAGGATGGACACCCACCTGTAAAATTCAGAGGCCTTCCATTAATTTATCTGACTGGAAAGTTGAGGAAGTCAGTCTGCTTTTAGCTCTGTGAAAAAAACAAAAACAGAAAAAAAAAAAAAAAAAACAAACAAACAAACAAAAAAAACCCCTTCTAGATGTATAAAGATGCTTTTACAAATCTCAGGCACCCCCTCCAATCTGGGGGTCACACATCCATGTCCTGCCTGCTGTCTGCACCTCTGACTTGTTTTACTTGCAAAGGGAAAATATTTGAATCCCTGCCACAAACCCAACACCCTGAGCAGGATGTGCACGAGCAGAGACCCCCTGACACCTGTGTGAGAGCCCTGGGTTTGTGCTCTCCAGAGCTCCCCAGGATCAGCTGGTCCCTGCTGCAGTAAACTCCATCAGCACGTACCAGACTTTCAATCTCAGACTCTCAGAAACAGACCCATCTTCAAAATCTATAATGCAGTTCACAGAGTCAATTTTTCATCTAGTGCTCCACGTCTGTGGTGAGCCAAGTTTCTGAGAGTTGCAGTCTGTGTGTTTTTTGCCTTTCTGGTTTTTTTGGTTTGTGTTTTGTTTGGTTGGTTTTTTTCCCTTTCCTCTCTCAGATGATTAATGTGAGTCATTGACTTTTTTTCTGCTTCTCTGATGATTTGATTGGCTTTGTAAGGCCAAAATGAACCCAGTACCTTGTGGAAGTATTTGAAGGCCTTTGCTAATTCAATTAACTCTAAACTAAATTCTTTGTGGGAGGAAGTTTGTGAAAGCTGCCTGGTGGGGAAGGAATTCCACTCACTTAAACTTCAGTTCCAGTGGTACTGACCCGTTTCACAAACATCCCTGAGAATGGCAGAATCCAAGAGACATGCAGGTTTATTTCTGAGACCATTAAATCACCTTTTAGCTGTTTGAGGCACAGGACTAGAAGTGACAATTTTGAGTCATTGAGTCCTGTCCTTTCCAGCAGAGGCAGACTTACAGAAAATAGGTGTCCAGGAAATATTTGCAGAACAGCTGCTCTACCTGCCCTCAAAGAACATGTCCCACTGCCCTCCACCCCACATCAGTGGCCTGGAGTGAGAGATGAAAACAAAACCCCACAGCTATCCTTCACAAGGGAAGACAGCAGGAGAGATAGGATGCCTCTCAATCTAGGATGTCCTAGATTTTCCTAGCACTGTTTGGCTGTTGCATAAAATTTGGGTGAGCCAGTGCACCAGACCACACAGCACACCAGAAGGGACAGGAAAGTTTAGCTGACATCAGGGAAAAAATTCTTATAGCAAAATAATCAAATCCAAGCACCTGGCAAAATAGCCAATCTCCCTGCAGATCAGAAAAGAAACCTGGGCCCTCCCCACGGGGCTCCAAAGCTGTCTGCACACAAATGCCTGACTGCTCTGGTGGGTTATTCACTTCAGTGCTGGAGGAAGGAGCTGAGCTGAGAGATCTGGATGTCATCACTCTGTTTCCAGAAGGAAACCCCTCATTTCAAAGTTTCACTCCCTGTCTGAGGGAAGATGAGGAGCTGGGAGGGACCCTGGGCTGGGACAGTGCCTGCCACTTTCACTGTTTGCTGAACTGAGGAGATGGGTAAGTTCCCAGATCAGATGACCCATTTTACTTGAGCTGAATTGAAAAATTTGCATTTCATTTTTAACTTTGGCTTAACCTTTAAAAGAAACATCTGTCAGCCTCCAAAACAGGACCTCAAAAGATTTTGTTTAAAAGAAAAGCTGAATCAATACATTGAGAGACTCCTAGATTTCTTCATACCACCTCTCCAGAAAAAGCTGTTTTGCACCTCACAGATTTTAGTTGCTCACAGAATCCTTTTTTTCCTACCTTTGAGCATGAAATCCTCAAGAGTCACTGCTGAGCACTGCAGTGAGCTTCTGTCCCTCTTCTCCAGCTGAACCTCAAAAATGTAGGGACCTCAAAAAAACATCTCTGGTTTAAATCACTCTCATCAAACCAGTGTGTCCTCTCCTGATCACTGGGATGCCTTTGCTCTCCAAGATCATTGTCTATTCACTTCCCGTGTGGTTCTGCCATCAGTCAACCCAGGAGATCTGAGTTTCAACCAGAATCATTTATGAAGCAGCTGCAAAAGTGCTGGTGGATTAAAAGATGCCATGCTGTTTGTTGTTGTTTTAAATCTGATGTCTTTACAAAGGGAAAACATTTCCAGGGATGGGTTTGTAGTGTTAATAAAGATCTGAAGCAAGTGAACAGGAGAAGGAAGTAGGAGGAAGGTTTTGAAAACACTTTGGGGGGGGTTGAGGGGAAGCCAACATGAAATGGAAGTTAAAATGAGAGGTGCAATCATTTGAGAAAAGACAGCTCCTTCCCTCTTTCCTTGCTCTGCCTTTCTTCCCTGATAAACATATGGATGGGAGAGTTGAAACAGATTTAGGGTAGGAATGCAAATGAGGTTTACATGAAACAGCATCTTGTTGGTCGTTGCTGGAGGAGCCTGGATGTGTCCCAGGTTCCCAGGCAGCTCAGGTTTGCTCAGGTACAGCAGGAGCAGCAGGTGCCTCCAGGCTGCACTCGTGGACCATCCGCTCACGCAGCAAGAGTTTGGCTGTGCCAGGTGCAGGGGATTGGAACGTGGGGAAGTGGGCCTGATCCAAACTTGTGCTTGGTGTGATTTGGATTCTGGATAGCTTAATGGCCCTTGAGGGTATGTGGCTGCTCTCACATTGTGCTCAGCATCTCACAGAAAAAGGCTAGTGTTGGCTAAAGCTTTGATGTTGTTCCATTAGCCTGTGCCTCGCCTCGGACAGTCTGTCACACAAGCCAGGCATCCAAAATACAGGTCAAAGAGCTTCTTGTTGTGAAAATCCACACCTAAAAATTTCTCCTGCATAAATTTCAGTAGAATAACTGCAGTGTCTGAGGATTTTTAATAGTCTGAATGGCATTTTCCTCAAATCTGCATGCAATTTCAAAATCCCCTCGCCTGATATTTGATGTCTCCCTGGGGCTGACAGCCCCAAGCACACAAAAGAGGGCAGGAAGGATTGTCCTGGTGTCACTGTGCTGTCTCATAATGGGAACAAGAATTGCATTGATAAGTAATAAATGCCCAAAAGCTCTTCCTTCCCAACCCCTGGAAATCCATGGCAGCAGAAAGCAGAAAGGTTGAGCACCCAGTCAAGGTGCTCATCCACCCTGGACTAACTTCCTGAGAGACACCAGCACCTCCAGAGGGAAGCAAAATAAACTCCCTGGAAGGATTTCTGATGAGTTTACAGGAGGTTGCAGTTAGAGTAATTTGGTTGTACTTTAATAAATATGGGCTAATCTTTCCTCAAAACCTTGGCAACATCTTTTCCTTTTTGGATGCCATACACCCATTACCAATGTTCCTCTATCCATGCTTTTGAGTAGGGAGACCAAAGAATGGGTGGGGAGGAAATAAGACTTGACAACTGAAACCTTTTATTTTAAGGGCTGGAAAATGGTCACATAAGTCTGGCTGTGTTCCTCCAAGTTGGAAATACTGTGAGCTGGAGTTTGGCATAATGCTCTCTTCTTAGTGACTAAATATCTCATTAGTTTGGTATGTAGGATGTGAGGGGGATGGCTGTTGTCAAAATGAAACATTATGAAAAAGGTAGATCTCAGGATGTGCTCTTAAAACTTACATGTAACTACTTGGCATTTCTTCTTAACTCCCAAAAGGACTTGATTTAATGATACACTTATCTATTGTGTGCTTGACCTCGTGTCTGGTCTCCCCAGGATGGCCCAAAAATCAATGGCAAGACTTTAATCAGCTGTAATAAGTTCATGGAAGAGAATCATTTACTAAGGCCACTCTGTCATATGCATTTGCACCCTGGTTCCAACTGACTTTTTATGCCAATTATTAACTATGAATCAGGATTGGAGGGAAAATAATCTGTGCTTGGTCAAACTTGTGCTTTCTGAGATTTTCTGATGATAAGACCAGCAGCCCTCTCTGCCCCTTATCCTTCTATTGCAAGATTTAATGGATATGTTTCCCTCCTAAATTATCTGTGGTGAATTTTTTTCTTTACATTTCATAAAGTAGAGCAAAAACATACAGTGGTTGGAGAAAACAAGAAACAACTTATTCATTAGGACTCTAAGCAACTTCAACCCAGGCTTGGGGGCTAGAAAGTAACTTGGATGATTTGTGCACAGATTAGATGCAGCTTTCATACACAGTCATACACTTCTGTAGTAAACAATTTAAAACCAAAATCTTCAAAAAAAAAACCACAGTATCACACAACTCTGGGAGTTACTATTTTTACATAAAAAGGTCTATCTGAGCTCTGCTAAAAGCTAGCAATTATCCTGTACTGCAAGGAGTGGAAGGCAGACAACGAGTGGCACCTCAGTGGTTTTCTTTGCTGTTTCACTGCTGTTGGGTCCATCAGAGAGATGTCATCACCATGACAGTGAGGAAAAAAAATCAAACCCTTTCTGAGGAATAGCATGCTCAGCTCTTCAGCTGTGTGCTTAGCAGAGAGCGAGCTTGGTAGCACCACCTAGTTAATTAAATCTTGCTTTGTCTCTTTTTAACATTGTAATTACACCAATTATAAGTCAGATCCTGATGTTTTTCAAGAGGTTTCTGAGAGCTCAGCTCCTTGAGACTGACATTATGAGACACATAAGGTGGTAGAGATGGGTTTGTTTGGGGGTGGTCCCTGGCTTGCAAAAACACCTTTTCCTGTGGGTTTCTGGTGTGGAGACAATGGACACCCAAGCAGAGAGGGGAATCAGAGGGCTGGTACATAGGTTGGGTCTGTTAATGGTCTTGCATCTTCGTGCTGTGGAAGGCAAACCTAGAACTGGCTCCTGCAAATCCTTTGCCTGTTGGAACCTTTGGGATCTAGTGACAGGCTCTGTCCTGTGCAGGCTCTGTCCTTTGCAGATCTCCTAAAAAGCTGTATTTTAGGGAGGCAAATACTAATAATAAATTTTGCTAATAATAAACCTTAGCTCTGCTGCTCCTGGGAGTATCTGGGAGGCAGCAAAGCATGCTCAGCCCATGGAAGGATTACTGGCAGTCTGAAAAGTAAAAGTCGTACAGTGATCTCAGTCCTCCTAATGCTGTTACAGCAAGTGTGAAAAAGGGCTTGTGTGTGTTTCCACCCTACACAAGGACCTTGTGCTCAAATGAAAAAAAAATACTGCTCAGGCAAGGGATTAGGCCACTGCCAATTTTCCTAGGCTGACAACACTGCTGAAATAGAAAAAAAAAAACACAAACATTTTTTCTCAGACTCCAGCAGCTTCCCATAGTCTTGCTTTGGAGCTCTCTCTAGCAGTGCCAGCACAGGCAAGGCTCTTCCTTCCCCCTGCTCCCCTGGTAGCATCACTAAAAGCTCCTCACTGAATGACAAACAGACTGTGAGAACACAGGGGCTGGACATTACAGCTTATTGGTAAGCTGACTATTCCCAGATAGCTCAAAAACAGGAGCTGCACTGCCAGACTCCAGCCTCTGACAGTGCTTAGAGACACAGACTGCACCTCTGAGTGCTTCCAGGTACCATCACTGTCGTGGCCATCTGGAGCCATGGGGGATGATGGTGATTCCAGACCAGCAGAGAGAGCTCTTGATATGCACTCATGGCTGAGGACACTGAGAAAGCACATCACAACCATTTCCATGGCAACTGGCTTTGATGGACTTCAGGGCAGTAGGAAACATTCTAAAGAACAAGCTGACTTAGGGCAAGGGAAGAAAAACTGTGGTTATAAGTATTGTGTAAGTGCTGGGTGCGGGTGGGGAGATGTTCACCTACATGAGGGTGGAACTTAACCTAAGCCACTGCCCAGGATTTTTGTCTCAGTCAGGGCCCAGCTTTTGCCTGCTGCCAAACATGAGAAGTTTTGTTTTCATTGGTGGCTTCTGCTTCAGTGTTTCTATAACTTTGGGGAAATAATCACTTAAAATCCATAAAAAAACTCTGCATGGAAGGGGTTTCCCCTGGCAGCAATCTCAGTGTGACCTTGGAGCCTTCTGTGAGTACTGGACTTTGGGTTCAACAGGGCAATTCTGCATAGTAATGGGCTTTGGAGAGTAAAGCTCAGGGACTTGAAAAACCAAGTCAGTGGGCTTGAAAAACCAAGCCCCAAATAAAGCATTTTTGTGAATCTGTGGCAAAATCTGTGTATTAGCAGTGCATGTTCAGGCAAAATGAGTGAGTCAGGTGCTGGGAGAGGATTGCATTAATTTATTTTCCTGTGAATGTCATATTCAAGAGAGAGAAGCAGTGCTGCATGGCAAAAACCAGCATGGATTAAGCACAATGTCTATTCTGTCCCTGAAAACAGCTCTGGGTATACTGATAGTTTAAGGCTAATTGGAGAGGGCTTGTGAAGGTCCCATCAGAGAGAGAGGAATGATTCAGTCACTCCTGCTGAGCAGTCAAATGCTTCCAGCTTTTGGGTTACCCTCCAAGAGACAGGATGCTTGGCCAGGCTTACTTGTTCTGGTGTGAGCATGAGGGAGTGAATACAAACAGAGAAGCTTATTCCTCAAAGAAAGTGAGTTTCTCACATGCAGAAGTTTGCAAAACAGCTGTTCAGGACAGAGCAGAATCCAGACAAGTGTTTTTTCTTGCCTTGTCTTCTCCAGTGATATCAACCTAAGCCCCAAAAGCTTGAGCACAAATGCCCTGAACCGTGTGCTGCTGTGGGCCAAACTTGTGTGCACTGACCTGGAGGATTAGAGTTACTCTTTGGTGTGAAGACAGAGGTGTTATTCTAACTAAGCATTTAAAAATGAGAAAGTGGGCCAGAGACATGGAAGCTGTGAACCCACAGGACACCTTGGACACCTGGTTTCCATCAGGCAGGAGATCCTGCCAGCACGGGTCTGTTGGAGGCTCTTTCTCTCGGGGCTCATTAGCACCCCTAAATCCCAGCTACAGCCCTTCTCACACACTTGCCTCTGACTCAGAAGTTATCATTCCCATCCCCACCCCTTTCTCTTTGGCATTCTGGAGTTATTTATTTATATCAGGAGAGACAATGGCAGTGTTTCACAGGTGGTCGCAGTGGAATACTAAACAGGCAGGAGCAGGTCCCACAGGTACTGCAGGATGTGGAGCTGATTTGTCCAATCCTACGTGACTAATATTAAATATCACCATATGGAGCTGAAGTCTTCCCCAGGAGTTTATCACTAATTCATCTAAGGGTGACTTTTGTTGTCAATGTTAAAGTAACACTGGACTTTTCTTTCTTTTTTCTGTGTTGTTACACTGCCTTCCTTTTTTTTTTTTCTTTTTTTTTCCTGTTTCTGAGACCTACTCAAGGCAAACAGAAATAATAATTAAACTGTTTAAAAAATAATCTCTGCAGAAAGGTTATTCTTGCACCTAGATATCTGAATGGAAAGTGTGTAATCTGGTCACAGGGGGAAAAATAGCTCACTTCCCACCTGTCTCTTGTGAAATCAGTTGCTCAGCTGTGAACCTTATTCTTAGCAGAGAAGCAGAATTTATTCCGTGTAAACAGTATCATCTATCAACTGATTTTTTTTTTGTCTGTTTGCACAAGTATTTTGTGAGTTTATATTTGCCAGCTGGACTATTTAGCTGGCAGTTTTAAGGGAATCAATTCAAGCCTTCAACACATGGTGAAAGTTGTTCACCTTGACTCTTCACTTCTTATAAACAATTACTGGGTTCTCACAGTTGTGTACACACACTTCAGATTCCTGATCAAATGGCTGGCATGCCTGGCCAGTTATAATTAACCAAACCTCTTTCTCAGGGCAGGACCCTCTGGTGTGCATGGAAATAAAGCCTATCACCCTACTCCTCCCAATGAGCTCCTTCTCTTGCTCCTTTCTCAAACTAATTTCTTTTAGTGCTGTTTATTTCCAGAATCCCATTGTGCCGGGCACTGTGAAAACACAGAAGCCCAACAGATCTTTGAATCCTTACAGCCAAAACATATCCCTTATGCATCAAATTAGCCTTTTCAATCAAGAGTTGCCTCCTGCTTGGAAATTCATAGCTGCTTCTGCTTTCTCTGTTGCTCTCACAGAGATATTTTTGTTTTCTGATGCCCAGACCAGAATCCTGTTTTCTCTTTTGACCATTCCACTGGGTTTTGTCCACTGTGAGTGATGCTCTCTCCAAATTCCTTTTCCAAGCATCAGAGAGGCAGCTCAGGGTTGGGAATTACGGCCAGGCAGCTCTGCTCTTATGCTTGTTGCTCGGGATTGCTGCATAACGCGCGAGTGATGAGGGGAAGATTGATGGAGTGGCGAGCACAGTTCAGGTTGCAGCCGCTTGCTCCCTGAGAGCCCATTAAAGGGAAGATTTAGATGCAGCAGTAGTTGTTGGGATGGCTGGAGAGTTAATTCCACATGGAGGACAATTAACAGCTCCTAGTGAGGCAGAATGGTGCACACTGTCATGCTCAGGGCTTCCTTTCCTGCCCCAGGAAGCTTTTACCTCACCTGAGCCTTTACCTCACCTGAGCCACCTCCTCCCTCAGCACCTCCTGCAGAACCAGGGGGTGAATGTCCATCAGGGAAATGCATGTGAGGCTGTGCACCCCCTTGGATCCAAGTGCCTATTCCAGCCCTGCGCGCAAAATTCCCAATGTTGTGCATTGAATAAAGGCAGGGTATTTTTAGGTGGTCGTGTCTTGTCCACCATCTAACTGTACTTAGAGGAAAGATATGAGGGGAAATGGCCTGCATCTTGGCTAGAATAACCCCCTGCAACGTTATAAGCTGGGGATGGTGTGGCTGGACAGTGCTCAGGCAGAAAGGGACCTGGGGGTACTGGCTGACAGTCGGCTGAACATGAGCCAGCAGTGTGCCCTGGTGGCCAAGAAGGCCAATGGCTCCTGGCCTCTATCAGGAATAGTGTGGCCAGCAGGAGCAGGAAGGTCGTCCTTCCCCTGTACTTGGCACTGGTGAGGCCACACCTCGAGTGCTGTGTCCAGTTCTGGGCCCCTCAGTTTGGGAAGGACGTTGAGATGCTTGAGCGCACCCAGAGGAGGCAACGAGGCTGGAGAGGGGCTGGGAACACAAACCCTGTGAGGAACCACTGAGGGAGCTGGGGGTGTTCAGCCTGCAGAAAAGGAGGCTCAGAGGTGACCTTATCACTCTCTACAACTCCCTGAAAAGTGGTTGTAGTCAGGTGGGGTTGGTCTCTTTCTCCAGGCAGCACTGACAGAACCAGAAGACACAGCCTTAAGCTGCACCAAGGGAAATATAGGCTGGATATTGGAAAAAAGTTTTTTACAGAAAGGGTGATAAAGTACTGGAATGGCCTGCCCAGGGAGGTGGTGGAGTCACCATCCCTGCATGTGTTTAAAAAAAGACTGGATGTGGCACTCAGTGCCAGGGTTTAGTTGAGGTGTTGGGGCTGGGTTGGACTCGATGATCTTGAAGGTCTCTTCCAACGTTGTGATTCTGTGATTCTGTGAATGGATTCAGTGGGGACATAAATCAGCCAAACGCTGATCCTCCTTTAGCTATGTTCCTGACACTGTCATGGACAAAGATCTTTTGCTCCAATTCTCAGAAGACACATGAGGAAGCACAGAGCCATCCCAGCCTGGCCATTGTCACACCATGAAATAAGGAGGTGGTTACACTTACAGATATTCAATATAATCAGCTTCTAAGTGATGGTCTTTAAAGACCCATTCAATTGTTTCTCACATTTTCACTGAAGTATCAGCACTGCAGTGAGAGTAAAGATCACTTATCACCTTTCCTGTTCCTACCTGAATGTAAAATTACTTGGTTTTTGTTTCCCAGTAGAATAACTCTGAAACACGTTTTTCAAGATTTGGGTTGGGGACCATTTGCAGTCACTTTCAAAAAGTTTCACCTGTACATTACACACATGATGCAATTTAAACTCCATTTTAACTTCATTTTTCTCTAAGAACAGCTTTAATTTCTTTTTTTATTTTCCCTTAACTATCAGAAATGTCATACAAAACTGGTAAAGAAACCCAAGGAGACTGTTATTAGATAATAGCACCACAGATTAGCAGTCATATGGAGTCTGCCTTACATTGTATGTCTTTAAATTAATTTTGAGGACAGATTTTCACATTGAAAGGCTACAAACTTACTACTGAAACTAAACACCTCTTAATACTTCATTTTGTAAGAAGTTGCTTGATTTGCTCTTTTTTTAGGGGGCATATCTGGTTCAGAGACTTTTTTGCTTGTGAGCCACTGCCCCAAGAGACCAGCCAGCAAACACCAGCTGGTAATTCCTACCTGAGTTGCACTGGCAGAGCTGCCAAAACACACTAGTCACTCTATCCCAACCTTCACTACTTCTCTGCTAGCTCAAAACTGAGTTTCCCTTGGTTGTGGAGCAGAAGAAAGTTGGTAACCTCCACACAATTACACAAACTCTAGTACAGCAATCAGGGTAATTTATTCAAATAAGCCCATACTGCAATTTCTTGATTTACGTGAGTTTGTATTTGCAGTCCTTTCAAATCATTTGGGACAAAGAAGAAATTGCCTTAGATGCTGCTCTTTGAAGGAACTGAATTTATGATTAATGTTATTTCATAAACAAATCAATTGATTTACTTGTACATCTTCAAAAACTTTGTTGCATACTCAAAGTGTAAGAGTTATGATTTTAAGGATGAAAAGCTGTGTCCTTCATATGACTTTAAGAAATTAAATCCTGGTTAGGCACAGAAGAGAGTAATGAACTTATGATTCTTGTCTGAGACTGATAACATGACTGAAAGTGACTGATTAATTTTGATTAATTTCTTGCCTTTAGCCAGTGCTCAGTTGATATTTGACATCTGTGATAACCTATTTTCAGGTACATGAGCCCACTTTTTGTACTAAATAATATTTTAAACCCATCCAACTACACAACAGTAGCCAAACATCTACATAGTCCTTGAGTTGTTCTTCTCATCTCTTAAATTCTCCAGCTCTTACTCCAAATGTCTTTGTTTTGAAATGTTATCTCTTTTCTGCCTGAAGCTACTTGGTGGCTGGTCCATACTCAGGGACCGTACATTCCTGGGAGAATATTTCTGTAAAATGTAACATTACAAGATTTACATCTTTGCATTGTTCTTTGCCTCATCTTCTAAGGTGCTTTATTATAAACAGCCATAATTACAATTAATACTAAAGCAGCAAATGAATTTTAAAAAGTGTTGAAATTAATCTGTCAGCCAGAAGTTCATTCAAATATTACCCAAACAACGCTTGCCTTATGATGTCCAAGAGTAGCTCTGCACAGAAGAGACATTGTCTTAATTAACTGACTTCTGGGTTATTTTTGAGACCATTTTTTTCTCTCCTTCTGACTAGGGTTAATATTCAGCTGAAATGTTCTGTTGCTTAGGAACCATCTTGTAATGCTGAATTCATTAAGGCTTTTTCCAGCTTGCTCCCAGGAACCTTGTTAGATAGTGTTTCCTACTTTTATCCTAATTAACAGGTACCTAGGAAAAAAAAAAGAAATGAAAACTTTTTTCAGTAGAGAGCGTTTCTGTTTATCTTTTGCCAGTCTTTTTTCTCCCACCTGTAAAGAAGCTGTAGTATTTCTGACCTTAAGCTCCTAATTCTTCTTCAGTACATTACAATATCCTTTGAGCAATGCAAGTACAGTTCTCAGGCTGGTCCTGGATTGCTGACTGTCAAGAGGATTGGGTGGGCTCTTCCCCTGGGCTTGGGTGAGCTCAGCAGCTGATTTCAGTCCAGGCTGCTGTTTCAGCCCAGGCAATGTCAGTGATATTTTGATTTAAATGGGATAGCAGACTGGGGCTTGTGACATCAGCATGGCCAGAAAGGTGAGTGGTGCATGCACAGAGGCAGAGGGCTGCAGGAACCCAACAGCTGTCCATCACTCACACCCAGGGGACAAGAGCTACAGCTGAAAGCTGGACAAATGGTTCTGTCATTTTGTCCATCCCTGACCTCCTCTGAAGCTATCCATTAGGGCCTCATCTCCTGCCACATCTTTCATCTGTTTCACACTGCAGGGTGCTAAGCTTGTGGCTCTGGTTTTCCTCTGCTCATGGGTGCCCAGAAGCCAAAGGGGAGCACAGCCAAGTGTTTAAGAAATTGGGTATTCTTGGACCAATTTGGAATCTCAGTTACATCAACAAGGCCAAATAGGACAAGTTCTATTGATGCCATTAAACCACTGCATATTATGAAAAAAGAAGGAAAGTTCTGGAGTCTTTCTGATGAAGAGAAGGCTCTTCTTTCAATAGGTTTATTTCTGTAAGTTTTGTTGATCAAAACTATTTTCTTTTTTTGCCTGTGCTGCCCCTCCAGCCATATTTGCCCCAGTCATACTCTAGGACTCAATGTCTGGGAAAGGATAAGTTATAAATCTCCTTAGGTTTTTTTCCACCAGTGCTTTTATGTAACTTTAGAAAGCAAGAACCTTTTCAGATTCAAAAAGAGGGGTGGAGGGGAGTATGGATAACCTAAAATATATGTGTTGATTGCTGCTGTGCCTCCCACTCCCATTCTGCATGCAGAGCCTGGAAATGCCAAGGCAAAGGTGTTTCCATGGTGTTTACTGTTAGACCTCTGCAGTCAATATCCCGCCCTGATAATAGCAAGGAGCATGTTAACATGTGATTTTCAGCCAAGATCTGCAAATTCAGAAGTGCTGAGAATATTAGCCATGGATATGAATAAAGAACTGGATTTCTGGATGCTTGTGCAAGCTTCCCATGCCCCCAAGACAACAATTTCTCCATACTGATAATAAAGAGACTTGCTTTCTCCATGTTGAGTTCTCAGGCAGAGCTGCTGATGCCACAAACATTTTATTTATTGCCAGCCCTGATTAGATTTACCAATATTTAGCAGCCAGACACAGAATTAAGTGATTTTAAGTGATCACATCCTATTAAACATTTGTCTTTGACATGGCCCTGTTAATTGCTTTGCTCTGCTTTAAGAAGCCAATTCAGATTCTTTTAAAGGTCTGTTAAATAAAGAAGACAATATGCTGCCTGTTTTGTAAAAGCTGACAGCAGTGTTCAGGTAAAATAAAGATAAATTCAAGGAAGTTATTTATTTCCTAAACTAAACTGGAGTTAATTTTGGATAATGATTCACCTTAGTTATTTTAATACCAAGCTGAATAAAATAAGAGAAGTGAAATGGCATCAGGAAGTTTTTTTCTGATAGGGCTGAATTTCTGAATGAAAGGGGTTTATTTTGCTTTGTTTTAATAGAGTTTAGTGGGTTTAATCCAGACATTTCATTAATGTAGGTCAATTCAATCCATTTTAACTCAAGAAAGTGAACATTCTGGAAGGAGAAAGAAAAAGGCACAGTAATTTTTGTATATATATATATCAACAAAAAATCAAAAGCTGAAAGAAATTTAGTTTTTAGTTCACTAAAAATCTTTCTATTGAATGACCGCAATTTGCAAGTTTTCATTTTGTTTGCTGAGGGTGTTTTTTAAAATATATGCTTTGGATTGCCCTGAAATCAATCTCTTTTCTGATCTTCCAGAACTGCAAGCAAATAAAAAAAAAATTCCTTATTCATGCACCTCTGCTCATGAGGGAGTCTGTCTCTGAAAGCATTCCAGCACACTTTCACAGCTGTTAGAACTTCAGATTGCTCTGATAGGATTCAGGGAGATGTCCAGACAGTGAGATCTTCCCTGATATTTTCTGACATTCACTATCAATAACATTTCTCACCAGATATCCTCTTCATCACATCAGCAAGCTCAGAGCTATGACTGGCAAAATCACACACACGCACACAAAAGAAAAAAAGAGCTTACAGGTGAGATATGTCTAATATTTATCTTCATGCCTCTTTTCATGTTCTCAAAACAAGCTTTGCAAATGAGAGAGACAGGAAAGACAGAAGTGACAGATTTATGAATTTGTATTGGCTCAAAAGATCACTTATATCCCCAGTTTCAAAAAAGGTCGGTGAGTCACGATGATGGGTGACTCTGCTCTAGTTTTGGTTGGACTGCAGGAGACAGCTCAGATCTGTCAGGCACCAGGCTCTGAAGACAAGCTCAGTCTCAGTGCAAGGAGAAGGTAAAACATGCCCTGTCCTTGTGCTGCTTTTCTCATCTAAGGGAAATGAGAGTATGGAAAAGAGTGTGACAGGAAAGATGGACAGAAAGAACAGGAGCAAATCTGCTCCTTGGCGTGGAAGGAGAGGATGTGAGCACCTCTGACTAAGCCAGCTCTGTGGAGGGAGGCTTGGAAACACTGGCATGGAGCTGCTGCCATGTGTGACTCATAGTGAAAGTCAGCATTAAGTGAAGTGTGGCTGATTTGTGTGGTTCACAGGGAAAGTCACTGTTTAGGTGAAGTGGAAGATGAACCTAAGGGATTAATTGCCAGGTTTTTTCCAGGGCCCTCCCTGACTCTCCAACTTGCTGAAGGTATTTCTGACTGAGCAGCATTGGGAGTCTCATGAGAAATGCTGCTCCTCTGAGTTGGCCAGTCTGCTCTGCAGAACAGCTGAGTATTTGTACAGGGAAGAAAGCTGGAAGAAGCTGCTTTTGTGGCTTAAATGTTTCAAGAGGCCCTGGTAGGTGCAGATTTAAGTCCAATTTCTGTTGCAGACTCACTAAAGACGTGTGAGTTACTTGCTTGCCTCAGCTGCCTATCTAACACTGGAAGAATGCTACTTCCCATTACTGCTTTCCTGTCCTATTCAGATCATATTCCTTCCTGTGGAGGAAATCTATCTCAGTTGGCAGTGGCATAATGCCAAAACCAAGGACTCCAGTCACAAGCAATGCCTCTGCATGTTTGTATTATTGCATTCCTGTTTTTAAACCTCTGCCTCCTTTACAACATCACCCTTGCCAGAATGAGGGGCTCACAGTGCCTGGGGCTGAGCTAGCAAAGTCAGCAGATGATACAATTTTGATCCCATCTCCTTTGTCCTTTTAGAATTTCCACCTGATTTTCAAATCTTCTGCCTCCCTCTGAAGCAGCAGCACTGCTCCAGCTGAGAGGCTGTCCCTGTGTTAGTGACATTGGGGGATCTGCTGACCCAGATCAAATGTGAGCTGCAGAGCTCCTACACTTTCTAGGCACAGGCCATTGTGGGCAGTGGCAGGAGATCCAAGGCCCCCCAGAGCAGGTGCCTTTTTTGGATGGGCTCCTCTTCAGGGTTCAATTTTCCTCCTGTACAATAATCCTCAAGTTCTTACTTTCTTAAATAAGTCCAGTGAGGAGAAAGAAACAGCTTGAAGAGAGACTACAGAGCCAAAAGTGGGTGTAGGGGACAGAAGAAAGTCACCTCTCTGTAATTCTGAACTTCTCAGTTTCTCATGACATTGTACAGGGCACACTAATCCATGGCAAGCAGGTGCAACAATGAATTTCCTTACTAATTCTGCTGCTCACTCTCCCACTCCCCCTCCAGCTCAGGCAATCAAAAAACCAGATCACTGAAATTGCATTGTGGGAGCAAATACCTCAGTAAAGGGAATGTTTGGACTCAGGGTTTCAGTCCCATAATATGAATACCCATAAATGGGGTGAGCAATTCTTAATTATTGGTTGATTCATTTTTGTTCTTCCACTGGAGAGAACTTAAGGGCACACCTGCCCACAGGTCCTGGGTCTGTCACACACACTGCATTTCCATCAGCAGTTCCCAGCCAGTCCTCTTGCACAACACTGCTCACAGGCCCATACAATAAGTCCTTCTGACTAAATATTCCCCAGGCTTTTCATTTACACCTTGTGCTATAGATCTGCTGGACATTAGTGTGTGTATGCATAGACAAATATATTCGATTTATGGAAACTATAATGACCTGCAATGAGATAATCTCACCTCTCCCCAGAGTGTTAATCTTCATTTCCCACAGTCACTTACTCTTAAATCTGACTAAAGGCTACTGGGTCTGGCAGGAGAGCTGTGACAGCCTTCTCCTGCTCTGAGATAACAGGAGTGGAGCCCAAAAAACAAGAACAATGCTGACAAGCCAAAGAATCCTGTATAAATTACACAGCCGCCCTCTAGATTTCATGGAAGCTAATCCTATTTGTGTTTTGCTCTGTGTTTCTCAGTAGTCAGGTTCCTGCCATTATTACACCTGCAACCTTCTCTTTCTTAAGCTTCTCTTTTAGCATTCAAGCCCAAGGTCACGCTGCAGAGCTCCCAGCTGACCAGGCAGTGGCTTGAGATTTCAAGTGCAACAGGTCTCATGCTTTTATGTACTTGAGTGCACTGGAATTATTATTTGAATGGATTTGCAAGCAATACAATATCATGGCTGAGTGTTCCGATAAGGCTGAAAGAAAACCTTTTCAAAATATTTTGGTTCATGAAAAAAGAATAATTAAACGTTTTAACTTGCTGTCCTGGTTCATGGCTAAATCAGTCAGAGAAATCTTGTCCTTTCCCACAGAATGGAATTTTCATTTTCTGTCCAGCCTGGGGGATATTTCCCCATTCTCAGGGTGCTGGGTGGACCAGAGCAGCATTCCTGGCACAGTGCAGCCCCGTGTCAGGCTCTGAGAGGAACACACACTCATTAGAGCACAAATCAGGACACCCCTGCTCCGTTCCCAGACACAGCATTGGCTTTATTAAATCCCCTCTGCACCTTAGTGACACCAGATGGACACTGCCTTAGTGAAAGCTTGTCTTGGGTAATAACAGTCCTGACATATTTATGGAATAACGTGTGAAACATGTTTTTAATTAGTGGCTGCAAAGGTGCTCTTTAAGCTCGTCAATGCGTGCGTATTTTTATGTAAGTGAAATAGGGGAGCAGTAAAAGGGAACCTCATTGATCCCAGGAATAATTTGTCATCATGAATAAGAGAACCTGAGAGTCCTTGTGTTAGAACTGTTGATTTTAAAATAAACAGCACTTTTTATTGAGTAGCCATGCCTGCTCCCCAGAGTCTGCAGATCCATTACTGACACTGCTCTGCTCTCACCATGAAGCCAGTCAGTCAACTGTGTGAATCTTTCTTCTCTTCAGGTCATCACAGAACACTTCAACTGTGGGGATTTTCTTCTTTTTCTTTTGCATTGTTTATAAACCTGCCAAGGTCTGAAGAAGGAACTTGTGTTTGTCCCAGAGGTCAAGTATGATACAGCTCATTTGCTGGTTCAGTTACAGACACCACAAGCTGTCTTCCCTTCAGTTTGCAAGCTGGAACCACTTTCCATTTGTAATTGAACCAGCATCTTCCCCATGTGTGTGGTGAGACCTGTTGGACACTGCATCTGTGTCTGATCCTGTTCAAGCTGTACTAAAACTACTCAAGATATCTGGAAAAGAGGTTTGGGTTGTAAGGAGTTGGCCAGATCCCAGGATCCCCTTTCATTCTGGGATTTCAACACTTAGCAAAGGTTTCAGTGGTGATGTTCAGTAGGAAAAGAGGCAGCTACAGAATGTGAGTATCTTTGCTTCTCACAAGAACTGAGGAAGGCAAAGTGAGATCATGAACTGTGCGGAGTTTCCCAAGAAGCTGGTTTTGTTAAAAAAAAAAAAAACAAAAAAGAGAGAGGGAGAAGAAAATTCCCCACAGAACCTCTGGATCATAGCAGGGCACACAGCCATTGAAGCACTTAGTCCTGGTTAGTGTCTTCAGCCTGGTGCACAGCAATGCACGTGGGGATGGTTGTCATGAAACACCAGAGTGAGTTGCTGATGGATACAGGATGAAAGACCCAGAATGGATAAGGAGCTTAACACAAGCCTGGGAAGGGTTTCTGGCCTTTGTGCTACCTCAGGGACAAGTACTAAACCTAAGGAGGACTCTGAAAGAAAAGAGAAAAGAGGGAAGGTAGTGTACAAGAGCTTCAAAGTGCAAGAAAATATGAGACTGGCCCTTTCTCAAGAGCTTAGAAGCAAAATTGGCTTCCTGGAGAGAGAACATAAGAAATCTGGCAACCTAAATATATTTAAAGGGCTTACAGCTCTCCAGGGAAAATTTTGAGGCTATTGAAGTGGAAAAACCCATTTGCTAAAATTAAACAGGCTTTTTTTTTTCCCAGAAAAAGAAAAAAATAAAAAACTGACAAAGCAGACAAATGTTTGGCAGGAGACCCAGAAAAGAAAAAAAAACAAACATCACAACCTGGCAATAGCAACAACATGATGTGGGAAATCTGGGTGGGGGAGAGGTCCAGCCTGCTTCCCCTTTGTCTTCCACAAAATCTGCAAGGGGAAAGTGAGATATTAGTCCAAGTAGAGTTTCCTAAAGAGCCAACTTTGCAAAAAAGAAAACTCAAGAAGAAAAGTTCTTAAAAAGCCAGAAAAGAGGCTTTCCAAGCAGAAATTTGAAAATGTAAGGCCAGTGAGAACTGTTGCAGAGCAAATGTTGAACAAGCCCTAATAGCTGGTGTGTGATAGGGAATGGTGATTGCTGCTCCACCTGGGGCTCCAGCCTAATGCTGGGAACAGGCATGGTCACAGTGAGTGGCTCATGTGATGAAATGGCAGGTGCTGAATGATTTTGCCTAATTTGATTGCACATTTTGAAGAAATTGGCTGTGAAAATGTTAGTGTGAAACAGTGCCTGGTCCAGGCCTCTGTCCCTCCATGCCTGAAGCAAGGCACACACTGCTGAGATGAATTTATTCATCTTGGGTTCTCAGCATCTGCACCCCTGCAGCCCAACATGTGACATCTCAGCTCTTGCTGTGGCAGCAAGTTGTTGACCTGGAATTGGAGGTTTGCTCCAGGGAGAGAGCAAAGTTCCTGTTGAAACAGCTCATAAATCTTGGTGGTATTTGTGAAGTGGGTGGCAGGTCATGGAGAACATCTCTGTGCTTACAGGGGGGTAAAGGTGAAAACCCTCCACTCACAGCAGTGCTGCTGCTGAATCCAAAGGAATACTAGGGCTTGTGGGAGAGATGCCCTTGTGTTTCCATGCCCTGCTAGGTGTGAAGGGCCCCAGCAGAAGGTCAGCATTAACCTGCCTTGTTAATACTGTGAGCCAAGATGCCAAGCTGATTAGCCCTTCCCTCCCTCAAGTATGCAAGATGGATGTAGATCCTCACAGAGTGTGCTCCCCTAAGATCAATGACCTGGTTAAGGCTAATTACCATGTGCTCTCACTCTAAATTAAAAGGACCTTAGTAACTGAAAGCCCTGTATGATTAAGTGGCTCCAAATATTAACTGTGATGAGTGGTATGGAGTTTCAAGGTTTCCTCAGTTCTGTGTATTTGTCACTCTCTGAGCCCACCACAGGGACCTTGGAGCTCTGCTTCTAAAGGTCAGCAAATAGAACTTGGGATCATTTCTCAGTTGGGAGTGGACAAACCAAAGAATGCTTTTGAGTACCAGCTTTGTCTGAGCAGCCAAAGTTTGATCCCTGGGGAATTGGCTGGGATAGTGAGCCTGGTGCTCTTCCACCAGCATCCACCCTGCTGCCACCCATGTGCTGAGCCCAGGGCAGCTTTAGGAGGAGTCTCTCCCTGACTTCATGTGAGTGCTGAAGGTGCTGGTGGCTCCTGAGCAAGTGCAGAATGCAGCACCAGTGAGACACCCCACTGAAAACTTCTGTGCTTTGGCCTTGGCTGATACAGGAGGTCTTCTGTAGAGGCAGCAGCTTTCCCCCCCTACTGAAAGGGGAGAAAGAAAGAAATCTTGGAGAAGCAAGGCTGAGGGCTAATGGAAATGATTCCTGTATATTCCCTACAACCAGGGAGACAACAGCCTAAGAGCAGCCCTCCAGTCTCAGAGCAAATGTTCAGCTGGAGCAGAACTGTCCCTCTGTCCATGGCTAGTGGTGGGTGCTTAGAAATGAGTATAAGAAAGAGAAAAAAACAGAGAAAGAAAACTCCCTGTCAACACCTCTCCTCATTTTTCAGTAATCTGCAGCTTAAAGAGTCCCAAATTGCAGCTTGGATCCACTTCACTGTGTTTAATAAGCCCTTGATGTACTTTTCTTCCATGAATTTGTCTAATTGCTTTTTGAACCCATTTATACTTTGGGCAATGAGCTCTACAGTTTGATTATGCTTTGTGTATGAAAAAGGGCTTTCTCTTCTCTCTTAAATCTGTGGCCTGATCGGTTTATTCGGTGCCTCTTGTTTCTGCCTGAGAAGAAAGAGTGGAAAATTGTTTGTAGTCCCTTCTGTGCTACTTATGATTTTATAGAACCACACATACACCCTTCACTCATCAAACTGATGAGCCCCAGACTTTTGATTTCTGTGCCCATGATCTGGTCCATACCCACCTGCTTGTACTTCCAGCCATCTCGGTGCCCCTTCTATTTCTACTTTTTCTCTGAGATGGCACAGCCAGAATAATCAAGATGTGACTAATTCTAGCTGTGCCTTTTATTCTTTTGTACTCTAGATATTTTCTAACTGTTACTAACATACACATGACCTCCACTGAGCACTGAACTGACTTTTTCAGAGAAATTCCTAGTGAGTCCAAGATAACTCCTGAGAGACTCCAGCTAATTTGGAACCATTTCTATGTATTTACAATTAAAATTGATTTTCCTCATGTGCAACACTTTATATTTACCTGGTCTGTAAGGGTTTTTACCATTCACTTTGTGAAAAAATATTCTGAAAGTTGTTCTACCTGCATTTCAAATAGACCATTCTTCAGATTCATCCCTCGTAAAGTACCGACCTTCTCCCTGGTCAAGTCTGATAAAAGAATTTATTAGGCTTTTCCACTTCAGCTTTTCCTTTCTTGAGGACCCATTACACACTAATCATGAACTGCCAGTATAAAATATCTGTCAAGTTTCTTGTTTCTGATGTGCTTGAATTGTGACTTCAGTTGGCTCTCAGGAGCTGTTCCTGGAAACCTTTTTTGCCCTGCCATATATCAGATTAACATTGAACTTGGCCAAGCTCTTTTCTGTTGTCCTCTTTTTGACCCAATTTATGCTCTTCACTGGATATCTTTTACTTTAAGTATATTTTTTTTTCCTTTTTTAAATATGTGGCTGAACCAAACATAGCCCTTTTCCCTGTATTCACTCTTTCTGCAAATTCTGATGCTATAAATTTTAGTGAGCAGCTAATGTGATCTTTTCAACAACTTTCATGCCACAGGAAAAGTTTTTTACCCTCTTAGCTGTTGATTTTCTGCTTCATTTTTTATGAGGCTGGCTTTCCTCAAGATAAATTCTAATGCTACTGAAGTGAAGGGTTTGTTTATTTGTTCCTGAATCCTACAAGGCTGTTGCATTGAATTAAATTGTGCCTGTTATTACGGATGGATTCTTAAATTGCTGTGTCTCAAATCCAGTCCTGGTCAGTACTGGATGAGGAGTTGTCTTTTCCTCCTACAGGAGCTCAGAGCTGTGTATCCAGACTTTCTGTATTCATCAAGCTCAATACACAGACATGTATTAATAGGGACTGCAGAATTATGCCTGGCTGGGACATGGATTCCTTTCAGGCTCAAACAGCTCATATGATAAATAACTGGGTTAGCATATAAACAGTCTGAGATCTTTGGAGTTTGTTTTTAGGTTTTTTGGTCTGTTTTGGGGTTTTAAAATTTTTGTGTGTTTTTTTTGTTTTGTTTTGTGGGGTTTTTTTGTTACTTTTGTTTATTTGTTTATTAATAATTCACAAGTCTAGGTTTCCAGAAGTAGATTCATATATTGCATCTCTCTGTGCTGTGTTCCTGCCACCATTCTCATGGAAAAGGAACAGATTTTTAGTGTGATAATGCCCACCTTTATCCAAAAATATCTAGTTGCTTTTCTTCAGATGCTCATAAAATCACTGACCACTTCTGAAAGTCTGTAATTACATCATCCTTTCTGCTTTTCTCAAGAATTTCCACAAATTCTGCCACTTTATAAATATTATTTTAAAAAATCCAAAAATGTACAAGGCTTGTGTCATCTCTACCACCATTTCCTGAAAGCTGGCTCTACTATCTGATGCAATAAATATTGCTTAGAACATCCAAGACTGTAAATCAGTAGGAGAATAACCTGAACCCAGTAGCAAATTATCACAGGCAAACTGACAAATCTGTAGAGATTTTCAAACTTTACTTGAACCCAAACTCAAATGTTTAATATGTGGGACCTGTACATGGGATCAGCTGGATTGCAGACCCTCTCTCTGTAACCCTCTAATAAATCTGTGCCTTTATTTTTAGTAGCAGCTTTAGCTGCCAAGTTATCTGTCATGTCTGGCCTGTCTGGTCTTCTTCACTGTCATATCAGAGTGCTCATATTAAATAATATACTGGCACCATGTTTTTGTAAGAGGATTTTGATAAGCAATAAAGGGAGTCTGATAGCATTGCTATGAAACTCCTAAAGGAGAGCTGAATCCTCCCATTCTGTTCCTGAATTAGTTCTTCCAATGCCTTTCCCAGAACAGCTTTGCTGGCTGTCCCAGCCCTACATTTCTGAAACATTCAGCAAAATTCAGGACAAGTCCTCACACAGTGACCCACAGCACTGCCCACCTCTGTATTCCCACACTCTCCTCTGTGCCTGGAGTGTCAGGCAAGAGAACAGTGGGATATTCCTTGCTCTTGATAAATGGAGACAGGATTCAGGTGGCTGAGCTCATTTCCACTGTAGCCTTGAGCAGGTTTGAAGCTCCATCTCTGGTGTTGAGAGTTTTAACATCTCATCTGCTGCCCTTTGCTACCTGCTCCAAGGTCAGACCTACTAAAGAAGAGATCTGCATTCATTGTCATGGAAAATAGGAGTTTTCAAGGTAACTGGCATTAAATGGGAAGGCTGGAAACACAGGGCAAGTAAATTAGGCTACTTTCACCTCCCCACTCAGTTTCTCTCTATTGCCCATGTGCTGGAGGAGGATTCCTGGGCTGTGCTTTCCCCATCCCTGGGCTCTGAAAGGCCAGGGGGAGTGGTGTACAGAAGCACACAAAACCATAATTGCTTTCAATTTTCTCTTCTGCAGTGAAATTTTATGCTCAGGATGCAGGGTGATCTGCAAGGCAAGTTGGCAGAGGTTTTGGGCCAAACATAATTTGGGATTGCTGCCCCAGAAATTCTGGAACTAGATAGAGACAAAAATGCTCTGAATGCAGGTTGAGAACTAAGTACAGTGTTTGTTATTCTGTCTGTCTTAGTCTGCCAAGAGACTGGAATAATAAGAGGTGGGGAAGCTTTGTTTCTGCTATGGATACAGAGGGATTACTTTTTCTTGGAATGTGTCTCTTTAGAGGAGATGGATCAAACTGACCAAGGCAATCTGCACGTTCCCAGAAAAGGTCTGCAAAATTACAGGCTGCAATCTCAAAGGTGGCATGACAGAAATTATCCAGCAGTGACTTATAATTTCCCAGCAGCTGAATTCTGATGGTGAGGAGTGAGTAGGACAGGAGTGATGCAGTGCCCTGGAGGAGAGAGCTGCTATTTATGCACAAATACATTAATAATCAACAATGATGAGAAATGAAAGAGAAAATTCACATGGCAATTTAATAGGATTTTGGGAGCTTCTGATATACTTATTGAAGTTTTGCATGAATCCAAAAAGGGACTCCACAAATTCCTTTTCCCCATTTTTAATGGATGTTAAACAGATTTTAAAAAATATTAGGGCAAATTTATGAAATATTATGTAGATTTTTAAAAACCCACTGAAGATTCAATAACAGTTATTTTTGACTTAGCAAATCTTTCCTTGTGCTTGTTAGAGATCTTGGTAGATTAAACAAGGAGCCAGGTCTAGCAAATGTCGAAGTTTAATATTTAGAGTCAGCCTGAATAAACCATGGGTGGATTTTGCAATGACGTGTTCAAGATTTAACAAATATTGTCTCATCTCAAGAAAATAAATGTTAAATAAGGATGAAGCTAATAAGGTTCAGCAAGACAAGAGCTCCATTTACAACTCTTTTATGTATTTAATAAATACATTTATTAAATGAAGTACAGTGCTCATTGGAGATTGTATCAATGTAAGAAATTCATCTCTGGTATGACTTAATCGGACTAATTCCCCATTTATTAAATGTTCTGGAGATTTAAAGAGTCCACATCAAGCTTAATGTGCATCTGGAAGTCTCTGTAAAGGGCTTATAAGGAATAGCAGCAGTGTCAGCCTTGGGGTTAGGAAATATCTTCTTCCTTTATTTTTGTGCTTCACCCCAGGAAAGGGGCATCTGAAGGAAGGAGTAGGGAGTCATTTTGAAATGAAAGTGTTTCTAATATTAAATTTGTGTGGGAGAGAAGCTTCTGGGCATGGTCATGGAAGAGAGAGAGAGCCTCATACCCAGAAATAGGAGGATAATGAGTTAACTGGGGTTGTAGCTGTGAGATTATAGACTTGACACACTGGGGCAGACACCAAGAATCTGAATATTCAGCATTTTTAGCATTAAGGAAAATACATATCCTGCAGATTGCAGTGGACTGACCCTTTAGCCACAGTCCAGGTGGAATAGCAGGGCAAGCATCTGTTAGTCATTTGTCTTTCTGTTCTCTACCTGTGATTTCTATTCCTGGCCAGCTCGGCTCTTGGCTGCCTTGCTGAGGCAAGCAGAGAGGTGATGAGTGGATCTGGCCATTTCATGTGTGGATGTCTGTCCCCTGGGAGGCTCTCAGGTCATGCCTGGGACCCCTGGTGAGCTCCTAGATGGTCTCAGGGCTCAGCAGCTGCTGCTCTGGACAATGGTGTGCTAAGAACCTGAAATACTTGCATAAATTTGAGTCCACTATTAACCCCAAGTGTGGTTTGGTGACTCTAAATTCACACTGTCCAATGTCACCATGCTCTTTCCAATGACAACACAGCAGCATGCAGATTTTCCAGAGCATTATCACTTCCATGAACTCCTACTGCACATGGTGCCCTCAAGGATTGGCCATTGCTGTGAACACACCAAAATTCAGAATGTGACTTTATAGGCCTGGGACAAATGTATTTGACTTGTTTTCACATCTAGCAAAAGTACTAGAGAGAAAAATTCTTAGTGATGACATTTGCAAAGTGAAAATCTGGACTTTGGCTTGACCTAGCTAGTTCAAAAGATGGTGTAAATTAAATGTGGATCCTTGCTACCTGCAGCATATTTTGAGTCTCCCATCATCTCTGATAGAGGGAGCCAAAGCAAGGGGCCCCAAACAAGGCAGGGGAGGCCAGCAGGAGTGCACACTTAATACAAACAGCACTATTTACTGCTGTCTGCTGCTGCTCCAGAGCAGATTTCCCAACAGCAGAGAAAACATCTCTCAGAAGAGAAAATAATCATAATTGAAATCGGAAAACCCTCAAGTATCTTTGTGTGTGCAGTAATCACAGTGGGATTAATAACAGGGAGCAATGTTCTGTCACTTGTGGTGTGTTTTGTTTGGGGCAGGGGGATGAGCTGTGCTGCACAATCTCCAGGGATGGCTCTTGTGTCTCTTGAAGGACTTCTCCCCCTGACCCCCACTGAAAGTGGGGTGGCATCTGGTTTGCCACTCAGTGGAAGAATGACCAGAGCTCAAGATGAACTGG
This sequence comes from Peucedramus taeniatus, assembly GCA_013400575.1. Classification (NCBI taxonomy): domain Eukaryota; kingdom Metazoa; phylum Chordata; class Aves; order Passeriformes; family Fringillidae; genus Peucedramus; species Peucedramus taeniatus. The sequence goes on from WBNO01006359.1 coordinate 521,896, forward strand.
CATGATGGAACTGAAGCTATTTAATATTCTGGCACTCCACACAGGAAGAAAAGAGAAGTACAGAAAATCTAAGCTGATGTTCAGCTCATACCAAATTCTGCAGGAACAATTATAAAATGCAAATACTCTGGACACTTGCTTAACAAAGCAAATCTAGCCATTACCTGCCTCTGTTCTTTTATCAAACATCCATTAAAAGAGAAAATTCTCTTTTATTTTTTTCCTCTCCCAAGGTCTATGATGTTAATGCAAGTTGTCCATCAGAATCCTCACTGTATCACTGTGCCAGAGGAAGCAGGCTCCTGCTAAATGCTTCTTGTGTCACATCAGATAACAATGATAACTCTGCTGGGCATCTCCTTGTGCTGAGCAGCTTTTTACAGCAGGAGGGTTTATGGCAGGTGAGAACTCCTCATTTTACATCAGGAACACACAGAAAACCACACTTTTTGCCAGAGCAACTCCCACATGTTGGCAGGAAGCCACCAACCAGATTAACCCATACGAGCAAGCAAGATGTGCTAAAATAACAGCCATTGCCTGAGCTGGTCACTTTTATTTCTAAACCAACTGTGACCTGAATCTATATCAGCTCTGACTACAACATCACCTGCTGCTGATCCCTTCTCTCCTGGCCAGAGTCCAAGGGCAGCTCAGCCCCATCCATTTCAGAGCCTGAGATTGTGAAAAAAACACCTCAGGTTATCAAGATGTCAAGCAAATATTGAAAAACAGGCAAAAGACCTGAAAAAAAAAAAAAAAAAGCAATATACAGCTGGAGAAAGCCTCTCCTCCCCTATCTGGACAGCTGGGTTTTTTTCCTTGCTGTTAAACCTGCTTCATTCCTCGCAGTGGGGACAGGCTGCCCCTCCTGCTGTGGGAACTGAGACCTTTTCTGGGTCACTGCTGGAGCATTTCTGCCACGCCACCTTTGAGACTGCAGCCCGTAATTTTGCAAACCTTTTCTGGGAGCGTGCAGATTGCCTTGGTCAGTTTGATCCATCTCCTCTAAAGAGACACATTCCAAGAAAAAGTAATCCCTCTGTATCCATAGCAGAAACAAAGCTTCCCCACCTCTCATTAGTGCAGCCTGTTCCCTTTGCCAGGCTGGAGGAGCCAGCCCTTTCCCAGCTGCGGGAAGGTGGCGGTGCCAGGCGGACCCGCAGCAGGGGTCAGCAGTGACGCACCAAAGCAGACAAGTGTTCAGCATCCCCTGCCTGCCCGCCCCTCTCCTCCTCTGCCACTTCCATGGTGTGCAAATTATTACAGCTTTTTGCTGCCTTCCACGGGATTTTGAAAATAGATCATCCGAAAATTAAGGTCGCCTTTCTCCCTTTTCTGATTAGCATTGAGCTGCTTCCGTATCTCAGGGGTGGGGAATAAAATTTAAATGAGTTTCAACAATTATTAGGAAATTTTCTTTAAGATGACATTAGGTTCTTGCTTCTGAGATCTATTTCTTCACAGCAATCAGTTTTAAGAGTCACTATTTAATTTAGGTGACAGGTCCGGGGGAGTGAGACATGGGCAAATCTGAGGCTTAAAGTTAGAATAAAAGAGAAATCGAATGGAATTGGGTTTTACACTCTGTCTTTCACACTGGGCACATTGTTATTCACATTTATCACCATCTATAAAAGATGCAAGAGGAGGAGGAAAAAAGCAGGAAATGAAATGCCAAAAAAATAACTGTCTTTAAATGATGAGCAGCTGAAGAAAGCCAGAGAATTCAGACTGGAAAGGACACCCTGAGATAAGGCCCTGAATGCTGGATTTGTTAAAGGAAGAGATGAGCTGGAAGACATAAAGATTGATGTGGGAATTTACAAAACTCTTCACGGTGAGAACTCAACTAATTCTTAACTCCTTTAATCTGCAGACCCAATTATCTTCACTCCATCAAAATCTGCTCCACAACAAGCAAAAAAAAGCCCAGAAAGCAGCCCACCATAACATTACCTTTCCATTCCTACCAGTGTTTAATAGCAGAGTGCTCTGCTGAGATTTCCCAGCACTAAGAATCCATTACTTTTAACTCAATATGCCACAGTACTTTATGAGCACGCTAACTAGCACTGTAAATAATTGAAAATAAGTGATACTTGTTAAAATAAATGAACAAAGTGTATTTTGTAATGCAGTACCTTTGATTTTTTTATTGTGTTTGATTGCTAATTTGCAGAATTCTCCACTCCCAAATACATCTCTTAGTCATTAGTGGAACTTGTTCTGATCTGTTTCATGAATAGAAATGACTCCATGGTTTTGATATCAGTAAAATAGGGGATTTCTCAGCTATGGAATATGTCAGTTAAATAAGAAGAAAGGATAGGAGCTGCTGCTGTTACATAGTTTAGGAATTTATCCTGTTTGTTCCCCATCCTACTGAAGCTGGAGTACTCTGTAAGTGGTGGCAACAGGAGAAAAAGGGGGTTGGAAAAATTGAAACTCAAAGATATTTCTTTTACATGAAGTATAAATTTAATATAAACCAAATATTTTCTGGGTTTATTTTTCATAGGAGTTGAATGAAAGAACCGTGAAATTAGTTCCTTTTTTTCTGAATAAAGGAGTAGCAGGCTGAGCTGTTCCTTCCCTGTGTCAATGACTCCATCACTGCCATTTCAAGAGACAGCAGGGTGAATGCCACCAGCCTGCTCCCACAATCCACACTGGCCAAAAGATAACAGATATCAGTCAAGCAAATTATATCAGGAACTGTTTTATGGCTGTACCAATAACAGCCCCAGAGCCTGAGAAACCTCTGGGCCTCCTGACCCAGCAGAGCACTGCACAAGCAGGCACCAGGCTACAGCCAGCAGCTCCTTGCTGGGACAAAGGTTCTGTGTGTTTTGACTCAGTTGCTTAACGAGGGTGACATTTCTTTTTTGGTGGCTGCATTTACATCCAATGTTGATTGCTGCTCACCTTCTATATGCTCATGTCTTCATTCTGTTTCAAAACCTGCTCGTTATTTTAGAGCCTTATCCTGCTTGCTGATATCAAATAGGAAAGCTTTGCCCTATACAATTATGGGAATCACATTTGAAAGGGACTTCAGCATCACAGGAGATCCTTTTCCCTGCCCCAAGGCAGGGTGAACTGTCCTCCTGTCATGCCTCACAGATGTTTGTCCCATTTAAAACTACCAGAGGCAGGGACTCTACTGAGCTCCTGGTGCTCTGCTCTCTTCATCACTTGAAAGTTTTTCCTAATATCTCTTCTGAGACTTTCTGCAATTTATTCTCACTTCTACTTACCCCTTTACTAACTGAAAGCAGAGGACAGATTACCGCCTTTCTGAGTGTCTTTTTAATGTTATTCAAAACTTAAGTTCCCCACTGAATTTTCTCTTCTCTTAGCTGAACCATCCCAGGCTGTTCAGTCTTTGCTTGCAGGTCGTGTTTCAGTCATTTGATCTTCCTGCTTTCCTTTGGTCTCTCTCCAACAACTCTGCCTGTCCCTTGAAGTGTGCATTAAACCCTCACAACGATTGCCTAGGAAAGCCTCCAACACACCAGGTTTCATTGCTGCTTAAAAGAGACTGAGCTCATACCTCGTGGCCTAGGATTTCTATTTTCCTAAGATTTTTATTTCCACATTTCCAAGCAAGCAGATACAGTGAAACTATCTTTACAGCACTTGGTCTGGCCACTTTCAATTGTTTGTTGTCCAGTCAGAATAAAAGTTGGCTACACTCACTCAAGCCAAATTCTCAACTTGTTGGAGCAGAATTTATTGAGGACTCCAGGATTTGACCCTCTGTCCCAGATCATGTGCATGACCCCAAGATGTACCAGAAAACAGTTTGTTAGCTAAATAATCTCTGCATTTTTTCAAATAGGGGGCTATTTCAAAGTGAAAGAAGTCTAGCAGTGTGTCAAATTTTTCCCTATGCATGAATTTATATCAGCCATATGGAAAGGAAGAGGCGTAGGGCACCAAATTTCCATATAAAGCCTTTTCACCATGATAACAAGGATTCAAAATTCCTTTTGCAGGCAGAATCTAAAAGGTTAAACATGCCAGTAGAGCTGCCACTGTCACCCTCCCCAGTTTTCCCCCCAAAACAACTCATTTTTTTCGACAAAGCCAATTATCTGAAAATGACAGGAAATGATTAGTCATGTTAATTAAAAATAATTTTCTTTTCCACTCCTAAAAAGGTCAGAACGTCAGCTGTATGGAAAATTGAGCCTTCATGCACTTTCATTTGATTTCCCATTCAAAGTCTAATTAGTTACAATTTGTTGTTAAAAGAGATCATTTTTTTGATAAAGCCGACATTTTTTATCCTCTCCCTAGTCATTATGAGGTTGATATTATTATTGCACTATATGTGTATATGATTTCATCACACAGGCTTATCAAAACAGCCTTATATAATGGGCACAGAGGGAAAAGACAGGGTGGAACAGTTTGCAGTTATTTCTACCCAACAAGAACTTGAGCAACACAGGGCAGCTGCACCATAGGCCGCACAGTCAGAGGGTTTTGTTTCACCATCTCTAGCTAAAAAAAAAAACCAAAAAAAGGAGTTTGGAAACACCATTAGGGACGTCCCTGATGTTGGGTTTCAAGGTTACAGAATGCAGAGCCAAGGCAAGAGACAGAGAGGATAAAGCAGCAGCAGAGAATGGTGGGAAAGGTTCATTTTAATTTCTCTGATAGAAGGGCCACGGAATTTCCTGGGCTGACTGATCAGCTCTGCCATTTGCACTTTCTGCACTTTCTGTCATAACCTCACTCACCCCATGCTGGGTGGGTTGACTTTGTCTCCTGCATGCAGTTCACACAACCTGCCTGTTCCCAAATTTTATGTGATGGTGAGATTAATTCAGGGAAAAAAATGTTTTTCTGTCTCCCAGGGGGAGTTTTCTTAAGATGTTTCTTCCTGTTTTTTCCCTCCCTTTCAAGGAAAATGTCACATGACTAGTGACTAATACACAGAGAATAATGCTGAAAGATAAGCACTCACAAGTTGTTTATGTACAAACTCTACACAAAGAGACAATGCTGACAGGAGTGAACAATTACAACATCATCCATAACATATTGGCACACTCCCTAGACTCACAGAGACTTCCTGACAGGGTCTGAGAGATAAATACCAATTTGGGAAAGTCCTCAATAGGATAATTGATTAATTTAAAGATTTCCAGTCTCTGCTTGGCTCATACTGGAACCAGTGTTCTGACCCTTTCTGGTCCCCTTGAGGTAGGTTATTCCTAAAGAAAATTGCTTTTTCTTTAAATGAGAATTTGTGCTTCCATGTCTCCTCCCACCTCCTGTGGGCGTGGTGAACCTGGGGAAGAAATAGAAGTGTTATTACTGAAAATAACAGCTTAGAACAGTTTCAGACTAACTCCCAGTGACTTAATAGAGCCCGTCAACATGGAAAGACCATTGAGCAGCACAAGTCAAATGAGAAACCACTTAGCAGCCCAGCAGTGTGGGAGATTTAAATGCTTCTTTGCAGAATATAAAGGTCAGTGAGGCAGTAAACTCCTTAAAGGGGAGGACAAAACATTTCATGCATGAAGAACCAGGATGTGTTTCAGCCACATATGTCAATAATCCCTTCTAAAGGAAAATATATTAATAATTTTAATTTGGAGACTTGATGGCACATGGAGGCAGCAGCAGCTCTGTGGTCATTCCCAGGCTCCCCAGATGAGGATGGGAGCCCTCAGGGGCAGAGTTGTGCCTGGTTTTCTACAGCCTGCTATGAACCCCCTTCTGGCACCTGAGAGAGCAGCTGATGCCATGAGACACCAACCCACCCTGCCCCACTCCCATTCCCACCTCTCCCTGCCATCCAGGCTCAGCCTCCTAATGGGATTGCTCATCCACAGCTGTGTGTGTGTGCTGACCTCCCTCCTAAAGAGTTTTAAATTGCACTTGTCATCCAGGTATTTGAGTGAATCTGTACAGCTCACAAGCAACAGTGGCCTTGTCATCCTCTGTGAGCCCACTTAGCTAACTGAAGTGCTGTCCAGAGACTTCCTTCTCCTGATCATCACTGTTACCTTTCTATTCTATGCAAATGGGGAAAAAAAAAATAATGGCAAAAGCCACAAATGAAGCATTAAGGGGTTAGTTTTGATGTCATGCTAGGCAGTGGTGGCATGTGAATGAATCCACCAGAGTGGAAGAGTGAGCTGAGAGCCCCTGATGTACTCATAAGTAGAAGCATGGAGGCAAAGAGAGGTGGGCAGAATTTTGTAGAGGTGAAGTCTCCTCTCCTTTGGACCTCTGTGAATTCAAAACCATAGTACCAGTGGGCATAGAAAGCTGTAGCAGAATCTATCCTCTTGCCTCTGTTTTCCAGCTCCATTTCCTCTGCATATTATTGATGATAATAATAACAATAATAATACCCAGCTCTTAAAGCTTTTCCAGAAAAAGCTGATGTCTCTAAGCCTGCTGCCAGCAGGGGATATGGAACAGCTTGCTATGAGAAAATGCTGATTCTGAGACTCTGAGTGTTTCAAGGGACAGTATCAATTTCATCTGACTTTTATTTAACATTCTGCTTGGGTAAGGTTGAAGCACTTTGTTTCAGCCTCATTGTGTTGGCTCATATGAATTATATTATTCACAAAAAATGTTGCAATGGGGCAATTTACAAAAGTAGTTTAGGAAGGGAAATTTCATTTAATGAGAAATTTCAAAATACTGGGGTCCTTCTTCAGAAATCACTCTTTTTTTTCTGAATTTTCTCTGTAAAGAACAGGAACTGAAAAGTTTGGGGAACACTGGCTGGCAACGAGAAGCCCCATAAAAACAGTGATTTTGAGAGTGAATTCAACCTATTCTAAAGGCCACAAAAATGGTGGTAGGGAAAGTAGACCAAAATTCCTGTAAAATACAGGAATCAGCTTTCCTGAGGAGATGCCTATGACTGTGTTTTTTTACCATCTTTTTAATGAGTCCAGGAGCCTTTTAGAACTGGCTCAAGGTTTCTCAGCAGCTTGGGCAGGACTGAGCAATGCTGTTCCCCAGACAAGACACCAGGGCATCAGAAGGAATACAGAGGAGAAAGTGTGATCAAAAATGATGCCCAGAGTAGGGCTCTGGATCTCTCTTAGCATGGGAGATGCAGTCATACAAACTTCCTGGAGTTGGGAAAACAAACCACTTTGCTCCCTGGAAAACATTGAGTGTCGTCCCTGAAGGCACTGCCACCAGGACACAGTTATTAAACTTACATCTGCACCACTGGCCTGCTCTGCATCCCTTTAAGCATCACTTCATCTCTGCCTTCTCATCACCTTCTGGTTTTGTCCAATTTAGCTCTTCCTGAGGGCAAGAACTCCAGGTGTCTCTTTAGTGTCTAACACAACCCTGGTTAGCGCTTTTAGGCAGGAATATGTTACAGATAATAAACCTGAGAGCTTGGATGATGAAAATAGCCTGGGGTTTTCATTCAACACTACACTCAACATGAGCATATATGGGATCAGATCTTGCATTATCTTAATCTTTGCAATTGGTTTTGTGGCACCAGGAACTCAATGAAAGCCATAAAAGCAAGCCATGAAGTGCTGCTGCCTGCATTCCACCTGATTTTGACTTGGATGTTAAACCACGTGGAAACTGCACACTCACTATAAATACATTAGGGAGGCAAAACAGGAAAAAAAACATTTCAAGGAAATGGTAAATGGGAAAAAGGCTTCTGAATTTTTTAATAACACATGCTCTGATTGAAGGGTTTGCTGGGGATCTTGTTTATAGTCCTGCAGCAAATAAAGTACTCTGAAATAAAAGCTGTTTGGTCCTTTCAAGCTAACAGCCCTTTGTTCACAGCACATTACTGGAACAATTTTTAAATAATGACTTAATTATTTTTTTATTCCTTGAAAGATGCTGTTTTGCAGTCAGTCTGGTTCTTTGTTTTCCCGGTCTGCACTCAGATTCATTAGTGCTACTTGCATCCAACTTGTAGAGGTTTATTTGTTCAGCTAGAAATGGAACATTAACATTTTAAGAGAATGATGCATAGCTTTTAGAGACAATATTCTTTCTGTCCTATTCTGCTCATTCTCTCTTAGAAAGTGTAGAAAGCCATATTCTCTCACTCCAAAATGATGAGTTTATTATTAACAGTTATCACCTGGGACATGATTTTCTATTTTTTCCCCCAACTTTTTCTGATAAAAACACATTTTTCTGCATGCACTTACTGGACTGAAAAGTTAGGACTGGCAGTTTTGTTCAGGATCAAGGCAAAGGCAGGCAGGACACAAACTTTTATCACCCCACTCCTGGAGCCTTTCTAAAGCCAAGTCAGGGCCCCCCTGCCTCTCCTGCCTGTGAGCTTGTCCATGGCCTGGGGCACTCACCTCTGCCCAGGTCTGACCTCCCACACCTGGGTGCCAGCAGTCACTGCAACTCTGGAACACCCCAGCAGGAGTTCAGCATCAAATCCCTCTAAAATATTGCCCCTCTGAGGGAAAAAGGAAGAATGAAGTCCTGCATTATGTGCAAAATGCTGCATTGAAAGGGTGTTAAGGCTGCAGAATCAGGTACTTGTAAATTAAGCCACGTCATAGTTACAATTTCCTACAATTCTGCAAGTATAACACTGTGACATTCCACCTGCTTCTCTCTCTCTGTAGCTTGGCTAGAAGAAGGTTGGTGAAATATAGGGAAAACCTTACATTTCTGAGAAGGAGAATCTCCCCACCAGCATAATGCATTCCTGTAACTGCTTGCAGAGTATGTGGATATAGAGTTTTTCCATAAAATTCCTGCTGGGATTTCTTAAACTCAGTAAGACAAAGAATTTCTGCCTCTTCAGATACTAGTAAATGACTGGATGATGTACAAAGTAAAACTTCAAAAATAAATTAATAAATAAGACAACCCAAAATTAAAAAGGCAAACTCATATGGCATGAAATGAGGCACCTAAACAGTTTTTCATAAAACAATAATTTAGGAGGCTATTGCAGTACCTACTTGAGCCTTTTTAGCTTCAATATTTACCAAAATCAAGTGTTTCTATATCCTCTCCTAGGAACACATTTCCATTTTGCTCATCCCAGACAGCCCTCAAACCTAGGAAATCTGCTGGCAGTGGCAAAAAACTCATCTCCTGCCCACACCTGTGCTGTAGTTGTGCTACCCTAAGGCAAGTTGTGTGGTCCAAAGGTGTTCTCTTCCATCCTCCAACCTCCAGGCACTGGCTTTCCCTCCTCCACCTTCCCAATCTTGAACACATGGTTACATCTGCCAGGGTTAATTTTTGCAGCATCTTGAACTGTCTGATGCCAGGAATTGCAAGAGAGGAGGCAGGGGGCTGTACCAGAGCTGGTAAAATGTGAGGCAATTCAGGTGTGAGACTTGAACCTGTGAGTGGGGTTGAGACACATCAGCTTCACCCCCTGAGCTGCCAGCATGAGCCTGCACGTTCTTGGGTAAACCACATTCATTTTTTTTCCCCTTAGCACTTAGGTCATGGGGTATTATCCATCTGCCTTCTGATCTGGAAGAAATGTGGCTGTATTTCCTAATATAATGGGCATAGACATATATTGGCTATTCTGTGACTGCACTTCACATCCTGCAGTCACAGCTGATCATATTTTTAAACAAAATTATATGAGGGTCCTGATCTAGATTTGAGAATTATCTGGAGTAGGAGGAGAAGCAGGGCATCATTTGTGTGAGCAAATGTAGTATTTAAATATGTGCTCATTCAGAGTGGTTCAACAGCAAACTAAATTGACTGCACCAGCTACCTGGCAACAAAGGGACACTGAAGCTTCTCTGAGACCAGATTTGTCAGCCTGGACAGATTCAGGCAGAGTAACAGGAATAAAAATGTGATTCTCATGAATTTCCTGGGTTTTATCAGCTCATGTCATGCACAGTCCTGGTATCAAGTGAATCTACATTTGTATTTATTATCATCTATTTGGGTGACTGAGACTAGAAATTAATAATAACAGCAACAGGAATAGCACAGCTTTCTGAGCTGGAAAATATCTGACACTGATTAAACTGCAAATCTAAATAATTTATATTAATTACATGAAGTTTTTAGCAATAATCTGCACAAAAGAACTCTGAAATTAGAGGATTAGAAACTAGAGATAATACTCAGCAGCTGGTTCAGAGGCATTATGCAAGCACATAGTTGACATGAACCCAAGTAGTATGATTCATAGAACTCTTCATCTTCCTTTGCTCATCTTAAACTGGCATTTGTAGAAGTAAGATGCCCAAGCTGGCAGAGAAGAGATTACTTGGTCCCTAACATGTTAAAAATAAAATAATTTTAACTTTCTGTCTTTGAACAAGAAAACATTCGTAGAAGATTTTTAGTAACAAGATCTTATTTAAATATTTTGGACCCTCCTTTCAACTCCCAGTTTGTAATCTCAGGGCAGTGTGTGCACAATGACACAGCATTCCATGGAGATGTGGGCAGCCAGTGAATTCACAGGTCATGGACATAGCTTGGATCTCAAAATCAGCAACAATTTTTTTGTTATACATATATATATATATATCCTCCCTGTATAGACAGTGAATTATGCTAAAGCTGTGGCAGTGAGAACCTGGTGGATAGATGTCAGGCACCAGTTGAGCATCTGGCCCCTTATTGTATTTTAAATGATGCACATTTATAACTGTAAAGCAGACAGACAAGCGATACTGTCTAACATCACCATCACTAATAGCTCTAATAGCTCATGTATCCACAGCCTGCCTCATCCTGTCCTAGCTCAAAGCAATTTTGAGACAATGGGCCCAGCTCTTTTCAGATAGATATAAATGAGATGTATGGAAAAGGCACAATTCCCCCTGCAACAGTCCAACAATGCTGATACCCCTTCCAGGCTGAACCACCACCTGGTTGTACCTCAGAGAGACAAATGTCATGTAGAAAACCAGTGGAATGTTTCCATTTCTTTCTAATTCATTACTTGCACCTTAGAAAATATTTCAACACTGTTTTTGATTATTATTTTGGTGGTGCAGTCTTTTTAAGGAAAAGAATCCTGAAATATGGAAATTTGAAGTCCAAGACTACGCAAATCCAACATCTGCTAAGCCTTCCTGGTGAGGGTGCAGTTCTCCTTGAAGTCAGCATGAGAACAGCCTTTATCAGAACCACAGAATGGTTTGGAGTGAAAGAAACCTTTAGAGGTCATTTAGTCCAGACCCCACTGAACAGGGACACCTTCAGCTAGAAGGGCCCATCCAACCTGGCTTTGAATGCTTCCAGGGATGGGGCATCCACCAGCTCTGGGCATCCTGTGCCAGTGTTTTACCACCCTCATTGTAAACAATTTCTTCCTTATATATAATCTAAATCTACTCTCTTTTAATGTAAAACCATGGTTCCCTGTCCTTTCACAACAGGCCCTGCTAAAAATCTGTCCCTCTTCCTGCAGGGAAGGTGTTAGAGTGCAAGGCAGTATGAACACTTCTTTACCAAGTACCTGGGAAGGCAGCCTTGACACTTTTGATTTTGAAAGTCACATTACAGCTTATAAAGGGAGACATGTAGGCCTTGGGTTTGCCAGCTGCTATAAAATTTGTGTTTTTCCAGCATCCAGCTCAGTACCTTTTGGGCTCCAGAAGGGATACACCAGTGCATCCTTTTCTCCTTGGGCTGTGAGTGATGGGACGCTGGAATTGGCCTCTTCCCAGTGAAACAAAGGCCTAGAAATGATCCTCTGGAAGGGAAAGGGAGAAAAGAAAAAAGGAGCTGAAGTAATAAGCACTGGGAACCCATGATATGACATGTTTTGGCTCTTTCCAAACCTAATGCAGTTTTTATATGTAGACATAAAAGACCACATTTTCTGACTCCCCTCAAATAATTACCTGATAAACCCCCGCTTTTGGAGTTGGTCCGAGCCATCCATTACACCACTGCCATGAACTTTATTTCATACCACACCAGGGAGGAGACAGAGCAGTTGGAGTGCTCAGACACTGCATATAATAACTGGCCATAAAAATCAATGTAAAATTTAATTCAAAAGGTCTGTGGGCACCCAACCATCGGAGTCCAGTGATAAGGCAGATGGAGAGCACCACTGTGCTTTCCAGCAAGTGCTATATTTTCTTTAATGTTCCTGAATTATAAATGCTGTTGCTGTTTTGTCCATCTACATACTATTAAAATGTGCTGCAACCACAACATTTATGTCTCCGGGTGGTTTTTGGTTGCAGTTTCCTGGACTCAGGATGTGTTTTTTATTCTGGATGGGTCCCATCACAGGACCTGGGAAGGAGAGCAGGAATATCTTCCCACTGTTTTCTCTGGAGCAACCTGATTGATATGCAGCCAGCAGTCCTGCTGTGCCCTACTCTTCATGGGAGGGACTGGGAACAGAGTTACTGCTCTGAGTGTGCCTGACCCAGCCAGTCCTAAAGAACAAAGGTTGCATTTACATGCAAGCTCAGTGTCATGGGTTTCACTCAGCTGGTCTTCAATGAACTTCTGGTGCTCAGATGAACAATTTTATTTTAAATAACAGCTCTCATCAACCAGAGGATCCTTCCCAACTCACTGGCTCCTTCACAGCATTCAGAGGACAAAGGAGTATGGGATCTAACTGAAATATTAGAAAAGGAAAAATAATAGAAAATAGTAGAGGGTCATTGACCTTTGCTTCCAGTCCGACATGAACAGGCAGTGGGATGTTGAAGTCCTAACAAAGGGACATGTTTCTTCAGTTCCTGTCTGTCCTTGTCACTCAGCATACAGCTTTTCACGTGGATTCCCACAGGGATGAAGAAAGGAAGAAGGATATTGTTTGGCTGTTATCAATTTTAACATGCACAGGTGCTCAGATATTAAGAACTGAGAGCAGAGAAATCATTGCTGCTCTGATGGACCCATAAAGACACAGAAGCACGAGCCCTACTTCAGTTGTAATGTTAAGAATTACATTGTTCCTAACGATTTTAGCAATGGACTTATTTCAAACATCAGTAACCTGTAGAATGAGCCACTCTATTAGCTTCCTTTTGGATATACAGCTGCAGTGGCTGTTCATGAATTATATTAAGTCTGGGGCATTTTCTCTTCATTCTGGGAGCTGTTATTGATTTTACCCTAATAGATACTTGGGTCCAACGTATGATGAAAAGTCATTTAGAAGAGAAAGAGAAAGGAATTCTTAACTCCTCACACTTGTGATTCAAAACATCTCTGTTTAGGTATCACTGCAAAATTCCAAGGGAAAGAAAATGGCCAGAAGAATGGAGAACATTGCAGGCAGGCTGGAAGAAGCTGAAACAGGATTTTGTGAAGCCATTTTACAATGCAGCTAAAGTGTTCTGAAGTATTTATTAAAGCAAACAATTATGCTATTTGGTACTGTTTAAGGTTATTATGGAACTTGTATTAGATGAGTAATTGCCTCTGGATGAGCATATGGCTTCATCTGCTGAAAAAAAAAAAGAATATTTCCACAGGCTAATGATTTCTGTGTAAGAACTGGACAGAAGTGATTCAGAGAATGCAATACCTGATTTCTCAGGCACAATCTGAAAATTATTAGATATAAGTCTGTCATAAATGACAATGTGTGAGATGCACAAGAGCATTTGCTCTTGGATGCAGCACATGAGGGTATGTCACATGTACTAATTCATGTGTGCATCAATGTCACCTGTGAACACATGCATTGATGGGGAGAGCACCTTTCCTGAAGGTGCTGACAACCTACCAGGCTTTCTCCACAGTACCCCAGCAAAATGATAAATTCTGGACCATCTGCCCACCTTAGTGCATCCTGCTGGTGCTGCTTGGAAAAAAAAAAAGGAGAAAGTTTCAGTAAATTCTGCCTTGCTATAATATTGTTTTGCTCTCTGAGATGGGCTGAGGCCTCTTTGAAGATTCCCCTGAAATCACAAGATTAGTTCAGACCAACTAATTTTATTTGATGTTCTCACAAGTGCTCATTCCATCAATTGGAAATCTTTGGAGTGCCAGGATTGTTTATATTGAATCAAGCTAACACAGTTCTGTTTGAAACAGAATGTGGTTTCCTTCTGTTGCTTCATGATTTATTAGCAGGTAAAGAATTGGTTAAGCTGGGAAACCAGTTGAATGGTGAGGAAGGGGTGGATAAAGGCCAGCATCTGGTTCAAGTGGTATTGGAACTCCCTTCTGAGTGGTTTTAAACAGGATTTAACAGCTGGAGACACTGAGCCTGGAGCTATGTGACAGAATAAGCAAATGACAGTCCCATTTCACAGCATGGGAAGGGAGCTGACTGGGTTGCTGGTTGTCACACTTACAAGGTAGTAGTAGGGTTAGAGAAGTGTGTGGAGAGCAACCTGCAGCCTCATCCAAGAGCTCCCTGGATGGAGCACCAGAGAGAGAAGGGAGCAGCAAGGACGAGCAGAGAATGACAAAGAAAGTGAAGCTCTGCCTAAGTTCCTAAATTGTGTTTGGCTCTGGGACACATTGCCAAGTGCCATGGCTATCTGGAGAACTCCATGTGACAGGTACATGGGGTCACTGCCTCCGAAGAGGCTGCAGTGATGAAAACTTGCTGGAGGGCTGCAGATAGAGGGAAGTGCTGGGAAGGAAGCCAGCACCTCAGGCACTGGGAAGCTGGAGGCTGTCCAAGTGACGTGGACAGAGAGAGCCAGCGGGTGTCCTGTTCATGGGGCTATTTGTCACACTAAACTAGATTATCAGGAAATAAAAGTCCAGCCTACATGTTTATAAATCCTTCCACATCCCAGCCACAGGGCTCTGGATGTGATGTGCAGGTAGCTGGCTAGGAGGTTTGAGTCATGACAAATGGGGCTCTATTCCCCAGCTGGGAAAGGGAAAGCAATGTGGGGGTCGAACTCTCCTTGCAGCTGAGCTCTTCCTTATGCATCCCTCCCCCTTCTTCCCTCTGCTTGGCTGCAGTGTTTCATTTACAGGAACCTGCAGGAGCCAAGGCTGTTCATCTCTGCCACTGAGCCTTCCTCCCACTGCAGGCACTGCCACACACGTAGGCAAAGGACCATTGTTGCCATCAGCTGCTGTTGGTAGCATGAAGAACAGGCTGCACTGAATACAATCATCTCAAGTGACACTGAACTTGCAGTTTCCAATGTTAAATCATCATGGAAACATCCAATCCTGTTTTCATTTGCACACTGAGGGTTTGAAGCTGGAATGGAAAGGGCCAGGTAATTCTGGTAGTCTTGTGCTCTGGAGTTACTGCTGTGGGCCCTCAGCTGAGGGTGTTCCTCTGTAAACATCTCTACAAAGCACTCTAAGGACCCAGAGCAAAAAACAACCCTGCAAGACAAACCCATCTTTGTGTCTGTGGTTCTGTTCCTTAGATAAAACCAGGACTGGGAGAAAAAAAACCACAGGCATGGCCAGAAAACAACAGAAAAATGGTCATAAGTCAGGGAAAAGCACTGTTTGCTGATGGGTGAGGGCTTTGCTCTTGTTCCTGTGTCCTACCAATGGCCTCTTGCATCTGCTGGAAACAAATTAAAACTTAAATTTTGTGCAAAAAACAACTTAGTTCTCCAGACCTCATCAAGCAGGAAGTGACAGGCTGGTGTGAGCAGAGGGATTGTGCATCTCGAGTAATGAACTTAATTCATTACTCTGCAAAACAACCTCCAGAGTCACATGGGGATAGAAAACTCAGTGATGAATCAGGCCCAGCATTTGCAGCAAATTTAGACTGCTGTCTAGTTGGCAAATAGCTCTGAATCCAGTCCCTATGCTGCCTAAGTACCTTCATTACTCTTAAGTGCTATATTTATTCAATAATTTGGACCAATCATTTTCGGGTTCATTAGTCCCAATTGTTCATTTTTCTCATGGTTTGATTGGTTTCTGAAACCTCATAGTTTTAGTTGTCCTCCAAAACTGAGAGTTTGGAGTTTTTCTACTGAGAGTAGAAAAGTGCTAGGCTCCTTTGATATACCTTCTGGAAAGTTGGGGTTTTTTTGTTCTTTTTAACTGAATAACGATGTGAACAAAAGCTCATTAAACTCTAGGGGTTTTGGAACGTTTTCTGGATGCACCAGAGCAATCTGAGTATTTGGGGAAAGCAAATCTAGAAATCTAAGGTCAACTGAAGGTAATTCATCCACTCAAGACCACTTTAGATTATATTTGGCAGTCTTGAAATTTAGCTCTCAGCTGCACTTGTTCAACATGGATGTCAATAACTCCTGAGGCCACAGTCTTGTCCTCCACTGCTTTTCCATGTTTCCAACCTCTCCACTGGTTTTCCATGTTTCCAGCTAGGTTCACTTCCAAACCCTGACCTGAGGCACCACAGATAGTTTGACCAAGGCAAGGGAGAACCAAGGTGGCAGAGGACCAGCTCAGAGTGGCAAAATGGGTAGAAAATTATCAGAAGGAAGAGAAGATTGGAACGAAGCTGCCAGTGATGCAGTTTCCATGACAACTGCCCTTCCACCTAGAGTTTTAATCCACTTTCCCAGGCAGCCATTCCAGGAAGTGCAGGAAACCACACAACAGCTGCACATATCCTATTTCTAACACATCTTCTGATTAAAATAATTATTCCGTATATAGAGCTTGCTCTGAATGGCAGTGGCTGCAGGTTTTGGATAGCCTGGGGGAGGTGATTTCTCCCAGTGCTAGATGCTTTCTGAAATAGCACATGTGGATGCAAAGCCTAGCATTTGCTGGAGGTAGAGTGAAGAAAGTACACCCCAAAGCCATTGCAATGGGATATTTCCTGTTGTCCCCACAGAACTCTATGTCCTGTGTGTGTCACCCTGCTGGATGTATTCAAAACTGCTCTTGTCTGTGCCAGAGCCTCTAAGCTGCACATGCTGAGACCTTATTTTAGCAAAAGGACCAGGTTTAAAGCCAGAGCACACGACTTGCCTGTCATACTCCACGTCCAGCATTTGTGTAGATCGATGACAGCCCCAGAGCCACCCTCACCTTCAAATCGTCCTCTCACAAGGGTGAACTGATGAAGTGTTTTGTAGGTGAATCATCCCTGTAATCCTGCTGGGACCACATGGTGATTGCAGCACTGTGTGGATTCTGTGTGGGGATTATGTGGACTGACATCAGAAGGCAGTGAGCTGCCTTTGTAGTCCTGAGGATGTTATCTCCCATTGTCATCTCTGTTATTGTTACCTCTGCTCTGGTTTCTAAAGGCCCCTGCAAAGATCCATGTTCCCTCCTGCTAAATAACATGACAGGATGGGACAGAGATTATACCTAAGAGCTTGTAATTTACACCAATACAGTAGAAAAAGAGTTGAGGGAAAGTAAAGTTTTTGACAGGTAGAGAAGTAAGGAATAGGGAAATAAAATGGTTTTCTTAATGTCACACACTACGTTTGTGGCCAGAGTGAGTCCAGATCCCTGAGTCCCACTCAGATCTTTTATCAGCATGATGACACTTCCTTTCCTGCACTCCCAGGCTGTCACTCTCATTTGTCCTATAGAAATGTTGAGATAGCTCTGGCAGATACATTATCTAAAGGGGAACCTGTCTGAAATTATCCTTTCTTCCCTCCAAGGAGTGCCAAGGGAAATCTACATTTCTACACAGTAACTATGTTAGCCACTTAATTCCAAAGGAAGCAGATAACAGGAAGATAATAGTTTGGGAATGGGCAAGTAAATAAAAGAATATGTCTCTCCAATAAACCTCAATTCTTTGGGAATTATTTTTAAAGACTTACAAAGAAGACTGCAGGAACAGGTAATGACTATACTTAAGGGAGAGTCAATTGTCCTAAAAAACTTCATGTACTATAGTTACAGTGCTAGAAACAAGGATTTAGCCAATATGGGAGGAATCTCTGGGTGACAGCATCTCTAGCAAGGATTTCAGAACAAACTCTGGCACTTCTTAGCATTTAATATCCAAACAGGAAAGGCCAGGTTATGAGTTCTTGAATTTTCTGTCTTAACGCAAACTCACATTAGTTCCAGTGTCTTCAGGAGTCCAGGGGGGACTGAGAAACCTGACTCTAAAATCCAGCTGAATGATTTTGAAATAAAACATCTCCCTTTCTCAGAGATCACTTGTGTTGGCACTTAGTGTGCAGTGATAGTGAATATTAGGATAAAACCACAGTTCCAGCTGGGTTGGTCCAAGCTCATGCATCTTCCTGGCTTCACAGGGATGAGCAGGGCTGTGTGAGGAGTGTTGTGTTTGACTGAAATGAGTAATGAACAAGAGGAGGGCTGTGGGGAGGGAATGCCAGAAATGGGACAGTGGTTGTTGTAAGGTCACGGATAAGGGAAAGTCTGGGTGTATTTTTCTTCAGCTGTGTCTAAGTCAAAGGTGTGGAGAACAACTTCTGGCTGAATGTCACTCTACCAAGTGTTATTTGCCAAGTACAATGCAGCAAGAAGGAAAACTTATCTTGCACTTTCCAGTGTCCCCATTTCATAAATATGATACATTAATATTCATTATACCACATACATTATCATTTTGGAAGGAGATTACTGGGGATTCACTATTTTCTCTCCATCATATTTTCCAATTAGGATCCCCTCTTTTGCAAATAATAAGCTTTTTGTTGCCAGAGGCTTTGCAGCAAAGTTCCAGTCACAGCATTGGCATTCTCTTCAGCCTCCATTTCAGAAAGAAGTGCAAATTGAAGAACAATTATATTTTTAATGACAGGTTAATCTTGCTGTACTAAATATGATTAGAGGATCACCTGGCTAGTGTCAGGGAATATAAGAGCTGGTAGGAATTGTTTCCAGAAAACTCTAGGGAGATGGGTAAGGAAGACTTCTCACAAATTCACCACTGAGCCAACCAGGGCCGATCAGACAAACTGATTTTGTAATTGTTGGAGGAGAGACAAGAGGATAAAAGAAGAGTGGAACAGCAAAGAAAAAGGGGTAGCCTGAGTCCTTGTTCCCCTCAAAATGAAAAAATCTTTTGCCTCTGTGGTTGTCTTGGTTGTCTCATGTGTACAAAAGCAAACAGGGCTGTTCTCTTTTAGCACTAGCAAGAAAGGTGGTTGTGGATGGGTCTCTGCTGAGCTGTGCCAGGCAGGGGAAGACCAGGACTTCACTTTTTGACCTCAGTTGCCTCAGTACTTCTTCTGTACTTCAAGTCTTTCCTTTAGGCTCCTTTGTGGAGTAGAGACAAACCCAAACACTGTCCTTCTTCAAAGGAGGAAGAAATGGTGAGGAAAGATGCAAAAAAACTTTCAGATGCTTAAGTGCCAGAAGGCTGAACACTAAATAATGCTTGGGATAAACACTGAGATGCCACATACAGACACTGTGTGGCTGCATCTGTGCAGCCAGCAGCACATCACTTTTCTGGAGAGTGCATTACAAGCAAAGAGAACAAGGGGAGAATGGAAACTCTACTCAAAATGTACAGGAGTGTCAGCAAACCCTTTCCTCATTCCTGGTCCTCCACTGCCTGTCCTCTCTGTCCACCAACACAAGACTTTTTGCCTCATTCATAAGAGGCAGGAGGTGTCTCCAGGTGAACCTGCTTTGAGGCAGGTGATGCCTACAGCCCTTCATGCCCACCAGACCAGATGAAAAGTGCTCCAACCTCCTTAACTGCAATTGGCCTGACTGTGGATTTCACCTTCCATTAGTACAAATTTGTAAAGGAAAAAAATAAAAATAAAAATAAAAAAAATAAATTAAAAAAAAAAAAAAAAAAAAAAAAAAAAAAAAAAAAAAAAAAACAAAAAAAAAAAAAAAAAAAAAAAAAAAAAAAAAAAAAAAAACAAAAAAAAAAAAAAAAAAAAAAAAAAAAAAAAAAAAAAAACCCAAAACCAAAAAAACCACCACAACAAAACACAAGAAATACAAATTTAGCCAGCTCTGTGAGAGGCTAAGTATTCCCTACACACACATACACATGCTAGTAAAACAGCCCTTTAAAGTTGTTGGTGTTGTCAGTTACACGAGCAGCATTTAACATTTAATGGTTGGTTTTGGTCAGAGCTGTTACGTTTCATTGTTTGCTAGATTTGTTCCTTAAATTTGCTTGGCTCTGTGCCATGCAATTCCTCCAGTTTTGTTTTATATTGTGCTTGGGGTTGAGGGATTTTATATTTTTTCCCCTCTTTGAAGACATATTATGAAAGGATTTTCATTTTTCTGGCCCAGTGCATTGTCTTGTCATGTCTGGTATTTATCTAGAGGGCACAGATGTCCCCTTACAAGCTCTGTTGGGGTTCCAATTTGTTCTCAGTCTCCTCCTAGTTGGAGGAGATTGAAGCAGGCATGAGAAAGTTTTGGGTTAATTATATTGGGAAGAAGTTTTCAGAAAAAGTAATACCTGGTCTGCTGATGCTGTAGCTCTTCAAGAAGTCTAAAAGTAAAGAGACAGAAATAAGATAATGCCTGTACTTATTTTCCATTATAATAGGCTGGATTAGCTGTTCAATTAAAACAAATACAAAGCAAGGAAATCCTGCTGTGCATCTTGACCTTTTTTACAAACTTGTACTCATTCCTGTGAATTGACCTGTTATTTGCCAGGGCTGTTTGAATCAAAAATTCAGGGAGTGAGAAGTTTTCACAAGGGTTTGCCAGACTCCTTGCAATTTAGAAATTGTGACTGGTCATCAAAGCCACATGGTCCTGTGGTCTCCATGGTTCTTATTCCTGATTCCTGGGGGATCAAAATCTTTTATGGTAAGGTTTTAAAGGCAGAGCAATGTGATTTAGCTGTTGGGGTTCATTTCCAGCTAAGAACACAAAAAACATGTTCCCATCCCAGCAGACTGCAGTGGGCACCCAGCAAAATGACCCTGGCCACAAACTTCACCTCCCTGTATATTGTGTCTTTTCTCTACCTAGCCAGATACTTTTTCAGCTAAACAATATTGACCTATAGGGTTTTGAGCTCAATTTCCACTCCTATTACATTTCCTGGCATGTTTATAGTACTTCTAATTAATTATTTCTAATTGCCTGTGTTTTTCTCCCCCACCTTTTTTTTTTTTTGTGCCTTTGTTTCGTGTTTCTCTCCCAGCCTTAGTAACAAGATGTTAAATCTCTTGAGGCTATGAGGGTAAAAGTCTATTAATAAATAATTAAGTGATGAGGCTCCAGCAGTGTGGAGTCACGTCTTGCCACCACATGGCTGCAGTCTCCATGGTGATTCACTGGTGTGGACTGAAGGGATCTCTTTGAGAGGAGGCAAGAAGAGGTTACACAGGGCAAAAATATGAGAAGTTAAATTATATTTTAAAATATTAAAGGCACCGTTACACTGGCTAGTTCCCTAAATAACCTGGAAAGATGGAAATCTATTACCCCTGTTCTGCCAGCATCCCCTTTTCTGTCTGCCACTGTCCCATGGGTTTTTTTCTGGCCCAGAGCCTCCAGCACTGAGGCTTTCCACTCTGTAGATGGTCCTATCTGCCCAGTGGTGTTTTCCCTGTCCCCACTGCTCCTCTGACCTTGCAGATCCACAGCAATCCTGCTGCTGAACTGTTCAGTCTCCCTCCATGGGGAGGATGACTGATCTCTGAGAATGGTGAGCACTGAATAGTTTTTCATGTGTCAACAAGTCAAACCTTAAGGCCTGAATTCCAGAGGCTGCCACTTCTGCACTCCTCTGTGTACTCCTTCCCTTTCACAACAGCATGTCACCTTTCCCTGGAGCTGCCCTGCAACCTGCCTTTCTGCAAAATTCACACCTGCTCCTCATTAGAGCAAGATTTTGAGAAGCTTTTGCTGTGCTTTTCTCCTTTTCTGGCAACACTTGGAGGCAGTTTCATGTGCTGGCACATGAAGTAGCCCTTCTATTTTTTCCCATCACATAATCCACCTCTAAGTATAGCAAAGACATTTCTTGCCCACTCAAAGCAGTAGTTTTCAAAGGAAAAGTGGTTAGCTCAGCAGTTCCAGCATCTGTAAAAGTGTGTCCTTGTGCAGCAGTGGGATCTGAAACCCCCTTAGTCTGTTATCAGCTTTCCATCTGTGTTAGCAGCTCCACTCTCCACCGGCATCGTGATCCATGCATTTCAGCCAACGTAATTTTCCCAAACCCCCACCTCTCCAACAACATTTCATGGGAACACAAGAAATGTTAAGCTTCCTGTAATGCCAAGGATGTAAATCACACTAATTATCTCTCAGACTTCAGAAACATCCTGGGCTTTCATTTCCTCTGCAAACTTCTGGAGCATTTACATTAACTTTTGGCAGGTAAACTGTAGGGGGCCCAAGCCATCCATCACATAAAACTGCACTGAAAACACATCAAATTCAGAGTCCTGACAGGCAGATAGGTCTCTGCTCTGAAGGAATGAAAGTTTTGATGCCACAGATCCTTTTTCCTCACAGGAGGATGTGATGTTTAAGCCCAGGATCCTCCTTCTTTCCACACACTGACAGTGACCACGATTTGCCAGCTGCTCGGTGTCCACAGCCCCACCCACATGGACACAAATCTGGTGACAACCCTTGTCAGCCTCGTGTTACTTTTGGTCTTCTTTAAGCTTCTAGAACAGGATCTGCTTGACAAAAGGTGGTTGTGGCCTTGGAGAACTGAAATCCGCTGCAAATTGGGTCTTGATGAAGCGAACAGCCCCCGGCTCACCTTGGGAATGGGTCTGTTCCATTTGGTTACCACCAAGTAAAATAGAAAAATCTTTACCATCCCCTTTCACTGGCCTGTTTTCTCCCCCCCTTTTTTTTTTTTTTTTTTCTGGTGGCAAATGCTAAAATGGAGGGGAAAGATGGTTAGAGTGATGTTATCAGAGGGATAAAACAATACTGGAGCAGCTTCAGACCACTTTTCCTGCTGTTCTCCTGCAGACATTGCACAGCTTTTCAGAAATTGTTTCCCTGCCCTTTTCACCTTCACGTTCCTCTCCTCCCAACAGATTGAGGCCAGAGTAGAAAAGCAAAGTGGATTAATTGTTTGGTTCTTTTTTCTTCAGAAATCTGGCATCCTATCTTTGAGTTCACACTTCTTGATATTCACTATCACCAGTGGAAAAGAAAAGGATGTAATCTGAAATTCAGAGCTTGGTAGGTAAAATAAAGAATAACAAGAATAACTATGACAATTATGCTGATTCTAGGATAAATGTTTTCCTCTTCCTTTTCTTTTTCTTTATTTTTTTTTGGTAGGACTGTCTATGGATTCTAACACTGACTAGGGATTTAAAATCCTTTATCTCTTTTTAAGTGATGTTGGCAACCTAATTTTGACTCAATATTTCCACAATGCTGATGGAAAAAGAGAAAAAGAATAATTACAAAAAACAAAATAAGCAGAAATTGTTTCAGTGAGGTGTTTTGATCACCCCCGTGAGCTGTTTTCTTGCTGTGTTGTGCGTGACTGAAAATCAGAAAGTGAATCTGCCTTTTAGCAAATGGGAAGCTGACCAAACTTGTTTCATCAGAATGCAGCAAAAATAGCAAACAAGGGAAAAATAAACGCAGGTGATTAGAATTATTTCCATTCTGACAAAAAGACTTCATGAATGATACAGGAAAAGCTTCCTGAAAAAGAAATTAAAAACCCAAATTAAAGTTCTTTGAATGGGGGAAAGTTGAACAGTCTCCCACCTATGGTGTCATGGACTGTCAGTGAATGAGTGGCCTTTGGATCTACTCCCTGGGCAGTCCCTGAAAAGGGGCTCCCTCCCTTCCTGAACCATAACCTGGGCTCTCTCTATGCTGCTGTTTGCTTTTGGAGTAAATTTCAACCCTGAACAAGGAGTTGAATAAACAAATTACTGCCTGTGCATGCGTGTTTATTAGGAAAAAAAAAAAAAAAAACACACTGATTACTTGGCAGCCTGATATTTCATAATATCACAAAGGGTTTTGAGAGATGAACAGCTAAAGCAAACCCTCCATGAAAACCAATATCCCCACCTGTGGGAAATGCAAAGATAACAGGCAATTGTGACTAAAAATGCAATTACTACAAGAGAAAAAGGTTCACTTTCCTTCATATGCATAAAAATCATGAAAAGATGTTTTCATCCTAAGCAAAGAAGGCCTGAAGCTGGGTTTTATTCTGCATTTAGAACCAATAATAATCTTTCACCTATTATGCATCTTCCTGAAAAAAATTTATTCTTCTTCCTCTCACCTAGAAGGTTCTCCACTTCTCGTCAATTATTTAAGCAGATGCAATGAAATGAGATAGAGAAAGTAAATATTTGACTTTGAGCCTTTATAAATACTATTTTCCCTTTTTTCCTTCTGCCATTCAAGATCAGATTTCTATTGCAATCTGAGTGTGTACAAGACAGTCTTCCCAGTTTCTTGAAGAAATACTTTGTTTTAACCACTAGTAAAATTTAAGAGAAGCACAAGGCCATCCAATGCAGAAAGAAGACCCATCCTGTGGGATGGTTGGAGCTGGTAAAACCCTATCTAAAGCTTAGCAAAACTCCTCTCTCACACTGCATTTTTTATTTCATCCCTTGACCTGGCTGCTGATTGCTCTTACTTTGAATAGAGAAGTTCAGCCTTCTCTCAGAGGGTGAGTTGTCTGACCTTCCCAATGAATGACCAAAATATTCACATGCAGGACCCCCACACCTGGAGTAAGGAGAGCTTTAGGAGTGATGTGCAAGGATTGCTGCTCTGCTGCAGGGTGAGGGGCTGCCCCTCAAAAAGGAGCCACAGAAAATGAATTTGCTTGTGATCCACAAGCAGCTGAAGAGCCACAGTGTGGCAGTGGTTACTTTAGTCACCTGCTCACTCCTGTGTATTACCCTTTCCACTTCAGCCTCTCACTGGTAGCTTCAAACCCTTGAACTGTACTTAGGCTCATTGGCAGCAAATCTAAATTAACCTCTGCTTCACCCAATCTCCATTCACACTCAGCCTTTGGAACTGCAGAGTTATCCTTGGGAAAGGAGCCCAGACCTACTACAGAGAAGATCCAAAGAAGCACAGAGGAGTAAAATTTCAGTATTATTTACTAGTTTTGGGTTGGTGACTATGTAAAGCATGAATATAAATCCTAAAATTTTGCAGTCAGATCTCTTCAGGAAGATCCACTGCACTGTACATATTCCCAATGGCTTAGAGGGAAATTGCATGGGAATGAGGAGCCATCTCCATGACCCTAGGTCTCATATGGAAGCCTGGAGGCTCTCTTGCATTATCTTTTTGCTTCATTTCCTCCAAATTCAACAGTCTGACCTCCAAATACAGCATTCTGGCCTTCTGTCTGCAAGCCAGCGTACAGTGTTGACCTCCTGTGACTGTTCCATGAGTGGGGTCAGCTGAGGAACATCTCCTTAAGGTCAAGTGGGTAGAGGACATGATTTGGCAGAAGGGAAGAGGACCCAGTGTAGAACAGATATTGTTACAGAGAGCGTTGCTCCCGCGCAAGAGAGACAGAGAGTGCTTCAGAATTCCTGAAAAGCCTCTTTGTTAAGAAGAAACTAGCTTAAGAATGGAGACTGTTGCTCAAATCTGTCACTGAAACAAATGCAAAGAATGAAACTATTGAAATTTGTGTCAGTTCTTCCACTTGGGGTTGTCAGTGTGAGGCTGAGCTCCACCAAAGGTGAGGAGAAATGCCAGTGTGTGAATGATCCAGTGGCTGGGATCAGCTCTCCAAGGCTTCCTCAGGATGCTTCAGGGTCAGCAACTGACACTGCAAAGAGGACAGTGAGATCAGGTAAATTAAAAGAAGAACAAATTTTCTGGCCTCCTTTTCAGGCATTGTGTCAGCTTGGGCAGTAGGTACAGCTCATCAAAGCGCTGTGACCACACCTCTGGTGGGTTGTGAATAACAGATTATCATCGTTTCACAGTGGCTACAAATCATGGCTGTGCCTCTGCATCTAGTGGGAAAACACAGCTGCTTTCTGAGCAAATAACAGCCCGTTGATAGGCAGCCCTCTGACTCAGGAGAGGTTTGACAGTGTGTAAAGCCTTTCAGCAAGGAAACCGCTGTAAATCTTTCCCAGGCAGGCTGAAGTATCTGAAGAAATACTTACACCTCACTGATCACTGAACCTCAGATTTGTGATAAGACAGAAATCACTGCTGTCTGATCCACTAACCTGTGAGATATGAATCAGAGAGTCTATGCCCTGTCCAGAGTCGACAAGATGTATCAACATAACAAAAAACATCATCAGTCTGACACCTCTGCTGTCAGCCTCAGGACGAAAAAAAAGGGTGGTGGAGTCCAGACTGTCCTCTGGTTCCTCCAGAGCAAAGCTGGGCCTTGCTGGCAAGATAAGGAAACCCTTGCTAGTTATACCCCACAGACCTGGATGGATATCTTGCATGACAATGCTGAAAGAAAATTACATATTTGGCTGATTTTAGTACAACATCCCCATCAGAGAAGCGCTTTGCACAAAATCAGTCAAACTGTTTCTTCCTTTGCCACCATCAGCCCCAGCTGGTGAGGTTGTAAAGCTGGAAGAATACACATAATAAAAGATACAAAACACCCTCCCCAGGATAAGATCTTTATATATACAGCAGCTTTAAGTTCACCTTTCACATCTGAAACAGTGCATGCAACTACACAAAGCAAACTCAACCCTTTCTGGTGTGTTTTGAGAGAAATTTTCACCCACACCTAAAGATATTGCAGGGTACCATGTTTCCCCAGGGCCCCTGATGTTGTTACTGCCCTGAAAGGCTCTGACACCTCCCAAATGACAGCTACTCTGACCTCATGCACACTGACACAGAAACACCTCTAAGACAAAGCTTTATCTCAGAGGTGCTGCACATCCACACATGCACACAGATACACAAAATTATATCAGCTATTTAAGTAATCTTTGCCCAGCTGTCTTTTAAAATGCCTCTTTCGTCTTTTTGTAACCAAAGGCTTTAATATTCAAATGTTCACGAGAACCAGCTTTATTAAAATTAGGGCTTGGGGAAACGGTTTCAAAAAGGAGCAACGAATATTACCCAACCATTTAAAAGATGCTAATTAATGGAGTTCTGCAGCCCAGGGAGGCCATTTGAGGGAGCAGAAATTCTTCTACTAGACAGATTTGTAACTTAGCGCTTCGAGTGGCAGAGGCGCAAAGAAGAGCCGAGTGAAATAAAATGCAAGTAGGTTAAGAAGAACAATCCTCCAGGTATTATGAGGACTCCAGAGTTTAGTTCTGTGCCAGCGATTTGAGTTGTCTGCCCACGAGCTCTATGCATGAAGATTTTTTTTTCCTGGCCCTGACACAAAACAGAGTTTGTGCCTCTTCCCTGCTGGATCTGCCTTGTGCTGGGAACGAGCGAGCGTAACCCACACGGCGCGAGCCACGGCTGCCAGCTGAGGCTGTGCTGCAGGAGCCACTGAGGGATGCATTTCCAGATAAATCTAATCTTGAGCTAGATGGGCATGTTCACACACAAGTGCACAAGGAAAGAGTTTTCTGTTGGGGTAGCAGAGAGACAGCAGAATGGTCAGAGCTTTCTATATCGGCTTTTTCACGATTATTTCACCTGAGTGTGTAATATCAGGGGCATCTCAGCAGAACCCCACTTTCATACTCCCCTAGATCCTGACAATCACTTCTCTCAACAGAATAAATCTGTATTTATATCTGTACCACTGAGCATACATACTAATGTCCTAATTTTTTCTCTTTGTCTCCTGCTCCCCACTCCCTTCTTGTTCTTGTCTCTTGTGCACAGATATAACCCTGGGTCAAGAACTAAAAATATTCCATGGACTAGAGGAATAGATTTTTTTGGTGGGCCTTGTATATAGATATCTATTCCAGCTCCAACTGTAGAAAAGACATCTCTGTAGTCTGACAGTGATTTGTAGCTGGATCTTTTTCACTGATGCATTTCTTGACAGGTCACTTGCTGTAAAAGAGCCAGGGTGGACTGGTGATTTGAAACCTATGATCCAAGAAGGAAACTAAAAGGCAGCAAGAGGGACAGATGCTGGGAAAAGCCTCCTCTCCAGTCTACTCCAGCATGCAGGTGTCTGGGGAGGAAGGAGCATTGCATCCCAGAAGCACAACTGCCCTCCACAGCTGTTGCTGAACTGGATGAAGAAGGAAGAATTTGCTGACCCTGTTCTGTTTTAATTCTTCTGTATTTATTCTATCACTAGGTTCTCAAATCTCCAAGTCAGGCCTATTCAGCAAGTAGATGAGAGAAGTTACCTGTATTCCATTTCTTCCAGATGGGAGCTCTCTCCCTGTCCTCATTACCTCCTTACTTTTTTTCTCCCACTATCCTGCTGTTGTGCAGAGCAGGTGACTTTCCAGGTACACAATAAATAAAGTCTTCCTTGTCATTTCCTGTACTCAACCAATGCTCAGGTTCCCTTCTTGCCTGGCTTAGCCCTCCAGGGTGACACTAATCTCACTGTATGTCTACTGTACATTACAATTTCTGTAATGAGACTGTAGGCAGACATCCTACCCTGTCTACAGAAAGACTCTAGTCTCTGATATCCAACACAAATTTTTGGAGAAAATTAGGGCAACAGCCACCAACACAGAGCAATCCAGTCAAAGTCTAGTGGAAGGTGTCCCTGCCCATGGAAGAGGCATTAGAACAAGATGATGTTTAAGGAACCCTTCCAACCCAAATACTTCTGGTTCCATGAGGTGCTCATCTTCTGCAGCTGAGTCTGTCACTGCCCTAAAGAACTCATTTGTGGTTGATTTTCCATTTTCAAGCTCTCATGTTCTCTCCTTTTTCATCCCCAAACCAAATACTGCTGGTTCCAGGTAAGTTCCCTACATTTTCCTGGGTGTTCTTTGGAAGCCTCCAGAGTGCCATTTGCTGGGAAGGACACCCCAAACCAGTGCAGAGCAAAGGCCATTTAAGTCTGTAATAATCCTTTAACATTTGTAAAGAGGCTGAAATCTGGACATTTCCATTGTGCAGCTGAGGCCTCTTTCTCTAGGGGACTGTGTTTCAATTGTCTTGTGTCTGGATTAAGGCTGAGACACTTGACCTCAGCTTGAACATGAGTCTGTAGCTTGTTGCCTCCTTGTGCTGGTGGATTCAAAGCTGCAGATCTCCCCTCACCTCAGTGCAATGTGTGCACTGCATTTATCTGCACCCACAGGGGGTGGTGAGCCACTGCTGCCTTCCCCTGACAAACCTGGGCCAGAGAATTCCTTCTGGCTGATATTGTGAAAGCTTAAGATATTTGGAGCCAGAAGATCTGAGGTTTTGGGTAAAACACCAGGTCATGGAGGCTCAATATGTTCTTTGACATCAGCAGAGCAAAGGTACCTGTCTGTACATATGCTCTTTGCCTGGAGCTAATGCAAAGTAATATGATGTAGCTTCCCTTTGTTTCACTGTCAGCAAAGTTAAATTGCATTATTATATCGTTGTCACCGGCCAAGAATGTGTGCCCAGACTGCTACCTCAGCTCTTCTGATGTTTGGTGACTTGTTAAGTCACTCTCACTTGATCATATGTCAGAGCTTGGAGTCCTTCACAGCTGTCACAAAGTCCTTGGGAGCCCTAGTTTTGTTACTCTGGGATAAATTCTTATTTACAAGGACTTATGGCTGTATATAGCACAGATATTTTACCTTTTTTTTTTTTTCATAGGGTGTGACAGCTTGGATGCTTTTTATCAATCAGGAAAACCATCTCCCAAGAGGACATCACTTTCTGACTCAAACCCTTTCAAACCTTTTAATGAGAATTAAAAATTTTAAAAAACCCCAAAGACTGAAGCTGGTTCTTAAAGAAGAAAGATTCTGTCAAATATCTGATATCTGCAAGGTTATAAATAAGAGAGATACTTTTTATGTTCATAGAACTTCATTGTTTTCAGAGAGCTATTGGGAGGAAGAGCATGAAAAAAATGGAGTCTGTTTCTCCAGTAATATATAGATTGACCCTCCTAAATGAAGACAGTTGGCAAGAATGATATGATCTGAGACAGAAAAGCAGCAGAAATTCCGACTTTATATAAATGTATCTATTTAATTTATGTCTCAACTCCAGCAGCCTGCCATAAAGAAAATGAAATGCAAGCTGGAAACACAGGCTTGTTCTAATAGATGCAGGGGGAAGAATAAAGCTAACAAATATATTTGTTTCCCTAGTAATCCTTCTTCATTATAGGGCATAGCTGTTTTGTTTAATGGTCATAAATGAATCCAATATGAACTCAAACAAAAGGAGGTTTCTTTTCTGTTTGTAGATTAAATCATTTGTAAAAATATTTCAAGTGCATTCAGCATCAGCAAAGTCAAATAGAGCCTCTGATTCACACAAGCAAAAATTTACCATAACTAGTGTCTATCTATGACAAGTGGCAAGAGGTAATTTTTCCCTGGAGCCAACTTCCATTGGATCAGTGCTGTTCCAGTCTATAGCAGAAAGAGTTTGTATTTGAATCTGTGTACCAGCACACATAATAATGAATCACACCCTACATTGATTTAGTAAACCAATAGGTTTTATTAACTCAACAATGAGATTAAAATGGATTAAAACAGGAGAGGGGCTCTATCATTGCTCCAGTAATTTACCCCAATTCTACAGCAAGTGCAATTCACTTTGCTTTTAATACCTGATTAGACTCCTCTCAGTACTGCCGAAATGTTTTGTCCAGGGGGAAAAGTGCAGCAGATATAGGTGAATCCTATACCCACATGTAACTACAGAGAGGGCAAGCAAACAAGACAACTTTAATCAGAGTTTGGAGCTTTCAGTATTATCCCAGACAAAGAAGTCAATGATTTCTCTTGGCAGGGAGTTCTGCAGCCTCCTGTGCTAAAACACACGGAAAAGCACAGATAGAGCACCAGTCCTGTGAGGAGCAGCTGAGGGAGCTGAAGGTGTTTATTCTGGAGAAAAGGAGGCTCAGGGGAGACCTTATCACTCTTTACTACTCCCTGACAGGAGACTGCAGCCAGGTGGGAGCCAAACTCCTATTCCCAGTGACAGGATGAGGGGACATGCCTCGCTGTGCCTGCCCTGCCCTCCTCACCCCATACCCAGCACCCTCAGCACAGCAGGTACCTGGGTCACAAGGTGGCTTTGGACTGGAAGTTCTGGCAGCACCCTGGTGCTGAGCAGCAGCCTGGAGCTGTAAGATCTGCCTGAGAGCAAAGTAAATCATGTCAAGCAGAGCTGTGTTGCTCCTGGTACCTGGAGTGGGCAGTTTCAGAGCCCTGAGCACTTCTCCCCTCCATTATCTCCAGCTGAGATTCACATCTGTTCCATTAGTTACAGCACACCCAGGACTCAGCATCACCCTTCTGCAGGATTACTGTGGGAGTCCCCTGCTGCAAACCAGTGATTTTCAACCCCTGAGGATGTCTAGGGACCTGGGGGCTGCTTCTAATGGCTCTGCAGTGGGAAGCCATAAATCTTGCAAAAGGATAAAGCTTTTCACAGTAGGCTTAGGCTTGCTGGACAGGGCTTCCATGGAGAAAGCGTGGGGTTTGAGAGGACAACAAATTGAAAAAGGTTGAGAAACACTTGCATATAACTTGTCCTGGAGTCTAGGGAGAGTATAGGAGAGCCTCCTGTTTTGCCTGGCCTAACCACCCACCCAAATGCTCTTTGGACTCAAAATGGGTCTTTAGGGAGATTCCTGTCAGAGCCCAGGTGGCTCTGAGCCCAGCCCAGCAAAGGCCAGTTTTGGAGAGATTGGCCTGTGGGATGTGGAAGCATAGAAGACAGGGCTGGAGGAGAGCCCAAGGAAATATCTAGTGATCCTCCTGAGCCAGGAAAACTAACATAATGAGTATTTAATTGCTTTAGTATGGGCTTTTTGTATAAATTGTGTGTAATCATCAAGTTATGCTGTACATATGCAATAAAATTAAGCAAATATTCAATGTTTTTTCGCAGATAAAGATAAAATAAATCCAGCTCTCCCTTCCTGAGTTAATCCACCATGAACAACTCGATCAATAACCATCCTTTTAAGCCATCATCCACCCACCTCACTCCTTCCCACTTTCTCTTGTTTTCTGGGAGCAGTTTGATTTAAATTGCCAATAACTATCCTCACGACCGCCGTAATTATGACATTCATTATGATTGCTATTTGTTATTAGATCAGTAAAGGCAATACTTACTCTCTCTGTGGGAATTTGCAAGATTTTGTAATCATTTTCCCTATTCTGGATTTATCAGTGTTTGTGAACCAATAATCTAAAAAAAAAAGTACAGATCAGATCAATGTACAGTTCATTTAGATAGCTTGAAAGTATTTCATTTAGATGGTGGTGAGATTTCCGAAATAAAAAAAATAATTTAGTCGTTGCAAATGAGGAAACAGGATGTTTTGCCATGTAAAAAAATTAAGGTTTCTTCAAATAAGGAAATTCATTTAAACCAAGTTCTGCAAACAGCTTGTTTTGACCTACATTCACCAAGAGAAAAACATTTAATCTAAAAATTGTCAGCTTGCCATTTACTATCAAAAGTTTATATGACACATACAAAGCTGCATAAAAAGTTACTGCTGTTGTTGGTGTTCTCAAAAAGAAAAACAGAATGGCCTAAAGGAGTTAAGCACAGTCAGGGATTTCAAGTTTGAAACTTCTCAGATATTTTTGATACCATCTTAGCCTCCAGGTCACATAGAAATGACCTCTAATTCTGCAGCTCTAAGAGAGCTTTGCAGAGCTCTTGGAGTTTAATTGCAGGATATATAAGTTTGGGCTTTATACAGTTACTACATAATCACCAAATTCTTATCCATCCTTTTAACTTGGAAAGTATTTATTTAGAATAAATCTGATGCTATTATCTTCACCCCAGTTTTGACAGTTGTAGTCCAGGGCTGTTCATCTCAGATATTCCAAATCCAGCCTCTCAAGCATGGGCAGCTGATACAGACTCAACTCATCATGGACTTCAGTCTGTGAACTTGGCAACTACATGAGCAAGTGACTCATGCCCCAGTTAATGTTTGTCTGTTAGCTCAGACACATTTGTCTGAAGAAGAGCTGTGGAAATAATTGGGTTTGGGGGTTAGTGGCAATTCTCATTGCATAAGGATACTATAAATCACATCCAAACCTGATGCCAGCTTCCTTTACCATCCTGCTTTAAAAAGGTTACATCTAAAGAGGTTTTCTTCCCATTTCTGGCATCCTGAACTTCTCTGACCCTTCGTCTTTGTCTCTTTGCCCTAAAACATTGGGGCATGTAAAGTCTTTATCTATTAACTGTCATTCCTGCACTGTGCTACATTTGCCTGGTCTGGCTCCAGCCAGATTATTTTGTCTGTACAAATCACTGATACTGAGGCTCAGTAGCTCCTTACTGTGAGCCTCAGCAACATCAGCAGCTCTGGGAGGAGAACCTGCAGACCACCTGGTTAACCACTGAGGGATTCAGTGATGGCTTCAGCAGCAGCTCCAAGGGACAGCAGAAAGTCCATTGTCCTGAAAAGCGTTTATGAGCTGTGGATATTTATGGATGCCTGTGACAAACTGCCTCAGTTCCTACCTTTGTAAAAAAGGGGTGATCCCTAGCAAAGGGAGAAGGTGCTGATCCACTGATATGTTCTGCTGGAGACACTGGGAACAGTGACTTTACTGTCACTATGACTGTACTGTTTCTGGCACGTGATGGAGATGGGCAGAGTGCAGGAGCTCCGTGTGGCCATGTGAGAAATCCAGTGTAGAAAGGACTCATCATGGAATGGTTTGGGTTGAAAGGGCCTCAAAGATCTCATTCAAACCTCCCACCATAAGCAGGGACACCTTCCACTAGACCAGCTTGCTCAAGGGTCCATCCAACCTGGCCTTGAATACTTCCAGAAATGAGTCATCTTTTCTAATAAAGGGAGGAGCAGGGCTGAAATTCGTATAATGCAAGGAAAAGCTGTATATCAAAGGGAGAAAAAAGTAAGCTCATAAAATATGGTTCCCAAAGAAATGATGTAATCTGAATAAAGAAAAATTACATGAGTCCCCAGCCTGACCATTTCCTTACCCTGGTACTCTGCTGCCATATTAATATGGGGATTCAACACAGCTGCAGCAGGAACCTTAGCCTCCAGTGAAGAACAGCAATTAGAGTATTTCCAATGCATCATCCATTTCTTCTTAAGCTATCTGAATTGTCCTCTCTTGAATTAAGAGGGTCAATCATATAAAGAGGTCTTTAACCCTGCTCCAAGCAGTAGGAGGAAAGGGGAATATTTCTGAACATGCACGCAAAGTTTGTGGGAACAGCCCGGGGAAAATCGTTCCAACAAATGTCTAGTTCATAGCTAGGTTTTCCAGATGGCATCAATATATCATGAAGAGTCAGAGAGAGCCTTTCAGAATGCAAATTGCTATTCACATTTTACCTAATTTATGCAAATTAGCTCATTCAGTCTTCTACCTAATCCTCCCTGGAGTTCCTCCAAGGTTTGAAAGGAAAGATATTCTTCTTGCAAAATATATATAATCCATATTAATTGCTTCTGATGGAGATGAGTGGGATGGACAGCTATTCCAGCAGTTAATATTTTAATCACTTCAGCCCAGCAGTAGCCCTGCCTCAGGTGAACAACCCCTGAATGTCTCCACATTGCTGACATAAACCATAAATGGCTGCATATTGGGATTCTCCTAGTGGGGACTGGCAGGAAAGCAGATTTTGGGAGGAACTCATCAGAATCGAACTGTTGAGGACAGAGCTGGTGTGTGGGCACAGACCAAAATATTTTGGCTTCCCAAGGTGGGAAGAGGGCTGCAAGAGAGGGATGAGGCTCAGTGATGGAGCCACAAGGATTCCCCTGGGGATGCTGGGTTTTGTGTAGGTATGCACTGGCAGAGCTGTGAGGTGGGTCAGACTGAACCCAGATGAGAATTGCTGAAACGCAGCTTCCCACCCCTCTGAGGAAGGTGGAGATGCAGGGATGGCAGAGGAGAATAGAAGGGGTCAGCACAGCACCTCTATTAGTCTAAGCCAGAGGTGTGGGAATGCTCTGGGATCCATCTGCTCAATGGACATCAACACATCCTGAGTCCAGCCAGCACCTTGCCCCACTCTGTCCTAAACAGAAGAGGATTTGTAGAAGAATGAATGCAAAAAGCAGAAGATGATTGAGTTGGGAAGTCTCAAAATTATCCACTTATTAAGAAGCAATTAAAATATGTTCAAGCATATTGACTTCAGTCTGTCCTTGCTTTAATGTTTGTGTGTTATCTGCAATAGCTGTTCTTTAACCACACACTGATGCTTATGGATTTCTTATCCCTGTCCTTTGTGTCTGGATGGCTGGGATCAGATACTGAGATAAAAGAGTAAGACTAATTCTGAAATCAATGAATTAGAGATTTAATGCATTGATATTTCATGGCTTATCTTTGTAGACAGGCAAGACTGATATGCAAGCAGTGAAATGGTGTGTGCCACTTGTGGTACTGACAGACTCAGAACTCCCTTGTGTGATGGGTTTTGTCAGGATCAGGGCGCATGGGAACCTATTACACCTGCACCAAAACCCACCCAAATCCCCAAAGCAGATGCCAGGTGCAACAGGTGAGAATTGGGTCTGGTTTAGATGTACTTTATTGATATTGCCCAACCCTGTAACACGCTTGGCCCAAGGGTGGACCTGCATCAAATTACACAATCTTTTTGCATTATCTGCTTTCCAGACCATGGCAAAGGCAGTGACTGATGTATTTCAGCAGGTATTTTTTTCGTGTAGTGCTGTCAGTAACAAGTCTCCTTCTGCCAGTCAGGAAAACTTGCCTCTGAAGCATTTTGAATTGACATTTCAAATACATTTTTTTGGTGTCAGGTCTGCAGGAAAAGACTGAAACAATTGATTGGTGACTTTCAAGAAATACATATTTTTTACTCTTCTGTAGGGAAGACATGGGATTTTCTGACAATGCCTAGGGACAGATATATCACTGCACTGCACAGCTGTTATTTATATAACATGATCGATGCTGTCTGCTACATTTCAGAGGGATCCATAAGATGACAAAGTGCAAGGAGGTGGGAAGAACCTTCTTTGTCCTCCACCTACACATAATAGTGGCGGGGGTTTTAATGTAAATAATAGCAGAGCAGAGTATATTACAGTAATTTGCAGGTTATATCACCTGAAATTGAGCCTTGGACAAAATAGGTTGATCACTTTGATGCTGAAAGTGGCTACAAATATGTAATTTGTATAAAAACTCAGCAAGTTGAGTTTACTTGTTTTCAGCAAGGTGATTACTTATGGGTGTCCAGGGACAGATCTCACACTTCTCAGCAAAAGCAACTTCTCATTGCAGGTGTCTAGAGGAGCTCAGCAAATCATTCATGAGCTGAGCCTGGTCAGTCAGAGCAAGCCCTGCTCTCATCCTGTTTGGAGAGCACATCTCATAAAATCAGCTTTAAGGCAACTTAGAGAGGAGCCTTGGATGGGAGATGCTTAAACGGATCTTCATCAATTTCTAAACTGATTTACTCGAATCAATACAACCTCTGACCATTGCCAAGCCACACTGCTTCAAAGCTGAGGATGCTTCCACAGAACGGCTCTCAGCACCTCCCTTCCAGGGCTCAGGACTCCGTCCAACAAATCACTTAAGCTTGGGCTTAACTTTAAGTACATGGATACCTCATTAACATCAAGGAGACTACGTTAACTAAAGAATATGTGTAAAGTGCTTTGCTGGATTGGGGCCGTGGACGCTGCAGTCATCTTTGCTAGGTAGAAAAATAAGCCAGACAAGGAGTTTCAGCAAGTATGATCTGGAGAATTACTCAACAAGAGAAAACTGTGAGAGCAGGAAGATGATTGACTGATTACTTTTCTGATTCATGGGAACCCATGGGAGCATCTAAATCAACTCCTTTTAGATCCTGCAGGGTGACTTCAGTCCAGCAATTAGAGCTGAGTGAAATGTTTTGATTGAGAATAAATTAATTCAAAAGTACTGTTTTGGCTAAATGGAAATCTTTTCCTGACCTATTTTGATTTTTTTTCTAATTTTCCATTTCCAGATAAAAATCCCAAATGTAATTTTTTTAACTTTTATGGATGTTTTTAGTCTAATGTGTATATTTTTTTGTGTGGGAAAAGCATCTTGCTTAAATGAAAACATCGTGGCAAAAAATCCAAAGAGAAGAACACATGCTTTCATTTTTAGCAGTGTCCCGCTAGGAAAAAATATTTTAGAAAACATGGGTTTTAACTGAAAGATCTGTGTGCTTTTTTTCTCTTGAGGAATAAAATGACATTAAAAAAAACCCACTTTGTTTTAAATGTGGGAAGTTTTCATCAAGGAAAAAACCTAGAAGCTGAGTGAAATGAAGGACAAAGTGCCTCTGTTCTACATCTACACAAAACAAACTTTTTTATTCCCCAATATCTCTCAATAACTCACAGTTATGTAAAGCTATTGAACTGGGAACTCACCTTCAAAGAATGGCAAGGAGACAGCAATTTGCAAATGAAGGGTTTCTTCCTGTCCCATATCCAAAGAGAGTTTTTTTCACAGATTCAAATAGTTTTATGATCAAACATTTTTTTTTTTCGAAATCACAGGGTAACCAGTTCCTGTTATCAGGACATATTTTATGCCACAAAGAAATAAGAAAATAACATATAAGTTAACATCACTGCAAGCGTGTCTTAGGGATGCTCTTTCCTTTCAAGCACTATTTCCCTATAAATGCAATGAACCAAAGAATAGTCTTAGCCCACAGTATTCCTGTTTTAAGATGAGCTGTAGTAATACTCCCCTCCCTTGCCATGTGCTCGTGCTTCTGAGCTCACAGCTCATGGTGACACCCTCATTTCCTGACATGGAAAGCCCCAAAGCCAAAGATGGGGCACATCTTTGCCCCAGTGGACACCTCCTAGCTCCAAGTACCCCAGCACTATTCAAGACCAGGATTGTGTCTTGTTGCTCGTAATTGAATCATATTGATTTTTAATGAGTTTAATTGATTGTGGTTGTCTCAGGGGCTGTGCTGACAGCTTCTTCTCAGAGGCTTGATTGTGTGGTAGAGTGGGAGGGCACATAAGGGGTTAATGAAAGGCCACACAAGTTAATGGGGAACTGGAAAACCAAAGGGAGAGCTAGGATGAATACCTGTGGAGGAAGCCAAGGAGGAATAAAGGCAAACAATTTATTTGACTTGAAACAGGTTATAAAAGACAATAATTGTTTTAAATAGAAAGCTGTTGAATTATAATTGGAAGTAATTGAAACTCACCGAAATATTGAATAAAACATTAGATAATTTAAATGGTGTTATCTTTACAATTATCATTGGAAATAATTGCAGTGAAGCCATGAACTGTTGTGAGTGGAGGAGAGTCACCTGGGGCACACTGTTTTCCACAGGTATTATGCAGGGTGTTTGATGGGGAGGTATTTATAAATAGGTGGCAGCATCTGTTTCTGATCTGGCATTTCACAAGTGAAAGCCAGCCCCACGATGATGGGTGAGAAGGCAGGTGAGCAAGAGTGAAGCATCTGCTATTTTCAGAGCCATTGCTTTTAAAAACAGTCAAGGAGATGCCTCCCCTGGAAGACTTCCTGCCTTGTTGATTGGATTTGGAGGCTAAAGACACATTTTCATGGCTGTACATTATCATTCTGTAATGTTTTCCCAGAATATTTTCAGGAAAACGTGCACATTGTCCTTTGTCCACGAGGAAAGGTGCTTGAAAAAAAGGAGTGCTTTTCAGAAAAAAAAAAAAAGAAAAAAAAAAAAGTGTTAATTCATCACAGCACTCAAAGGTTGTCTCATCAACATATGAAGCTATTTTTAGTTCAGTGTCTAAAGATGTAACTGCTTTAACTTCAAATACAGTGGTTCCACTGCAGAATTCATGGAAAATGTTACACAGGTTCTCAGCCCTGACCTGAACATCTCCCTGGGTAAGGTCACATACAGTCCTCTGGAGGGGGAAAATTTGAATAATTACTTTATATCAGGCTATGGCTTCATAATGCGTGACATCCTGCCAGAGTTTCTGGGTGATTAATATAATTACTACAATGGGCTTGATGAATTTTGAGACAGCAACTGTGATAGGAGCAAAGCAGCATTCCACCTACAAAAACATCTCCACAGATTCTAATCAGCTCCTGCATGGAAATTAGTTTGTTGAGTTCTCTTCCTAGTTGCCATGGGCCATATTTTTCCAAGCAGATGTAAAGCAAGCAAGGAATTGAATTGCAATGATTTCAGGTTATTTTTGGTCACATGGAAATAAGCCATTTTCCATCCCCTTGATATAGAACCAGATATACAGATATTAGCCTATTAATGCTACATTTCCTTTGGACTAAACTGAGGAAAGGAGAGGAGTATCATTGAAGTATCAGTTGGGGAAAATTGCTGAAATTGAGTGGCAGATGAAGAGGATTGCATGATGCCTTTATCTATGAGGAGAGAAGGAGAAGGGTGAATATGGAACACGTACAGAGGAAAAAGCAGCTGAGCTTTGAGAGACTAACATAAGCTATAGCAGCCTGCTAATATTCCTGAAGGCTCTATTAACAACAGGATGATTTTTCCACAGATGATCATCTGTTCTGTCTTAGATTAACATCTACCAAAGTCATATGTTGGGCATCTGGCTCCTTTGTGCTTCTTCTCTAGAAGGACAAGTTAGAAGGGAGATTTTGCTTTCTAATACAGCTTACAAAAGTTTACATGTTCCATATGGGCAGAGGAAAAAAATGAGAGATAGCTGAAGGGGAGAGGATTGATCCTGGGATACCCCAGTCCTGATTCATCTTCCTTGGGAAACTGGGAGGCATGGAGGAGAATCTGATTCAAGGAGCCCAAGATGATGCAAGTGATGCAAAACTGGTGGAAGGATTTGTCAGTAATGGGAGAAGCTGGGACATCATGCCTGATTGTTATGATACAATTTCAAAACTCCACCAAGCTTGCTTTCATCCTTTTTTTTTTTTTATCTTTAAGTGCTGTGTGGAATATCTTTCTGAAGATTGTGCAGGATGAATGGGGAAGCACGAAAATGTAAATTATAAGCACTAGTAAAAAAGGAAAGAATCGCTTTGCTAAAGATGTCTAGACATCACAAAAAGTAATTAGTCAGGTTTAAGATTCTGCCAGCAAATATACATGGCAGGAAATGCAAACATAAGGAGAGCAAGAGCCACCAGGCTTCACTTGGCTCCAGCCACTTCATCAGGGCTAATTAAAGTGTTCTTCCAAGTCCTTGAAGAGATTGACTATGACAGCAAACAATTTCAAATAAGATGCATTAGGCCAAAGAGGTGGTGGTGGAAGCAGCTCTGCGTTGGCAAATCCCATTCTGATGTGCTCAGTGAAGAACATCCAAAGCCAAGGGAAGCAAGGCCAAAGACAAGGCCAATGGAGGCTCTCTAGCTAAATTTCTTACCATATCATTTGGTGGGAAGGTCTCAGTTGTCTGCAAGGTCCTACCTGTGCTCCTCATGTCTGTGTCACTGCTCAGGCCCTGGAGTTTTGCTGCCACGGTACAGCCACGAAGGATCACAGGTGATTTGGAAGCTACAGTTGTGATCATGTCATGAAATATGATATACAATTCCAGTTCCATAAAAGAGGCAAATGAAGTTTGTGCAGGCAATCCTATGCTTTCTGAAGTTTTGGCTTTGAAGCCAATAAATGCAAATATGTATGTATGTAATATAGATACATCAAAACTACAGTCACAGGTTGGGCCAAAATCAGGTTGGCAGCTTCCCTTTAAACAGTTTTACGGATCATTAAGTACCCCACAGGAGGCTGAGTACACCAACTATGTTTTATTGATAGTCAAAGGTTTCTTGCCTGAAACAAAACAATTATTCATGTTAATGAGAGTCTGGAACAAACT
Organism: Peucedramus taeniatus; assembly: GCA_013400575.1. Lineage (NCBI taxonomy): Eukaryota > Metazoa > Chordata > Aves > Passeriformes > Fringillidae > Peucedramus > Peucedramus taeniatus. The sequence goes on from WBNO01006359.1 coordinate 562,595, forward strand.
GCCCCAGACCAATGTCTCCTCCAAACACATGAAGACTCAAAATTCAATCTCACATTTATTTGTTGATGCATTTTGCTGTTCACCCAGGATTATAATATTCTGTTGGATGCTTTCTTTAAACAGGTTAGCACAACTGTTTTCCTGGGAAGGTATTTGGCAGGGAAAGAGACAGGATTTTTCACATGTGGTCCAACAAAATGTCAGCATATTCATGTAAGTAATACATATTCTTCTAAGAAAATCAATGAAAATGAGCCTATCTCACCAGAATAGCCAGCCTTCAGAGCATGTCAGTTTATCACACTTTCACGTGAAGTTATAAGTTCAGGGGCAGGGTGAATAATACCTGATATTTTTATTTACTGCCTTCCATCTCAGATAACTAATACACCAGTAAAAATTTGGAGATTCAATGCTACAAATCCCCAGAAAGTCCTTTAAGTATTGCAAATACTTTCAAGGGAAACAAAGATGAGGTAGAGTATATAAAAAGTGGTAATTCACTTGGCCCTTAGCTCATCACTGAATACAGAGGAGGTAGCTGAAACTGGGTCTGCCAAAATCATGATCATTAGACCAGCAGATGACCAAACAATTTTAACACTCACTGCAGCACTAGCTCATTCTAAAAATCTGATCTTGTCATTTAGCCAGTGCTAATCTGCTAACAACAAAATGAAAATGGTCATCCAGCCCTAAAAGTTTCAGTGAAATATATGTGGGGTTTTCTTGCATCACTATGACATTCCTCATAAACTGAAGGCAAAATAAGAAAAAAAACCCTGAACAGGTAAGTGGAATGTACAAAATATTTTTCTCCTTGTACAGAAGCCTTCATGTAAAAAAGCTAAATCTGGGAAGCTTCTAAAGTGATAAATCAGTTATGAAATGGGAACCTTCATTACAGGCTGTCCACTTAATTATTTGACAAGTTAATTAATCTCCCAAGCAACTGTAGAACTGCTGTTTCCTCAGTAAGCGATGGAAACAAACTTTGGCAGATCCCACAGGTCTTGGCACTACAGTATCAATAGGAATCTACAAAGTTATGTATAATAGACATTAAGTGAGGTCAAATTGCTTCTGTAGGAGTAGCTGGAATTGCTTATTGCCTGAAGGTGTTTATGTTGCTAATTATTTCATTGCAGATAATTATGGTTTCCCAGTTTAGTCGAGGCTCAGCTTTCAAGAGATGCCTCTTTTCCCCTCAGAAAGCCATTGCATCATGGTAGGAAAGGACAGAGCCTCCTGCCTCCTCAGAACAATGCCACTGTTTGCCTCTCCTCAAGAGACAACACAATTACAGCTGACACAATAATTGATGATGAAGTTTTCTAGTGAGAAAGATGGACACACATTATTATCCCATCAATCTTGTTCCACACGGTGCCTTGTGCTGCTGGTTTTTCATACTGTGGCAGCAAATTGACTGAAGGATGCTGAGCAGTCTGTTTGTGTTCCCAGGGGTACCCTGTGACGGAGTGAGGGCAATGTACAGGGCACAGGGAGAAAGGTGAGACCAGAGAAAAGATCACTCAGTGTGAATTGAAGCCAAATTTACTTCCACCACGTTCTTTGCCTGCTCATGTCTCCATTACACAGTATCAATTCCCAAGGAAACAGGACCTCATCCAACATTGGCTTATTACACGTGCATTGCATGAGCAATGTTTGACCATTATCAGCCACTGCCCCTTGTTCATACCCAGTTCTGCCTGAGTTCAGTCACAGATCCCTGCCAGGTCTGTAAGTACATGGAAACGCCAATGGAAATGTGTTATATATATATATTAGAAAACTTTCCAGTCATCTGAACTAATTTTAGGTTTCCAGAGAAGAGAAGGCTCAGGGAAGACCTTACCAATCTCTACAACTCCCTGGCAGGAGGTGGTGGCCAGGTGAAAGTCAGGCTCTTCTCCCAGGCAGCAAGTGACAGGACAAGAGAACTGTATCAAGCTGTGCCAGGGGAGGTTCAGGCTGAACATTGGGAAGAATTTCTTCACCTGCTCTAGAGGTATTCAGGAAATGACTGGATGTGAATCTCTGTGCTGTGGTTTATTTGGAANACCTTGGAACATGCTGCCCAGGAACTGGTGGAGTGACCTGCTCTAGAGGTATTCAAGAAATGACTGGATGTGGATCTCTGTGCTGTGGTTTATTTGGAATGGAGGTGTTTGGTCAAAGGCTGGACTCAATGTCTTGGAGCTCCTTTCCAACCTTAACAAATCTATGATTCTTAAAATCTGCTCTCTTCATAGATACATGAAAGACACCTGATTTCTACCTGTCCGCTGCTTTTCTGAATACCTGAGCAGAAAATTATTTTCTTCAGTTGATGACAATACGATTAGTCAACAAATATAATTGCATATTTTGTTAAAAAAATAAAAATAAATAAAGCCACTAAAATATAGTGTTTGGCACAGCTGTATTATTCCTGTAATGAATAATCACTAAAGATATTATTGTGGATGCAGTTACCATGCAGCAATGTGAATAAAATTCTTTAGATGGAAAATTGTACTTCAAGAAAATGTATGCAATAGTACAACTGTATTATTGCCCATTAATATGTATTAGTTCAATGAAAAATGCCTGACTGAGCTGGTTTACATAGATTAGGATGGCAGGCAGTGAAAGGAAGCACTTGGACTTGGTTAAATGGGCTGTGAAGATAGGAAGAACTCCATTCCAAAGCAGAGGAACAAACCACCAAGATAGGCTGTCCAGTTCCTGTTGGTATGATTTGTTCCCTCTCTCATTCATATCAGTGTTTTTATTATGACAAATAATCAGCATTCTCTGCTCCTGATGCATTAGCTCTACTCAGTCCTCTTGAATCTGTATTTAAAAGCTTTCTATTTAAAAATAATAAAATAAGATAATTCTTCCCAAGGTGGCTATTTAGCAGGAATCATCTCATTTGCTTTAGTGTCTCCAGGAGGCAGAATTGGAGCTCCTGACAGGCTTGTCATTTTCAAGACAAGCTTATTTGAGCCTAAAATACTCAAATAATTCACTCCTTACTCAAACTTCAGCACATGACATGCAGGCTTTGTTCCAGCTCCCCAAACTGCACCGAGTGGGGCATTCCCACAGCCCTGGGGGGAGCTTTCACTGAGACACATCCAGTGCTCCAAATTATGCCAAATGCATCCTTCTGTCCAGGCATGCTTAGTTACACATATAAAAACCAACAATTTTGCTTTCCCTTCTGGCTAACAGCCTTGTTATGAGACAAACTATTATGGCAGTCATATGCTCAGCATAAGATGTCGTTTTCCCTGAGTTTATTTAAAAACACTCTGTTCTGTGCCTCTTTTAGCCCCACCATCTACACAAAGTCCCATTTCTAGTGTGGGGATGGCTGACATCTTCCTTTTCCTTTGCCTGTGCAAAAGGGGAGGCAATATTGGTGAGGGTTTAGGTGAGGAAAAGCAGAACACTCACTCCAGAGGTAGCCTTGGTTGTAGGACAAGGTGGCCTGGAGCATATTGAGTCACCAGGGATGGGGTGTAAGGAAAGAACTAAAAGATTTTGGGAGGCATTTGGACTCAACTTTACTGGAATACCAATAAACAACAGACATCTGGAAGTAAAATATGCATGTTTAGTGGAGATAGACATGTATCCTGTGTGATTTTGAGCCTAAGAACTTGTTGCATAGCACTTTCATACTGGGACACCAGGATGTAAACATGCCTTAAAGATACAAAGACAAAAAAATGATCCTTATGTTTAGAAAAAGATATTTATATATAACTGCTAGGTCACAAAGGTTATCCAAATCAGTGAAAAATTATATTATAATTGACTACAAAAGATTTAGTGTCTTCATTCCCCAAACAGCCTCATAAATTGTATGTCTAATCCTCTGTCTTGACCACATCCTCATCCAATTTCATCTGCCTTGAATAAAACTTAGTAACCTCTCAACAAACACAGCTGACCAACAAGAGTGGGGTTCATGTAATATGTTAAATCCCTTCTCTCCAATGAAATATGATGGGATCTTTAATGACCACTCGTCATCTAGGAATGCTTAAAATTATGGGACTGGGGTGATTCTTTCCACCATGTTTTTATGCACTTTGTTCCCAGGGCTCTAGTGACATTCTAATAAGTGTATTGAATTTTGAGCTTTTCAAGGGATTTTGCTATTATTTATGAGAATGGATTGATTTGTCTCTCATGTGAAAGAATATATGTAAAATTGAGTTTGGTTGTGGTTGTTTCTTTGTTCAATGTCTCTGATATGATCATGGCTTCATAGCAACTTCAATATATTATTGCCAGAGGTATCATAAAATAGGGAGACATTATCCTTCATGTCATAATTCTTCCTCTGCTGAATAAACTCAAAAGCTTATTTTTGTTTGTTTGTTTATCGATCCTTACTTTGGAACACAGTAAATTAATGCTGTTAAACAAGAGGCCAATTTCCCTTGTAGTTTCACCAAAATGGACTTCAATTAGCTATGCTTCTATGGCTGTGTTATGATGCTTTCATAAGTGGGTTATGACATTGACAACAAATCACTGAAACTTAAGCTCCTGTTATTATCAACTCCAAGGTAAAAATTGTACATGCCTTTATCCCTACATAATGGGAGCTTCAGCCAGTGTGGTTAGAAATAGCACTGACATGAAATACCTGCAAGTTATGTCAGCATTGTAAGACAGACCAGTCACAAAATAAGTCTGGAAAATGGAGAAAGAAAAAAAAAAAAAAAAAAAGAAATAAAAAAAAAAAAGCAAAAAAAACGGGGTTCTTTGAGATGTCCTAATTTCTGCCTTCCCATTGTTCCAGCTGTGCAGCAACAGGATATTTGTGACCCACGGTCTGACATGTCCTCAAAGCCAGTCTGCTGTGCTAAAAATTAGACACTCATGGACACATGAGGAGATTGTTTCCTTCTGCTATTATTTCACAGTAGAAAATATGAACAGGGAACTATCACGCATTAACTCTTTCCATAAGAAAATGAGGAGTTATGGAATAAATTTAGTTGATAGCAAGTTCAAAACGTTCATAAGGATATTCCTCTGCATTGCCATGAAATGTTGTGGATGCTAAATTTTTATATGGGTTTTAAAAGTGGCTGGGCAAAAAAGGAGAGAAAATTCTGTAAGGAATTATTAAATATAAGAATAGCAGCTCTGGCTGGGAAAGTCCCTCACCTGTAAGCTGCCTGTCAGAATGAAAGGTACTCTGACACTATTCACAGCCAATTTGCTGCTAATGGCCAGGCTTAGAGGGTGCTTGATAGAAATAACATCTCAGCTAATCTTTAAATGACTTCTCACATCCATAGCAGGGACTGTGAGCAGAGAACGCCTTCCCTGATGGAAGGCTGAAGTTGCTGTAAAATGCAGCAGCATTATTGCAATGTCTTCCTCTGCGTGCTGAGGAAGCCCTGTCCCAGTCTGCTGTTCTTAAACTCGCAGCAGATCATCCTGATTTAATTTTACTTAGGTTTGCTCTATTTTTATATTTACACTGCTCAGTGTGTATTATCCTCATGCCTACTAAGTGGATGCCCAGTTCAGAGTGTCAAATTCATATTTTATGGGATAGAATAGAGGATGCATTATCTGTGTCTTTATAGTCATCTCTATTTACCTTGCTGATGCCAATCTCACATCTTCACCCCTACCACTCAAAAAAGGCACCCTTTAAAGCTTTTTTTACCCTATTTTGGAATATTTTACTGCTATTCAAAGATTATTCCTTTGTCTTGTCTTATTTATTTTTCTTTCTTTTTTTTTCAACTAATGGCTAAACAGCTGCGGCAGCATGCAACTTCGGAGCTCCCTGCTGCTGTACTCAGAAACGAAACAATCTGTACTTAAACCAATTTGCTTGTAAATTCCTGCTTCCCTGCCTCCAGCCTGCTAAACTGTTCATGCCCATCATGCCAATCTGTTTTTCCAATGCAGAGATCACTCTATCAGTGCCAGCAAACCCCCTACAAACTAATGCTGCAGGCTATGCCCAGGGAAGGAGAAATGATGTCTCTGAGCCCACCAGCTAACTACATTTCATTGGAGCAACACAATTTAGATTGACCACTGAGGTCTGGATGAAAGGCAAGGTCATTTTAAAGGGGGAGTAAAACGTCCCTGTTGATGGGGTGCAGGATTTACCTCTGGAGTCCCTATTAAAGGGAATGTCATGGCACTAAGGGAGTTGTGAATATTGCATTTCAGTCTGAGAGCAATGTACCTAACTGCAATGCAAAAATATGTGCTAGAAATCAACTTGAACTGGTAAGATATGAGACACTGGGAATGAACATAAATAATTCTAAGCCAAGGCACCAGCAGGGGACTGACAAAACATATAACCAAGAGACTGGCTGTTTGCTTCCTTTTTCATACTGTTTTATGATTTCATTTCTCTATGCTGATTAAAAAGGGACTAAAAAACAATGCTGGAGACTGAATATTTTGGGCATGTGCTGTTCCACTCTCCCCCAAACAACTCTGCCACAACCAATCCCTTTCCATCTTTAAATTAGCAGGTTTTTAGGATACATTTCCCCTAACTGACATTCAATATTCTGGTGGAATGAGATTGTCCTCTGAAATCTAAGCTGATTATGAGTATCTTTTACCAGTAGGTATCTTCTTTAGGTTAAAGTGCTCTTGCCTTTCCCTGGTGTTTACAACACTACACAATTCAATTTTTAGGTTTTGTAAGCCAGGTCTTCCTAATTCTGATAGTAGTAATCTCCATTCTTTTCAGCCACATTGTCATGTTCTCCAACTGCTCCATATTAAATCCCCTCTTCCTGATCAGCAGACATCACATCAGGAAATCTGACCTTGCACAGCAGCATCCATACTTTTTCAAGTAGAACCAGCTGCTATATTCAAATCCCACATTGACTTTTTAACAGTGACACTTTATTGATGGGTCATCAATTGTTACACCTGTTTTTCTACTCACATGTCATTGCCAAGTGATAGATCAGAGTAAAGAATATTACTACTGTTACCTAAATATATGGCACAGCAGTCTGTACTAGTAGATCCCACCCTGTTTCTGTTATTCCAGCTCTCAAAATCATCTAACTCTTCTTACAACGTTATAACACTTCTTCCCATTTGTAAAGTTTTCCAGGTTTGTACCCACAGGTACAAATGTTAAATGCACTTTTACACACTGAATGCATAACTAGGAGTATTCATGAGAGCTTAAACCAGGTTAGACAGTTGGAAGTTCTTTTAGGATTGACATTCCTATCTTGTTTTCAACCTGATGCTTCTCCCTTTAAACAAACCTATTGTTGCTTCCCCTTCAGCTGTTTCTTTGTTTGCCTTACAGTTCCTGTGCTAAACCCCAGATCTGCCAAAAAAACTAATCATTTCTCATGCAGCACCATATCGAATGCTTTACTGAAATCCAGATAGATTAAATCTACTGCTTTTCCTTTGTCTAGAAAATCAATTATCTTATCAAAGAATGATATCGAGTTAGTCTGGCACTCTCTGAGTCTTTGTTAAACCTATCTAACATTTTTTCCCATTTTGTGTTTACCTCTGTGTCTCTAATTATTCTCTCCTTAAGAATTTGCTTGAAAGCCTTTGTGTGAGCATCTCTATTTGTGATCCAAGTGGTTTTGACCTTGGTTTGCAGGGACCCTACTCAATGTGGTTCATCATTCAAATTCAAGATGCAGGTGCCTGTACAGTATCAGGATGTGCCCTCAAAAATATCTGTGCAGGAGTGCAGAAGGAGAACTAGAGCAATGAAGGGATAAAATCATCAGGAATTCAAGAAGATGTAAGGGAAACCTCATAAATTTTTGCACTGTTCTTATGCTGGTTTTTTTAGATCACTGCCAAAACAGCTGCCCCTGAGCAGATGTTTTAAAAGTTTCCTGACGAAGATGTTCTGAGGTGACCCTGCTACCACCAAAGTGTACATTGCACTAACAGAAAAGGGTCTCAGAGGGTGAAGGTTCCAGCACAAATAAGCATCTGCAAATCTACTGAGATTGACTGAATTATGTCCTTTCATCTGCTCTGTCTTTGGTGTCCTGTCCAAGTCCCACAGGTAAATTCAGGTGTGACAACATCTTCACACTACAATCTTCAACCTTTCAGAACAGAACCAGTAATTGGTTTTGCTGGGGAACACCTCAGAGAGAAATATTGTTGGTTCTTTACCTCTCTTCTCTTGTCACTCTTCTGTCCCATGAAATATATTATCATTGTCGTATGGAGGCTGCTATAAATGAAACTCTTTCACTGCTGCCATTATAAGCCCTACTTTTAAACAGTTTATCATTCAAAGGCAAGGATTCATTTTCTCCCCTCATCACAATTGATGCTGGGTGTAAAAGTTCAGGCACAGGCTACTGTCAAAAATAAACCTCTTCTGAATTTTAAACACAGCCACAAGCATTCTTGAGCAGAAATGGGCCAAGAAGACTCTAGTATAAAGAAACACCATAGGCCTTTCAGCCTATGAAGTCAGAAGCAGTGATAGAGTGCAAACTTGAGTCAAAAATACTGAATATTGTAATGATCCTTTATTCTGCAAACAGTCTTAGCTGAATTCTCACAGTCAGGCTCCTTCAGAGTTTGGAAGATACATGAACTAGATCTGGTTTTGTAATCTGTGCTCTTAGAAAAAGAAATTATCTCAGCTCCTTGTAAAGCAGGCAGATACACAAAGATTTCCAGGAACCACAAGGAGACAAAGAGCAGAACACCATGTCAATAACTCCACATAAATTTAAATCTCTGCACAAGCCTTTGGATTCTATGGGAATGAACAGGGGAGAGAGAGTGATCCAGGAATGAAAGGGAGAAATTTGACCTGCATCTAAATGGATGATCTGGTGGTCGAAGAGTAAATGTGGGATAGCCCAGCAGCAGTTAAATTCCCAGTGTCTGGATTTCTTATCCCTAAAATGATTGTAATGATACTTGCCTTTTTGAAGTACTTCGAGATCTGTGGTGGAAAAGTGATGTTCAAAGACAGACATTGTTATTTCAAAGGGACAGGGAATAGCAGGTATCATAGATCTGGTATTACACAATAGACAAATATTGGAAAGGGAACAGTGGGAGTCAGCTGTACCCTACAGTTTGTTGCAGCTTAAATAATATTGGTGCCTTTCCCGTCCAAGTGCAGTATTTCAGGTAATTACTCCATTGCTCTCTTATCAGGGAGAGGATTAGAAATAATTTATTTTGCTGGAAGGATATAATTAGAGCCAAACAAAATAACCTGGTATAGAACAATTAGCAAATTCACTTATTGTGTGCAATATTCCTAGAGAAATTCTCGAACACTTTTGTTCATTTGGAAGATTTACCAATTTTTTCAGGCTTCAGTGCCTTTCTGTTACACCAACGCAAGTCACCCTATGGAGTAAACACCTTTCCTTCCCCCAAATATCTACATATTTCCTTGATGAAGATGGTGCCTTCCATGTGGCTCCTCATCAGACTGAGCACACCCATATCTGCCTCTCACACATCACTCCCAGTCTGTCCCAGGAAACTATCTTGGGGCAGCCTCACCCTTGCTGAAGCCCTGCTGCTTCCAGGGATTGTGCCTGGCTTTGCATGATGCCTCCTTTCATCTTCCCCTTTGCTCCCTACCACTGCTTGCTGATGGAAACCAGAATGAAGCACAGCTGAGAAGATAAATACCCCTCATGAAGGGATGTGGGGATATGCCATCATACAGACTGGATGCTGTGTGACGAGAAGAAAATCAAAGTGAAAAGCACATGCATCAGAGGGACAGCAGCCAGGGCCCTTTGATTACTCTGTACAGAGTATGCCTGGGAAAAATCAGAGGGAATTTTGTCCGAACAGTGGCACTAAGCTCAGGCCACAGCTCACACCAGTAACAAGCCCAAGCAGAGCACATCACAGAGCAAAGCTCATGGGAGCAGGCTGATGGCCTGCAGGAAGTGTAGGGCAAGCAATGCATTCAGTGCTGAGTTGTAAGTCCAGAATAACTTCACCAGTGCTAACACATGGTCTTCTTTATATCCCTGACCTCATGGCCATGGCTCAAGAAGTCTTTCAGATGTCTAGACATCTAAAGGCTGGCAAAAATTTCAGCCTTTGGAGATGCTGGGAGCAGCAGTGAGCAGGCAGGGGGGAAGGATGCACATATGCACTGGCTGCCCCAGTGAGCCGCTGTCCCCTGCTGTCCCCGCTGTCCCCTGCTGTCCCCTGCTGTCCTGCCGGCTGCAGCACCAAGCTCCAGCTGGCAAATTGCCACCTAACGCCTGCACAATCACGGGCATTTCAAGTGGCTTTCGAAATCCCTGTCTGGATAATGATGGAGTGGGCACGTCAGGCCGGGCCACCCCGCTGAGCTAAGTACAGCTCTGAGGAGCAGTGTGGAGGGAGATGAGGCAGCTGGGAAAAGCCATTCCAGCAGGGCCATGCAGACCAGGCAATGCCTCCTTCCCTCCTCGTGCTCCCAAATCCTGACCCGGGCAAGGCACTGTGAGGTGTCCATGGTTAGAGGACATCAAGAGATTGGCTTCTTCATCTCCAGGCTTTCCTCATCCGTACCCACCCAGCGAAGGGATTGCTGCTGGCTGATGGCCAGTGGTGCTCCCTCCACCCTGCAGACTGGGAAATCAGCATCTGCCCTGCCTTTCTAACTCATCCCCAGTCCTCTTCTGCAAAACCCCTGTGGCTCCTCCATCTGCACAATTGTGCTACTCTGGGAAACCACTTTTCCCCCACCCATCCGCTTCTTTCGCTTATATTTCACATAAGGAAGTAAGAAACACTTGGGATAAAGTACAAAACATTCTCATAAAATTTGTATTACTCCCTTCAGCCCTTCTCCCCAGATTGAAACTAAATATAGCTAAAGCCAGTCTGCTGGTTGGAACAAACACAAATAGCTGAAATAAAGGTATGACAAATCAAGGCCAGGTTGCTCTCATCCTGCCTTCTGGATGAGGTGACTGTTGTCTGTCTATGATGACACTAGCAGGATTTTTATGTTCTAAATTGCAAGGGATTCGTGATCACTGAACAGAGACATTACTGCAAAGCCTAGGGGTGGCTTGCTGAAACTTTAGCTAAAACAGCTCTGCACTGTGTCCAAGAAACAGCTGCCTGATCTCTTGCATTTGTAGAATCATTTTTAGATCAGAAAGACATTTTGAGATTATTTTCTTTCAGTGGGCAATGCAGATTTGGTAACAGCAACTTTTTTTTTTTCAAATTTATATCTGCTTCACTGAATCCTTCTCAGAGGCTAAAAGGGGAATTTCGAAACTTCATTTTGACATTGAATATGTTACTCAGATCCAAATGTTTCATTTTGCCACTTTCAAAGAAAATGTTTTGATCTTCCCCTTGCAAATTTAGTTTGGTTAGAATTTGCCTTACATTTTGTTTTGAAAAGTGTGCTCATAATCCAGCTGTTACTTCTGTTAAAGAGACAAAAGAAATGCTTTGCCCAAACCAAGATGTTGCTATCTTTGATTTACTTTTGCCAGGGAAAAAAACAGTCAGAAACAATACAGAAAAGAAGTGTTCTTGCTAGTGAACCAAAAAATCAGTTATTCTGATTTCAGTAAAGGTCTTGTCTGCAGAGGGAGGTGAGTGTCCAGCACACATTTACAACCCAACCTGTTGTATAATACTTCCCCAGATGGATCCCCTCCCCTGAGGGCAACATTAAAACATTAGAAGTTAAGTTTTCCCAAGCAAAGGCAGATTGAGGCTTGGATTCAGTCCACTTTCCTTACCTCACCCAAGATCTCCATTGCCATCTGCACATGTCTGTTTCTCTTCACTGGGTACCCAGGGATTCTGGGCCAACCATACATCAATCAGGCACTTTGGTGAGGACCCAAAAAAAGGGAATCCCAGCCTTTGGTGCCCATAAAGAAGGTCCTCCAGGGCTGGGTGACTACATGACTGCATTTTGGACTAATTGTTAAAGCATTAGTGATACTACAAAACAAAACCAAAATACAATCTGCAGATTTTGGCACAATACCCTTCCTATGAGGTTAGGCTGCCTCAGGAAGGTTATGGAATAGTTTCTCATGAGCTCCTCCTTCAACATTTAAGCCAAACCAGGGGGGATAGAGGATATGGAGAAGGTTCAAACAAATTTCCACACATCAAGGCCTTTATCTGAGTTGGACTTGCTGTGTTACAAGCAGACTGAGAAAAGTCACTTAGGAAGATGTTCCTGACTGAAAGGCAATTATCATGGCCAGGGTAATTCTGTGACCCTAAATAATGATCCTAGACTTGTCATTGAGGTCTGAGTAACATCTTCTGCAGTAGGAAAAATGCACTTCAGAATTTAAGAATCCCAGAAAATGAGGGATTTTTTTTTAAAATTGCTAATCTATATCCCAGTCTAAACAACTCTTGTTTGTGCCTGAAACCTTCCTGCTTCTGACTCACCTCCTCGCATGCTCCACCTTGTACATGGGATGAAACCTTAGCCCCATCAAGTCCTGTCATCCAGAATTTGTCTGACAGTGACTGCCAAACCTCCCGGGGAGGCTGTGAGTGCAAGCAGCTGCTAATGCTGCACAAAGGGGACTGCATGGAAATCCATACTCTGACCTGCACACTGTCAACACACCGCCCTTTCCAACACACAAGAGATGCTCTTTTGTTGGTCTGGCTGAGGCAACACCAGTGCCCCTCCCTGGCAGAGCTCAGAGTGCAGGGAGGCAAATGTAGAGCTGCTTTCCTCCTGCTGATGGCCCCATCCTGTTTTCCCATCGACAGCAGAGGCTGCAGGAGGCAAGGGTGGAGGCTCTCTGCTCTGTGGTGTTACACTCCTGCATCATCCCCATCAGGCTCAGATGTCAGCAAGTCACAAGAGAATGGCACTCCTCATACTGATTTTTTCCAGTAGCTCACTCTGCTTTATCCATGGAAATCACAGCAAGTGCACTGTGCCAATTCCTGATCCCACTGAAGTCAGTGATGGAGCTCCAGTTGACCCCAGTGGGGCTGGGGTTTGAGTAGCACCATGTAATCTTGTGCAGTTTATGAAGCATATGTGCATTCTCTCCCTGCACGGTTATTTGACTTTCACACTCTTGATGGAAATGTGTCTTTATAAATTTACAAATAGCACAGCAGCTGTGTGTTTATGTAACCTCATTTGAGGGCCACATGTATTCTCACCCTTGTGCTATTAATATTTATACTGCCACAATCACATACACACAAATACCTCACATAAATACACATGCATGCAATGGAACAATAAGGAAAATAGATTAAAACCCCTTCTGAGTCAGCCATGCCTTTGCAAAATTCCATGGGAAGGCAGATCTATGTTCTTGAAAGAAATTATAAAGAAATATATTTTTGCTAGATCCTGGTGGCTCTGTGCAAACTTCTGTTCTTTTGCACCATTAGTTTCTGCACAGCAACACCTCACCCCGATTTTAGGTGACCTGAGTCCAAAACATTTTGTGGAGCAAAGTCAGATATTTCAGCCAGTTGGGAGACAGACAATTTACAGGGCAGCCAGGACTCAAAGTGCTGCAAGCTATTGATGGCAGGGCAAGGGACTCCAGCTGCTGCTGCTGCTGCTTCCCAGCCAGGGTAATAGCATTGTTCAGAAGGCCACAATGGAGCTGGGGAACAGCTTTTCATGAAAATTACTTATTTTTTTAGGGAAAAAATGCTGCTTTAGTCAATCTGCAAATTACCCAACTTGCTTCAAATGCAAACACGGAAAAAACCTGCAAAACATACAGCCTAGACATTTTATTTTGACAACTCAGATGAAACATTTTGATTTCCTCATGCTGAGAAGCTTAGCATTCTTGAATTTACCTCCATTTAATCTTGTCTGTTCCAGAAGATAAAACCTAGTTGTCCTATCCTAAATATTTTTTTTTTAAGTTTCTCCTATGCTGGAGAAATTGGTTTAAATTACAGTTTAAGGTTGGCCAAGTGCAATTTCTTCTCTTTCCTCTTCCACATTGATTTCCCAGCTCAGTTAAGGGACCAGGTCCCTTTAAGGAGCCCAGTCCATGCCAGATTTTGAGACCAAAACACAAATGTGAAGGTGTGATAGGACAGGCTTTGTGGTCCCGTTTGCACAGGGTGCAGGAGGCAGAGAGCAAGCAGCCTTGCTGTCTTCTCCTTCCCTTTCACAAGGAAAGTTTGCTGTGAGCCCACATGGCTGTTCTGATGCCAGCAAGTTCCCTGCAGATGGAGAGAGCAAATAAAAATGTGCATATTTACATTATACATGCAGATTAGATAGTGTGCATTCCTCACAGCCTGTCCCTGAAACACCCTCCAAAAGGAGCGTGGGGGAGAATGCAAAGAAGTTGAGTCCAACTCTGATCTCCTATTGTCTCACTCCCACACTATGGGAATTAGACAATATGTACCCACAGCTGATTAACCCTTTCTAGTGACCTGCATCATGGACAAAGCTCTCAGTCTCTGGCAATCTCTACCTTAGTGCAAAAGGAGGAAATATTTGCCTACAGAATAGTGCTAAATTAAAAACTCAGCAGAATTATCTGCAGGGTGGCAGTGGTAATGATGGGGAAATTAATTACTGCATTTCTGAGCCTTTGCATGATCTGGTGGGAGAAGAGAGTGGGAGTGTGGGTGCCCTTGTGTGCACACAAGGAATTACCCTGACACAGATAAAAATAATTTAAATATTGTACTGAGGTCCTGTTGTATTTACAAAGAACTTTTGCAGTCAGGCTGACTTCCTTAGACCACTTCACCCCTTGAAGCTCTCTCTCTGAACACCCTTCCTCCTCACACATAAACCTGCTCCCTCTCAAAGCTGGTTTCAGGCTGTGTTTGCCTTCCTCCAGCCTCAAACCTCCACCAGATTCACCTTCTTACTGTGAGTTCAATTTGGGGAGAAGAGAGTTAATCAGAGAAGTGAGAAGCCAGTAATGGGACACTCAAAGTCTGCTCCTGAGGAAGGTCAAATAAAGCTCCTTTGAAAGCAGTAGGAGGACAAATGGGAGAGCAGTGTCAGACCCATCTCTCCCCAGACCAGGTTAAAAATTTTTGGACCCAAATCTCTTTCCTTCTGCTGAGCTAGGTCTTGGATACCTGCCTAGGACTGAGCTGCTCAATCCTATCTGCACTGAGAGCACCAAGACCAGGGCTTGGGCCCATGGTAGAACACTCACCTTGCTGCAGGTGTCCCCTTCTGAAAAGCCTTGAGTTAGACACTTACACATGTGAAAAACATTCTGCATGGAAAGAAGTCTGGGATCATGGTTTGCTGTCAGACCCGGGGTGGGAGAAGCCTGCAGCAATCAGAGGCCATTTCCTGGGCCACGAGGAGCCACCTGCTGAGTCCACTGCTCCCCATCTCCTCTCCCATGCTGCAGCTCTCATTGTCTGCCCTCTCAAACGTGCTTCCTCAGGGCACTTGTTCTTCTGCCTCTTCAACACTCTCACTCACACCTGCTCGCTCAACCCTCACCCTCCCACGCCGCTCAGCATTGCAACAAAATTAGGAAACTATGCCCATTCCTCCCCAGAAAATCCTTGCCCTGCCAGCTGCCACCATGCTGACAGATGTTCTGCTCAAGCACTCACTGTCGTTTTTACATAGTGGCAGCCTGGCTAAATATTTCACGCCTCATGCCAAACTTTTAGTGCTCCCACTTGGAGGGAATGGCATCACCAAATTCAGCCTGGGTCATCCACAACTTTGGGGTGCTGATTCCTGAACTATCCATGGTCTTGCTTGCAGATGTTTTTTGTGTGGGAAGCTGTTTTCCTTGGAGTCAGGTTAATTCCAACCTTTTGAGCTGCAAGGAGAGGAGCCTGCACAATGCCAGCTGCAGGAAAGGCCTTGGCTGAATATGAGATGTGGAGGAATGAGAGATTCATGGCATTTTCCAGGTAACTGAATACATTATACTTTTTGATATCTTTCTAAAAATGCAGTTTTCCAATTTATATCCATGAGGTATAAATTGCCTTTGACTTTTTCCATATAGAGTTTGTTTCTGACACTGATAAGCTCATGTGGCTGTATGAGATCAAAGCTGTAGATTAAAAGAAAAAAAAAAAAAGAAAGCACGACTTTTAGGTCCCAAATCAACCCCTAAATATATGTGTGGACTTAAAATTAGGAAATTGCTCTTGCATTTTTAAAGAAGCTGTTTGAACATTCAGCCCTCATTCACTTAGCATATACAATATTGCCCATTCAGAGCCTTGGAGCCCAGTTTATTTTAGTGTTATATCAATTTGGTGTTCCAGCACTGTAATTCTCTTCTAGGTCAATGCCAATCCTGTCGAGTTCTTTGGAGGTGCAGGGTCTCAGTTCACAGAAGGGCAGGAGCAGAGTTAAGCAATTAGCCCATTGCCATCCTAGAAGCATAGGAAAATGTAATGATGACGCAAGATTTTACTGCAGAAAGGGAGCCCCAGATGCAGTGTGTGATTGAAGCTGATAGATCACTGCTTTTACTGCAACTTAAATGCAGGTCTGGAGCAATTTTGTGTAAAATTGAAGGAAAATAGTAAAGTCAATGTGTCACAACGTACCATGCAAATGTTGTGAATAAAAGCTTCAAAGGGTACTAAAGTGCCATTGATTACCTCTGAGAGGTTCTTTAAGATCTCAAGCCCAAGAAAAAGAAGTTCCATATACACTGTAATGTTAAACCATCATCTCCACATTTCTAGTAATCACCTCTTCTCCAGATGAATCCAGCCATTAGCACCCTGCCAGGGGGTTCTCACTAAAGATACACAAGGAAATCGCTGCATCCCTGCTAAGATCAACAGCATTATGCCCTTCAAAAGCCACCGGTGGTCACCTCTGCTTTGGCAGCTAAGATTTAAAGAGGGATTAACATGTTTATTCTGAATGATGGCTTAATGTCTTGTGTATCCTGAAAGCCAGTCAGAATCCAGAGGTGATAGCAAAACGCCTCATCACCTTTCTTTATATTTTCATTGTGCCTCCTACCATGGCTTGTTTTATAGATATAGAATCTAATAAACTAAGATCATATACTTTTGGGGAGAGGAGAAGAGGAGAAAATTACATGCTTGGTTGGTAATGATAACAAGATTGCCACAGGAAGCGTGTCATTTTGAGGAGGAATTTAGAGCAATGCAGAGCTCACATGGCATGGGTGAAGCGGATTTAAACCTGACAGTGCAAAATGGAGATGGAGAATGAAAAGGGAAATCACTGAGTGTTCCATGTGTAACCTCCAAGGGCTGGTACTTCCAGCTCTCAGAAACAACGTGTCCATGAGCAATGTCAGGCTGGCACAAGTTTTTTAGCCCTTTTCAGTCGTCTTCTGAGACAACAGGCTGAAGGGAGAGAGGAAGAAGAGTAGGAGGAATGAGCTGATATTAACTACAGGTAGGTATCCAAACTAGAAAGCTGTGCCATGTCCTGGTTTTTACAGTTCAAGAAAGCTGTTGGCAAATAAAAAGTGCTTTGGGGAAGAAAAAAAAAAAAGACAAGCAAAAAAAAAAGCTTTAATAATTGTTTCAAAGACAAGAGATGTCACCTTAGACTCAAATCTCCACTCAGGTACCTTACTAGGGGCCAGTTGATTGGCTGACTTAGAAACAATTTGGAAATTCTTGCATGAGAAGCATTGTGGCAATAAACTCCTGCTGGAAGACAGAAACAGCCTGAGATAAGAGCTAGACAGTGCATTTTGGTACATCTAGCATAAAACATCCTTCCATCAAAACTGTTTATCTCATCCTTCTTCACTAGCACCTTTGTTGCTGTTTCAACCCTTGAGTGGTTACTTTCATTTGTTTTGACACTTTGGGCTTGTCCTAAGCCTGCTGAATGATGACATTCCCTGAGCTGCTTTACAGGGAGGTGGAGCAAGAAGGAATGACAGCAAGGCATGTTCTGGGAGCAACATTCTCTGCTTGCCAGTCCCCCGTGAACATTTTTAGGGTCAGGCTACCTTCTGAGGAAGGAAGTGAGCACCAGAGCCCCTCTCTCTCTCTGCCTGTGTGGCCAGTAGCTCTGAGCTGTTAACACATGGGCTGCATGCACTGGGACAGGGAGCAGCTTGTGTTTGCATGGATCTCCGAGGAGAGCAGCCTGGAAACATCAGAACTCCTTTCCTTTACAGGCCCACTCTTGGGAAGTGCAGGAAGAAGCTCAGTCCAGCCACATACTGCAGTAAGGAGGGTGCTGTCATGCAGAAAATCTTGGCAGAAGCCTTTGAGTGCTGAGCCCTCTCCCAGCACCACAAACCAACCCAGCCAAGCGAGCGACAGCTACTAACAGGCCATCTCCAGCCTGGCCCAGATCCGAGTGTCTGTCTGAGCCAATGCTCACTAGCACTGTGCTTTACCTAGACAGAGTTGGCCAGGTGGCATTGGCAAGGAACCAAGACAAGCAGCTCATTCCTGGGGAGTAGTCTTCCATCTGAGATGGCACGTGACAGGAGATGTGGTGCGCATTGGCAGCGAGATCCGATGTGCCTTATAACAGTTTCTGAAGCTCTGGAACTAGTTCAGGCTTGAAATTTAGAGAAATTTGGTTAACTTGTTCTGTTTTGTCTGAATAGCACTTCTTTTTTTTTGTGTGTGTGGGATCTGGCTTCAGCTCCTGTTGGGAGTGCTGAAATTCCATCACAAAGGCTGCCTCATCACTTAGCTTTTTATTATAGTCTTTCAGCACCACATGACTGTTAGTGAATCTCCAGCCATGCTGGAAATGGGAAAAAACAACAAATAGCTTTTTAGATAGTGCAAAAAGACCATGTGTTTCTGCCAACATCCACCCCCATTTACATTTCCCCTCTCCCCCAACTACCACAAGATAGGATTAACTGGAGGTCCCCATTACCTTCAGGATGATTATTTGCAGTGGGAGGTATTTTTCAAAGTGAGTGACAGCACTGTGGTGGGAGGGAGAGAGATCCCTTGAGGGGCCTCTAATACCCCTCTTTGCATTTTCCATTCCTTAGTAATCACTCCTCTGCAGGCCTGTCCTACAGGGCTGGCCTGCCTAGCCAGTAATTGCCAAAGGAATCAAAATACAAAGTATGGCAGCTGCAGGCATCCAGTGGAAAAACATCCCTGCATGCACATGCACAAGACTAAGGGGGGGAGAGAGAGAGAGAGAGAGAGAGAAGAGAAGGCACATTAAAGGAAAGGCAACACTTTTAGCAGGCTGGAGTGTCCTTGACCAAAGGAGACATCAAAGACAGCTCCAGTGATTTACTCTTTGACAGGCTGGCATCTCTGTGATTCACAGAGCTAATCAATTAGGTGATACATTCCCCCTCCCTGCCACCCCTTTATTTTTAACAGCTTCTTGCCAAGTGTGGAAATGCTCCAGAACTGAATGGGTAACCATATCCAGACCACACTGCAAAACCTGACAAATATCATCCCAGTGGATCTGCAAGGGGGTCAGAACTCTACTAAAGGGGATTTGTCACTGGGCAAGGCAGTTTAGCCCCATCAGCAGTGCTGGACACATATTCCTGGGTCATACCAGACAGTCAGTGCTGCAAAGTTGCACAACCCCTCTGTTTAACTGGATTTAGGTCTATCCCTACCTCACCCCTTCAGGCTTTACAAGACATCCAGCACTTCAGACCTTCAGACCTGTGCAAGCAAAGTGTCCTTAAGAAGCACCCTTCCCTCTGAACATACATACCTCCACCTGGAGGCAGCAATAGTGATCCTTTCTTAAACCCAAAGGCTCTTCATAATTCCTCCCCTCCTTTTTGGATGCACAGGAATAGCACAGCAAGACAACACAACAACTTAGAGGCACTTCAGGGACACCCACGCATACACAGGTAGGTCCCACAATAATTTCCATATTTATGATCTGTCACCTGAATCACAGTTCAAGAACTTACATATGCAAGCACTGACCCTGAGTTCACACAGGCTGTGCCATGCGTGCACCATCCCCAATGCATGCACCATCTTTCAGCCAGTGGCTGCTCTGATGACTGCTAATGGGGGAGAAATTAGTCAAAAAGCAGCATTCTCGTGTTCTGCTTCCTCCAGCTCGTTCAGGTGGGATGTAGGGAAGCAGAGCATGGCTTTACATCTCAAACCAACAGCAGCTGCAATAACAAAACCCTTTAGTGTTCAGTGTTGAATCCTTGACATCTAATGATCAAAAATGAAACACAGCAATCCTGCATTTTCCAAGGAGTGTATCGAGGGACAGCACTCTCCTCTTCATATAAAAACATCATGTTGGCAGTCCTATTGTAAAACGAGAGCCACTGTCACAGCAGAGCAATTCCTAGTCCTGGGAGGCACAGAGGCTGGGAAATACATCACTACAGGTTTCTGGGACTGAGAGCTGCAGCTGGCCCAGTAGTGCAGAAAGAACCTTGCATTTAATGTTTGTGCTTCTTCTCTCCTGATCAGAAGCCACAGAAATCTGGTCATGGTTTAGTACAGTCAGGGAGGGAGAAGTTTCAGGGTTTGGGGAATAAACCCCGTCACACATGGGATTTTCTGAAGATCATGGTCATCTTAGCACAGAAATCTCAGGAATACACAAAGGGACTAAACCATTTGGAAGAATAGCCAGAGGCTGAATGAGTTATTCAGAAGATGGGTGCTGAGCCAGCCATATCAGTGTTTGCAGTGTTTGAAATTTCCTTGAAGATAATATCAGAAATCTCTAGTCTTTGTGGCTGCACAGCATCTTTTGAGCATGGCCACTGTAATGCTCCCCATATGAATATGCTTATGCATGGCTCAAATAAACTGCCACAAACTGATGAAAATGCCTCAGAAAAAAAGCCACAGCGACTCTTGAAAAGTTACTCCTGAAAGAAAGATTTTTTCCTACTTGTCTCAAAACCCAAGACCTGACAGGAATTATCTCAGGGTAATTCTTGGTGAATGTTTGCTACTGATCTTTCCAGGAGAAAGATGATGCTAACAAAGAGAAGAGGACAGTGCTGTGCACTGGCAGAGCACCATCAGACAGAGGTTTGTTGGGAAGGTGGGAGTTCACACAGGTTTTATCCCCACTTAGCCTCATGAGCCATTACATAATTGCATGGTGAAGAAATCCTCCCCTCTGGGTTCAGACTGGAGATGTCTCACTCTGGCTCATTGAGTTCAGAGGATGTAGGCAAAAAGCTGGCAGTCTTACCCCATTCACTTCCCTTCCCAGCACAGACTGCCCTGGGCATCCTGGGCTGCACTCAGCTGAGCCCTGGCTCCCTCTTGCTGCTTGGAAGTCTCCTGTGAAAACAGAGACATTGTTGAATATTCTTTTATTTGATCTAGATGGAACCTCTCATCAGATCCTGCTGCTCTTCGTGGCAAAATATCCACAGGCAACAGAGTCCAATTTTTACCCGTTCAGCTTCAGGCATAAATTTGCTGTTTTCAAAGTGGAGATGGCATCAGATGGTAGAGTGAAGGGGAAAAAAGAAGTCCTTCACCAGCTGTGAAAACTGCCCTTTTAATTTTCATGAAAAGATATGAGACAAGAACAAAAGAAATGTTCTGCTGGCTGTTTCATTCCTTACTGGTGTTGTTGACAGCAAGCATTTCCTTTCACCATTCAACTTTTAGAAGTCATTAGCTGCTGGATCTCTTTTTAGCTTCACTCCTTTCTCCTTGGTGAATTACATCCTTCTAGATATCACCTCTTGAATTCATATTTGATTTGTGTGGGGCAGGCTTTATCTGTTCTACCTGTGACATGAAAATTGTTGTTTCCTATTCTCCCACACAGGATTCTCTGCTGAGGTAAACCCTTTACCTATTTCTGTTACTGCACTTTGAGGTCTGACTTCACACATAAGACTTTCTGGTTTACATCTACACTGGATCTCATTAAAACTGTGCATCAGTCCAGATTTCTCCTCATTATAACAGTCAGAGCTTATGGGAGCACAGTTATAATGAGGCCAAAGAGTATGGCTCAAAAACAGTTTCTAATAGCTCATTAGCAAGAGAAGATAAGTCAGATACCTCTGTTGTTCCCTTTAAAGATAAGAGCCATCCCCTTCCCAGCCCATGGAGCTTAGCAACATTTAGTCTTCAAAATCAAGGCAAAGCTGTCTTCTTCACTGAGGTCTGTCTCACAGCCTTAGAAGTGTCCTGGACTCCTGTGTGCTGTGATAATATCTGCAGGTGTTCAGGAATCACTTAGTGAGCTCAAGGCCCATTTCCCACTTTCTCAGGGTTCCCACTACACCTGGAAAAGGATCACTGCACACTGGCAACTCAACTGCTGATGCTCTTTCCTCCCTTACTTCAAGGTGGATCCACTCCTGCCCGATTCTGTGCCTGTGGTGTTCTGCTTCCTCTCCCTCAGAGTTGCTGGGGTTGGTACATCAGCCTGACACAGATTTATACCAAATATTCACTAGAGTCTTGGTGGTGGGAACCTAGTCTGAGCTGGTGCTGCATTGCACACATGGAGGATTTCAGAATTCCCCCTGTTTTACACAAGTAGACAAAACCAGAGAGAAGTGTTCAAGACTGCAAAAAGGCTTTAAAAGAACTTACCTTGTATTTTTTCTTCTTCCCCTTCTGGGTAACATCCAGCAGGATCTACTATAGACTTGAAAGTGTTATCAAGAGCTAATAAGACCTTCAGCTGCAAAGGAGCTGACCAAAAACCATTATCTAGGCTTTACCCTGCCCTTACCCAGGCAAGGTGGCTAAACACTGTGGAAAATCTGTGAAAACCACCAAGCAAGGACCTTAGAATTTATGCACTCATATTATTGCATTGCTGGGACATTTCTCAGGATGAAGTGATTCACATTGTAAAATATCAGTGCACTAAAAAGCTCAAGAGGAGCCTCATTGCATTGACAGTCTGGCTCATGTGCTCTTATCAGCTACTCACTGTACCTATCAGAGAAAAAGTCTACCATCAGTGGTATTTAATGCTGAACTTTTGACTCAGTTCCGTGCAGGCTCAAGATGTTGTGTTTTGACAGTCTCCCAAGATGCTGTGTCTCCTTCTAGAGCTGACATGATGGGCGCCTCTTTTGAATGGGTGATGTCTGCCCGTGGAAGGACTGCAGAGTGATGATGCCACAATTGTGGAGTGCCCCATCCTCAGGAACTGCGTGGCTGCCATCATCCATCAGGCTCAAACTGCTGTGCTGCAGCTGCAGGGCAGTGTGGGAGCTGCTTGCTTTGGGTCTCTGCATGTGGCTGACAGAGCTGCCCAGCTGAAGTGGGAAGGTGTCATCTCCCCTGGAGGAATATGCTCCTCAGTCAGAAGCAGGAACACAACTATATTTGAAAGCATTTTATTTTTAGCTTATCATTCATAATTCTGCTTGTGCACGTCACAGTGACTCATGCTTTGTTCCTTCTTCCTTGAGCTGGTAGTTGCAGAAACAACACGATTCTTTGTTGGCTGCATGGTCTCTCTATTTGAGGGCTTGCTGTTGCAGTGAGGTTTGGCTCTAGCAAGGGCTTCTTCTCAACCAAACACTATTTTGCCATTAGAGGTTGGATAAATGCCTCTTTCTCTTAAGAAATGTGGTTTTGGTAAAATGCAGATGCAATAAATGCAGATGCAGTGGTCACAACTGTCTGAAACAGAAAAGGCCTCCAAATGAAAAAGGAGCCATTAACACAATGGAGAGGAGCATCAAATCCTGTTGCTCACACCACTGCCAAGCCCTCAGCAGATGTTCAGTCCAGATGATTGCCCAGAACATCTGTGCCATATCCTCTACCTGCTGCAAGCCACAAAATGTCGCCCTGCAAGACCTCGCAATAAACTTCAGACCTTGTGTAGAAAAGACAAAACCTTCCAAACTGCAGAGTATTACAGACAAAAATGAGACACCAAAGGGAAAGAAAGGAGTAAACAGCTCCTAATAGTTACCCCACATGTTCTACACGCTCTAATACTGACTTTTTCTAGTGTAAAGCCATGACACTGTGGTAACAACTAGCATTTTTTGTACCCTGAAGCTCATGGCTCACCTAAGCTTTCTCTGATCCCTCCAGAGCCATTAGTGCACCAACTGTTGTGAGGTTGTTTTAGCAACAGTTTGAAAAGTGATTTTTATGAGCTGTTTATTACCTTCTCAGATTTATTGTGTTCCATTCAGACTGATTATGTGGGGGAAAAAAAAATCTCTAAAAAACATTAACTAAACCAAACCAAACCAAAAAAGCTATATGTCCTTTCTTCCTTTATTTTTCTCTTCCCCTTACACATTTGGAATAAGTGTCAGAATTAATTTAAGTCAATATTGTAAAAGGCAATAATCGGTCTTGAATATTTCAAAGTTTGAGTATTTAAATTAAGGTTCTTGTGAGTGAATTTAGGAGGTGATTTGTGGATTCATTCCCAGTGATTACAAGGTGATTACCTGCTCCTTCCTGTCTCTGGAATCTGTGTCTGGGGCTTGACATGTCAAGGTGGATATATCTTACATTTTCAGAGCTTGATGATGCTGATGAGAATTTCTCCACAGCCCAGACCTAAAAGGCTGCCAGCTGTTGCACCAAGCAGAAGTTGTGGAAAGAATTTCTTCTTCAAGGATATGATACTATGCAAATTAACATCAAACTGCTCAGAAGCATCTCAGCTAGATGGCAGAGGGGAGTTCTGCCATAGCACCAATCTCATGGTTGAGCTTTGGATAAAAGCTGGTATGTTGACAAATTAAGGGTCTTTTCTCTCAATTTATTCTGTATGTTCATATGATGGCTCCAGCCACAAATTCCAGCAGATTTCCAGTGTTTGCTGTGGTTAGGAAGTGATTGCTCAAGCAAGTACCTGTGCAAAATAGGTACCTGGCCTGCCAGTCCCCCACCACAGCTCCAACAAGCCTAGCACTCATTTATCCCAGCTTCAGTGGCAAGGGATTTATCCCACTCCACATGATGCCTGTGGGAGCCAGTCTACTGATTGTAAAAAAAGCTCTGGGAATTGCAAGATGAAGTCCTAGGGAATCCAGTGAAACTGAAAGCTGGACACACAGCTGAATGTTTTCCCTTTCCCCCGGCAGTTAATGAGAGGAAAGCCCAGGAGGATTCTTTGCCAGTTGTGGAGTAGGACAGGAATGTGGTTCCTGTGCAGTGATGAGCAGAGCACATGGGAGCAGCCTCCTGCAAGGAGGAGGTAGCCAGACTTCATGGGATTAAACACATCCCCTGGCTGTGTGAGGCACCACTCTGTTTCTGACTCGTCACTCCTCTTGAGGATTTTTCCTTCTTTTTTTTTTTTTCTTTTTCTGGTCTGTCCATTGACTGAAGAGGCCACAGATCATGAACTCTCCATCAGCCCTAAAAATGGGTTTTCTTAGGTGTAGCTGTGATATCAAGGCAGAAATGAAGATCTTCAGTCTTCACAGTAATTAATATCCATCCATCAGCTTTAAAATCAGCTGTGTATGATAAATGCAAGAAGCTAAACATCTTGCTGCTGAGCTAGTTGTCACCCAGGCACAACAAGCCTCCTGTTGAGGGCTCATTCACATAATTCCACTAAAAGCCAGAGGCAGCCTTAAGAATCTGAGAATTCAGAGATTTGCCCTGCTGCCTTGTTACCCTGCATGATCATTTCTGATAAGTGTTCTTGTTTAATCATTTCCCTGCATAAAGCCCAGGATTCTCTTATGTTTGCATGTGTCATATTAATAAAAGTCCATTTGGGAGGATGCTGGGGGTGGAAATGATTTGACCGAGGTTAAGTAACAATTGCACAAAATTGTTTTGACATTATGTTAATATCTGCTCGTGTATTATCCTCAATTTAAAGTTAATCACCAAAATTACCATTGCAGTTCCAAAAATCTAATGAAATAAGATTTGTTGAGGTGTGAATAATACAGAAATTGAGAAGCGCGCGGTCACTATAAAAAAGAAAAAAAAGGAAATAAACTGCTGGCTTTAACTCTCTGAGTGCTCATATAAACTGAGGCGAGTTCACAAATGATATCAGGCCTTTGAAATTGTGGCAGGGACAGAGCAGGGTCTGGAGCAGTGTGTCCTGCTCATGGGCTTGTGTTAGCACACAGGGCTCAGCACAGCAGGGTCCCAGCTCCTGGGGCATGGATGGACATTTCAAGCTAATAAATATGAATTGGTGTTTTAATGGTCAGTGGGCTTCAACACAACTTGGCTGTGCTAGGATGAGCATATCTGAACTGGGAAAATGAAGACAAACCACTGCTATCATGAAAAAGCTTAAAAAAATGATTACCATGAATTCTAATAAAAAAACAATGGAGAAATATTAGCACAAGGAGTGAAAAGTGATAGAGGAATCTCTTTGCCTCTTGTGTTACACCTGAATGAATACTGAGAAAATGAAGGAAGGAACATCAATGCTGTATATGACAGCTCACTGGTCCACAGCTCACTGTTAGCTGATTTAGATAAAACAAATACAAAAATACTTTTTAAAATAAGTTAAATCCATACTCACACAGTAGCTTGGTGCAGAAAGAATTCAAAGGTAAATTATGTGCTACTGGGCAAAAGTAATAACAGCTATTTATGTA
Organism: Peucedramus taeniatus; assembly: GCA_013400575.1. Taxonomy (NCBI): domain Eukaryota; kingdom Metazoa; phylum Chordata; class Aves; order Passeriformes; family Fringillidae; genus Peucedramus; species Peucedramus taeniatus. Next base: position 589,060 of record WBNO01006359.1, read on the forward strand.
AAATTGGAAAATGGGAAATTGAGGTGGATTTGAACCAAGGTTTCAACCACAGCAAGAAAATATATAATAGTTGGTTCTGAGAAAGGGCATCCAAACAGCACACCTAGAGGCTTGGTGCCTTAGATGTGTGAGTGGGTTACAAGGGGAAGGGTGGGACAACTGGTGCAGGTTTGGCTGGGAGTCAAGAGACATGACTGTGAGCATGGCTGGGTGGCTCAGGGTGTGTTTGCAGGGACAGTGATGCTCTCTGCTTCACCTGTGCCCTTTCCAGTCCAGGGAACAGGCACAGAAAGGAGGAAACAGGTGATATGTGGGGAAAAAAAAAAGAGAAGAAAAAAGACAAAATAAAAGGATCAAAGAAAAGACTGGAGGAGAAATCAAACCCGGAAAACTGGAGCATCTTTCTGCAGACTTGCCACAGACATAACTAAGAGTTGTCATGAATTACAGAGCAGTAACATTTTCTTCTGTCCAGACTGAAGCACAAGAAAGACAGTAAAGAAGAAAGAAGAAGCAGCCATAGATGATCCATTTTTTGATCCACACTTCACACTCCAAACTGGCTAACTTACTGGGAGAGGCAGTAAGAATCACAATTTTTGATATAAAACTCCAATTTTCATGTGCAAAATGAATCAGTCTGCATTTGCATCTAGTTTTCCTAAGGCTGAGTGTACAGAGTTCTAGTCTGTCACGGCCCAACCTGTTCTGGCACAGTAATTGCAGCCAGTTTTGTGGATAACAAGTACAATTTCAAGTGAGGAAACAAGCTTGAAGGAGACTGAAGACCTGATCCTCTGTTTGCCTCAAAAAGCTACAGAATAGCTGCATTGTTGGCTTTAATAAATTCCCCATGGAGATTTCATATCCTCTCTAAAGTGGTTCCACAAAATCCTGTTTTCAGCTTCTTCACCTACCATTATCTGTAAAATGATCCTTGTTCTTCTGGTCTTGGGGCTTTTGCTGTGACATCCGAATGAGAATGTTTTGATTCATAGAGGTGAAGAATTAAAGATGCTTTTCTCTTGAATTTTTTTTGTTGTACAATGGAGCCAAAAATCTATCAGGACGAAATTGATAGCTGCTGCCAGAAATAAGAGAAAAGTGCCCAGGCATCACATACTTAGTTTGTGGATGTAGCTGTATTTCAAAAGGAAAACTAACAGCTGAATTATCCCATAAGTTACTGGAATTTGAAATAAAACCATTGCCTCAATGGTTAAGAAAGAGGTGAATTTTAGAAGTGCTGGTACAACAGAGAACCTTCCTTCTGAAACTTCCAAGTTCTAAGTACCATGAGAAAATTTAGCTAGGGGACATGTCCTCTTGTGGCAAAGTGTCATTAATGCTGAGCTGTGTGTGACAATGTCACCCTCTTGTAGCTAGGAGAATAACTGCAAGTGAAAGCCTTGTAGTGGCAAAACCACCTATGGCCACATCAAACTGCCTGCAGTCAGTCCAGACCTTGGAGGACAATCAGTGCCAGGCTGGGCTAATACTGGAGTGCAAGAAAGGATTGCAGACTCTGAGGGGTCAAGCTGAAACTTTGAATCGCAAACGCAGTGTAAATATTCAACTACAGAACATCAAATAAAAGTAAAAATAAATAACAATCTTTCTATCAATGGCTGTTACAGGCAGGGATCAAAAAGAAAGAGCCCCACAGTGCTTAGCAGGGACTGAATGAGCAAGGGACTGGGTATGTTAGAGGGAGTAGCTTCAGAAAAAAAAAAAAAAAGAAATCAAAACTGTTCTGGTGACCTTAATCCAAACATGAGACCACAAAACACACATCAGGAATGGTTTAGTAGATTTATGATTTAAACTCTCCTCAATTTCAAGTGTCACACTTTAACTGTCCCAGTGTAACTGAATATGTTCCATGGGTTGATACCTAACTCCAGCAGGGATGAGTTAGGCTCTTCCAAATTGAGCTATTAATGTAGTCATGTCCTTCTATTGCACAATCTCTTGGAATAAAATCCATTTCTAATATGGTTTTGTTAGCATACATTTTTCCAAACTCCTCCAAATCAAAATGCTCACTGGTTCTTAGCAGTTGCTAATTAGACAAGATCAAACACCGTGGGAACCTTTGCTTTATCCTTGACATGACCATCTTGCTTTTAATTGGCAAAGGCTTTGTGGACAGACTGGTGGCTGCTCAGACATAGTTGTTTGTCCTTTTCTGATTAAAAATCTCAGCACTCTCTGCATTTTTGTTCTCTTGCAGAGGCTTATGGGAGGTTACTAAGAAACTTGGGATTTCTTGTAAGAAATTGCTTTACAATACTACCTGACACACGTAAGATTATTTAATGCATTAAATTTATTTAGTATGCTTGTAACTAAAATTTCAAGCTCTACCTTCCATGCAGATGTGATTGCTTTTAAAGATTGTCAACAGCCAATGACAGCATTTTCTGAGCAATCCCAAACTTCTCATGCCTTTGGGCACAGACAGGCTGTTTCAGCTTTACCTTCAACCAGCCTGTGCTTTGTGTGGATGAGTCTGGCTTAGCCTCTTCCCACAGAAAACACATCATCTGCACACTGAACTCAGGCCAGACTCACAGAATGGTTCACAAAGTGTTCACTTGGCCTGGAGCTGGGATTTGTGTTTTCTGAGCCAAATTCTAAGAGAAGCAGTAAGGTTTTCTAGCGTTGGGGGGGTGCCAGGCAGGTTGTGGAAGTTCCGAGCAGGAGTTGAAGCCTGTTTCAGACACCATTTTCAGAGATGCAGACTTAGCAAAGTGAAAGCTCTGAGAACTGAAATTCTCATGTAGGTGCCCAAGAACTGAAATTAAAGCTCTCTCACTGCTTTTTCCTCTGGGACCTGGCTGTCAGCTGGGGCCCATTTGCACATAACCTCAGGTTTGCAGTTACCTTCTGGACTTCTGAGTCACAAGTCAGTTCATTTCAGCTAGTGGTGATGATGTTTTAGAAACAAGGAGCAACTCCTGCTCAAAGCTCTCCGTAGCTCTCTCTCCAAGTTACTCTGCAAGCTTTATGGTCCAGAGACCTGGGCTGCTTTACTAATAGTTTCCATTCCAGTCTGAGAGCTGCCTGAATGTCAGTGCCCTGCATAGAAGGATTAAATGGTTCCTTAAAGCCCTGGGCTCTGGTGTGTTTGCTCTGCCCAAGCACTCCAGTGCTTTCTTGGGCCTTCCCCTCTTTTTTCTTGTCCTCATCCCTCCTTAAAGTTTTTCATGTTTCACCTTCAGGATCAAGATCCTTCTAGTCTGAGAACATAAGGCATTGAGACACTTAAAACCAGGAAAACACATTGGCCAAGGGAAATTACAGGTTCAGCCCCTATACAATGAGCCTGAGATTTCATGGCAGAGACAGACAAATTAGATGGGAAAAGGAGCTTGAAACATTCTGAGTCTTAAGGTGAGTCCTGCTCTGTGTCATTGGCCCAATATACTCTGCCCAGGGGAAAAAACAGATTATTCCTAATATAAATCTAGGATCAACAGTAACAGACTTTTCATGTTGGACTTATTAATCCATTTTCTTTTGGTTGTCTTGTTCGAGGCTTTCTAAACAAGTGAGCTGTGTAGCTTGGCTGGCTGCAGGGGAAAAGGTTAACACTGAAGACTACACAAGTTCCTGCAATTAGACAGTTTCTTTGTAGCATAATGTAGGCACCAAGATGACCTCAGAGGCCTTTTTTCTGTTGCAGAAGCATACTGGACAAGTTTTCTCAGCAGCTGTGCATCAGTGTTCTGTATTAAATGGGCTGATTATACATTACAGCAGCTTTCCTAAGATCTTCCCATCACTTTGGATTTCTTCACAGCAACTTTCTTTCTCTCCTTCTTTCCCCTTGCCTCCAAGGAGTGCTTTGTAAATATGTGCCATCCAGTGGGAAAGCAGATGGGGGGATCACAGAAATCGTGCTTTAGGGATTTATAGGAAGATTGTTCCATCCTATTTCTCAAAAAAAAAAAAAAAAAAAAAAAAAAAAAAAAAAAAAAAAAAAAAGAAGACTTGCCTCATATTTCTTTTCAGGAAAAGAGGTTTCAGAGGTTTCAGGCTCTGGCAGTGTGGGACTTACAGCCATGGGAAAGATGGAAGTGTGCACACACCACAGTATCTGAAGAGATAAAGGAGAGATTTTAAGACCTTATGATAGAGGGTCAATTTTTATTACGATTGTTTTGGTGCACCATTTATTTTTATTCTTGTTAATCCCTCCAACCTGTACTCTCTCCTTCCACACAACAGCAAGTTCAACATGTGGTGTATTTCTGGTTACTGAAGTAAAGAGCTCATTGAATAAATTTTGGGAGAAGGGGCAGCTGCCTAGGAGAGGACACACAACTGCTCAGCTGAGGGCAGGGACTTGCAGGCCAGCAAAGTGGCCCGGCTGCTGGGATCTCTTCATCCCTCTCCTCAGCTTCCTCTGCTCACTGAAAAGGCCTGTGCAGGAGGATCTGTGCTTTAGAGTTGCTGGGATAAACAGAGGGGTTTTTTTAGCAGGGTTTTGGGGTAGATTCCCCCCCAAACTCTATCTCACTTTAAGATGTGTTGCTGGCTTTGAGCCCTTTCAAATAACTTCCTCTGTATTGTCTGTGATGGTTTTCTTTCTCTTTTGTGTTATTTTTGGGGGGAGTTACGTGTGAGGACTGTAGGTCTGGTGTGAGCAACTAGCAAAAGCTGCATTCTGATGAGACACATTTAGTTTTCCAATGGCTTTCTGGGGACAGCTGGAGTGTCTGTGCTTTCTTAACTGAGGTGTGATGCTTTTAGTCATGGAGAAAAAGGAGCCCAAGCTCCTCTTCAGCTTATTACACCCTTATCCTGTAATCAATAGCTTTCATCCCCACTTGCTACATGGGCCCCAAAAGTTTTTGAGTGACATGATGAATTTTTTTGCAAGAATTTATGGCTTTGTTGCTCTCATAACTACCTGTAGAGAGCCCTTAGAAGTGGTCTGTGGATCCCAGGAGTCCTCAGGCAGCGGATTGAAAACTTGGTCTGCAGTTGTTTGTGAGCTAAGCTTAGAGCTTGAGTATTTTGGCCGACTTCTGAGCTTTGTCTCTTTCTCTTTTTTCCTCTTCTCCCCAAAGCATGCACCCATCCCAAGGGAGCTGGAGATTCACAGTCTAATTTTAAGCAGCTAAACTGAACCGTATGTTGCTACAATGGTGTTGCAAGCTTTTTGGAGCCTGAAACACAGCAGGAGGGTTAAGCTCAAACAACCCAAAAACACATTTGTTAACCTGACCCTCATGTTTAATATGAGCAAAGGAGTTTTTAGGAGGAGGTGAGGGGAACGTAGCACCTCTTGAGTTAGCTGAGATGTGAGGGCATGAAAGAAGCCCTCTGATCTTAGGGACAGGCATGGGAGTGGGGCTCTCCAAGCAGAAAAACACTGAAAAGCCAAACTGCTCAGGCTGAGACTGCTGCTGATGGATTTTAAAGCTGCTGTGTATCTGTTATGTGTACTCTGCTCTGAAGCTGGCACACTGCAGATTCTAGGATCAACTTGTTCACAGTTTGAGGGGGCAAAACCCACAACAATACTGAGTGGTAGAGGCTTTTTAGACTGGTGGTGAAAGTGATGTAACAAGATCCAATGTCTCTGTTTGTTTAACATTGATTTCCAATTGTAAAATGAGCTGGATGTTTTTAACAATGGGATGATGAACCCCTGGAGCAGTTGCCTAAGGGATGAGGCAAGCTCTCTGTTACTTAAATCCAATATATCAAGTTCAGATCACTTTTCTGAAAGTAGCATTCCAGCTCAACTACAAGTTCCTGAGCTCAGTATAGGACCACCAGGTGAATTTTTACACCCAGAGCTAAGTGGGAGGTCAGATTAGAAGATCGTAACAGTCATTTTTACCTTCAGAGTTGAAATCCTTGAGCATATAAAAGTGAAATCAAAGAGATGAGAAAGGTCTCAGGGCCAAATATTGCCTGTCAAACCCAATTATCAGCACTGCAGTTCAAAGGGATTTGTGCCTTGCTGGGCCAGAAGCATTTGACCACTGATTATGGCAAAGGATATAAGTGTAAGGAGAAGTGACAGGACTGCAAGAAAACAGTTTCAAGTTCAGGAAACCTTCACTTTCCCCATGTAGAGAAGACTGGAGAGACTCATGAATTGCCTTAGGCTGAGCTAGGTCTGTGTTTCAGAGGGGAGCCTCCCAGAAACCTGCAGGACTCTGTGCTCATGGTATGGCTGAAGGGAACAGGGGCAGAGTTCCAAAAATGTCACAAGGATGGGCTCTGAGCACAAGCAAGGATGAAATGAGAGATGGGCAGTTAATGCCAAAATTCTGATGTGGCTTGAAGGCCCTGCTTCCCCTCCTACCACTGCAGAGGTGGGCACAGCACAGGTAAACTCACACCTTCAGTATTTCCCATATTTCAGTATGATCCCTTGTAGGACAGAGCCAAGGGCCCAGTGCAGGAGGGAGCTGGCAGCTCCATCAATGAGTGCTTGCAGCCCAGCCTGCCTTGCATCCAATGCACTGCATGCACACAGGTTATGAATGATTCCTTCCCTAAGAAATGAGCCCAGGTTAAAAATAGCTTTGTGCTGCCTCCTTCCTGCTTGCCGAGGCCGGAGATCGCTTGAAGTGCTGGCAGTCATTTTTAATGTGGAAATGTTTGGAAGCCAAAATTGTCTGGCATCTCCTGCCAGTATGGGGAGCTCTGGGGACAGCTGGAGGGCAGACAGTGGAGTCTGGTTTTCTCTTCACCCTGGCCTGGAAGGAGAGGGAAAGAAGTTCACCCTGGAGACAACTTCTTCATTCTCAGTTCCAGCCTTGACTCTCTGCTGAGCTTGTTAATGAAGGGCAAATTAACACTGGGTAGTTTCCTTACGTGGCAACTGGAGCTGGACCAAGATAAAATATTTTCAAGTTGCTACACTACAGGCAAACTGAGCCTGATACTCTGCCTGGTGTAGGGGACAGCCTCCTCCATGTGTCACCAACTCCCTGTTACCTGGTGAACTTGTACAGCAGGTTATGTGTTTGGGGGGTTGTATGGCAACTCTTTGTCAATCCCTGCTCCTCTTCTGTGGGATTATATCTGCAAAGCTGGAAGGGTTGAAAATTTAGGACCTAAATTTCTACACGGATGCTTTCTCATTAATTCTCAGCTCAGGGCTTGCAGGGGTTTGCCACCATTTGAGAAGCAGGGGCACAGAGAGCTGGTACCACATGATGATTCCTTCATTGCCTGCTGACCTGAAGGACTGACTAAAGCCTAGAATGGCACTGTAAGTAATGATATGTTCTTGTAGTCTGCAATGAAATAATCAGGATTAAGCCCAAAGGCATGATTAAAACTATGCAGCTCACACTGTGGTGTGAAAAGGATGAAAACAATCAGGTATTTACTTACTGAACAGTTAATGCAGTGGTTTTTACTCTGACTAATCAAAGCTCTTGGGGTGGGCAATGTTTGTCAGATCTTGCCTGAAAGAGATGGAGATTTCTGGTCTCTGTGCTTGCAAGGAGAGAAGGAAGGGGGAATACAAGAATATAAACTATCTCCTGCACCCCAGATGTCAAAAACTCTGTGAGGGATGTGATGTTTGAGTTTCTGGCCTACAGATCTCCACACAGACACGATCAATCACTGGTGGATGGTGCTAGGAAGGTGAGAAATTTGTTTTATATGCTGACTTCAGCAGAGCCTGATCTAGGAGATGGTTATTGAGGCAGTTTAATTGGAGCCTGAAGGGAACTGAGAAGATATGACCTTCTATCCATATTATCAAGGTCACTGCCACACGACAAGGCAGGAGTTGTCACCAAGCAAACTCCTTCCTCTTCCTCCAACAGCTTGAAAAGGAGCCACAGTTTTCTTGATTTCAGACCTTTGGAGCATGAAGTTTTTCTGCCCCCAACGCAAACCTTGCTCATCGAAAGCAGCTGTGCCTTTGCTGTGCTGGCATCTGGAGCATCCTTTCCATGGTGCTTTCAAGCCCTTTCACTTCTTCCCTTCCTCAGCTGCCAGAGCAGTGTATGTCCTCAGGTCTCTGACTTAGCCCTTCTCCCTTTTCTGCTCCCAGCCTCAGTGATTCATTATAGAAAATGATCCAGTTTTCAGAAGTCACGAGGTTCTGTGTCTTCCACTTAATTATTGTTTTATTTTAATAAGCAATTATGTTTTGAAGTCACGTCAGGGCTCCAGGCATTAACCACTTATCACCTGCTGAGTGATTTAAGACTAGTGAAGCACATCCCATTTACAGGTTGGAATAAGGCCTGAATCCTATCAGGAGACAAATGAGTTCAGAAATACTCCATGTTTTAACTCATTGCTGATGGTTTCATCTCCTGGTCCTCAGAGAGGGGCTGGTTATGTGCTGGAGGGATGCCTGTTCCCTTGCTGTTCTGATAAGAAGCAAAGGGCTCATTAGGGGCTGTGAAAGGGAGAAGACTATCTGCTGCCTGGTTTGTGCAAATTACTTTGCCAAGTGTCTTCCCCGAGTCTCTCTTCACTACACACCACAAAATCCCAGCTACCAAATCAACCCACAGCTCGGGTATCCCTCCTGTGAGATGCAAATCTGCTCCATTGTGGGTGGTAAGAGCAGGATACCTGTGAGTCTCAGCTCCAGAACTGATACAGAAAATAAACACAGTCTCACAGGGCTGAGGTATGAGGTGCAGTTGTTGGTTTCCCTACCAAAAGGCAACTTGTTGAGCCCACTCCAAGAGCAGGAAATTCAGTAGATGTAGCAATTCAGAGGAATAAACCCTGAGCATTCCCATAGATTGGAGGATGTCCTCAGAAGCACCATCTTGAAGAACAGAGACTTGTGTTATCAATGCTATCTGGATTTCTCCTGAAGTTTTTATAACCTAATGGCTTGGATTTTGTCCTCCCACATCTCCTTGACTTCCAGGTGGAGCAGTTGGAAGCTTGTTTGGAAACAGAAACCCATTATATCTTTATTTTTATGTTACGCATTAAAAATACAACCCAGCCCTGCACTGATCTCCTCAGTGGAGCTGCAGCCCAGCTCGTGTGTGCTGTGGAGCATCATTACTGACATTATCCACAGTGTTAGTCAGCACATGGCCCATCTGCTCCAAGGTGTGCACTCTCCAGAGATTGCACAAGCCAGTTAAACACCCCGGAGAGTTTTTAAAAGAGTTTAAATTCCAGGGGAGATTTAAAGGCTCTGTAACCCACACCAGCCCTCAGCTGCCAAGGGGTGCAGCTCTGGTGCCAGCATAATCCATGGAGGAATGCTCTCACACAGTGCACAGGGGCTTCCTGAGCTGGGGAACCTCAGGGAGCAGAGAGACCCACTGGGAGCTGGTGGCTGATGTGACAGGGGCTGAGGGTGCCCATGCAGGGCTACAAAGAAAGATCTTGGGGAGGAAGGAGAAATGGGAATGAGCTAAGGTGAAAGTGATGGTGATGTTCCTACACAAAGAATTGTTTCCTTCCCATTTGCTCTCTGATGTATCCTTGGGGATTCATTTTCCATGCTGAAGATGCTTATGTAAAGCTGTAGTTTCTTTAAATAAAGAAGGAGGGTAGAAGATCGTGGTGAAATGTGCAATTACCCACAAATGTTCCCTGAGGTGACCTGAGCTGTTCCTCCTTTTGTTTCAAAGTTCCAACCTCTTGGCCCATGTAGGTGAAGCATCCTGGCCACTTTCTTTTCCACAGCCAGAAATGAGGACAGTAAGTTTTCTTTTTGGAGAAACCCAACCATTTCTAAACAACAGTCAGCCTGAATTACATGTCAGAGCAGCTATGTTCCTACCTGTGCATCATCAGAATAGGCCCAATAAAAAGCTTCGTTTCTCTTTATTTCCTTGTGATTTTACCTCCCCTGTCCATTTGACCTTCTGTTGTCATCCTCTATTTCTTTCTGGCCCAATGTCTGCTTTGATTTAGAAACTGATGGCTCCAGCACATCTCTCAAAGGGAAAGCAGGACATCAGAAGAGTTTCTGTGTCAGTGTCTGGAAATGTGGAGTTTGCAGGGGCTGCTCCTTCTCTACTTTCCCCTGCAAGGTCTGGGCATTACTTGCTCTGTGCCTGCTCCATCAGCTTCCTTGGAGCTGGGCTGGGATGCCCCAGCTCTTTTCTGCAGTCCTTTTGGTGTTCTTAGCTTGGATTTGGAGCTCAGCTCAGCAATGTTTGCACGTCACGTCCTCCCCAGGCTGGGGACAGCAACACAACAAATTCAGCAGAGCTTGATGATAGGATTTGACCCAAATCACAGAGGGGAAAAAGAAGCAGCTCTGTAAAAACAGAAATTCCTCCAGATGATAAATTCCATTAGAGGCAAATAAATACAAAAGCCAGGTATGAAGGGGGCATATTCTGATTTTTCTCTTGTCTTAGTGTGATTTGAGCATAATTTGATGGGGCTCAGCTAAGCAAGCAGTGCAGAGACCCTGAGGAATGAGGCTCTGTTTGCTGAAAAGTCAACATCATGCCTCCTCAGCAGTAGGAGAAGAGGTGTGAATGAGATTGCATAGAATCAGATCCCTTTCTCCCTGTTGGAAGCTTAAAGAGATTGGAAACGCACTTGAAACCAAATAGACAGAGCTGGACTTGCAGACTGTGTAGGAATTTTGATTTTTCTTACCCTTCTCTGGGGCAGAGCTCAATGAAGACATCAAAGAAGATGCCCTCAGACAAATTTGTGAAGATAGGACTGGGCTCTAAACCAGCATGCAGACCTGATGGGTGGAGATGGTTTGAAGCAAAATTAAGGCAAAAAGAATAGCAAACTAACTCAGGCAGAGTTGAGAAGTACCAAGAGTTTTTTAGGTAAAGATATCCAGCTTCTCATTACCAGTACTTAGCATATGATCTATCAATATTTATGAGCACAACCCTGCTTGATGTAGGGTCTGTGCATTCTCTCCACTCTAGTTAGTTTGTTTCCCTGCAACTAGAAAGCAACATTTCATAGAAATAAGACATTTTTCAGACAGCTGAAGGATTCCCTGGCAGCACAGAACTTGATGGGAGAGTGAAAGGCTAATAATTCTATTGGACAGGATTTTAGGGCTGAATTAAGGAGCAACAACTACCATGGAAGTGTGGAACAATTATGTCAGTTTATGCCTGAAAAGCCTAAATTTGCACATGTAAGATAGAGATAGAGCTTGGCCTGCCTAGTGATGGCAAAAGCTGCGTTCCTGAGTTGCACCAGGGCATGGTCCAAAGGCCATTGAGGGATTTTGCCCTTTAAAGTTATAAAATACAGATACTGGAACTGGAGGTGAGGTCTGGTGATGGTGACTCCATCCTCCTTGCATTTGTCCCATTGAGGCAATACAAATTTATTTCCTGGAACATTTCCTCAAGTGTTTTCTTTCTTGCTGTTGGACTGAGGTGACATTTTTCATGCATAGCCTGGTGGATGTGCCCGAGGCAATGCTGAAACAGAAGTTCTCCATCTCATCTGTTTCCCCTGTTCCTATAAAAGTCTTGGGCTGGGGGATGAGCAATAACTCAGTAGTGTTTCCAAGCCACAGGGGAATGGCTGGAAATTAGAGGGACACCTTGATAGAAGAGCCATTTGAAGGAATATTAATTAACAGGCAGCAAGTTCTGGACAATTGAATCACAACTCCAGATGTTCCCATTCTGACTAAATGCTTTAGCAAAAATGTTTAATTGATTGCTGTCTTGTGAGCTCTGTGTGTGGGTGATAAAACCCAAGACTGCTGAGCTAGAGGGATTGCCTGATGATACCAACAGAGTGCACTGAGTGTTTCTTCACCTTTTTAAACTTGTGCTTTTTTATCATAGGGAATCAAGACCAGGTTCAAAAATATTCTTTAATTTATGATCTTTTTTGTAGTGTCATGGTGCTGATTGAAGTCACTGGGCCCCACTGTACATGGATGCCTTTAAATAAAGAGACATCTGTGTTTGGTCTGAAAGGCTCTGAGTCTTGTTTAATGAGGGACTGCAGATTCAAGGCCCTCTTGATTTCTATAAATCTATTGAAAAGGTGCAAGGACAGGAGGGTAGCTGAAAGAAGAAATAAGCCATTGAGATAAAATAAAACCAACCTGAGCTTTTACCCCAGGCTGTAATTGTACCAGAGCTGAATTTCATATAAGAAATTATTTTCCTCTTTTTTTTCCCCTGGCCTTTAATCTCCAACCAAATTCAGAACTGCCAGCCAAGTATAAGGATGTTCTACCTGACATCTTGGGGGCTGGGGGAGCCTCAAAGCACCACAAGGGAATGAAAGATGCATAATAGGTAAAGTGACACTTTGCAATGAAATTATAAACTCCCAAAGATTTGTCTTGTAACGCTGCAGCTGGATGGGAAGAGCTTTTTGTTGCAGAGCAGATCCAGATTCTCATGAAATCACAGTAATCTTTTCATTTAAGTGAAAGCTGGCATGACCCTAATGGAGATGCTTCTCACCAAAATGTTCTTTTAGTGATGATTAATAGATTGGTTGTGAGTTGATCTGAGGTGGTTTCTCACTGGGGCAAACACATCGATTTCAGTGGAAACATCCTTGACTTTTAGGTCCCATTCCTTTTCCATACTATGAAAGCTAAACTGAAAGTAGTAGAGGAAGTAAATTAGTCCCATGCTTCTAAAAACAGGAATGCTTCTGCTAAAAGCATGAGACAATTTAATGGACAAGGTTTCTGTGAAAGAAAAAAAAAAGATAAAAAAAGCCATATTGCCAGGCAATAGTAATGTGTTGTCATGAGAACAATTTTGTTTTATTTGTGCCTTTCCCCTCCAGAGTTTCAGTGCATGAAAATCTGTTGTGTTTTAAACTGTTACAAAGACCTCAGAGCTGCCCATGACAATGGGAAAAAGACAGATTTAACAAGAGGAAGAGACATGAATGTGATGTGCTGAAATACCCAGCAGTTTATTCCTTGGTGCTTGGTTATGCTGAATGCTTTTGTTCCAGCTGGGGTCGCTCATCTGTGAGCAACAAACAAATGGCACAAAGTGTCTGCACACAACCTTTGTGTTTCTCTGTCTGTGGCTTCAGAAGGTTCACAGCTCACTTGACTTGCAGGCACTGTCTGGATGTGCCAGTCTCTGCCAAAACTGAGGTGTGTGGAAACAGGTAAATGAAGAGGAAAAGCCAATTTGAGGGCAGCTGTAAAGTAGAGACTTGATTGTTTTAATATGCAGGAATTTAGGGGTTATTAATTTGCTGTTTTTAAAAATAGCATCTATTTTTAGCTGTCAAAGGTGGCTGTTTCCTAGGGATTGGTGACAGGCCAAGGTGTGTAGGCTGATTTTGGAGAAGCTTCCAGCCAGCCTGGATGGAGGCTGATGTCTTGCAGACTCCTTAGAGCACCCTGGCAAGGGGACACTTCCTATTATACTTGGCCTATAAACACTATAGATGAACTGTTGCTTTTTCAAGACCATCCTAATCCTGCCAGCTCAAAGGGAACAGCAGCTCTGGAGGAATCCAGGATGCTTTGGCACCCCTGCTAAAGGACAAACTGATTATGCTTTCTTCTGAGAGCACTGCTGCAGGCCTTCCTGGCAGCAGGGCTTATGGAACAGTGGCTATTTATGTATAAAGCAAAAGGAAGGAATGTGGGATTGGTTTTGTCTGCATACCTGATCCCATTTGAAAAGCCACTGATCCCTGGCAGAATTGTAACCTTCCAGGCCATGAACTGACTGGCTCACAAGGAACTGGAACCCAAATACCCAGAATGTCATGAACTCTGGTCTGGGCATCAATATCTGAGCTTCTGGCAGGCAGAAATCAAATCTTGGGTTGAACATCTTGGAGTTTGTCAGTTCCCATGCTGAAAACAACAGACGGTTCCTGCAGCTAACAACCTGCTGCTCCAAGAGGAGGAATCAGTGGGAGCAGTTGGGCACTGATGAGCAAAGGCTGAGAGTCTGCTCCACACTCTTCAGAGCTTTGTCATCATAATTAGATCTTAAAATGTGTCAGTTCTGCATGAGACAATTCATCAGCGTGGCCCAGGAGCACGTTTGCTCGGGAGTGTGAGTGTCTGTGACTGGCACCAGAGCTATTTAATGCAGCTGGGACAATGCATTGCCATATTCCAGTTTGTGGGCTGTAGGAACAGGATGGGAATGATGAGAGAAGGAAGGACTCTTGCTACCTTCTAATTTTCACTGCCTTCATCACTTCTGAATTTAACAAAACCTTCCCCCACGGAGCAGCAACCAGCAAAGGCAGTGAGCATAAGGTATTCAAATAAGAGCTTTCCTTTCCCATCATAAAAATTGGCTATAAATTGTCATTTGGGTGTTTTTAGAGAGAAAATCTTTATGTCTGCATTATTTTTGTTTCTGCAACTTCTCTTGTCTCAAAGGTTTTCGCACTGAGAAGACTGGAGGCTGTTCCCCCTTGGGAAGAGGAAATGCAGAGGTGACCAGGGATGATTGCAGAAGCAGGGAAAGGAGGAATGGTGGCATGAAGTGGATTTGCTGGTCTGAAGTCACGCCCTCACCATGTATCCATATCATCCAGGACTCCAGCCTCAGAGAGACAAGTGCTTTGTCACTGTATTAAATCAAGTCTCCTACACCACCAGTTTGTGGTAGCATGCAAATTTGAGTAGAGTTTTGGAAGATGGGAGAGAAATGAGAAGGGAAATTTTATTTGTGGGCTTTAAAATATATTTTTCCACCCCTATGGAGAAAGACAAAATGCACATAGCTTATGGAGCCTGGAGGCTGCTGAATTTCACATGGATTTGAATGCCATCCTCATAACGGTGACTTGGGAACTCATCAAGCCTCAGGACACAAGAAAGATATTGATACTCAGTGCTGGAAAAGTCAGCTGTGACAATGAGCCTCCCCCAGAAGAAGTTATAACTGACTTGGCCACTGCCACAGGAGTGCCAGGACTGCCATTTCCACTGTGACCCAGAGTTCATGATCCATGGAGAGAACCTACCAAGCCAGAGAGGGGCTGTGTTTCTGTCTTGGCTGGATTATAAACAGATAATCCCATTCTGTTTTGCAAAATTCCCACTTCATTTATTTTATCTGTGAGGGATACAGCCTTCCCTTCTGGCATGCCACTGCTTTGGGGGCTGTGCTGGTCCCTACTGACCATCAATTTCTAATAATGGTGAGGGCTGCATTTCAAGGATGAAACCAAGTAATTCCTCTGTCAGCTCATTGTGATATGTCCCTGGCTAAAAGCCTGGGAAACAATTTTCTTATGACCTACTCTTTGATGATAGTGGACTGTTTTATGCTGCTGCAGTCTCCCCCATATGCTTGGCTTTGACTGATAAAGCTCAGCTGAGAGAGAAAAAATAAAAAACACTGCTGATGTGCATTGCTGCTGCTGGCAAAGGCCGGAGCCCTGCATGGGGCCCCCAAAGAGGGACAAGAATCTATCTGTTGAGATTGAGCCTGATTTAATTCTTCTTATAAAGCATCTTGGCAACTGTCTGGATCTGACAGGTTGATAATAAGACTTTCCCTCAATGCAAAAAGGAAAGTAATTTACATTGGCTTCACACCTCTGGCAAGCAGGAAAGATCCTGCCCTACGTTAGCACAAATGGGGAGCAGACGTGAGAGCGAGAGCAGGCAGCACCAGGGAAGGGGGAAGGATTGCTCCATGCTTGAGCAAGCACAAGAAAATGCCATTTGGAAAATGTCAGTGGCTGAGAGCTGGGCTTGGAATCAGCATTCTGGCCATGGCAGCGGTTTGGAACAACTTTCCAGCCAAATCCTGGAGGATCACTCTTGGGAGGAGCAGCAGCTCCTCCTGATTTCATTTTGCTCCATTTAGCCCAGTGCTCCTGCTGATACACTGCTCACTTTCCCTTATTACAGCACCAGCACCCAGCTGCACCAAGGCTGTATTTTTTGTTTTGTCATTTCATTGATAAGCATCTGACAGCCTCCAGGGAAGGACAGTGATGCTCACTGAGTGGAGAAGGGCCCTCCAAGAGGTGCAAGGATGCAATTACCCAGCCTCTATCTCCCCCAATTCCTGAGCACACAGCTATTCCCAGGAGATCTAACAACCTGTATTGTGTTCCACCCTAAACCTGCTGTCACACTAGCTCTGGTTCTGAGTAAGGGCCTTGTAAGCTGGGCCCTCAGCAGCTTTCTGCTGGTCTCATGCCTCCAAAACAAGTGCCTTGAGGCAGCCTCTCCATGCCTCATACACAGACTGGATTGCCCCTCAGCACAGTGCCATGGGAGGAAACAGTCCTGTGATTGAAAATCCTCAGGTGAAAGCATGCCAGGACAGGGATATGGTATTTAGAAAGTTTTGCTCTTCACAACTTATTTGCTTTAAAGGCCTCTGTCCCTCCTGTCAAAATTGAGCTAGGAGGTGGTAGGGAGGGGAGAACTGGGTTTGTGTAAAGCAAACAAAAGTGAGTAGGTTGTGAGAGCACTTACTTTACTTGTTCCCTGGCCACTGGGATCACACAGAGGGTTTTTTTTTTTCTGTGACAAGGCACTGGCTGGGCCTTAGGGATCTTTCTCTTGGAGTGCTCTCTGTCACAGGGATGTTTTTTGGAGACCTCATACTCAACCTGGGGCAGTGTAGGCATCCTGAGAGCTCTTAAATGCCCTGGCCAACCTTTCTGGATGTGGGGAGAAGGACACTGGTGTTGAGAGGTACTGAAGGCTCCTGGGAAGCAGAGCAGAAGAATACCTTGTGCTGTGGGGACACAATCACTAAGCTTGTTCTCTGCTCCCTGCTTTAATCTGTCTTTGGACAAAACCTGTGTTAAAGTGGGCACTGGTGTATCCCAGCTTTGGGAAGTGTCACACAGCTGCTTTGGGGAAAGTGAAGCTCCCACCTCAAGGCTGTGGCTGATTTAGGGTGTTGGCAAGGGTGAGTAGGACCAGAGAGTAAGGGAAGGTGTCGTGTGGCAGGTGGGAAGGTTCAGGTCATGGGAAAAGAGATGTGAGAGGTGGATCTCATGGAATGGTGTTTGATGTTGTCTAGAAGGGAAGGTACATGGGCAGTTTTGGGGGAAATAATCTCTAAAGATCAGGAGTAAGAAAAGTTGACTGAATATCAGTAACAATAATATTGGAAGAGCAATGTAACTAGCTGTGGAGATTGCATCCATATTCTGGCTGAGCTGTGCTGGAAGGGCAGGGTGCCTCATTCAGGGGTCTTAAACACTGCCTGTCATTGTGCCAGGTAAATACAGGACCCTGAGAGGGAGGCTGAGCCCTTACAACAATCCTTACAAATGAGAGATCCTGCCTGAAAGCAAAAGAGATGAAATTAAGACAAGTGCAAAGCACTCCTCTGGGGCAGGCAAAGCAGAATACACAAACACAAAACAGGGAATACACAATGAGGCATCTGGAGAGGGCTGGGGTTGCTCTGGTTCACAAGTAGAATATGAATCAACCCTGCAAGGCTGCTGCAAAACACCTCATTGTATCCAAGATTGTATTAACAAGAGTGCTCTCTGCCAGACTCGTGAGGCAATGATTACAACCTGCTTGGGGCTGACAGGGCTTCAGTCAAGTGTGGGTGTCCAGAACTGATGTGGAACTTTATCTACACCCATTAAGGAATTTGGAGAGCCCAGGGTGAAGAAAAGCCTAACAACAAATCAAGTGAATGATAAGAGGTCAGGCAAACAAGTCCTGTGGACAAAGATTGAAGGCACCACATCATTTCATTTTAAGAGAGAAACTATGGAAATGGGATGCAGTCAGTCATCCTCACAGAAGGAATACTTTTTAAAAGGCTCATGATAAGTCATTTTCCATGGTCACTGGTGTAAGAAAAAGAAAGTGATTAAATTCATGGTGAAGATTTAAGATATTTATTAGGAAAACCCTTCTAATCCCTAGAGAGGTAAAACACTAAAACAGGCTGTCTAGGAAAGATGTGGCATCTTCTTTCCTAGTGAGTTTTAGGAATGGGCTAGACAAACAACTGTTATTTAAGTATATTTGACAAACAAGTATTATTTAAGTTTTTTGAATATATTTGATCCTGCCTCTGATGATCTCACAGAATGCCTTTCTGCCATATGTATCTATAATTAAGCACAATATAAAAACACAGACATTTCCTCGAGGAGTTAAAAACCCATCTATAAATAGATAAAGTCTTCATCTTTTAGTGGTAAAACTAGGTTGAACGTGCCTTATGTGACAGCTCTTTTCATATATCATTGTGGAGCAAACATCAGGAGGAGAAGGAACTCTTTAAACCAAAGAACAGCACTGCTGTAACAACATGAGTATAAAACTGGCCAGGCATAAATTAGGCAGGAAATTGAAAGAAAGTTTCGAACTGTCAGAACAGCAATGTTCTGAAACACCCTTTCATAATGGGAATGCTAGAGGCAAAAATCAGAACTTGTTTTTAAAATAGAGCTTGCTAAATTAATTCAAAGGATATAGAGAACTACTGCCTGTCACAGCACAGTGCAGGACTAGGAGATCCCTTTTGTTGCTGGATTTTAGGAGCTGAGAGGAAGAAAAATATTTTTTTTGTGCCAGTGGAACTGTTTTCTGCTCTTTATTGACACAAATGTGCTTCTTTCATCCTTCAGCTTTTTCATGTGTGAGGCAGTTACTGACATTCCTTTCAAGATCTGAAGGTCAAGTCTCTGTTTAAAATTACATAATTGCATTAAGGTGAAGGAGGGAATTCCAAGTTTGGGAAGACCTTCTTGGAGTCAACTGCAAACCCTCAGTTGCTGAGTGTCCTCTTGACTTTTCCAAGGCTGCACTTCGTGCTGATTGGGTCAGTGCCATTTGGGGTTAACGTGAGCAGCTGGGAGAACTGCCTCAGTGAAGGGCTGAGCCACTACAGTCTGATAAACTGGAGCCAAACCTCATGGCCCAGAGGGTCACAGCTTGGTAGCTTAGGTGGGGCAAGGTGAGGTGTCAAAGCAGGGCAAGAAACTGCTGCAAAGAGATGCAGCGTGCCAAAGGCAGCTAACAGGACAGCACAGGCCCTGTGCCAGGAGAGGAACTTAATTTCCTTGCTGACAAATGAAACAAAGATGTGATTGGAAGTGCCACGTTTTGGAGGTATGAGCAATTTCCCTGTAATCAATCATCCAAACCAAATTGTTTTCATTTCTTTGCATTATTTAGCAGCTTTTTGATGGCAGACAATATGAGCTGGATTTTGTTTTTCACCCATCCCTAACACTGATGTGATTTGTGGGCTTTGGCAGCGGGATGCTGGGGTGAAAGGAGGCTGAACTGGGCTTCTCTATTCACAAAACTTGGCAAAGACAATGTCTGTGATTATCAGCTAATCATTCAGACAGAGACGTTGTTTGTCTGCTCCTATTAGGTCTGTGAAGTATCTGGCTTTGAGAAGCTGACAGTGAAACACCTCCAGGAGAGGATGTCAGAAGCAAGAGGGAGGCAGTGAGGAGGTGATAAGGTAGAGCTGAGTTTGATAAGAGCCCCTGACTCCTCCAGTAATTGCAAGAAAGGTGAGACTGATTATTAGACTGATCAGCTCCCCTGGGTATTCCCAGTCATGTGAAGCTTCTGATGTGGTTAGAGACTGTGGAAGGAGTGCTGGTTTAGGTATCCTGGGCTGAACTTTATGCAAGGGTTCTCTTTCTTTTCCTGGTGGGAAATGTACCTCTAAGATCTCGAGGGCTATTTTACTGTCCCTTGAACAACGTGGGGAATATGAGAGAGGAAAGAATTAGCTGCAAGTATCAGCATAGAGGACTCCAGTGACAGATTTGTTTCCTTACATGGGTTCTGCAGCTGAGACTTTTGAGGGAGAACTGCTTGGTGGAAATATAATGAAATGGAAGGTTGTGAGGAGATATATCAAGAATAAATCTACTGCAGAGGAAATACTTTTCATCCCTTTTAAGTCTGATGACTTTGGCCCCATTTCAAGTCATAGCTAAAGAGCCTGTTTGCACCACACAACATGTCAGCTGGAGCCTGATTTATTGGAGGGCATCCTGCAAGGGTCAAGTAGCACCTCGTGTCCTTACATGAGAGAGGAGAGGCTTTTTCCTTCAAGCAGGTTGAGCAGGACATTCTCATGCATTAAATTCGAAGCTGCCCTTAAACTGCTTTGTACCAGGGTGTCTCTGGGAGCAGCATCATAGTTCATAGACAAGATGCAGATCTGTGTGTGTGAGTGACCTATGAGGCAAAAATGTCCTGAAACCTGTAAAATGAGCCTGTCCCACTCTGTCATGCTTCCCAAGAGATGCCTAGACTGGGAAAATGTGATCCCCTGGTGGGTAACTGGTAGGTGACACTGCTGGAAAATCTCTGCTCAGCACATCCCAGAACAGCCCAGTTTTACTCCCCATCAGGGCAGCAGGATGCACGAGCTGTCTTTCAGAGAGAGTTTTAAGATGGACAGGGTTGGAGATCAATTTAAGGATTCATTTCTGCTCTGAGTACAAAGGCTTGTGTATTTGTTTAGATATCACTGGTGTGTTTCAGTTTTGATTTAGCTGGCTTTCTGACAGTCACTGCTGGTATGGCAGTCACGGGACTGTGGGGGTGTTGGGGTTGTGCTTGCTGTTCAATCTGAACAAATACAATCCTGGGAGCCTGTGCAGTTAACCCTGGGAAGTACAAAGGCATCAGGACCTCCTAGCATGTACAGGTAAACAAGAAAGGCATGTTGGTTGTAGCACTGACACAGCACACGAGCTCTAAGCACACACTCACCTCTCTGTGGCTCAGCTCCTTGAACAAGAAATAGAGACCATGATACTTTCCCTCCTGCCTTTGTCTGCTTTGCCTGTTTGGCTGGTTGCTCGTGAACAGGGAGTGCTCCTTGTGGAGTTTTTGTACAAAGCTTTGTGCACCCGCCCCTGATCGCAGCGGGGGCTCTCGAGTGCCTCTGGGTTCGAGTGAGCGGCGATGTCTGAACCCTGCTGGAAGCAGCAGCCTGTGCAGCACCAAGGTGGTGGATTAGGCTTGTGCTTGACAGGCTGTAATGTAGTCAAATCTCACCGTAATAAACGGTGCTTGTAACAAACCACCGTTTACAGGCACCCCAATGCTTGTTTTTCCACTGCTAATTAGTTCTTGATAGGGCAAATGCTTACACCAAGTTGAATGGATACAAAGATCTTTGTTTTCCTGCTTTTTTTCCCTAAGGGTACTTCTTCCCTTCTCCTTCATGTCTTTATTTTCTTTTTAAACTGCCATTTAAATGTTGAGAAGTGCAAAGCCTCGAAGCACAGGGTATTTATGGACAATTCAAATTGAGTGTTTTTCCTCATTATTCTGGGATGGTGAATTCCCTCTCCTTTTATAGTTACTATCAAGGTATAATGAAAATTTAGTTGGGCCTCTTGATGGCCACTTTGTTCAATACCAAAACCCTTTATCTCTTCTTTTACTTTCTCCATCCTCTTTTCCCTGATCTTTAGAAAAGAATACATCTCACCCTCTGATCATGATGCTTGATATTTCTAAGTTCATTTAATTAAGCCTGTTTTCCCTACATTCTCTTCAGCCTCACTTGCCACTTGTCTCTCAGGTCAGATTTCAGGAGAAACTTCAAACTTCAGAATTTATTCAGGTGAAACCAACAGAAAATGTGGGCTCTTCAGAAACATGATTGTTTGCTTGTGAGGATTTGGAGGGCATGAAGAAGAGCAAAAGCCATTTAATTCATCTAAGCAGGGGAAAAGTCAATCTTCCACACACAGACAAAGGATACAACTAGCTAAATGCTTAAATAATGTTTGAGGTAAGGCAATGTGTTTGTCTGGGGAATACTCTGCAGTAATGAAAGGAACATTTCCCTCAAATCTGAGCTGTTGGTGAGGGTTGGCACTTGGGTGGAGGTAACAAACCAAGAAACAGCGTTTTGCTTTGTTGGGCTGGTGAAACAAACGATGCTGCTGATGCTTTTACCATGAAACCTTATGTGGAATTACACAGTCAACAAGTCTTTAGTGTTATTGGGATGTGGAGAGGTTTAACCATCACTTTGGCTCAGATTTCACTGAAGCCCTATTGCCTCAGTTCAGAGTTTGCTTTCTTTAATTGGGAAGCACATGGTAGGGACTAGAAATGTGGAAGGGTTTTGCAGTGTCCCATCCCTACTGGGGATCTTTCTTTGCCCAGGCTGCCCTCTGTGCTTGGCTGGTCTTTGCTGGCAAAAGTACAGCAGTACTTAAATACCATACTCAGGTCACTTTTATGGTCTCAGAATTTAACTTGGATAGGGATGTGCTGGCAGAAGTGGAATCAGCATGTGCTGGACACTTAACTGCTTGTTCATGTGAGCTCAGGGAGGCCGGTGTGCATGTGAGCAGAATGAAATTACCAGCTTTGCTCTTTTCTGTCTCCTCTCCTGTCCCAGTGATCAACCCTTGGCAACCACCAGAGCCAACACACGAATGAGATCCTTGAGAATCACCCCCCTTAGACGAAGGGGCAAAAAATCCCACCAGCTCCTGCTGGCAGAGTCATTAAAATCTGCTTTGCTGAGCTTTGGGCGGTAGAGAAACTCATCCTAAGATGCTCTGTGAGAAAAGTCCAAGTCACAATGGCAGCCACAGTCTGAGCAGCTTTACCTCCCGGTGTGAGCTCCTGATTACGCGGCAGTGATGGAAGGCTTAGTCATAGCAGCGGGTCTCCAGGAAACCTCGTGTGGGGGAATGCTGCCTTCAGGCAGCAGACAGTGCTATCAGAAGCCTACCAGGGACATATGCAAAAAAATGGGAGCTTAATTGCCAAATTTCCCCTTTATCTTAATATAATTAACAAGCTGGTGTCTCTGCGGCTCTGGTTTAAGGGAATGCTCAGAAATGTGTTATGGATGTGTTAAGGAGGATGGGAGTTTTGTTACTGTGGATCCTTTCATAAAATCTCAGATATCTAAAATACTGCTGAATTATTATGCTTTCTTATAAAACACGCCAACAAAACAGAAGCTTTGATACCAGCCTTGTGTGATACTCCTCTCTCCTCCAGCACTTGATATGCAATGAGGTTTAGTTGATCATTCTCTTGTAGCAAGAAATAGGCCCCATCTTTTTGGATGAGATGCTCCTCGTAGTTGGGGCTGGCAGCTCTCTGTGAATGACTCACAGCCTCATTGGACAGGCATCCACACGAATAAAAAATTCAGCAGGCTGGTCACAGCGTAAGGTGCAATGAATGGGATGACTCAACACTGCTGTCCTGCAGCCTTGCATGCAAACTACCCAGGAGATGGTGCCTGGCACCACCAAAAGGTGAAGACTTGAGGTAAAATGACTCAGCTCAGTGTCAGGTGGAAATCCACCAGCTCTGACAACTTCTGCCTTTGCATCCCATGGTCACAAAAGTCTGCTTGGTGTGTGAGCCAAGAGGCATTTTGCTGTAAGGGCTCTCCCTCTTCCCTGTTCAGACATCCTTGCTTTATGGACAAGATTGTTTGTTTAGCCACAGCAGTGAGAAGCAGAGCTCTGGAGTGTGAAGGCGAGCTCAGCTGAGCCTGGGTGCAAGTCAGGTTCAAGCAGGACTTATCTCAGGAGAGAGTGGCAGTGTTTTTGAAGGCAGTACACTCCCAACCCCTTTGAAGCCTTATCAGGGATCTGGCTGTTTTATCTATAATGACTTTTCATGCAGGATGGCTCCTGTATGTTACTCATGCATCGAGTATGCACAAATCATCCTGGTTCATGGAGTGATAGGTGGAATTGCAAAACTGCACTTAATGACTGAGTGACAGCCATCTGTGGTACGTGCTTTCAATGTGATATCAGGAAGGATAATTTTTTCTCCTGCCTGTGAAGCTGAAAGAAACAGGGTGGGGGGGGAGATGATCTCTTGGGTTTATTTGCTTTGCTTTTAATTGATTTTGGAGATTAAAGCTAGAGTGAAAGTATCAGCTTGAAAGGCCTGGGTACTGAGTGCTTCTGTTTTTTCAGAGGATGCGCATGGGAAGCATATTGTCAACCTGCCTAGGCCCTGACCAGAGGCTGTCAGGACAGTGTTGGTTAGTTCAAATGATGTTGTTATGAGGGATGTGACATTGTTTTTGCAAGCTCAGTGGACTGTAGAAGCTAAATGCTTGAGATAGAAAGCATTGAAGACAAGAAGGACTTCATGGGCTTTGAATCTGTCCCTCACAGACAGATGCAGGCAGAGCAGAGACCCTGCTGTCCTGGTGTTGCTGTAACTTGGTCTGCAATGGAGCCTCTCCTGTGTTAGAGAGGTCTGATTTTTTGAAGAAGCAGAAACCATTCTTGTGGCAGGTGTTTATCTGTTTCTTTAGTGTTCACCCATCTGAATGCTTGGGTGAACACAGTGATGGCTTTACAAGCACATGAGGTGACTGGATAAGCTCTTCCCTTGCCACTCAAAAAAATTCTGTAAAAAATCTGCTCTCCCCTCTGCCCCAGCAAGCAGTACCTGCCCAATGCTCCAACAGCCCTGTGCTGGAGGTGATGAGACCTCAGAAACACTGCTGAGCATTCAACTGTGAAATACAGGCATGGAGATAAAGCCCCAGCCCTTGAGCTGTCCCTCTGGGCACATCAGGGTTTTGGAATAGCTCCAGCTCTAACCTGAACCCAGCCACAACTCGGTCTGCTAATAGAGATGGGGGAACTACATTTTGGGGCAAGGTATCATAATTGAAACTTGATTATTAGAGAACTGGTCTCTCATCTTCATTTTGTTGTTATCATGGATACTTTTTCTTAAATTACTTTGAAAGCTGGCTGGTGTTTTACACTCTCAACTTACTTTACACCTGGTGCCATAAATCCCACTTCAGTCTACCATGTATTTAATAAATGAACACTTCAGCCATCCTGCTGGGGAGCTGACTTTCTACACCCTCTGCAAAAACACACATGCAAAATGCACTTTCTCTGCTCTGTTGATGATTTTTAAACATAAGATTATGCAATAACCAAAGCAAAATGTTTGCCCTTTGCAACTTGCCCCTAAAATTTCCCTCCCTCTGTCCTGACTCCATTCCTAACCTGTTTTTCTATCAACTTCTTTGGGCATCTAAAAGTTATTACCACCAATTAGAACACCTTTGAAGGGCTTTCTCATAACTATCAAAGTGTTACTTGCAATAGCATCAACAAAGGCTTCCCAGTGAGAGGATGAAATGGCTGTTGGGCTTTTTTCCTGGCCAGACTGGGCCCTGGCTGAGCTTTCAGTTCAGTGACATTTCTATCACATAGCAGCTCCATGTTTCTGTGCCTTCCTCCAGATGCAGCTTTTGCAGAAGTGAATGCCTGCATCTGCACACCCTGAGCTCTGGTTAGGCACTGAGATAAAGTGCTTTGAAGATCAGAGGGGATGAGTCTTTGTAGCTCTGATTAGGATGTATCCCACGGCAGGGAGTGTTCCTGGGCACTGAGTATGGAAGGGCTGGGAATCCTGGGTTGACCAGTGTTTAGAGATACCATGGAAATATCAAGCTGGAGGGCTGTAAGTGAACCCATCTGTCACAATAATAGCACAATTTCCCCAGCAATGGGTGTTTTCTCTGTATTGTGCTGTGGCCTGGAGCTGGTCTGGAAAGGATCCAGGATCACAGCAGTCAGCAGGTGAGGCTGGAGTCTGCTGACTGATGTGTGTGTGTTGTTTAGAGTTGCTTTGAGAGTTAGGTCAGGGCTGGCATAAGGAAAAGAGGGCAGTCTTTATTACTGGGCTGATAATTTGTTGTAGGCTGTATGATAATTTTGTCCAGGAAGGTGAGGGCACATGCCCTGCAAATGACTTTCCAACCCAAGACCTGTGTGGACAGGCATCTCCCTGCGAGGGCAGCGATTTGTGCTCTCTCATCCTGCTCTTGCCCAGTTGTTTTTGTGTTTTCCCTCTTAGCCATTCACTCCAAATCTCTCTCCTACATAATACCTCTTTCAGCACGTGCCTGGCAGGTCACACGAGGTAAGCAGGGCAGGTTTTTGGGATGGGCAAGCCTCCAGAGTGACTCCAGGGTAGAGGAAACAGCCTTAAATGATATTGCTGCTGGGAGCTTAGCTCTGTAATGGTCATGGCTGTAATGACCTTCATTTTCTCTCAGGAGGGTGATGTGATGCTCCCCCTTAAGAATTTGATGAGTCAAAAAGAAAGAAGAAAAAAAAAAAAGGTATTTTTGCTTGTGACACACAACCCTTGCTCTGCGGGAAAGAAAGGATGTTTTCTCATTGGTGTCTGCTCCTGCCATACTGGCAACAGGCTCCACACAAGATCTCAATTCAGCATCCCCTGTGTGTTTCCACAAGGCTTTAAAACAGCAGAAGTCCTTTCCCTGAGCTGCTGACAGGTCAAGCATTCAGGCTGATGGCTGTGCAGTTAATGTGAGATGTCAAGGGACACACAAGCAGCCTTCTCTTGATCCGTGCCAGTTCCAGCCTGTGTCAGGGACTTTGATTAGGCTAATTTCTTTGGGAATCTTGAAAAAGCCATGGGTGATTCTATGTTTCTCTGAAGGCCCTCTGGAAACCCATTTGAATGATTAGCAAAAGTTGCACATGCAAGTGAAAATCCTGTGCTTGCAGGACCATTGATCACGTGGCTGTAAGCATCTTTCCCTCTAACACAATCCATGAACACAGAGCCCTTCCCACCTGGAATTCATCCCCAACTGCTCCTGTGTAATGCATTTCTCTTCTCTGCATATCTCTCAGCTCTGACACTGCAGCTGTTTTGGTGGACTGCTTCTTGTAATCTTTCTTCTTTCTCAAATGGTAAACTTGTTCCTGATGTAATTACCCTGATAAAGTTCTGTGGCATGACGGATCATCCTTAATGGCACTGCTGCTCTTGACTTCAGACAAGAGGATATTTTACTCCAAACTTTTGTGGGAAGAGTAGTAAACAGTAAACAGTTTTGTTTCCCCAGCATCATCTTCCTCTGCATTGTCTGCCAGAGAAGATGGTCCCTGCATCCATCTTACAGTGCTGAGGTTCCCTCAGGACTTCTCTGCAGCCTGCAATAACAGTAATGAAGTGCTGAAAAGTGCTTGTTCTGTAGGGGACTGAGGTGTTGTCATGGTCCAGCCAGCTCTGAAAAGCAGTGGCTTTGGAATAACATGGGCAATGCCATGGTGAGAGTCATTCCCTGCTACAAGCAGAGGAAATCAAAGCACACTTGCAGGGAATGCAGGAGGAGTTTTGTATGTACTCCTTGGCTGAATCCTGTGTGTCCAAGTGTGTCCAAGTGTGTATGATTCCATGCATTTCTGAGTAAGAGGAAGGTTGGGATTATAGGAAGACAGGTTTGGGGCCAGTCTGGCACCTTCTCTCTTTTTACAAATGTCTGTGACCTAGCTTGTCTTTTCCATGTAAAAAACCCCACATAACTACTCACTCTCTGAAGCTCATTTTTACTGTTTGTTTTCACAAATGTTTTATCACCAGACTACCAGAAGCTGCCACAACTGCAGCTTCCCAGGCTCCATTGTACTGCATGCTGTTTGCAGTGCTGCCTCAGAACAACTTACAATAAACACAGAATCCATGGGAAAGAGGGACAGAAACAGATGAGTGTCCAGCATGATAGAGAAGCAAGGAGTATTCTGGGTTTCTGAAGGAGCCTCACTGCCCTACATTCCTGAGCAGAGGGGAAATTGGGATGGAAAAAACATCAAATAGCAACAACCTCATGATGCATTAGGAATTTACCAGTTTGAAGGAGGCATTTGGAGTGTGTCAGGTTTTTGGGAATTTAGTGGGGTCCGTAGGGATTATGCCACTTTGCATGAGTGTGAAATCAAGGACTGCAGGTCATTTTGGGGTCAGCAGAAGAGTTTTCAGTGCCTTTTCCTGCAACTCTACAAGCTGCACAGAATTGCTTACCTTTCTCATGTGAAGTCCTTTCTTAGCCTACAAAATGTTTTTTCGCTGAGTATATATCCCTTCTGCCTGGGGAAAGGTCGATCGATTCCTGCTCAGCAAATGTGGCTACATGCTCTCCTCCACCACTTTGTGGGAGTGTTCTTGTCACCCTGCTGCACATTTTTAGTAGCCTGAGCAGCCTGTGAAGCCCAGAGATCCTCCAGAGGCCAATTTCCATTAATTTGGTCCTCTGTGATCCTCAGGAATGACCCTGATAACTCCTACAACCCCACCTGCAGCGGGAGGAGCCAGGGGAGCTCTCCGGTTGTATTTCTTCACTGACATGGCTCTTCAGCACTCAAGGACAGTAATTGAATGTAATGTCCAAACCCCAAACCAGCCTGCAAATCCCAGCACTGTGAACAGGAAGCTTCAGCAGAGCTGTTTCCATCATCTTATCTCTCACAGACAGTTACTGTGTTCTTGATGTAATTACAGTGATAAAACAATGTGACATAACTGCTGGCTTCTATCGTGGTATCACTGCTGTTGACTTAAGTGACAGGATAATAATTTTATAAGAGACCTTTCATTTTTTTTTACCCTGGCAGCCACTGGCAGTGTTTAAGCATGGGAGCTGATATCTCTGATAAAGCACATTATGCACATTCCACAAGTCCTAAAACTTTTTATCCGTTTTATTTATGCACTGCTCTTCCAGGTGAAATTTCTATCTGTTCCTGCAGCATCAAGGCAGTGTCTCTTCCCAGCCAGATCAGGGTCTAGTGTTTGCACAAATGGGCTGGAGCTGCAGTGGCAGCAGTCAGTCATGGGTGGTGTTTGGAAAAGGAGAGAAGAGTAGAGAGAGAAAAAGGCCTTTTTTTGCACAATTCCCTCCGTTTTCCATTGCTGGTGCATTGCAGACATGCCAGCCCCCTACTCAGCTGGAGGAGGTGTCCTTGGGATGGCTTCTGGGAGAAAGCCTGGTTAAAAATGAGCCATGTGATGAGGATTAGAGTGGACTCAGACACCTCCTGGTTTTAATATATCAAAGCCCTGACAGTGTTGCTCCAACTGAGCTGGGGAGGCGCAGCCCAGAGGCAGACTGTGAGGGGAAAATTTCAAACCAATAGGAATCTAATCATATATATTTATGTCCCTGCACTTCCTTGTCTCAGCTGCACATTTATTGATGTAGTGTCACAGGAGTGCAGAGCCTTGCTGATCTATGCTGTTGTCTGAGGCTGTCAGCCAAACCTCCCGGGGGAGCACAGCCCAATGGCTAAGGAGGGACCTGTGCTACTCCTGGTCCATCCTGCAGCCATCCACACTGCCTAAAAATAGCTGGGAGTGCAAAGCACAGATTTTCACAGGCACATGAGAAAAGTGCTGTTCTTCTCCATAAATATTTCCAGGTGATGTAACAGGGCTGTGCATGAAGCAGGGCCCTTCCAGGAGCACTCATGGGATCAGATGAGCTGGTGGGACTTGCTGGGTGTTTCCTTAGCCAGACAGCCTGGATGAGAAGATCCCTCTGGGGGATCCCTGTGACTCTGCTGCAAGGATTTTGGCTCCCTGTCCATTTTGGCTGGACAAGCTTAGGTATGTAGTGCTAAAAGGTGGAGGGGGAGATGCTCTCATGAGCTCTATTTCACTGTGTGCAAAATTGCTTGTGCAAAACAGTGAAAATACATTTTGTTTAAATACAGTTTGTTTACCTTTGCAGAGTTGTCAGGAAGGATGATGAACTCAGAAAATCTAGTTATAGGCGGATTGAGTGCTCATTTGCAAGATTTTGGATATTCAGATTATTTTTCTACCTTTTTTTTTTTTTTTTCATTAAAAGACATGATAATGTCTGGAAGAACTGATATTTGCATTTGGTGACAATCAAATAGAGAAAAGAATCATCCGAGAATATTAATGGGCAGCGAACCTTACAGGGTTTATGGTTTGAGCTTGTCAAAAATGACTCTGTGAGGAGTTTTGACAGTCTGCAGGTTTTGAAGATTTTTTTTCCTTGCTTTAAACCATCCCAGAGTCTTCATATGTTTTTCATTTGGACAATTCAGATTTTTCTGGGGTTTGCCTCTCCATCCAAGCAGTAGAGGAGGAGGGGGAAATCTCTAATTTGGTATAAAATCCTTTTCCTGTCTCTGGTTTCTCTTGGAAAATAATACTGACAAATTGGGGTGGGATGGGTGGACAGCTCTCTGGAGAAGTAGGGTGGACTTAAAATTTTGGCTTTATAATAATCAGAAGCTGAAACCATCATGATGTCTTTCCCAACAAGAGCAACTGGGAACAGGTGCATTTTAGGAACTGTGAGAGAAATCCTAAAGCGAGCTTACAATAGTTCCTATCCTTTCTTACACTGGGCAGCCTCTTTCTCCATGTTTTACCATCCCCTCCAGGAAGAAGGGAGGTCTCTGGAGGATGCAGGTGCAGCAGCAGTTGTGCCCCATTGCCCTGTGCTGCTCTGGGGGCTTTCCTTGCTGCAGAGTGGGAGCAGCAGGAGCTGCTCTCTGCTGTGCCTGTCTGTGCTGCTCATTTGTGACACAGTCCCCCATGGCAGTCCCTAATGACAGCCTGAGCAGCTGAAACAGGTACCACGGGTAAGAGAGGGATGTGACTGCTCTTTTAATGCTTCTTTTGTAGTCCTTTCCATCTGTATTGAAGGTGTCTGTTTAATTCCAACTGATGACTGCCCTGACTGTCACTCCCTGGGAGATTTTGTGTTTAGGTGCCCTCCTGGGCTTTTCAGGCAATCAAGTGATGGCACATGGCCACGATAAACAAATGTCTTTAAAAATTCTCTGCGTTGCTATTGAAGTGCTGATCCTGCTGGACGTGGAGCCCATCACACAGAGGAGCAGGACAGCTTTTCACCTGGCACTGTCATCCTCCCAGCCAGCAGCTTTTGTGTGGCTCTGAGCTGTGGAAGAGCCCCAGACAATGGGAAAAGGGACATTTTGACAATAACACTTCCTGTGATCAACCTTTTGCTGATTGGAGCCACCAGAAAGGATCCTGGGGCTTATTAGGGCTGGAAAAGGACCATGTCTGTCCTGGCTCTTGGTTGCACAAGCACTGCTCATTGGAAATGACAGGGGTGGAAAAAGCTGGGGAATGAGGAAGAGGGGCAGATCTGGGTTTGGGATAAATTCATATTGTGTGGATGAGAGTGTACCAGACTTCTTCCCCAGTTACCCAAATGGGCCAGCAAAAAATGAGATTGTCCCTTTCCTTGTGCTGAGTTTAGCCATTGCCATTGATAAGGGGGTGGTGGGATCATTCCCAAACCTTAGGCCTGTTAACCAGCATAGGCTAAACTTTCATTTAGCTCAGAGCTGTGGTTCATGAGGCCAAGAGCTCGTGAGAAAAGTCAGAGTTGAAAGTGGGTGTTAGTTACTTCTGAGTGCACATAACACAGCTGTTAACACCATGTAGATGACAGACACTGGCACTTCAAGCAGCTCAGAGTGGGGACCCAGATGTGCTTTAGATCCTGGGCAATTCCTCTTGTTGCTTAGTCCCTGGTCCATGAGCAAAAATATGCCTTTTTTCCCAATGATAAATATTAGGTGACTGGTAAAGATGTTGGCTGCAGTTCTGTGTCTGCATAGAGAAACATGGTGAAAAACAGCTCTTGAGAAGCCAGCAGCTCCAAGGTGAGAGGTGCTGTCTTGTCAGGGTTCAAAGCTGCCAGTGAGGAAGGAGCTGGTGGCCTTTGGCCAGGCTGCAGGATGCTCTCTGCATGCCCAATGCTGGGCAGAGCAGGGTAACAGCAAAACAGCTGCTGAAACTCCTTTTTCAACATGAATATAATAATAAAACACCTTGCAAATAACATCATGTACAGATATTTTCATAACTAGAGCTGAAACCAGAGAGAAGCGTGGCCTGTATGAGTGAGTGGGGGATGCTCAGTGTGTGAGCTCAGCATGGGGATGCCCAGGGGGGAGATGGAGACTTTAGGTCTGCTCTGCAGATGCACCTGAAGGGGGGAGCAGCTCGGGGAGACGTGGGCTAAGGTCCTGCACCACACCACCAGCACGTGGGAAGGCTCCTGCTCCCACCTGGATTTTCTTCATTCACCACCTCACCTGTTTTCTTCTCTCTTCATTTCCTCTCTCCTCATTTCCTCCTCCTTGGGTTGCTTATCACTGCAGCTCCCCTGGCCTCTCTCCTGCCATCCCTCCAGCATGAAGCTCTCTACAAGAAAGGCCTGAAGCCTGAAGGGATTTCTGTGTTTTTTCATCTTTTAGACCCTTGTTTCACCCAGCAGATGGGCTGTGGAAGGGGCTCCAGCAGTGCTTTCCTCTCTTGGCAGTGATGAATGTCCTCTTGCTCCATTTCCACTTCCCAAAGCATGGGTCAGCTTCAGGGACAAGCTTTTCACTGTTGTGTATGTGATAGCATTTAGAGTAACCTCAACTTCATGAGTGTGTTTAATGGCTTATTGCAGCATCTGAAAAGGGATCCCAGGCCTTCCTGTAGTCTTCCCTTTCAAAAGGAATTCTGTTAGGATGGTCCTGCTGCTGGGGGAGGTCAGGTATACAGTTCTGAGAGGGAGATGAGGGGAACCAGCTTGTGTTTTAGTTATATAGTGCAGGAACACTGTGTGGGATATATATATATATATATATATACATGTCCCACTGGTATTTCATACTCCCAAAAAGTGAAATTCATTCTAATTTCAAAATAACATTTTGTTCAAGTGGATACAAGAAAGTTTTGCTTCCTTCTTTTGAAGCAGCTTTCATATTTTTAGGAGAAGGGAGGAGAAAGGAGGGAGTGATGAAGTTAATCCTCTGCTCCAGCTAAGCCAAAGTAATATCTCAATCTTATAAATTTTTCAGCAGCTCTCAGTCACTCTGAGAGCATTATGCTTTGGCCAGGTAGTCCAGATTTATAAGGGATGTAACATCAATTAATTTTCAGTCACAGTCATCTGTATTATGTCACCTACTCAATCACAGGCCCAGGAGAGCTGCTGACCCAGGGCTCCAGCATCTTCTTTCCAGGTCAAGCAACAAGTCACTTCTAAATCTTTCAAACCTCTTTCCCTTTCCTGATGGCTTAGGGATTAACTTTTCATCTGCCAGCCCTTTGCTTTGCTGTGAGATCTCGTTTTGGTTCCTGGCCAGTGAAGTCCAGGATGCTGAAAGAAATTCAGAATCTGTTTTGGTACTTTTCACCAATTTTATCTTTAAAAATAAGTAAATAATTTAAGAATCAGCCTCTCTGCAGAACCAGTTCTGGTTGGTAACAGGTGGAGGAGCCCAGCTCCTCTATCACTGAGGGAGGTGGTGCTGCCTGGGAGCTGGCACAGGGTCCTGTGTGGTGACATGGCTGATGAGCACAAGTTCTTGGAAGACTGGCACATGTCCTGCCAGGGAGAGCCCAAACCAGGAGCACAGTACTGGGAACTGAACCAGCTCTTCAGGTGTGCCTCCAGCACTGAGATGCCACCTCAGTGCTCCTCCAGGACTGGGGGTAGGCCTGAGACACCAGCTCTAAGCCACAGCTGTGGGAGCTGGTGTGTGTAGAGGAGCAAACCCTGTATGTGCTCAGAAGAGATGGGCTCTTCAAAAAGGCTGGGCTGCTCTGTGTCTGTCCATGCATGAACACAGGAGGAGACATTTGTTCCAGCAGGGTGTTTTGCTGGGATATTTTTGCCTGGATCAGCTGTTCCCAGTGCACCCAGGGAAAGGCAGGGGGCATGGAGTCACACTGCAGCACAGACAGGTCCAGACAGCTCCACCTGGTCGGGGCTGCACTCTGAAGTACTGCTGGGCAGTGCCTTTTATTTCCTTTCTCCTGCATGGATTGCAGGAATGTGTTTGGCTGAAAGATGCCTCCCAGGGATAATTCCAAGTGTCTTCCAAGTTTTAATTTAAAGGCATTAAAAAAGAGGGGGAGTGGGGAGAGAGAGAGAGAGAGAGGGAGAGAGAGAGAGAGTGTAGTTTCATCTTATTCCTCATTATTGCAAATGTATGTTTGATTTCCCATTTGGGTTCATCTGCCTTCATCTTTCAGCTGCCATTGGTTCTCACTATGCCTTTCTGTGTGTGAGCAGATACCTCTCTAATATTTGAGATCTTTCCTGCTGGAAGTTGTTATCCCCCATAACTATCTTTTTGATAAAACGAATTGAGCTCCTCTTAGTCCCTTGCAGCCAGGCATTTTCCCCACTGTATCTGCTGGTTTTTGTAATTCTCTCCAGCACCATCTATAAGTGCTTCTTAGCAACCTTTGAAAAATGTATTTGTGAGAGCTGTTATCAGCACACCAGCATTGGTTTCACTCAGGCAGTCTGAAGTTACAAGGCACATTCTCCATCCCTTTGCATGTGACTAAAGGCTGTACCAGACACTACTGACTACAACCTTCTCTGGGAGCTCACAGTCAGTTACTTCTTTATTAGGAAATAGCTCTTTTTGGTGTCTGTGCTTTGCTTTCTTTTCTTGTTCTCACAGCACAGACACTCCCTCACACTTCCCTACAGCTTTCCACCCACAGCTGGGATGTAGATCTTCCTGCTTTGTTTGCATATAACTCTGTGTTTACATCCATTAAGGTGTTTGGCTTGGATAGATCCAGCATACCAGGAGGTCTGCAAAGCTCTGTGGAGCCTCCTGCTGAATTGCTCTGTGCTTCCTCACCAGCTTTTACATTGTCTCTAAATCTCAGTGGCAGGGATTTTTATGCTGCCTAGCTGAACAGCATTGGAAAGGCTGACTGGCATCAGGCAATCCTGGAATTACAGTGAAACTAGACTTTTTGGTTGCCAATTTCCCCACACTTCCATCTGTCCAGTGTTACGATTTCAGCTCTTTGACTTATTCCTTCCTCCTTTCTCAATCCAATATTGGCAACTACTTTACAGCAGTTGTGGAGAAAACAAGCAGTGGGGTGAGAAGGGCTGGGTAATGAAGGGGGTGAATGGGGAAAACACTGGGTTTACAGGTGCCAGGTCCATCTCTGTGTGTCTGTGTGTGTGTGTACGTGTTACAATGCAGAGCAGAGAAGCCTGAAGTCTCCTTTAGCACAGCCTGTAATCCTATTAGAAGGATTACTCTGTTGTCCCAGGCTATCTGATCGTGGTAAGAACTCATTTAGGTCAGCTGTTTAGGAAATTTACACACACAAGGAAAAAAAAATATATAAGCCTCTTGCTCTATTTCATAGGGATCGACAAGCTCCTTTCAGACTTTCCCTGTGCTAGTGATTACATCCCTGCTCCTGTCATTTCTCTCTTAAACCCTCATGTAAATGACTTGCTTTCAGGTTTTTATACTTCTGACGGCAGATGTGGATAGACAACGTGGTGGCTGGACCCCAGGTATTTCCAGACCTTGAAAGGATTAGAATTCTAAACAGTAAAGTACTTTGGATTTTGCTCTCCCTCTGTGCATTTGTGCCCATTATAACTTCAAGAGCGAGGGTATGGGTAAGTCTGATTTGTGGGCAGAACTTAATGAAAGCTAAATCTGGTCTGGCAGGGCCCCAATCAGTTTAATCCCTGGTCTGCTGATTATCAGCAATGTTATAATTTAATTTGAAGCCTCTGTATTTAGAAGGTCAGTGAAGCACTCCCATGCTTTCATTTATGGAGAGAAAAAGGAGGGTGGCAGTCGGTTCAAGTGCCTGTTTCCCTTGGTGCTCCAGCAAAGCCAGGTATTAAACAGAAGAGATCTTAAAACAAACAACAAACAAAGCATCTTGGGCACAGAAGTATAATTATGCAGCTGGGTAGGAGCTCTTAATGTTAGAAAAAGTGTGGTGGGAGCCTTTGCTTCCCAGACTGGAATAAAGCCATCACCATCCCAAGTTTTGCATTGTATTTCACAGCCTCCACCCAACTCCCTGCTGCAGAGCTGGGAGGGAGGTGTGGATCAAAATCCACCTTTTTCTGCCAAAACACAGCCCACTCATGAGGGACTCCACTCTGGTTATTGGCAGGGCTGAGTCTATGACAGGCAGTTGAGTTGAGCTGCTTCTTTCCACCCAGTTGTGCTGTTTCTATCCAGAGGGAGATGTTGTCAATGTACACAGAAAGGTGTGAATCCTTGTTTTTGCACAGCGTTTTGGAACATTAAGCTCTCTTGGAGGAATCTGCCTGCAGACTAACAGGGAGATCCATGATTTGTATCTGTCCAGGAGCTCCACATGTCTGGCAGCCCAACATAGGTCATGTCTCCTCAAGGTGCTGCACATGCTGTAATTCCAGTCATTTCTGCAGGAAGCAACCAGATCAACTGTGCAACATGTGTTTGTGAGGTGGGGACCCCTCCAGAAATCATCAGACACAGTTTGAATGTGCTATTGTGGATTGAGCAGCTGGTCTGGGATACTACGTGTAGAGCAACCCCTCTCTTCCTCAAGCATCTTTTTTTCCTCTCTGTGTCCCTCAGAGCAAAGGTCTGGTTGAGAGAGAGTTGGGTCTTTGCCTAAAGTCTTCTCCTCCTCTTCTCCCTCACTGGGATTTGAACAGCAGCCAGGTTGAGATCTTGTCAAGGTTGCTCTTCTCTCACAGGGCCTTGGGGTAGAAGAGTGTTTGGTCAGGTGAAAGGAAGTGAAAGGATTCTGTGAGCATGGAATTCCAGGTGCTCATGTGTGTTGGAGGTCATTCTTCATTGGGAGATGTCAATTTAGGTGGCAGGTATTTCTCATTTGTACTGACATGCAGGGCCTTTCTGTGGAGCCCTTAAGGCATGTTGGTATTCAGGATTTGCCAGAGGAGGAGCAGCCTTCTCCATCCCACCTCTTCTTTTCCTTGGCAGTTGTTAAGGTTTGTGGGCTGGTGGCCATCTGGGAGACCTACATCATCCTTGGTCTTGCTTTTCCTTCCAAGCTAGGATAGCAATTTCCTTCCGTCCTCTCTTCACCTCCTCACCTGGATGTCTTTTGCTGGATTTATTCTGGTTCTAGAGCATGTCAGATGATCCTTGTTAATTCATGCCCAGCCAACCCTTCCTTTAGCTAACCAGAGTGCTTGCTTTAAGAGTGGAGGTTTTTACTGCCAGATACCTGCTCCCTCCTCTGTGTTTCCAGTGGAGTGCTGGTGACATCCAGTGTCTAGTTTGGCTTATCACTGGCACGCATGTGTCCTATGCTGATATCCCCAGGGGATGCTATAGATCTAAAGACTTGTTTTCCCCCTCAGCTAGTCTGCATTTGAATGAGGAATCATGCACCATGTCGGAGGTGTTTGTGACATCTGTAATTCACACATGAAGAAAAAGGAACCTTTGAGGCTAGAGCTCCCACGAAAAGCTGCCTTGAAGAGGAGAGGCAACTGTGTACAAAGAGAAATGAGAACTGAGAAACAAATCAGAGCTTCCATTGGAGATAATGAGAATCTCAGACAGCAACACAACTTACTGAGGCCAGAGCAGTCCAGTCTCTCCACTCCCCAGTGCGGGGTTTAATGGTTTGTAATACCCACAAGGTCACTGCCTCCTTCCCCTCCTTGAAAGCAGTAATGGCCCTGCAGGAAAAAGGCTGGGAAAAGGTGCAGGAGAAATGCCAAGGGCCAGCAGCACAGGCAGTCCTCCACTCCTCGTTTTGTCACTGCCTGGGCACGTGCAGAGGGACTCTGTTTTCACAGGCTGCCAGGAAAGGAGGCCATTCCCCTGGCATGGCTGCTGAGCTCTCAGCTGAGATGCAACTTGGCAAGAAGGACTTGACTGGAGCTCTGATGGTGGGAGGTCTGATACAAACCTGGCCCAAGTACTCCAGATGTACAGAACTGGCTAAAGGCAACATTTAGCCTCAAACCTAGTTTCCACCCCATTTTGTTAACTGAGGTAAACCCAGGCTGTGCCTCTTAAGCTTTGCTGTCATGGAGATTCCTGAAGCTGTGGAGCTGTTCCTGAGAGAGTAACTAGAAGCCCTGGTTGCTTGGGTCATTACACACAGTACAAAGCACAGGGGAGGGATCTGTCACTGTTGGGCTAGGAAAGACAGCAAATGGACCTTTCCATCCCTAAATGCTGTGATTTTCTCCACTCCTCATTTCCTTTATGAGATCCAGCCCTGAATGTAGTTGCTGCTTCTGCAGCTGTGTGCCCAACCCTGGGGGCAGAACATGCTGCTGCTCTCACTCCCAGCATCCTCTTTCTCATTTCACACATCCTGTTAGAAAACAGTCCTTCCTCAGCAGGGTTCAAGGGTCACAGTTTGGTGAGAGTGCAGGAGAAGCCCTTGAGTCAGCTTTGCATTTCAGCAGTTTACAGATATCTGAACTGCAAATGGTGGGACTGGGCTTTAAAATAACAGAATTTTGCTGCACATTAATGAAAATGGGATGGACTGTGCCTCTCCTTGCTTTGAAGAAAATATGAGAGGAAGGCAAGTGTTTTGATCCCTGAAAGGGTGAAGGGGCCCTGGGCTGAGCTGTCAAAACCCCTTGCTGCAGCACATTTTCTGTAACTTCCCCTCCCAGGTGGTCCTGTTCTCCATGGCCCCTTCTGGTGCAAGAAGTGCAGAGGAGCACCATATTTGCCTGCCCAAGGCCAGAGGCAGCTGACTCCCAGCAGGATGGTTTCCCTGCCATCTCGCTCTGACGATCTCAGTTTATGCTGTTTGTTTTCTTTAATTGAATATTTTATAAATTAACGTGATTTCTGCACAATGTTTATCTTCCTCTCTGTGAGCCTTTATGACCAAGACAGCCTGGAGTGGGCTAATTAAAACACTGAACCATGCCTGTGTCCCTGGCCAAGAAGGGAGACGACCGTATAATGTCCGTGGTGCTGATACGGATCGGGGAGCTGGCGGAGCAGAGCACCAGAGGATCTGTCTGTGACCATCAGTCATACTTAAGGAGCCTTTTCTATTCATTGCTGCTGAGGCCTGTCTCTTCTCTGCCTTTAAGTGCATGCTAGGATTAGGAGCCTCTGGGTGAGCATCATCATCCTTGCAGATGCCTGTGCTGTCAGTGACGCAGGCAGGTTCTTGTGCAGGTGGCAGGGAGAGCTCCTGGGATGCTGAGGAAAAGCTGCACACCCTGATCACCTGGAAGGGCTTTTCCTCTGCACTTCATGGGTGAGCACTGCCTTGAGAAGCAGCTGAAGTTGTTCTCCCTGTCCCCTAAGATGGGGAGCTGTGAATGTGCTTATCTCCCTCACCAGAGACGAGGCTGAGCTGTAGTTTTTCCCACCCTTGGTGCACTAAGGAACCAGGAGAGCTGTTCTAGAGGGCTGGAGGTGTAGGAGTTAAGCCTGCTGTGTTCAGCTCTGAGGAAGTCCTAAGGGGACTTTTCAGAAGGCTGCCTCCTTCCTCTACAGGCCTTTTTTCACTATTGTTCTTTCAAGATAAAGAACTTGGCTCTGTAAAGGAGTAAGCCAAGCACTGTTTTATTGCTACCAGCTGAATAGTAAAAAAGCCAAGCATAACCCATTTGCTGTTGTGCAGTGGTTAAAATCCAGCTTGGTACTTTGCATTCCAAGACATTCTGCCTCATCCTTTTTCATAGATTTCCTGCAAGTAGTAAAAATATCTTGCAAATGACTTATGCCCAACCACAAAAGCCCCCATGTAAATATGCTGGTGCTCAGTTACAGAAGGGAAAGCATTGCACAACAGCAGCTTTAGGAATCTTTGTTTAATTTAAATGAGGTAATTGCTTTCCTCATCTGTAAAGGCACTCTAATGTTAACCTCAGAGTGCAGGGTGGTTACCTGCACAGATTCAGATCACAGCCATGCTGATGTTAATGCCTTAGGTCTTAACTGAACAAAAGCCTCCTCTGGGCATGGTATTTTTAAATGTTTATGGTTACAAACTCTGTGTGCCTATATCTGCAAGTATCTGGCTCCTCCACTACATAGCAGACACAGGGTCCAGAGCAGGCAGATATCAAAGCTTGCTTAATGAGCTGTTTCTCCTCCTTCCTATCTGTGGTCATCTTTATCTCTGTAACCCATGTTCCCATGCTGAATCTCGTTATTTTGGCAGCTTTCCTCTGTAGGACAGCAAGGAATGCTCTGTATTTACACTGACACCAAGATGGACAAACCAGGGGCCTGGAGGAGGAGACTGGAGGCAGAAGTCTCCAGGGAAGCAAGGAGACACTGGTAGGATAGATGTCCTGAGGCTAATTCCTGCAAAGCTGTGGGCTCAAAATGAGAGAAGCCAACCAGAGCTGTGATGGATGAATGGTTCCCAGTGAACTGGGATAGTGGGAGCTGCTCTGTTTAAACTCATTCCTTGCCCTCTACAATGTCCTTAAGGCCCCTTCTGAAGACCCTAAACATATATTGATTGGTACAAATTCTTCCTTTCACATTACACTCTTTTCTCATTTGGTTTAATTCCCAGTACAGACCTGCCTGGTTCCCTGTTTTATTTTCCATTTTATCAGGAGTGACTATAAACAAATCTTCTTGTAAGATCAGCAAATCCAGTCCACTTTTCAGCTTGTCCTTCCCCTCAACCATGTCTGTATCACAGTTTGAGCTGAGCTTTTATTACTCCTGACAGCTGGGGTTGTGGTCTCTGCAGAATGGTTTCCCCAACCTCTGTGAGCTCTGTGCCAAAATTGGAGTTAGCTGTTCTCAGATTTAACAGCCTCCAGTTCCTCACACAGATTTCCAGCATCCCTGCCCCTGCACTCATTCCTGCCATAGCTCACCTTGTCAGCACTAGGAGCAACCTAACACTCATTGTTTCAACCTGACCCTACTCTCTGCCTTTAAAATCTACAAATAACCTTCCTTCTAATATGCCACTGGTAATGCCACCCATGAGTGAGAATAATGGTAGGAAAATAAGTTCACCAGGCTGTTTTCTGTCTTTTTTTTTTCCACGTGAGGGACTTGAAGTGCATTTGTAGTTTTATAATTCATGTAAAGCTAAGAGGAGGAGCTACAAGTGTGAACAGGGAAACAGAAGTTCTGCTCCTCACAGTCTGAACCCAGCAAGATGCATTTCTGACTGTCATCCTTTTTGCAGAGACTCTGACAGACAGCAGGACTGGGCTTCTCTGCTGGGAATGGAGGTAATCAGGATGTCTCCATGGTGTACATGGAGATGAAAACCATTGAACGAGTCAGAACCTATTCTGCCCAAAGGTTTTGGCTGTAGTTGCAGCAAGCAAGGGTTAAAGCTGTTGGTGAGGTCCCAAGCTCTTTGGTGTTCACCACTTTCTTACACAGATTGGGAAAGTTTTGGCAATCTTGCTGTGGTGCTGTCATTAGCATGCATTCATTTCAAATTAATTAAAAGTGAAGATGAGATTCCCAAACTCATTTAACTTCCTAAGCTTTGTTCTCCAGGGACTGATAGTGGAAAAACAGCTGGAGACCCAACGTGTCCTTTAGAAAGGGATGAAATGCAGTTAATCCTGGTTATATCAAAGGGAGCAGAAATGAAAAGTAAATTCCCACTGGAGAAGAGGTTTTTTCCCCCTCTGTGCATTTTCCCCACTCTGTTTTTCCATACAAGAACTTTCTTGCCCAGGAAGGGTGGAAGATATTTGTAGCCCTGGTTGTTTAAATATTAATCTGTACTTTAAGATTCGTTTGTGTGCGCAAAAGAGAGAGACAAGTGCAGTGGAAATCTGACAAATGTACATTCTCTCCACTGGATAGAGCTGCTCCAGAGTGTGCAGTGATGTTAGTCAGAGCCAGAGATGTTATGTGCTTTGACAGGACCAGTCTATTATGGGTTTCAGAAGTACTAACCTGCAGCAGCCCCATAATATTAAATGGGGTGTCTGGGACCTGAGTTGGCCTAAAATCCATTCATTACTGTCCTAACCTGGAAAAATTGCCTTCCTGAGCTGAAAGTCTTTTCAAAAGTGATATCTATGTTACATAAGTGAGGGTGTTTCTTCTGTAAAGAGAGGAAGCAGAGATCAGGCTGGGAAGGTGGGTTCCCAAGGTGCTGGCTCTGAAGAAAGAGGTGTCTGAACACTTTACTTGGCAATTGAAATGTGTGAGTTGAGATTTATGTAAATCTAGAGTCAAGCTCTGCTCTTTCCCTTGCCAAACAACACTCCATGTAGCTGGTTATTATTTGGAAGCAATTTTGCTCTCTGATGATTCAGTGAGGGAAGCTGCTGAAACAAAACAGAAGTGAACTGCAGAATAGTTAATATTGTAGAACAGCACAGGAGGCACATATTATCTTTATTTTTTGGGTCTCAGTCCTCAGCCAAGGCAGCTAAGCCTCATCCTGCCAGGGGAGGGTTGCAGTATCTGTGGACTGGCTCTTCATTCATGCTCTGGCACTGAATATGGAGAATATGTATTCAACTACCTGCAAACAAGCTCTAGTCCAAGAAGGTAAAAAATCCATAATCAGCCTCATGAAAACATTTGAATAATGAATAAATAGGGGAGAGATGACAATTTATGCCAAGGAGAAACAAGTAAATATTTTCACTCAATTTTTATTCATCTTCCATTAATTGGCATTTTCCACTAAGGTAGAATAGGAGGCTGGAGAGCCAAAGATACAGAGCTGAGATTTGGGATGTCCCAGCAGCAGTGATTCTGGGGCCAGCTGCTGTGGCAGCATCATTCTGGTGCTGTGGGATGTGATGGAGCTGCACTGAGGCACTCACTGCATGAGGAAGTTTTCATAGCACCTGCCCACGGTCTGCTCGGCTACATCCCACACATCTCAGGATTTCACACGTAGCTTTTGCAGGTCTGCAGCTCTTCCAAGCAGATATGAATGATGGAGAAAGCGAGAATTTCCTCAGAGAGCAGCAAGTTAATTAATGGCTCCAAAGCACATCATTATAGCAATGAGCTGATGCATTAGAAATCACTTCCAACCAGTGACTGAAGGTCATATCCACGTGCCATGGACCTTGCACGAATGCCCACAGTTTTCTCCATCTTCAGTGAGTGTGGTACCTCGTTAACTGAATTTGGAATTCAGACCTTTAAAGTGAGTGGGCATAGGAGCCACACTCCTGAGGTGTTTGAAATAAACTCTGCATCTACTGCATGTCTGAGCTGTGTATCTAAATAGGTTCTGGTGAGCTCCCTGGGGTTTTGGAGAAGCCTTTCCAAATGCCTGTGAGTCATATACCACTTCATCATTTAGGTACTGATGTGCATTGTTTGTTTGTGAGTTCTCCTTTTATTTCTGAAAATTGAATTGGGTTTTTTTGGGAAAGGCAGGCGCTGGCTTTGCTGTCAGATGTAACTGGTCTGCAGCTGCTTGTTAGAACTGAGCTGTTCTTCCTCGTGTCTGTATCACTGAGAAGCGGCAGCAGGCATCGCTTCCTGCCATGGAAGTGCCTCCCATTTCAGGCAACAAG
The DNA here is from genome assembly GCA_013400575.1 of Peucedramus taeniatus. Lineage (NCBI taxonomy): Eukaryota > Metazoa > Chordata > Aves > Passeriformes > Fringillidae > Peucedramus > Peucedramus taeniatus. Next base: position 632,055 of record WBNO01006359.1, read on the forward strand.
GCATGAGGTGTTATTAGGGAGACTACAAGAGGAGAGGAAAGGGAAAAGTAGAGAAGAAGCCTTTCCTAATTTTGACTGGATTGGTGCATCTGTTTGAATGAGAGCATAAATTTGCTGAGCAGACTCACTGTTTCACTGGCTCAACTGCATCATCCTCCTGCTCAGCTGTTTCTTGTGGCTGAAGGAGTTGGGGAGGATAAAGGCTTTACATCTCCTTTCAAAAGTTGTGTTTCATTCTGCCTCATTTATGATATTTGGATTGAAAATAAGTTTATTTCCACGGTGTAGGCTTTGTTTGACAAATGTTAATTTTATAGTCTTTCTGAATCCTGTAGAGAATGCCAGCCCACCTAAAATCTGAGGTGACTTTAAAATTGCATTAATGAGCAGCTGCTTTCCTTTTACCAACACAAGTAGAACTTCCAGACATTTTCTTGAGATCAAATGTATCACAGTGACTCTACTTAATCCAAATAAAAGTCGACTCCTTTTGTAAAGCTGAAGTGGATTTGGATGTGCTCCTGAAATGTGAGAAGGAATAGATCAAACTAAAGTATAGATTTCTGGATGGGGTAAGCTGAACTGAGAGCATGCACTGTTAGACCTTCAGGACCTCTGTACCTTTTATCTTTGATTTGAATCCATCTCATCTTTCCAGCAGTCTTTGATTTCCCAAGTGAATAAAAGTTCCAAATGTCACATATCTGAGGACTGGCATAAAAGGAGGTATAAAAGGTCTTATTTTGGAGCAGTAGGAACCACATGCATCCAGCATTGAACAGCTCCCACATGCTGCAGCTCCATTTAATTGCTGAAATCAGAGATGTTGGGAATGGATTTCATCTGAAAGTCTGATCTCCTAAACTGAAAGGCATAGGACAACATTTGCTCATCCCCTGGAGATGCTGCCAGAAGTCTGTCTCTGATTAGCAATGTTAATGGAGTATTAACATAAGCCACGCCAGCAAGGGAAACTGTAGAACACATTATCATCAGGAGAGCCAGCTGTGTAAAGGCGTGTAAAGATGATGATAAATGTAGTTTGTGGCTTGGGGATCTGGTTGCTGAACTGCTGCATCCTCTAATCCAGAAGGAATGGAGCTGGAATGGACACACCAGCCTGCTGTTCTCTGTGCCATCATACCAAAGAGCGATGGAGCAGGCAAAGAGAAGAACAGATGTTACCTTCACAGGGAAAGGGAGATGAAGGGGACTTCCCAGCCAAGTCAAGACTTTTGCTGTCACAGGTTGAATGCTTTTGGCTCAGCTCCACCTTTCAGCTGTTTAGGATTTTGCCTTTTGCAACGTCTGTTGAAGATTGATCCAGGATCTAAATATTGTGATGTCTCTGATTTCCACTCTAAAAACATCTCCAGAGATGCTTTGCACTATTTGTTCTTGTTTTGTAGGTTTTTTTCCCCTCTTGACTCAGAATATGTGAAAAGTCTGGTCTGAGAGTGAGGCTCAGAGATGTTGTAAAGCTGCTCGTTTCCTTTATTGTCTTGGATCTTTCATTGACAAATATTAGCCATACAAGTCCTACAAATCCTCACACACTTGCCCCACCATATCCCTCAGGATGTCAATATTTTTTCCCTGATTTTGTACTTGAAATCCAGAACCTTCGAGGGGAAAATTCAGTATATCTGACCCATCTATTGTGGTGGTTTCTACTTTGCCACGTGGAGAGAGCAGTGAGCTCTAGATCAGCTTGGGAGTGAAATGCTTGTGCTTCAATGTGACAGCATCATCAGGGGCTTTGCAAGACAGGGCTGAATCTACTGACATGAGCTTGTTTGCACAGTTTTCTGGTGGAGCCACACATTTCACCCAATGACCTTTTTGACATTTTTCCTGGTTTCCCTCCTGCAGGAACACTTCAGCAGTGAAGTGCCATACTCTGATGAACAAACTTGGCATCTCATCAAGCTGACTTATTTGGTATGTATTTACACTTGTAGACTTTAGTACTCTCCTGGCAATTGAGCTTCCTTCCTGCCTACATAAATATGATTTCATTATTAGCTTTGTTTAGTTGTTGTTGTGCATCTGTGTGCTTTCCTTTCCCAAACTGCCAAAGAGAATTGCAGGTGTTGATCTCAATTTGCACCCTAAGCATCATGAACTCTCCACCCCACCTGCCAACTCTAATAATGAGCAGCACTCTTGACCTCCTGCCTAAAACAACCCATGAAAACTCACCCCCGTAATTTTTTACGCAGAGGAGCCAGTAAGTTCTGTCAGAGTTGTGGCCTCTGTGGCTTTGTTTGTTTGTACTTAGACAAAAGTATTGGGTTTGTCTCAAAGGTGCTTTTCTGGCTTTTCCCTCTTGCACTTGGATCTGCAGTGTTTACTCAAAACACGGGCTGAGCCAGGGAGGTTGTCTTTGCTCAAAGGGCCCCGAAGTGCGTGAGACTCGTCCTGTTCGAGTTCTTGTGAAGTGCAGGAGAAGGTGTTATGAGCACGATCTGGACAGGAAATAAAGCTCTTATTCCCACCATAAATGCTGTCTAGTGGAGCAGGTCAGATCTCATACAATTGCTCATAGTGTTGAGCCCTCCAAGGGTGTTGGCAGCCTCAGCTCCCACTGATGGGAGTGGTTGGCCACGCTGATCAGGCTTTGTGGAGGCAGGGGACAGCTCCAAAATGCCTCCTTGCATGACAGGCTAACTTCTGCTTAGGGGAAAATGAAGAGCCAGTGGTTGGGTTTCCACTTTCTTTTGCAGTCTAGGCACTGCTTGCTGTTTCTGGCCCAGGCACTGCCAAGGCAGCTGGCTTTGGCACCTCAACAAAGAGGCAGATGAGCTACAAGCACACAACTTTCCCCAGTTCTGAGTTAAACCAGCTGCTGTGCCTTTAGAAAGAAACAAGGCAGTTTCTGCACAACCTCTGGACAATTCTTGTTTACTGAAACTAACCATAAGGCTCCTCTAAGCTCCTACATCACTTTCATTCTGTGAAACCTTTGCTGGTTGGAAAAAGTTATGTTTTTATGCACTGGAATGAGGATGCACTGAAACTCTGCTAATGCCAGAGGTCTGTACATGCATTATTTTCTCTGTGATCTCACATCCCCTGTACCTGTAGTTCTCTCCAGGGAATCTCAGAGTCAAAGAAGAACTGTAAGAAATGTGGCATTCACTTCATGTTCAGTCTTTTATGGGAAAAAATACTGCAGGTGACCATCCCTTGAATGACTATCCTGGATTTTCTTGCAAGCTTTTGCCATGATCTTGCAGACTAAAAGATTTCTTGCATATTTCTTGAAATTAATTTCTGCTCTAAGTCCCAGGACTATGTTTGAATTAAAGCAATTTTTATTCTTCTAGAAAAAAAAACACAATCTCCCTTTACCAGGTGGGGACCTGGCACTGTAGGGGTGGAGAAGCTGCTGGAATGAGGGTAGATTTGTTTTTCGCCTGGGAAGAGGCCAACAGGAGAGGTTTTATAAGATGAAGGAGTGACAAAGAAAGAAAGTGAAACCAAGCAGTCAACTTGGTAGCTGCAATCTTTGATCTGTGGCTGTCTGCAAACAGCATCACAGCTCTGTGATTTGATGTACATGCTCATTACGTGTTGTACTCTCCAAGCAGGCATTGTAAATACAGCACAACGTATTCTGCTTCCTTCTGCCCAAATATCTTTTTTCATCTATATTGCATTAAGACCTTGAGGCCTATCATCAGGGAGAGAAAAAATACAATTTTCTTATTGTACAATGCATTTCATTCCCAGCTGCTGTATTAAATTTATTCCTATTTGAAGTGGTGTCTGTGAGTATAAATCATTTAAGTTTATATGTTTTTGTTGCTGTGGCAACTGTTTGACTAATTGAATTCCAAAGTGTCTCTCTGTATTTCAGAGCTACAATAAAGGGCACACGAATTCTTAGCAGCAGGAGCCTGAAATGAGGAGGGGGGGACAGGCAGCCCTGTCAAAATGACATGTTCTCAATCTCCAGGGCACAGGCTTGGCAGTGGTACCTTTGGCAATGGGCAAGGAGGGCAAGGGCTGGGGAGGAGCCAGAGCTACCTGTGAGCTCTCACTGTGGGTACCATACTCAGAAATTATGTTCATGCCCTTAGCAGGATGGATAAGGCATGGAGAGCCTGTAACTTGGCATTGGGAAGATCATGTTTCACCTCAGTGTCTATTTTCCCCATAATTCATCAGTTCTCAGAGCACATGAAGTGCTGGTGTGCTTCTTGGTTATAAACAAACCCAGGTTGTAGTAGGCTCCATCTTCTTTCCATGGGGACTTTGAACGTGCTCCTGGGGCTTATCTACTGTCTGGGACCATGCATGTGTTCCTAAAGGATTTCTTTCCCAGTCAGTTTTTATCAGGAAAAGGCCCCTCAGAGCTATGCCAAAGGACTAGGGAATACTGCAGTGTCCTGGATCTCTCCAGGGACAATTTCAACCCTGTTCTCTCACTTTTTTTTTTTTCTTTTTTTCCAGCTGCAAAGCAGAGGTAGATGTCCTAGACTGAAACTAAAGCAGGAGGACAGAAGCACTAAAACTCAACTCTTTGCAAGGGAATTGTCCTAGGTGGGTGTAAAAAGCAATTCCTTTGCAAGCAGAATGTTCCAGACAGGAACTGTCCCACCTGTGCCATTCCCAGCTTGTTGTGGCAACTCCTGTTAGCCTGGAATGGGCTCCTTTGTTTTGTGTGTTAATTATGTAGGTGTTTATTATGGCCACAAAATTTTAATAGAAAGCCTAATGGAAATCATGCTGGCTAATGAGAAGCTCCTGAGTACCTGCTGCTTTTCTCTGGGAATAACAGAAGCCACAATTCGATAGGAAATTATTTGTCCCATTCCTGCCCTATGCTTTTACCTTGTGATTACATCTTGTTGTTAACCTTTCATCTGATTCTCCCTGCAACCCGGGGGAAGGCCAGGACCTCTCCCTTCCCCCTGCCCAGAGGGCATGCAGGGGTCTACTGGCCTTCCAAGGATAATCTGTGAAGGGTTTTATGGAGTTTGAAAAGGTCACAGGGAGCCCTGAGCAGATCTATTCCTTCCATTGTCCACTTCCCACAAGGGATGCTGTCCAGTCTGGGGCAAGTCCCTGTGGCCTGACAGCCTCCTTGGCTGCTGTTTATTTTGGTGGACTTTTATTTCCAGTCCATTAGATGCTCCACCAGCTGCTGCGTGCTCCTGAAGCCACCTCATCCTGGATAGGCAAAGGCAAAGTGCAGCAGGTACTGGGAGCAGGCAGAACAGGGTGACTCCGAGGGAAGTTGGTCAAACTGGGATTTTTTTTTTCTTTATTGCATTTCAGCTGCTGGGTTATTATTCTGATGCTGAGAAAGGAAAGGGAGCTGTGTTTGATGAGTGAGGCCTCGTTTGGGACCCCAGAAAGCAGCAGGAATGAATAGCAGGGACAGCATTTCCAGGGAAGGGAGCAAATTCCTGTCGAACAAGAGCAGAAGGCAGAAGAATGATGGGTTGGAGTAGGGGTATGTGTGTGTACAGGGTAGGGAGGGGTGTTACACTGGGAGGCTACTGGTGACAAAGTGGGTGTGGGATGTATTGACTTTTGGGAGAAAGGGTGGATTTGGCTATGACCAAAATATATCATTGTGTTCACCCACACGTGGAGAGCACACACCTCTACCTTCCATAGCGGAGAAAAGGTGTTCCTTAGGAAAATAAAAACCAAAATGAAACAAAAAAATAATTTAAAAAAAGCCCAAACTCAGAAGGCAAAATTCATTGGTGATATTGGAAAGCTGCATGGTTGAAGCTGTGAATGAAGTAAGAGACTCTCCTCACCAGGCAACACGGGAACTCCCAGCTGAGACCAAGTTTCGCATTTTTTCCCTCGTGGGCAGAAATTGAATGCTTCTGTCTTTGCCTGCCAAAAATAATAGTTGAAAAAAAAAGTGGTCTTACTGCTGCAGGAAGAGCCAAACATTTCCCTCATGGGCTGTCTGAAAGAACAGTTGTGAAAACACCAGATTTCACTGTAAAGGTGGGATTTCTCAACGGTGAGGAGCTGCAAATGAGGCATGTTGCAGGGTCCATATGGAGTTGCTGGTAGGAACTCAATACCAGGCTCTTGGAAGCATTTCAGAAGGGGCTTTCGGGAAACAGCAGAAAAGCAGTTCAAATGACTGGCTCTCAGTGACACAGAAAGTTGTAAAAATAGCATCTGAGCATCTCCTGTTACCTGGGCACTGGTACCCAGATCCTGTCGAGTGATTTCTCTGGCATCCATTCTCCCTGCCTTGACTTTAACGGGTTGTGCAGATTATTTTATGATCAATAAATATCCAGGCAGACACTGTGAAATTCCAATCAGAAAAATTTACAACATTAAGGCAGATATTGTATAGCAGGATATAAATAAATAGAAATTGTCAGTCAAATTTCTGGCAGCTGGAGTCTGGTGTCAGTTGCAGTAAATTAAGTGTTACTTCACAAATCATCTTTATGGTTTTTTACAGTAAGTGTATCTGTGCAAAGAGGGTTTTTTTTTCTGCTTGCAATGGTAAATATCCTCTGGTTCCTATGATTTCAGCATGAAGCCTGGAATCAAAGGGAAACAAATGACAGCAGTGGATTTTGCCATAATCCTGAGATTTGTTCCCAGTCCCAAGATTGGAGCTGAATTTGGGTGCTGAGCAATCCAAGCAGCAACAAGCCAACAATATGACAGGGAAGAGACTGGATCCTTTTAAGCCAAGGAGAAATTTCTGCACTCTGGGAGGGCTGGTTGATGTAATGGTGCAGAGATCCACCAAAAGGGGAGGAGGGGGATGGACTCCTGTTGTCTCTAGCAGGATAAAGGGATCTGTGATTGGTGTAGGCTGCACCTGGAGGTAGGTGGGAAGGATGAATTGGATCAGTACAGAGATCATCATTTACTGTTGGGACAGCATTTTACCTACAGATTATTACCTTTTGTTAACAACTCTTAGTGGCCTGACCAGCAACATAAAATTCCTAAAACATCATGTGAAGGTTTCCGTACTGTTGGGATAGCTGAAAACTGCATAAATTTTAAGTGTCAGGTTTCTATGAATTAAAGCTGAATGTTCAACACAGAACAAAGAGGAGAGGAGGACCTGCTGGTGGTAGTTTTGTACTTTATTTGAGAAGAGAGCTACATAAACTATGTCAGGAGGGTACAGGTCTACACATAGTTTCATCAATCAATAAATGGAGTTGTTAACGTAACACTGAGGATATGATACTTTGAAGAAGACATAGACACATGACCAAGGAGTATTTACAGCTCTAACATACAATATATTTATACTTGAGAGAGAGATTCGTGTGCATCTGTGCACACAGGTACCACTGTGCACACTCGGTGCACGCACGCGCACACGTAAATAGGTATAAAAGGCTTTAAAAAAAACCTTAGTAGTTCAAGAAATGAGTCTGCCTGTCGTTTGCAGCAACTGACTGTTTTCAAGGTGGAAATGGTTTCAGTTCGGGGTGGTCTGGAGTGGAGGTTTCTGTTTGAAATCTCTGTTCTCCATCGGCCATTGGCTGAACCTGAAGCGGGTGTCGGGTGCGTGGAACGCTGGGGTGGGGTGGTGACAGAGGATGTGTGAGGTGAATGAAAGGGAGGGCAGTGGAGTTATGGGAAAGAGGGGATGCACAGCCTCTGGGGCTGGGGTAGAAACACGGAGATGAAAAAAATGACCTTTGGTGATGCCATTAAATCATCCTTTATACTAAACATAAATTATCGACACAGTTTTAAAAAAATAATTTTCTGTTTCATTTCAAGGCTGGGGAGAGAGGAAGGGCCAAAGCAGGGCAGGAAGGAAGGGAAGGTCTGGGGAGGGTAAATACCTCAGCACTTTAACAGGTCCCTGGACCTCACTGCAAATTCTTAATTTAAAAACTCTTCATGTAAGTGTGACTAATGCTGTATCAGTCATCCCCTTCCAGGGTAGCTCGATGCACATGATGTGGCAGGTAGGGGACAAGCAGGGACCCTACCTTGGCCAAAACTCAGATCAGAGTTCCTCATCCTCTGAGTTGGAGCCAGTGGAGGTGGGGTGAGCAGGCAGAGATCACAGCTTCCTTGCTCTCACCAGATTCTCCCTTAATGGGTAACCTGGCTTGTTCCCAGCAAGAGAAAATGGTGAATTTTGGTTTGGAGAAGGGGATACTGCAGTTTGGAGAAGGTTGAGAACCATCAATTCACTTGCAAAATGGCAAATAGGACTCACAAGATGCAAAAGAAGCCCCAGACTAAGCAAACATGGATTGGTGCATAGTGTAAAAAAGTCTGCCAAAAAAATAGAAATCAATTCAACATAGATCACCAGAGGGATTGCTTTCCGCTCGTGCAGTCTTTCCGTGACATTAGCAGAGATTAAAATAAGCTGGTTTAAATAATAGTAACAACACAAATGCCATCAAAATGTCTTTCCTCTGAGCTGTAGCCCCATCCTCCTCTCAGTACCAGCTCACCTGCCAGAGTGGAGCAGCACTTTCTGGGGACCAAGCCTGCCTGCACTGCTGAAGGGCAGTTCAGCTGGGAGGAGGAGTAGTTTCCTGGAAATTAAATCTACCCTTGCAGATTTCTGGAAGGTGCATGGGGTTTTTTTTGAGGCCAGCATTGGAAATCAGAGTGATTTTTCTGCCTAGGCCATCATGCTGCCACACAAACCACTGACAGACACCACTGCTTCAACACACAAACCTTGGAGAAGTTGCCAGAGGCAAGTGCAGAGTGCAGCCCCTAAAAACATTCCCAAACACAGCCTGAAGACCCCAAGACAGCCTTCACCCAAGAAGGTTGTGTATCCTCAGTCTTTACCTGGGGAAAACTTGCCTCCTTGCCTGACCCAAAAGATTCAGAGGGAGTTGCAAGGCTCTTGGAAACCTAAATAAATGTTGATCGCTTGCCTGCCCAAAAATACTTCATTTCTCTTGAAATAACTTATGTAAAACAGCACTTCATTAAGACATGGTGGGGGAGGGGGAGGTAATTTAGTACAGTTATTTATTTATTTTTGCTCTGCTTTAAGCCTATCTATGTAAAGCTCTCATGCAAAAAATTGCCTTCCAGTTTAGCTGAAAATTTAATGGACACTTCTGGGGAAAATATAATAGAAAACTTTAAAAAAAAGCCAATTCTCCTTCACACAAGGAATTAGCTGGTTGCGGGGGTTGAACGGGAGGATTGAGGGGAACTAAAACAATTTAGGCTGTTAGTACTGAAACCAGGGCTGTCAGAGAGCAAAATGAATGCAGTTAAAGTTATGGTGTTTGTTGAGTTTGAGGCAGAAAATGTGGCCTGGAGGATGCCCAGCAGTACTGAAGATTTGGAGAAACCTTCAGGACCCATTTGGATGAGCGCACTTCATTCCGTGGGGATTCCTTCCTCACATCTACAATTCTTCCCCAGCCAGGGCTGTCTTCTGCTTCACCACAGTTCCTACCTGACTTTCACCACCCTCTTGATCACTGATCCTCCACTGGGAATCAAGAATCAAGTCCTTGTCCATTTCCTTCCTCTCCCTCTGTCCCAGTAGGCTTCTTTGATCCTTCCTCTTAGCATCATTTGTTCTCCAAGCCCCTTATTTAATTATCTTTGCCATCCACTGCAAGCTCATCCCTTCTGACTCTCAGACAGCCCTAAGCATCAGAAGTCTGGCCTTAATCCCTCATTTTCAGTATTGCTACTTACAAGTTTTGAAGTTTTGTGTCTCAGACACTTCCCAGTCCTCCCTGTGTCTGAGTGTCCATCCACATGTCCCATTGTAGTAACTTCCAGTCACAGCTGGGGAGTGTGTGGGAGGTGGGATACAGAGGAAACTGCTTCTAGAAAGCAGCATATGTTGAGTGGGGGGAATAGCCCAACTTTCTGGCCTACTTTTCTGGCTCTTCTTCTTCTTCACACTAAATTTTTCAGGCATGTTAATGAGCCTGCATGCTCCTGCCCAACAGCTTCTCACCAGGATGAATATGTCCAGGAGACATTCAACCCTAATTTGAGGGTATAGGTTCCTTAGTATGATCCAGGAATACCTGTGGGGTGAAATCCCAAATACGCAGGTCAAGCAAGATGAATGCTGAGACACTTGCCTTTTTTTCTCTGTGAGATAAGACTGCTTCTCCATTTGGGGCCTTGCCTGTTGGTGCCTGCATGGCTCTTCATCTTTGTCTGACTCTTCAAGGCCAGGACGAACAGGGCTTTGTGCAAAATGTCCCTGCCCACAGTAGGATAGTTGAAACTAGGTGATTTTTAAGGCCTCTTCCAACCCAAACCATTCTATGATTCTGACAACCCTCCACTACACAGTAATGTGGCTTCCTTTTTTCTTTTTTTTTGCTGAACATAACTTCCAGTGGCCACAATGTCATTTATATGTCCCTTACTTGCAATTTTCCAAGAGATTTGTCTGTTTACCCTTTACCAACAGTAAATGCAATTGATGGCTGAAATCTGAATCACATGATGCTTCCAATAAAATAAGGATTCTGTTTCTAAAGGGCTACCAGTGTAATATCTCTCCATTTGTCAAACTGTCTCAATGGATGAGAAGATAAGAACCTTTCACAATCCAAATTAGAGATGGAGCCTTCGTAGGTGGAACACCAGTGCAGGAAAAAGTGGGGCAGAGAGTTTAACTCTGGAGGAAAAAAATGGTTCTCTCTTGTATTGGAATGATTGGTTTGTGTTTTAAACCATCCCTCCTCCATCACTTGAAAGCAAGATAGCAGATAATGATTTCACACCAGAAAAACAAACATGGGAGAGACGAACGAAGGGTGAGACAGCAGTTTCCTGGGCAGTGTGGGCATGATTCCTTCAGAAGTGGGGTTTCCTCATGGAAGGCGGGTTCCTCCTCCAGCGGCGGCCGGAGCTCCGGGCCGGGTCCTGCGCGGGCGGTGCCGCTGTCCGCGGTGCTGATCCGCAGGGACGCGGCTCTCGACGTCTGTCCGCCTGCTGAAATCTCCGTCTCACCAAGAGATTGGGGGCTGAACTGTTTTAGGCTCTTTGTGGACACTACTTGCAGCAATTAGGGGTTGTATTTAAGAAAAAAAAAAAAATTAAAAGAAAGGGCACACCAGGCACGTGCTACTGAAAAGTGCTGGGCTATGAAGCTGTTGTATCATCCAGCAGGATCTGGTCTCTCTCATCCTCTCCCAAATCTGCCTCTTAATTTCAGTTTCCAGGAAGGCCATAAGCCAGGATTTTTTTCTGTATTAGCAGGAGAAGGAGAAAAAGGAAATTAAAAAGTGAGAGGAGGTTTGAGCTGCTCTTGTCCTGGTGGCCAATGTTCTTGGTTACCAGGGTGAATATTCTGTGTCTTTTCTCATGTACAGCAGTGGATTTTCTCATATTATGAACCAACCACTGTCTTTTCTGATGTAATGTTTGTTGGTTTGGGTTTTTTTCCTCTTGTAGCATTTCTGTCACTCCTGCTGTTCTGTTCCTAACATCTGTTCAGTGCCTCTCAGTACCTACAGCCTTTACTGACTTCAAAGTTGAGGGTCATCAACGCCTTCTACATTTAGCCTGGAGTTGCACAAGAAGGTTCAGTTACACAGGAACAACAATTCAGTCTCTTGCTGATTTCTATTGTTTCAATCTAGCTTACATAAGAATGAGGCTGGACTGGAACAGGTCACAGCCAGAATCAATCCCAACCATCTCTCCAGCAATCAGAACAACCTGCTGGGAGCTGAGTAACGGCTGAGTTCTTGGTGAGAGAAATTATAGGCATAAAAACAAAATCAAATATACTCGTGTGCTCATTCAACATTTCAAGGCATATTTATAGGTACTGCTGTATGGCATCTTAAATATCAGAGTTTTAAAAGAAACTGGATCACTGCTGTTGGGGAAAATAATTTTTCTGTTCTGTCACTTTCACTATCTCTGGCCCTGATGAAAAAGGGAGAGAAAGACACTGAATTACACACCCATTCAGTTCCTGTCATCACTTCTTTGGGCTGTTTGGATAGCCCTGGGAAGGATCTGTGAAGATAAGGAGATCTGAAGGTCACCTGAAGGTCATTCCTTAGAACTGGATTGGAACAAGAGAGCTGGGCAGGAATCTGAAGCTCAAGAAAAGCTGGGGATCTCTTCCTGTAAGAAGCTGGTGATGGCTCAGTAGGTGAACAGATGACTTTGAAATCCAGGTCCTAGCTGAGTCCCTTCCTTAGACTGCTCCACTCTATTCTTCTCCTCCTGCACCCAAGTCTTGCTGTCACTGGGAGGAAAAGCTGAAATTTTACCACTGATGAAAATCTCTACTCAGGGGAGATATTTCCACCTAATTTCTTCACTTTTACTTTCAAGAAGATAGAATACTTGAGAATTTCTTAGATTTTAGGAGGGACAATATCCTTCAAAAAATTCCCAGGAACACTGAAAAATGGATCTGCATTAATTATAGAGAGATGAGGCAGAGAGCTACAGCAGCCAAGGCCTGTACTTGTAATGGTCTGTGAGAAAAAGCACTGAGCAGCTAAGAGTATTTGTCTTGGGAACTGTAGTCAGTGAACCTTGGGTGGGAACCAAGCTCAATCAGCAAACTTGCTGTTGGTCCAGTATCAGAATGAGCTAAAACTCCTCTATCACCTGCCTGAGACTCAATTACTGTGTAATCTCTGTGGCATAGACATCTAGGAACCTCCGTGGATAGCAGATGGCTGCTGAATGGTGAGAGCAGATGACAGATTCTGGGCAGTGCTAAAGCAGAAGACCTCAAATCCTGATTACAAAAGTCAGTTCTTGAGGTTAAATCAAACCAGGCACCTGAGCAGGAGGGATTAATGCAGCATTGCACAAAGCCAACACACTACCAGACATGGGAGGGCTCTTGTAAAAAGCTCCACCTCCCCTCCTCTCCCCAATACACATTCATACAGGCTGCCACATACAGGAAACAATATCAAGGTTATGTGTTTCCTGAAATATGGTTGGCTGAATAAATACACTTACTGAGAACTCTGTGTAAAACAATAGCAGAATGAGTAACAGTGCATCGCTGCCATGGGAAATAAAAAGAAAAGTAACCCAACTGCAATTCAGCTAGAATCATTCCAAACCCCAAAGGTTGGCCTCTTTTTTTTTTCTTTAATGTGTCTGACATTTTATGGCATCAATAATGCAAACAAAGAGGAAATCATATTTGCAGAACACTAATGCACGGATGTCTAAAGCGAAATACAATACTGATTACTTTTTAAATGAAGCCACCAGGTTTTGATGTGCTGTGGTGGTTAAATTGGTCCATCAAATTCCTTCCAAAGCAAATTCCAGTCCAAAGCAAGAGCTTGACCTTTTTGATAACCTTGGGTAGCCTTTTCAGCTGTATTCTGATTGGAGGTAATAAATGTTAGTTTGAAGGAATCTTCTTGATGGGTCGAATTACAGAAATGTCACAATTCCTCCTGAAGATGAGGGGAAACTGAAGATATGTCACCTCTTCACAGGATGCCCAAAACCTTTGGCAAATATAGTGGTAAGGCTACTGTGAAGAGCTGTGGGTGAATGGAGAGATGGGCTCTGAAAGAGATTTCTAGAAGTACTATTGGGATTTTGCCCTTAGGGCTAGTGATTGATCTCTTTAGCATCTGATAGCTTTTCTCTTGCCTAGAACTTCCTGCAGATGACTGCAGAGCAATGTCTGAGTAGGAAAACAAGTGTATGAATAAGCAGGTGTGGCAAAAACGCACAAAGAAACCTTCCCTTCCTTTTCTATCTTTTTTTTACATGCTAGTGGTTCTTTTTTTGTTTTTTTGTTTTTTTTTTTTTTCACAGAGTGAATCTCAGAGGTGCATCGTAAGAACCACAGACAGGATTGTCTCTGCCAGCACAGAAGTGAGGAAGCTGTTGTGGTCCTGCCTGGGACCACAACACCCACTGCTCAATCTCCTCCTAAAGCAAAAGACAGAATGACTTGGGGTCAGGCCTATGCTTTCAACTTATCAGCAGGAGCATTCATTTCTGGAGCCAAGGGGTTTCTTTTGTGATGCCCTCTGACTTGCACTGAGTTAGCTGTGTGAATTTCTTTACTTCATGCAGTTTTGGTTTGGTAGGCAGCGTTCATTGTGTGTCTGTGTGCTGGTGAGTAGGATTGGATGCCACCATCTCACATCAGCTGGGGGTTTGTCTGCCATTTAGATCACATCTGATCAGAGCTTTGTGTTTGGGGATTGTATGTCTTGGAATTAATCAGTGCAAGCAGCTAATTGCCTCTAGTTAACTAGTGCCTTTTAATTAGGACTGTACTGCTGGCTGGATACATGAAGGGAGCTGTTTGTCACTGGCAAAAATTTCAGCCCTGTGATGTAAACCACTTTGGGGAATTAGAGGAAAAAAATACAGGCTGGAGCTATTGTCACTTTAGCACAGCAGAAAATCAGTTTCAGCAGAACTGGCCTGGATGAGGTTGGAGTCATGCTTTGCTGGGGTCAGAAATGATAGCAGCTGCTCCCCAACCCTTCCTCCTGTGCAGAAGGGTGGGACACTGTGGGCTTCAGCTGGGATTTACAGGAGATACCCCACATGCATTACAATGAGCGTTGCTGTAAAATTCACTGCACAGAGGTTAATCTAGATGTCAACACTGCCTGACAGCAGTGAAATTACTCCGGGGCAGTGCTCCTTCTGAAGTCTTAATATAACAGTCAATTCCATCCTGCCTGCAGGAAATGAAAGTTTTCTGCTTTGTGTGCGGAATCATCCGGCGCCAATTTTCTCACTGTTTGAAGTCCAAACTGTTTGTGGTCTTGGGATTCACCTCACATTAAGACTTTCACTTCATTTAAAAACTCTGCTAGTCAAGTCCTGAGAACTGCAAGGACAGGAGCTGCACAGGGAGAAAAAGAAGAGGGCATGGAGGGAGAAATCTGATCTCACCTACCACACTGAAATCAAACTGCTTCACCAGTCCTCTGAGCTCAGTAAAGGGAGGGAATGCAGAAACTCAGTTCTCTGAGTATCAAGCAGAAAAGACAGGAGAGGTTGGAAGCCAGCAGAGAGCAAGAGAAAGCATGCAAGAAGACATTTGGACCTCCCAGAGCTATGATTTTCTGTAGTGGTATTTCAGCCCTTCCCTGCTGGGACCTTGTCCTAAGCTGCCAGTAGTTCAGCAGTTAAACTCCCCCTCAGAACAACTGTTCCAGTTTTCAGCTGTGGGATTAGTCACTTGTGCTGGGAGGGAGAGCAGCTCCTGTGGAGGACTCCTGACAGTGGGGGGAAGCGATGGTTTGATTTGTGATGCCTCTTCCCCTTGCAGAGATGCTAAAATTGTGGGACTAGCAGAAGGGAGGAGGACACAGTGGTCATTCCTTTAGTTTGAAAAGAGCTCTCAGATTGGGTCTGTGAGAAACCCAAGCCACCAACATGAAACCAACCTACCAGCTTACTTAACTGTTGGGGAAAGCTGGAATATTTTGTCCTTTCTTCTCTTCAGTCTCTTATCTCTTTCCTCAGTTCAGTTTTTCAAAATCGCAAGCAATGGGACTCCAATTACTTCTCTCAGGGACCAGTTCCATGGCTCAGTGTTGCATTGGAAAGGAAAAAGAGGCACAGGAGAGATGGAATGCTCCTCCATTCATCCCAGAGCAGAGACTGACGTCTCTGTCTGTGTCATTTATGACACTGCCAGCCAGAACAGATGTTTTGAAAACACCTACTTTCTCCAGGCTTGAAACTCAATATCTCTACTTTCAAGGACAGCAGCAAAGGGAAAAGAATTTTTAGGATTTAGCAGCTATGTAAACATTACATGGGCACTGATGTAAGAGACGCCTTGGTGAGGGAGTGGAGAAGCTACCTTAGAGTTAAGCAAGTCTATCCACTTCTGAAAAGCAGTGCTGAGGGGGGAATTTTCTCTTCTTCTCTTTTTGATACATTTGGAGACACCACCATATGCCAAGGCTCCATGATCCCACCATCCATCAGAAAGCCACTGAATGTAAATGGAGAACTAAACTTTTGGGTTGCACCCAGACATGCCTGTGCCTGTGAGTCTCATAGCAGAGGAGCCCTGTTGATGTCCACAGCCTCCCAGCTGTCAGAGGAGCCACCACAGTGTGGTATCACAGCCAGGATCTCCTTTATTCCCCCTCGCTAATTCTCATCATTGCCTTACAACCAGAGAACACACCTAGAGCTGTGATGAAAACTTTGGGTACAAGCCATGGCTGCAGTGCTTCAGCTGATTCCTGGCCAGATCAGGGAAGCATGTAGATGGAAATTAGAAAGATTAAAAAAAAACTTTTTAAGATGACATGCTGAACAAAATACCGTCCTCACACAGACTGGCACACGAAGGAATGCTGATCAAGTGTTCCAAACTACCTTTGGGTTTAGGGGCTTGTGGTGACCATGTCTGCATTCTTCAACCCATATCCTGAACTAAGGAAACCTACACATTTCAGTTCTGGGAAATAAGAGCCTTTTGCATGAAAGGAAACAGCTCATATAGTATTATATTTCTGTCTGTGCCCCTGAAACAGCATAACTTTTGAGACCTTGTTTTAGTTGCATTTTCTTATAGGGAAAAAGAAATCACAGAAAAGCACAAAGCCTAGTGATTTTGTTTCCCACCTGCATAAATGGTCCCTTGATTTTATTGGTTTCTGCCTCCTTTTTAAACCAGTATTTGCCCAGCTTCATAGCTAACTTTTCCTGGAGCTGCAGCACATTGCTATTTTCTTTTGTTTTTGCTTCTATCCACTGTGCTACTTAAAATTCTACACCACACTTCCCAAATCTTCCTTGATTTCCCAACCCAAGATACTCAGTTGCCTTCTAAAACCAGCTTTTCCCTTTCTTTGGCTCTTTTATTCCTCCACACATTTTCTCACCTTGTTCCACCCACTCCTCGGGACAAGCAAACAGCTCAGAGCTAATGATGTCTCTCAAGCAAGCAGCCTCTTTAAAGGCACTCCACAGTTTTCACATTTCTCTGGGCAGGAGAGTTCCCAGAGTCACCTGTCTGCAATGCAACACCCTGCAGACCCAAGGATAGGCAGTTCAGACTTTTTCAACCCCCAAAATCCATGCACTGAGAGACATCTATAAAGGCCAGATGGGCAAGTTTTGCAGGAGACAGGATGGACTTTCAGTCTGGCAGATCTCTGCATCTCTTCCCTTTGCTACATTTCAGCTTCTGTCTTGCAACCTGACAGACTGGGGTGGAAGGAAAAATAATGGCAGGAGAAAACAAACCAGGTCACTGATGAGACCCTGAGGCTGGAGCCACAATCACTGCCTGCAGTTTGCAGCCCTGGCACAAAATTTCCACCTGTACCATGCACCAAAATAGCACCTTCACTTCCAAGAAAGCATCACTTCAGTGACACCCTTGGGTGACTGAGTTGGTGCAAATAATTTTAATTTTTAGGGAGCAGCATGCAGCTGGGACAGGGAAGACACCCTTCTCAGCTGTGCTCAGATTGGTGTTCCTTCCATCTCCCTTTCACAAGTTCCTTGAAAAAACTGCAGATGGAAGAGGCTGGGTGGTGGGAAGGTCTGCCTGGATGTGCTGGGAATTTGGTCTGGCTTGCCCCAGAGCTGTGTGAGACATGTCAGTGTTCCCAGGCAGCAGGGATAGCTCTCTGTTTTGAGTAGAGGCAGGGCACAGGGAAATATCTCTCTAATAAAGAAGCATGAACTCATTTCTCTTTGACTCCAAACACTCAGATGTTGATTCTCTGTGAGAGTTTCCCCCAAAATCTGCTTTTCTTCTCCTCACACAGAGCCCCTCTTCCTACAAGGAAGATCACCAGTCCATGCTGATGGGAAGCTCTCTTCTGCTCCAGGAAAGGTGCTTCTGGAAACGAGGTCTCAGGGTGTTCACCAGGAATGCAGCACAGCTGCTTTTCCTCTTCCCCTCCAAAACTGTCATGCCAAAAAGGGATGCAGCAGTTTCTATCATGTCTTTGAACACAAAGCAATCTTCTCCTTGCTCCCAACAAACCTCCATCCAACAATGACAGGCCAAGGGGGCCAGAGAAGGGCAGATGTCACAGCACAGAACTGCAGCTTATCCAGCTCTTCTGAGCAACAGTTCACAATTAACTCTGACAAAAGGACCTTTCTCCAAGGCAGTCACTGCCCATGGTGGGGCTAAGAGCAAAGCAGCCAGAGCCTGAGCATCTCACCACCTTCTTCAGCCATTTACCATCTTCTGGGGACACAAAAACTCTCCTCACAGGCCACCTAATCCTAAACATGCAGCGCCAAGGCTCGGTGTCACACTGGGCTCCAGAGCTCACCTCGTTGTTGTACAAAGAGTACAAAGAGACAAAGAGTACAAAGACAGTACAAAGAGGTGTGAAAGGGACAGGGGAGTGGTGCTGGGGAGGAGAGGAAGGAGGAAAGAAGTGAGGAAGGGAGGATGTAGCTGCTGTGCAGCTGTGATGAGGAAATCTCATCAGCTGGGAACCAGTGTCTGTAGGTGACTTCGTAGTGTAAAAGCCTGTGACATTGGCCAAAAAAGAAATGACAGCATGGGAGTGAGAGAGAAGGGTGGACAAAACTGTGGCCTTGCACAACCTGGCACAATGCCTGGGAACCACAAGAGCAGGAAGCCACTTGGGGTAAGAGACAGGCCACGCCAGGAAAGGGTTTTCTCCTGGAGATGTTGGACAATTAACAGCCATTGTTTGTTCTCTCCCTGTGCTGAATCTCCAATCCTTTCAGCCAAAGCAGCCTGCACAGAAAGGGAGCCAGGCTGGGGCCAGCAACCTTTTAACCAGTCTTTTCCCCTTTCAAAGATGGACCTAAGAGCAAGGTCCTGCTATGCAGAGGTGGCATGGTACAGCATTCCTGTGTGTGGACTCCTGGTGCTCCCCACACCCTTGTCCACGGCCATACCATCAGTGGTGATGCTGTGAGCACCTGGTGCCTGTTCAGTGGCACTCTGTCCAGGCCCCACAGGCACGAGTCTGTCCCACTAGCCCAGATCTCTCTAACAGGCAGAGGAAAGTTATGTCCTTATTCCCATGTGGCTACTGCCACCACTGCATCATCTCCCACCCCAGGCTCTCACCGCTCATTACACAGGCACAGAATAAACCCACAGCTGCTGTTGCCACCACAATTCTCCTTTAGCAGTGTCCCCTGCCTCTATCTGAAACCATCAGACAGGTCATGCCAGTGCCATGAGTGAGAGATATTGATTGTCAGGAGGCATGGGGGATGGGGAGAGGATGCAAGATCTTCCCTTTCAGTGCAAGCCAATCACCTAGTTCCCCTTGCATCCTGGACATGAATATTACTCTGGCCATGGGGAAGGAGCCAAGATCCCCTCTCTGTCCCCTCTTCCCCCATCTGCATTGCCTTCCACAAGTGCCACATCCGAGCAGGCTATTTTTTTGCTGGCAGTTGTTGCCTTCTCAAAATTGCCTTGACAATGCCTGTGCTGCCTGTTCCCTGCCTCCTGAGAGCAGCTGCCAAGCTGAGGTTCCCCCTCATCCTCCATGAAAAAAACGCCCAGAAAGGTTTTGTATTCTCAGCCCAGTCCGGACAGGCAGGATTCAGCATCCGACTGAGCGTTTCCCCAGGATAATAATCCAGGTCGGGATTATTTTCTGCTCCGGGGAGATCGGCCATGGTGAGGATGCTGCTGTCTCTCCCTGCCTGTCCCCAGCACCCCCTGTCGCTGCCTGTCAGGCCTTTCTCCTCATTGAGATGCAAGGCTGGCCGCTGCGGCCATCCGCTGAGCCGTCTGCTCCTGAAGGCACCTTCCCCTCCTTCCCCCCTCCTCCCGGGGCTGCCTGTGGAGCTATTCTTCAGCCTCTGCATTTCACAACAGCTCAAAGGCAGATGCATCAATCCTTTCAGGGGATGGGGACGTGAGGAGAATGGCAAGGGAGCTGCAGGCAGGTGTTGGTAGGTTCCCAGCCATCTCACAAGCCTGGTCCCCCTCCCTGTCCCCCGCTGGCTTGTGCCTGAGGCTTGGACTGAGGCATGGGGCAGGAATGGGGAAGGGGAGAGGATGTGGGGGAAGAGCGCTGGGATATGCTGACCCTACAGAATGCCCAGCAGGGTTACAGGCACGTTCCCAGCTGTCTGCACCCTGTAGCCTTTCCCCCATGAGGAGAGCAAGGATCCAACCCTGCTCACTGAAAGTTCACACCGGGGCCAATTTGGCCCTGGTGCAGACAGCTGAGGGTGGGGGAACAACCCCGTGGCCACTAACCAACCCCATGGCCACTAACAGCCATAAGGGCGGGGAGGAGTGGGGTTGTTCCTCCAAAGTGACGCCCTGGGTGAGCAGCACCCCTGTCTCACACACTGCAGTGGGGTTGGGGATGATTTGGGAGCGGGTCCCCAGGACCCCCCTGGACTCCCAGGCTCAGCTGCTTTGGTCCTGCTGCTCTCCCAGCACTGGCAGAGGAGGGCTGGGGCAGAGGAGGGCTGGGGCAGGAGCCTGCAGCCTGCGGGAGGGCGGCTGCTCCCCGTGTGAGTTTTACCCGTAGGTGCCACAATCCTTTGACTGTGTGTTCGAAAGCCTTGAGTCTATACATTTAAGAATCAGCAAATTAGAAAAATTGTCCTGAAATGTGGGAGGGAGGAAAAAGGCAGGAAGGCAGAAAGGGATGAGGAGGGACTAAGAGGAAGGGGTTGGTAAAAGAGAGTTCATCCAGGGGCACTGCCCTGGCTTTGTGCCCATCACCTGCGGGCTGGCAAGGAGGGAGGGAGGCAAGGACGAAAAGGGAGGACTGATTTCACACATTCAGTGCATATCATACAACCAGGGCAAGGCTTTCTTCCTGCAGCTCCTGCCCAGGATGGCATTGCTGCCACAGCCAGTCTAGAGCCCTGCCCAGCTGCCCGAACCAAACTCACAGCAGGGTTACGTTTCACTGCTTGATTGCTCGGGGGAAAGATACCTTCTCCTTTCTTTCTCTTTTTTTTTTTTCTTTTTAATTATATATATATTTTTAAGTAGTTTTTCTCCCTTTTTTGTTTCTTTTTTTTTTTTTTTTAATATATAGTCTCACAATTTTCTGTAACAGCAGCTTCTTTTTGTATTGGTGTGGAAGTTATATAGAGAGATATCTATAAATATATATAAGCCAAACTGCCTTACAGGTTGTTGTTCTGTGGGATTTTTGTTGGTTTGCTTTTTGTTATGCTTTTTTTTTTTGTTTTCAGTGTTGTATGTGTAGCAGGCACTTGAGTTTATATGAAGATGTTTGCTTGGGAGCTGAGGGGAAAAGGGTTTGGGAGGGGGAGAGGGAAGGAAGGACGGGAGGAAGGAGCAGGGACTTCCAACAAGTGGCCACTGCTAGCCAAGGATGTCCAGGTAGATTGGTGTGGCCTTGCCCAGAGCATGGAGGATCTTGTAGATCTCCTTGATGTTGAGCCGTTGCTGAGGTTCCCTCTGCCAGCAGCCCAACATGATGTCATAAACCTCCTTGGGGCAGACTCGGGGCCTCTCCAAAACTCGGCCTTGGGTAATGCACTCAATGACCTGGAAGAAAGAAAGAAAGAAAAGAAACACTGAACACCAGCTGGGCAGTTTATGGAGGATGTCCTGTCCCTGATACTGTTTGGCTGATGTGGCACCGTTTAGTGAATGGGAGCACTGAGAAGCCAAATCTCAGATCTGCACATCCTCAATGCTCACCTGTTTGTTGCTAATGATGATTTTACCATGAAAAGTTTTGTTTCCAGCTGCAGTTTTTCAGATCTCAAAAGCCTTCCCTGCTTGATACCTACCTACCTCAATGCAGTCTCTAAAGAGGAGGTCACAAGCAAATGAAATAGTTTTTAATTTATTGATGTCAGTTTTCCCTGCTAAATGAAGAAGGAAAAAAAGTCTTAAAATCCCCAAAGTACAATAATATTTTGCACAGCTGAAATGATATTTTTCTTGTCTGAAAACCAAGAGTCCTTTCCATTGCAAAGCCCAGGAGAGGTTTATAAGGAAGAGTTCAGAGCATCTTTTCTTACATACTTCTCTTTCTGACATAGAAAAGCAACTATAAGAATGAAATTTCATGTCAAATCACATCTGTGAAGGAGAAAAAAAATTTACAGTGCTATCACTCTGTTTTGGGTCAGATCAGTGCTGCTAATGAGAAAAATGTGAGGTCCTGGATAACAGAGAAGTCTCTTCAGAGGGATGCCATTGGAAAGGACTCCCCTAAGGGTCTCTTTGTGTATTGTTTACTGGAGGAATGAATTAAAATGAAAGGGAAATATGAGTTTCCAGAGAGCTGCTATTACTGCCTGGCCTCCTTGGTTGGGGTTGATGAGTCCCAGCATTGCAGCCTGCCACGCTCTGCAGATAAACACCAGTCCCAGGCAGTGTGTGCAGGGAAGCCACCCAGCAAGAGGTGTTTGGAGTTTATCATTTATGAATAGTAATGGTCCCACCACGCAGCTCAAGGGATACTTATCACTGTGCTGTTTGCATATAAATACAGAGGGGAGAGATTAGGACCTGCTGAAAGCAAAGAGAGCAAGACACAGCAGGAAGAGAAGCCTGCATTGCCACAGAGCTGCTGGCTGCTCACTGTGGGGAGGAGGTGAGTTATGGTTCCTGTCAAGACATCCTGGACATGCACAGGAGCCCTGTGCTGGGCTCTTTCTCTCCAGGGCAAAGGAAAGGCTCAAAGAGAAGTTAATGGACTGGCTGAGTGGTGCCCTGCCTCGTTCCTCTGCTCAGAGAGCCTTGGGAAAACCTGCTGAAAATGCTGTGGGGGTATGAGGCCATGCAGGTGGCACAGGAGGGAGTGGGCATCCCAGCCTTGCCAACACCAACACCCAGCAGGGGCAATGCTAGGCCAGCCTGGTGCTTGCTCCTGGTCCTGGCAGCCAGGAGCTTGGCACAGGCTCATTGAGCTGCCCCTCCATGGGCTCTGGCACTGCATCTGAGCTGCCACAGGGACTTGTCCTGATGCCACAGCATCCAAGAGATGGTGGACATGTCAATCCTCTGCAGCCACATAGGTTCTCCCTCCACAAACTGTGAAAAATGAGACTGATAGGAGCTAATGTGGCTCCCTCCCACAGGAGCATTCCACCAGGATACTGTGGTCAGCAGGCAGAAAGAGGTGGATACACGAACAGGTAAGGGAAGGATGATATTTTATCCCAGGGATGGTAGCAAACCAATGCACCCTCAAGATTAAGGGTGGCTATTTTCAGCCCTACTGTCCTGCAAAGGAAACTGAGGCAGAATGAATGGGCAAAGCTGAGCTGTCACGCTCCAGCGTGCCTATTGCCCATGTTCAAGCTCCATGTGCTCATTTGTGTGTGTTTGTATTTACCCTCACAGGGAAATGCTAGAGCAGCTCATTAAACAGCGTGACAAATAACTTCTGTCGCTGTCGATTCCATTGTTTGTGCCTCTAAAATGTTTGCGTGTGCTACTTTGGGATGTACAGTCAGGCCCCATTGAGCACACGAATGGGCAAGCATTAGAGCTGTAAAGCAACACCTTGGATTTGCCATCTCTGCAACTCACTTAATTAAGGGATCTGTATCCAGAAAGCAGAAAATGCACATTTTTCATTACAAAAGGTGAAATTTCTGAAATCCATTAGATACACAGTAGGATAAAAATGTTCAAGGTTCCCACACACTGCTATGTCAAAGCATCTTTTTCCTCTTCTATAATACCTCCTGCTATTCCAAGCAAAAATTTTCCAATGCATTTCTGCTGATGTGCCTCAAACCTCAGCAGTGACACCCTGCTAATCCCAGCCAGCCTTTCCTCAACATTTTTACAGTGCAGCCCTGTCCTGGTGGGCTCCAACTTTTGCTAGTCAAAGAAACAACAAGGGCAAACAAGCTCCATAGGTTCCACCCTCACTGAACTGGGGCAAACCATATTATAGATAATCCAATGGCAAAAACCCCAAGGAAATGTGCCACATGTGATATATCAGGCTTAAAACAATTTCTCACAAACTGGAGACTGCAGTGAGCTTTAGCTGCAAAAGGAGAAACCAGAGAAGTTCAAGGCATGACTTAGATCCCAGCAGTAATTTGGGTATCCCCAGTTCTGGCAGCACCCCAAGAGTTTATAAGATATGAAAGATACGTCGGGAACTTAGCAGCGAGGGGCTGAGGATTAGCCAGTACATGGCTTTGGCAGAGCTCTTTGATTCCTGCAGGCCTCAGTTTTCCCAACTCTTAAACTGAGATAATGACACTTATCCTATGGCTTCACCATGGGAGTGCCAAGGAGGGGGCCATCCACCTACAAATTTCTTTGCAAACAACCTGAAAAGGAGAGACGGCAAAAAATACAGTTTTCAGCTGAGGTGTCTCAGCACTGCTGTACCTCTGTGTTTGAGAGCTGGAACCAGGGCTGCTTCCCATATGTGAAAATCTCCCAGAGGATCACCCCGAAGCTCCAGACATCACTCTCTGTGGTGAATTTCCTGTACATGATGCTCTCCGGAGGCATCCAGCGGATAGGCAGCATGGTGTGTCCTCCAACCTGGGTGAGGACAAAGGCACAGGGAAATCTCAGTGGTGACAATCCTGAGGAAGGGGTCATAGAATTAGATCATTGAGCCAAGATCCTGGCCCTGTGCAGGACACCCCAATAATCACACCATGAGCCTGAGAGCATTGTCCAAATGCTCCTTGAGCTCTGCCAGGCTCGGAGTTGTGAGCACTTCCCTGTGGATCCTGTTCCAGTGCCTGAGCACCCCTTGTCATGTCAGCCGTGACATGATGTGCACAAAATCAGGGCCTCCCTGTGATCTACAGCAACAAGGAGCTGTTCCAAAAAGCTGGGCTGGCTCCTGCCCCCTCTACCACTCATGGGTTTACCCACCAATCCCACCTGGTTAACACGACGCAAAGGGAGTGAAATGTTATCAAGATAAATTACATCCTCTCCACCCAAAACAGGCTGGTAAGGCAATCAAATGCAAAATGCCAAGAACACACTCCAGCCCCACAGTCTGGTGAACCTGGACACAGAACAAGAGTGGTCAGCAAAGCATTTCAGGGCCTCAATACTCTGAGGCACCCATCAGAGATGCAGCATGAGGGCTGTCCCTCTTCAGAAAGGTTCTCTAAAAGCCATGCACAGGCATCTGTGCATCACCTAATTGCAGGAAAGGCTTGGCACTCACAAAACTGTGCTACAGGCCTTTTCAGAGACTGCTTTCCATATGTAAATGACTGCAGGACCACACTGCAAAAGGTGCTCTGTAGGTAAAGATCAGGCTCTTACAGGCAGGGATCTGCCCATCACTTAATGGAGGAGGGAAAGCCAACTCCTCTGGAGAGTTTGGAACTGGGTGTATAAAATTGGGGTATGCCAAGCCAGGGAAAGGCACTTCCTCTGGTAAGAGTCAGCTCTTCTGTAAGGCACATGAATCCAACAGGCACACAGCAGGCTTGCAGGATATGTGCAAACAGTTCCAAAGTAGATGGATTTACATTCAGGTTCACTAGAGATTCCTAAACAAGTTTCTCTGAGCAGGACAAGTTTTTCTCTGTGCTGTCTTTCTGCACAAGAAGCTCCATCTGTGGGGAAAAAGCTAATTGCTACGACCAACCAGTGCTGGAAGCAGCAGGGCTGCAAATCTCCACACTTTTCTTCTGCTGAGGGTAAAGTGTCCAAGGCTTTAGCAGTGATGAGAAAAGTGCTTTTGTGGAGCTGCTTGGAAAATGCTTGTCTCATTAGAGACACCAAAAAAGCAATGCTAATAACTTTGTAGCACTGCAGCTGAATCAAACAGGCAGAAATCTTTCTGGTCCTATGAAGGATGAGGGGAGAAGGTGTCTGCTCTCTAGGATTCCAGCATGTGTGTGCCAATTCCAAGTAATGAGATCGTTGTGCTTGCTCAGATGAAAACATTTCTTTTACAAACAAAAGCTCTCTGCGTTGCCAGTTTTTCCACAGGTTTCTTTGACTGATTAAAGCAGAACTAGTGTGGGGAAGGGTCAGTACAGGGACACTGCAGTTCTTGCTTGGAAGCAAGAGGGAGGTTGTTGGAACAGGGTGTGAAAGGGGTAGGATGCTCAGCTGGCTTTCTGCATGGAGGGGTTCCGATTTCTGTAGGGTTTGGCAGAATTTAGACTCAGGCTTGCAGAGTTGTACTCAGAGGGCTGCAGACCAGCCCTTTCCCTACTCTGAAACAGACCCTCCCTCAAAAAAAAAAGGTTTTTTAAAAGTCTCAGGAAGATCTTTCTTTCCGAAGTGCAGATGCTTAGGATAAAAAGCTCATGGCAGCTTCACACCTCGTATTTTGAGGTGACTTGGCTGGTGTGTTCTCAGCTTGCTGCTCTGAACTCCCAAGAATGTTCTGCTGTAATGGAAATGGAAATATGCTTTTCTTTGTTTGTTCCTTCGAAACCCTGGCTGCAAATTTAGCTCTTCCCTACATTCCCAGCTTTTACAGGTTGCTTCCCCTTCTTGCAAAGGGCTCTGAGGAAACATTATAAGCAGAACAGGACATACATCAAACTTGATTGTTGCAAAAACTGTTTTGTGCTAATGCTTATTTTATTCTCCTTTAAGTAGCACTAACTCTTCAGTTTTCCAGCAATCTCAAAATTATTACTTGCTGAAAAGCTCTCTACATTTGCAATATCCTGAATCTTGCAGGATAATTTGTGATTACAGGTAGTACAATGTTCTGAGCACAGATAACTAACTCCCTTTTGAGCAGGTCTTAGAGCAGTTCAGAATGTGTGAACCAGGCCCTCAGCTTACACAGAAAGTACCACAGCAGCTCAAAAAGGAGGGTCCTGATTTACACCACTCAAGGATCTGGCCCTGCAAACAGAGCAGAGAAGCCAGTAGTGCCATCTCAGTTCTAATAAGCTAAAATAAAGTCAAGGTCTTTGGTCTGCTCTAGACACACCCTGGTGAAGCAAAATGACATACACAGTCAAGAGCTGTCCCAAGGATGTGAAAACACAACCTTGGCTTAGCTCATAGGCTGAAGTTCAGGAACAGACAAAGCATTCCTTCCAGCCATGTGAGACACAGCTTTTACTACAAATTAATCTGGTAATCATTAATAACCAAATTAATTTGGGGAAGAAAATTCAAAGAAGCAATACCTAAAAATCTGTGGATCCCAAAACACAGCCCAGCTATGCTCAGAGATGAGAAGGTGTTCCTTGCAGAGGCATCCTTTGCATCTCAAACAGGGTGCCACATTTTTGAGAGCAAAGATTAAACCTTGCACTTACCAGCCATAGGCAGAACAGGCATCAATTAAACTCTACCATAAACCCACTCCAATGTCTAACCTAGCACATAAGGCTGACTATTAAGCTCTAAAGGATTGCTTTTGACTGTCCCTTACTGCTTCCCCTGCAAACTGATTAGGATTAAAATTCCCATTTCACAGATGAGAAAACAGATGCAGGAAGGCAGGGGAAGGCCCTGCTCTGAAGCTGTGCAGTAAGTGAACACCACATCCTCCTGGCCTGCAGTCAGCCATACCCTGTTATTTGATGATGTAGCAAAATTATTTAGAGCTGAGCACAGAGGGATTGTGTTAGTGATGCCACAGGAAGCAGAGTGTGTCCAGGGTGACAGAAATCCTTTGCATAACGTGTAGTGATTGTGAGCTGTGTTCTGCCACTGTAGACTGGCATGTGATTTCCACAGCTACACACTTGTTTTACAGGACCAGCCATTGCCAGAAGCATAAAAGCAAAATGATGCTATTAAATCAGGCTGAAAAAATGGGTGCTGTTTTCTTCTTTTGCAAAGCCAGTTTACAAGGCATATCCTTGGCTTTGGCAAGAATCATTACCATGCCTTTAGGGAGAAGGTGAAAGTTTATTTCAGCCCCTGCTTGCTCAGAGCTGGGTCTAGCAGGCTTCAGAAATAAGTGACCATGCAGGACTGGTGTTTGTTAAGAGCATGACTTCTGGGACTTCTCTAAAACAGCCATGTCATCTTCCCACACCATCTTCTCCATGTGAGAGCTAGGGCTGGGAGAGCCCTGCTAATGGGTAGGCTCACCTTCCCCAAGGGTAAAATGTCCTGAAACAGTGGCATTACAACATCTCCCCTGGAGACACTCCACAGCTTGGAAGAGGGCTCTGCTTGCAAGCAAATAAGACAAGTAAATCCTCTTCTGCTCCTCTCTTTAAATCTTATGATGCTGCCAAGCTTGCCCTTTTGCCTTGTTATTTTAATGCTTCACAGATCTGCAGACTGGCCTCTTTATCCCATTGCCATGGCTGTCTAGCTTTGTTTGACATTTTTAGCTAACTTTCTCTCCCTAGATCAACTCCCCATGCCCACACTGACACGTTATTCCCACTGCTCTGCTCTTTCTGTTCACAATGCTATCCTGGTAATAAATAGAGCAATCAGTGCACATCCTCTCAGCAGCCAAAGTTTTCTTCTTCTCCATTTCAAGATCACAGTATCACCTACTCGATTCCATCCCTTTCTAGTGGATGCTCCCAAGGGCATGACCTGGTCCACAGCTCCATGTTTCTGATACTCCAGGGCACCTGGCCCCTGCTCTGAAGCCTCATTAGACATTCAAACTCATGGACTTGCAAGATATCCAGCCCCTCCCTCTGAGCAGCTTATTGCTGGATTAGATATGAACCTTGGGGAGCTGGGGGAGGTTCATGAAAGGCCAGCATTAATGGCCATTAGGGAGAGAGATAATTACTTAATGCTAGTACAGCACTTTGAGGATGTAAAGCTATATAAGTGCTATGTACAAGTAGTATTATAAGGCTTGAGGTTTGTCTGCTACGAAGGAAAGCTGGTGTCTGGGGGAAAAGTTCTCCTTGTCCCAGCTTTCTGAATGACATCCAGCTGATTAGGAAAGGGAAAGATGACATGTTATCCCCTGGTGAGTCTGACAGTACAGCAGCAGGTAGTGGAGCAGCAGTGTTCAGCAAGGACTGTGCAATAAATCCACAGTTTGGGCCACCAGCAGAGATAACCTGGAAATCAAAACCAGAGTAGGGCTGAAAAACCCTCATGCACATTTAGGACTGGTGGGAATACAGATACAGGCACGTTAAAGGCAGCTTTTGGTGGGAAGCACTGTTTTCCCCCTTCCCAGCTCACACACCAGCACCAGGGCTGTAGTCCAGAGCAGCATTCAAAGGGGAACTACTGAGCCATCTTTTCTACACCCACAGCTGGAAGGCACCTCCATGGATCTCAGCTCAGAATGGGATTTGTCTGCAGCACACTCTTAGCCTGTGTCTTATTTTTCTTTTTGCGCAGTTTCCTTTGCAATGTTGAAATAAAAACCAAACCAAACCAAAAAAAACAAAGAAATAAACAAACAACAACAACAAAAACAAACCCTCAATGCTTTTGTTTTCCTTGGTCATTTGATATTTGCTTTCCAAGGTCATTTGACACCTTTCTTCCTGCTTCTGGCACACTTGATGGAGGCTCTGCTCCTGCCTTGGGAAGATCACAAGAACCACTGCAGGTGTCTTTGTATCGTGCAGCATTATTTGAACTTTCCATTTTTGTGAGGGAAGAGAAGACATTTGAGTTCGTACAGAACCATGTAGCAGTAGTGGAGACCTTGGCACCATTCCTCTCCAGGAAATTCCACTCATGCTCAATCCACCCAACCTAGTGATAAGAGACATTCTCTGATTGCCATCTCTGTTCCTGCTGCTGTAGGTAGGGGTGACCTGGGATCTTCTTTCATTGCAGGCCTGGATGCCATCCCAGGCTGGACCACACCAAATTATATGTCCTTTAGAGCTCAGCTAGGAGCTGGGTGATCCAGCTCTGAGCCTTCCCCCAGCAGCCAGCTGTAAATCCCCATCAGGACATGCTGATTCCTGCTGCAGGCAGGATGTGTTGTTAATTCAGCAGCTCTGGACAGCCCTGTATGAATAAGAGCCACAGGTGGCTCTCAGGGTCATCTGAGAGGATGTAAGGGCAAAAAAATAAAAGCTATGAAAGCAAGAAGGAGGAAAAGCTGCTCTGTTTGGCTAAGTTGAGCTCTTGGAGAACAACAAACAAAACTGCTGTAGATTGGGCCTTTGTGAGTCAATGTTTGTCAGTTCAAGTTGGGGCACAAGGAGATGACTTCTCAGGGTGATGCAAAGAGCAGCACATGCTGCTGGCTGGGGATCCAGGAGGAGACACTCCTTCCTTGCCTTCAGCCTGGATCCAGCTGCACTGAGAAATTTTTCAGATGTGCCAGTATTTTGCCTCTGTGAGTCCTGACAGATTCCTGGGCACCTTTTACAAAGCAGAGGGATTAACTTTGACATGGCAGACAGAGCTGAGCTTTGCTGAACCTTAGCTGTCCCCACTTCACAGTTTCAACTGTCACCTTAGTAGGCTCTTAAGTACCCAAGTTTAGATCAGAGGTTGCTGAATTTAACTGCAAATTATGACTGGATGTGATTCCCAAGTGCTTTATCTGTAATTTCCTTTCAGCTTATCCAGGAAGAAAGGTCCTAGCAATATGTGAGACTGCACCATTGCCAGAATTACCCTGGCCTCCAAAAATCCCCAAGGTGTTCTTCTGATGGAAAGGCATCGTGTGCTATGGCTGCACCAGCCCACGGGCTGAGCCTCCTCTAAGTGACTCAAAAGCCATCATAGCCCTGTCCTTGCCTTCACCTCTTATGCCTTTGCAGTCACTGCTGTCATAGCCAGGGCTGAACAAGAGATTAAACAGTCAGGGACAACAAAAAGCTTCCATCAAACTTTTCAACTTCCTTGGCTGTGTCCTCACCACGCTCCGCTCTCCGGGAACAGCAGATGTGATCCTCTCACAGTTCTCACTGGCTACACCAACCATCTCCTGCATTGCAGGCTCTGGCAGTGCCACAGCAAAAGGCTGGCTGCCTGCCTCCCTGCATGCCAGCAACTGAAGACATCTCACAGCATTTTTCTCGGGATTTTTGAGATTTACAGAACGCACAAAGCAACCTGGAGCTGTTTCTCCTACTTGCATGGAGCTGTGCTGGCTGTCCCAGTCATGCCCAAGGAAAGGGACATGCTGGTTGCCTGCTGCTAGAGGTGAGAAGATTGAATTTACTCAGAGAGAACATGGGAAAAGGAACCAAATGTCCCTGCCACGAGGTGATGTAAGGAGCCAGATGGACTTGTTCAGGAGCAGGAAACACTGACCAGGCAGGGTTAATGTGAAACCGAGAAAGGGGTGAGAGCTTCCTGCTGTCAGTAGGACTGTTTGGCAAGGGACTGTTTGTTCCCCCTAGATGCACATACTGTGTTTAAACATGAGTCTAAAAATAAAACCTGCCATTGACATTGTTTTTCCTTACTTCATTTAACAATCTAGCTGCTTTATGACCTGCAATTCTGAATCACACTGAATCAAGCAGTATAATTTGCAAGCAGGGACAGCAACCTTTCCCCCCACCCCTCATCTCTGCTCCACTGAGTGTGTTTTAATCCCACGGTTTTCAGCATTCCTAATGAGCCATTAACAAGCTGCCAATTACTTATGCAAATGAGGGAGGGCAGACATGGAGGGGTGGCTGTAGCTAGAGGTAAATTCTGCTACCTCAAAACGGTCTGAGATAAATCACTGCTGCTCTAAGAGCTGCTTGTGCCCAAGAGTCCTCTCAGCCATATTACCTACTGTCTAAAAATGCCAGAGGTAATGCAGAAGATGGTTAAGACAAGGGAAACAGAGGAGAAATTGCACATTCATTTTTAATTATGTTTGCCAATAATCTGCTTGGTGTGCACCTTACTACAACCCACTCTTCACCTTTTCTTCCCAAAACTCAAAGCAGCTGCACTCACTGCTTGGAAATAGCTGCACCATCAGTCTGTAGAGGAATGGTCAGTTCCATGTTCATCTGAGTGGAAGCTCCAGAAGCCATGATCTCCAACACCAGGATATGAACTGTGAGAAACCCCACCCATGCCTTATTCACATGGGGGGTTGTGGGAGCAGAGGAGCTGTAGTTTGTAAAACATGTAGTAAAGAGGTCAGCAAGGGCACCACCAGCTCCTAGCAGGTCCTAAACCCTTGTCCTAAAGGTTGCTGCCAGAGCCTTCCCAGGTGGAGGAGAGATGACCAAACTACTTCCTTGGGCCACCTACTGAGAGCTTCTTGTGGCCCAGAATGACAAAGCCCCAAACTAGGAACTCAGAGAGCAAAGTGGTGGTGCTGGGAAAGGATTCTCTGGCCAGCTTCCCAGGAGACCCTGGAGTTCCCTGCTCAGCTATGGGTGGCACAGGGCAGCTGTAGATCTGTGTGTGCCACTGGTGGCCTCTGAAGTCCTCTGCATCACAGACCCAACGTGATGGACACACATCACAGCTGGTCAAAAGCTACCTTTCTCATGATCACTGGCCAGATAACAGCAGAGGCTGGGAATGCCACTAAATCTATTCAAAATACAGCCTCCAGGTAGTTTGTCAGGCACCTTGCAGATTTACCAGTTGTCTCCACAAGGCTGGAGACCCTTCCATCAGAACACACTTTCTTAGGACAGGCCAGCTCAGAGACTTGAGACAATGCAGCTCTCTGCTGGTTCCAGCTTTAAAGGGGATCTGGAGTCTGCAAAGACTGCTTGTGCCAACAGAAACTGTCCATGAATGATCTGCATTATCATTTCCCTGGTAATGCTACAAAAGGTGTTTAATAGCTCAAAAGCTAATCGGATAGAAGTCAAGTTAAACCATCATGATGCAAGAAACACATCCATCAGGATTCTGTTCTTTTGGCGATGCAGAGAATGAAAATCAACCCAGTTTCTGGCTTTGGGAAGGAGGAAAAATATTTGCCCAATAAATCTTAACCTGGCGATATAAAAGCCAAGTCTGAAAATGGCCTGAGAAATGTAGCTTAGGAAATAGCAGCAATAAAGAACCTGCATGTGTGATCACTCCATGCTGAAATGCTTTCAGATGGGTATCTCATCATCTCCCTTCCATCATGTCTCTCTCTCTGTCCTGCCAGTGCCTCCCCTCTGGGTAACCAACAACACTCTTTGTCTGCAGCCATTCCTGACTGAGGACTACACAAGATGTAGATAAGGCTCCATTACTTCTGGATACTGGATAATCAGTTCAACTGCCTTAGCATTAATCATGATAATATTCAAAATTCATTAGGCTAGATTGTTTGGAAATCTATTTCTTGTTAATGTCAGATTCGCTGAGCATCGGCCTGGCAGCATGCAGACAGAAAACTGATACAAGCCAGGGCATGCCACCTCTCTATGGAAGCATTCCCTTTTTTTATGTGCAGCTAGACCGTGATATGGCAGCTCCTGCCTGGTTTGTGTTTTGTGAATCTTGTCAAGAGCAGTAGAACACCATGAGCACACCATGCTGCCAGTTTGTTGATCAATGGACAGCTACAAAAATATATAGCTGCATGTATAGAATACAGCTAATAAAATATATTGTGGCGTTTTTAAGGGGGAAGGCTAGACACTCAGATCTGCACCCACAAATCTTATTGATTTTGTATCTAAAACCTGGACAAGCAACCCAAAACCTTCTATGTACAAGCATGGTATGGAGGTACAAAAATAGAAAGTATTTTAAAAATTAAAAACTGTTCCTTGCTTGCCTGAAAACTTACAGCACTTTAGATAAAGCATGGGGAATAACTGCTTTACCAAGATGAAAATGTTTCAGGAATAAAATAGCTGGATCATTTCTTGTAGCCACTTTTGTGTACCAGTTGAGGATTCCTCCAAACAGTGCACTTCCTAATGGTCTATTTGGCCCGTTTAGGTGTTTTGGGTATTGTTGCTTTCCTTCAGGTGTGGGTTCTCACCCTCTACTTGAACAGTGGTTTCTCAGCAGGGAAACATCACAGAAATACAGACCAACCTCAGAAGATACATAGGCTTTCTCTCCTAATGAAGGCAGTGCAGGCACAGATGGCATCTCAGATAAACACGCTGAAACCTGTGTTAGAATAAAGAGCTCATCATCGGAGGCTGCAGTGTCACACCTACTAATGATGTGATTAAACCCATCAGTGCCGGTGGGAAAGCTGTGCCAGCTCTGGCACTGTTGAATGAAACCCTGCATTTCACAGCAGGGCAAACCCCAACCTGCACCCACCACCCTCCAGCAGTCACAACACTCTAGAGACACACTGGGGACAGTGATGTCCTTGGCTAAACTTCCTGAGACCTAAACTAGGAGAAGCTGCCATGGACATCTCCTTTCTGTGCCTGCCTCAAGCATCCCTGTCCAAAGCTGGTGTAGCAAGAAGGGGAGAGGCTGCAGATGGTGACAACAGCCCAAAAGGGACAGGCACAGGAGAGGACAGTGACAGCACCTGTCTGAGCACCGCTGTCATGGGGGAGCAGCAGTGGCACCAGGAAGGGGAAGAAATAAATAAAACCAGCAATAGCCAAAATGGTGACGTGCAGATGATGAGGCTGGGGTTGAGCTCTGCTGGATTCTGCTGGAAAACAAGCTAAATTTTAAAAATTTGAAGGAATCAAGCTTTGCATTCTCTTCTCTATTTTTCCAGCTAAGACTTTCTGTGCACTGAAGTTCCCTCCATTCTCTACCAAGTTGCCTGGATGCCCTTGAGTAGGACAGAGCTGCTGCGGTCCCATGCATTTCAACCTCTGTGTTAAAATTCTTCTTCCCTACTTTATTTAGCCAGGAGCATAAATAAATAAGCAAACCCACAAACACAGGAACCTGGTTCTCAGATGCCATTAGAGCCCTCAAGCACTCAGTGGCCATCACAGATATCACCAGTTGCCTTCTGCTCCCCTTCCTGCAGCCAGCCAGACCCTCCACCCCAACCAGCCCCGCTGGGGCCATTGCACAAACCCAGCACCCAGTAGGACACATCTGACTGGTTTTGTCCTAATATAGGACTGCTCCAAGATAGTCAGCTTTCCAAAGAGGCCAGTTTTCCTAGAAGAGTCTCTAGCCACCAGCTCTCCATTAGGGTTAGCCACAAACGGAAGGACGGAAGGAGAAAGTGAGTCTAAAAAACCGCTAATGTTCTGCAGTGTCAGAAAGGATGAATGACCCCTGCAGACATATGCTGAGCAGACAGGACAGTCCTCAATTATGTCACTGCTGGAGCATTTACTTCAAGGATAAACGTGACTACAGATGCTGGGCTTAAAGCTGTGGCTGCTTTTGCTGCTCTGGATAATCCACTCCAGTCCAGGAGCGTTAGGGGTGTGTGTGCACCGTGCCCCTGCAATGACACGCACCTGCCTGGGAAAATGCTTTACAGGGGGAGAGTAGAGCTGAAAAAAAAACCCATTAAATTTAATTCTTCTCCCTTTCCTTTGTGAGAACAGGCCCTAAAGGATTTGCTAAGGTATTGATGGGTGCCAATCCATATATCCCAGTGAACAACCCACAGCCTCCCTCAGGAAATCACGAACAAATCTTGCCTACGCGACGGAAATTTCCTGCTTGCCACACTGATTTTCCCCACTCATCCTCACTGCATTATCCCTGTGCTAACTTCTCTATACTTCTCTCAACATTTTATAACCTTCAAGCTCACAGCTTTGTAAATATTTGCAATCAGGTAGCACATCTCCCCACTCTGGTCATCCTTTAGACAAATTATTTACATACAGCCCTTTTTATCCTCAGTAATCAATGGCTTCACACTGTCTTTGTTTCTGCCTCACCTCCTCAGAAGCTGTTGACTGTATGGATGCTCTTTGTGGGGCTGAACTGGGGACATGTGACTGTGTAATAAAAGAGTATTTAAACTAATGATGGCTGGAGAGACACACACTTTGCTCTTTAACTTGGGTTCTTTACATGGAGGGGCTTCAGAACAGCATTTGTTTCACTGGCTCACTGAAAGCCAGAAATTCTAGGGAGCTGCCACTGAAAAGAGACTGTGCTTGGCTTGAAGAGGACATGGTTTAAAAAGACAAAATGCAACGTGGCCTGGGGTGGGCACAATCTCACTTTACAGCACTACTTGCTGTATATTGATCAGAATGGGCTTGGTGCTTTATTAGCCACTCAAGAGATGCAGTGAGCTGCCACTGGAATCTGTGATTGATAATCAAAGGCATTTGTCATTCTTCCAAATGCTCTGTGGGTAGGTGTTTGGTTTGGGTGCACGTGAGAAATGAAGGACAGCAATCTGGAGCAAGAGGCATTGTCCTGATCCACTGCAGCATCCTCCATGGCTCCATGGACACCATCCCATGGGATGGTCAGGGGCATGGACAGGGTCTCTGGCTCAGCAGAGTCCTTCACCACTGGCAAAGCTGTCCCTCATGACACTTGAAGAGCAAAATCCTTTTGCCTTTCAGCTGCCTGGCACACTGAGCTCCCTCACAGCCCTCCTTTCTGTTTTGGCTTTCCTGCATTTCCTAGTCAAACTGCTCTGGGTTTTTTTTGCTCCCTTTCTCTAACAGGTACAGGTGGCCTTGCTACCTTCTCATTGCACCTCCCCCAGCTTGAATTTTAAACTATTTAACAGCTTTAAATGCACCTAATGAGGCTTCAGCCTGCACTTTGCTGCCATCCCTCTGCTTCTCTGGCACCAGGAAGAAGAGTGGTGTGGAAGCCTCTCATGGACTTCCCTGTGTTGGAGGCCTCATTACACAGTACCTGGTGACCTCGTAAGTACAGGGTAATCTGCTGTGTAATACCAGGGTAAATGATCCCAGTACTCCTGTCTTTTCCACTGCAGCCTTCTGCAGAGATGGAAATACAGCCCGTTAAATGGTAATTAATCTTTGAACCATCTGACACTCACCCAAGGCAGTGAGGAATAACCAGAAGAAGCCCACTGGCTCTGTGCAGGACAAGGGACTCAGGAGACACTGCTCTGGGAGTGTCCTGTGTCACCTGGCCAAAGCAGGGACTACCCTGTCACCTGCTCTCTCTGGGAGCCAGAGGCAGTGGGAACAGGCTGATTTCTTGGGGCTGGATGCAGCTGTCTCCTGCCTGTTGGGCAGAATTATTTGGAGAGACACATCCAGAATCATCTGCAGGAGGAAGGGGGCACCAGGGGCATGTGGATGCCCGAGGGGAACAGGCACTGTGCTGTCAGTGGAAGCAGGATGGAGCCAGAGGTTCTGAGCAGCTCAGCCATGCTGGGATGAGCTGTCTGGAGCACTTCCTTCCCCTCACTGCAAGGGAGGTGGGTGGGAACAGCACCAATGCTTTCCTCTGAAACCATCCCAACCAGCCAGGCCCAGACCCAGGCATTCACCCTGCAAAACTCCAGGAAAATCAGCCAAGAGATTCATTTTCTCCCTCCCCACTGTGAGATGCATTTCATTCCCTCCCATGCTAACAGCCTGCTGCCCTGGGGCTGGGGGCTGTCTGTCTGACCCCTGCTACCTTCATGGCAACAAAATATATTTGCATTCATTTCAGACCCACTGACATCATTCCCTCTGAAGACCTGCAGTTTTTTATGGCAAGCACAGTAATGATTTTCAGATTATAGACTAATAAAATATTTTAATTTGTTTGGCACATTAAGGTGGGCACTATATGATTATTATGACATTTAAATAGTGCCTTAAAAAAAAAAAAAAAGGAGGGTGAGAGGGTCTGCTTTCATTTCCTTTCCAAGCATGAGTACTGAAATAGAAACTTAAAATCCCACACGTGGGTACCGAGATCAGCTCTGATACCTCCCCTCCATGCCTGTTTCACTTGAATACCTGCCAAGTTAAATAAGCAAACATGGGATTGCAGTGTCCTAGTTCCAAACCTGGTTTTGGCAGAGGAGCCTTTCTCCTTAGTCACTCTGGCCATTCTGTGCAGCAGTGGCCTGAGCTGAGCATCACCTCCATGTGCCATCAGGTCACAGCTGGGCTGGGTCATCACACCTGATGGGTAACACTGAGATTTTACACTTGAGCCAGTTTCTCCCCTCTGTCCATTCATTGTGTATTAAGGTGAACTAACTGGACAAATCATGGGTTTAGACCATCCCATCATTTTCATGGCATGCAATGGACACTGCAGGCTGCTGCACCAGCCACATTCCTCTGCCTGGGTAGCACTTGCATGGTTTGGAGTCAATCAGGCTGCACTGGGCAAAGAAGGGGCATTTTGGAGGGGGAAAGTTGCCCTTGAAGCACCATGGGTTGGTATGGATGATGACTCTGGAATTCCTTTCCTAATCTGCAAAACAGGACAATGAAACTCCACCCTTGGAAGTGTTCAAGATTAAGCTGGATGAGGCTTTGAGCAACCTGGTCCAGTGGAAGGTGTCCCTGCCCATGGCAGAGGAGGGGGAATGGATGTCTTTAATATCCCTTTCAATCCAAACAATCCCATGATTCTGTGAACTCACTGACTTCTCAAAAATGCTGTGCAGGTACAGTGAAGCTATAAATGGCAGGGAAAAGCCTGTCAGCAAAAGGAAAAAAATAGCCAAATGTTTAGCTCAGCATTAGTTATACCTGGCAAGAGAGACAGAGGGTTACACAATGAATATGATGGTGAAGAATAGCAAAAAGGTTCCTTTGTGCTGTGAGTACTTTTGCCTTGTTCCTCACCTGGATCACCCAGGAGATGATGTGAAGTCTGTTCTGCAAGAGTGAGCTCAGGCCTCCCCGTTATCATTACCTGACCTTGCGTGTTCTCTTCTGCTACCTCAGCATTTTTTTGTGGTGAGGATTTCTGGGTGGTTATTTTAATAAAACTGTGTTAAATTTCTTGCTTCTACGCCAGGTACCTGCTGTTTAACAAATGGGCCATGACTAAGCATGGACTGGAAATCAGGGGCAGCCACAATTTAAAGCAATGAGATTCTGGGACTGTCTTCTTCCCCTTAGGAGCACATTTAATAGTGGTGCTTGATTATGAAAAAGATGAATCTGATGTGATTGATGCAACAGGGGATTGGATTTGATGATCCAGGGAATCCTTTCCAGATCTCTTTACTCCTAATGAAGTAATTTTTCAAAGGGGTTTTTAAGGGTGTGGTGGGGATGAAGTGCTCTGCTGATGGCAAACAGTGGTGAAGTGTGTAGGTATCTGGTGATGGTTAGTGGGTCTCCATCCCCAGACTTAACCAATTCTCATCAACAAGAGGGTGGAGCAGTTATCTTTCCTAGTTCCACTGATCTAGAGCAAACCAAGCAGAGGTGGGTGCAAGGATCCTACCTGCTTCCTTCTTTGCATTTTCCAGCCACTGAGGACTCCCAAAATTCACTCTCTGTGAACCAATACCTCAAATGTCTCAGCTCACAGACTCCCTATGTATTCCTAAGGTACTTACCTGTTTCCCAATGTTGTAATGACTGTGTCCCTTGCAATCTTATTTTCATGTGAATCTCCTTGGTGAGCACGAACAGGGATCACTCTTTAACAATGGCAAACTGAGGCACAGGAGAACTAATGGAAATTCCTATGGTGGCAGAGGACATCAGCAGCAGGGAAGGGACCTGCAGCACAGCCCAGGTCTGGGATCTCACTGCTGGACTCTCCTCCCTGCACCTGGCTCTGCCCTCCCTTTCAAAACAGGCATAGCAGAGCACAAAGCAGTTTTCAGCCCAAGCATTGGGCTGAAATGTGACTCGCATGATGCCATATCCTCCAAGCTTTAATAGTAGGGCAGCNAAGCCCTGGGGGCTGAGCTTGGGATTTTTGAAGGTACAGGGCAAGGTTTTTTCAGAAATGATGCCCAGGGAAAGTGATAGTGTTCTTTTTTTTCCCTGAGTAGTTTTAATTCTTTAATTCCTACTTGCTAATAAGATAAAATGCTGTGATTTTTGCAGGATCAAATGGTGCAGGATAAGCTAAAGGAGTTAATTAATTAACAGCCTTTTAGAGCTGGGAAAAAATAATATAAGAAAACCAACAGAGTGGTAGACAATAGCTATGAATATTGCCCCAGAATCACCTGCCATGACACTGTAGCCAAGGGGAGGCTACATGTTGATGCTGGGCATGGCATTCTGATAGCAAATAAAAATGATAAATGAGAAGGTAAGGCTTTCTCTCTCCAAAATGTGGTTATTCACAGATGTGCAACATTTCTCCAGGGCCTGATCCTGCAAGTAATACCAGGTGCAGCACTTCTGTGCTCCTCTGGCTTCCCCAGGGATTGCTTGGAGCAGGGAGTGCTAGGCCCAGTGGCAAGTGGTTGCAAGATCAGATTCATAGTGTGCCAAGCATTTTGAATGAAAAGAGCTATAAAGAAGTCACATATTATTATGTCACATTGCAAAGGTCAACTCCAGTATCTGTTCTGTCATAAGGACATGATTCAAAGGCAACAAAATAGTGTCAGGGCACAGGGGAAAATAATTTTTTTTAAACTGCCTTCAGGGCCAAGGATACAAAATTACATCAGTGCTTAGAACTAAATTCCCATCCACACCCTACAATTCAATTTTGGCTCAGAAAGGCATAAGTGTAACAAAATCACCTTTCAGTGGCAAATCTTCTTATCTGCTGACATATCCCTTGCAAAATCAGCAATATCTAAACTCACACTCCCATTTGGTTCTGGCAACAGTCAGGAAGTGCCAGAGCCTTGCTCTGTCACAGACCCCAGGAAGGATTTGCAAGATCCACTCCGTGCTGTAGGCATTCTCTGGAGCAGGAGGAGGAGTCCTGACACTCCCCCTGCATCGCCTGGCCAGGAGCAAACAGCTCCCCTCACAGAGCCACAGGGAGGTTGGGGTAACTGGACCCAGGTGATTTACCCCAGACATGCCTACTTTGCAAATATTTATGCCCATCTCTAGGACTGCTGGCATTGGGGAAGTTATTGGGAAATAAAGTGTGGAAGTCATCACTTTCCTGCCTTAAACTATGAGGGGTCATAACTGCTCTGTGCAGTGTCTTAGGGTGGATTAACTCCATCCACTTCCAAAACAGACTCAAGCAAAGACTCCCTAACTTTCTGGATCAACAGAGCATTTCCAGAAAAATCCCACAGGACAACCAAGCTGGATGTTTGCTCCTCTCTCAGGCTCCTGCAGCTCAGCCTCAGCAGCCCTGCAGCTTCCTGGAGGGGACACTGAGCTGAGGATCCTGCAGAGAGCACCACGGGATGCTGGCTTTGCTCTGTGGGAGGGAGGGCAGGGTGAACAGAGGTGTCACCGACCCTCAGCAGGTTCACACAGCTCACCTGGCTCTATTCAGCCACACCCCTGGCAGAACCAAACTCCTTTGCTCTGTCAGAGCTTCAAACTCACAGCAACCCCTCACTGCCCCTCCTCTGGCCAAGGGATGGGAGCAGCAGTGGGAAGTGTTGGGTGACATCCACTCAATCACAGCTGCAGACACCCAGTCAGACACCCACAGTGTGTCCAGACCAGCACACAAAAGCTGTCAGGCCTGGCAGGTGACAATCCAACCGCTCAAATGGTCTGGTCCATGCCAGTTTGACTGTCCAAGAAGCTGTTCAGAGGACAACACAGGTCAGGGACAGTCCCAGTGGGCACTGTAAATGCCACCCTGCTTGGAGGCATGGGGTACTTTAGCTGCACAGAGACAAACCAGGCTGTACTTGCTGCCAAGGACAGCCCACACTGTCCACTAGTGCAGACACAGCCTGGACACCCACAGAGGAAGGTGGCACTGAGGACTTCTGCTTTCATCCCACATTATCTCACCATCCAGAGGAGCCCCAGAGAGCGGCTACAGTAGAAACGTGTGCAGCTCCCATCACAGACAGGAGCCCCTTCACTGCCAAAGGCACAAAACCCGACCTATCCCCAAAGCCACTCAGCCCCACGTGTCATTTCATGCCCAAGCAGCACCAGTCCCCCACTTGCAGGGTTTGGGATCCACTCACTGTTGCAGCTGCCGACGGTGCCAGTCTCTGTCGCTGCCACGCTGCGCTGAACTGGCCCTTCAGACGCGGCCCTTCCTGACAGTGAATGGGTGAGAACAAGGGAAGGAGACAAACAAAAGAGAAGGGAAGGGTGAGAGAGGGAGGGAGGGATGGGGGGGGATGAAGCAAGGGGACAAGAAGGGAAAGGGTGTGTCTTTAACTGAACCAAAAGTCTTTTGCTGGCTGCAACATCCCAACACTACTCAGCCTTTGCTGTGAGGGCGTGGTGCAGGTGAGACCCTCTGGCCCCTGTGGCCACCACCTCACACCCCACACCATCACCTGCACCAGTGCACAGAGAGGGTGAGCTGGGCAAGGGGCACTCAGCCTCCTGAAACTTCTCCTTGGACTGTGAGGCCACGTAGAATGGTCACACAAAATGTCATCCCTTGAGGGACCCAGAATTCTTCTGCAGGCAAGAGAAATTTTAGGATGCTTGAGCACTTGCTCTGTATCTGGTACTTCAGCATCCTGCTTCTTGCCCATTGCCAGCCCTCCTGAGCACAGTGCAGGGACTCATCTGCCTCTGCCAGCAGAATAAGGCCCAGGCCTGATGTCTTCACTGATCAAGCTCAGACCAGCCAGAGTTAAGGGTATTGCTGGCCAGATGTCCCAGTGAAGCACCTCACATATCACCCTACACTGACCCAAATGTCTTTGTCCCATCAGTACTATCGCAGGTTGGGGAAGAAAATAGCTGATCCCACAGCTTCAAATCACCCACAAACCTGCCAGCAATCAGAAAACTGAAGTTTAGAAAGGGACAGGGGAAGCAAATTTCTGGGGCAGGAAATACAGTACTACATTTTCCTCTGCATCAAAGTAGGAAAGATTTGGAGAATAGGAGAGAGAAAAAGGGGTAGGGATCTCATTGAGCACATTAGGAGTGAATGAGAGGCATAAAGTCTGCTGACTTTCCAGTGAGATGTTTGTGCTCCCTCTAGGACAAAATCCCAAGATGGAAAGGCAGTTGGTGAGCACAGTGGTTTGGGGGTACACTTCTGGCTGTGCTGCTGAGGAACTCAGGCTGAGAGCTGCCTGGGGAATACCCAAAATATGGCCTCAGTGTGTGCCCAGCTGGTCATTGCCCTGGGCACTTGCCCACCCTGCACCAGCAGTGGAAACTGAGCTGCTGAATGTAGCTGACAGCTCATTCTGCTTGGGGAATTCCCCATTGGACGACTGACTCACCTCCCTTCCCAAAAAGTTGAGGTAGGAATTGTGGGGGGAAAGGCTTAGAAAATTGTTTCATGCTGGTTGTTTAAATTGCCTCTGCGTTACAGTTGGGGGAAAACAAAAGAGAAGTCTGTGCATAAAACTGCATTCTAGAGCCAGCTGTGGCAGAGGCACGGATGTTGGAAAGAAGTAGAGCAAATGAAGTCATCCAGCAGTGGGGGAAAAACATCAATATAATATAGTGCAGAACAAAGCAAATTCTACCTCAAACGCAGAGCTGAAAGGGAAACATCTCCCTCTGTCAGATCTATTACCATGCATTTATTCCAATAACAAATAACTAACCTGGAGAGTAACCCAAACCTGATTTATTTCTCCATCTAAGTAAATATGTAGAGGCAGCCGAATGTGCATGTAAAAACCACTGATCTCATATGTTTTTTTATATATATGTTGGAAAAAATAGGAGTGAAGTTTCTGCCTTGCTGCCAGGGGATGCTGGCAAAGCATTTGAGCTATAGATATTGTATCTTGTCACTAATGACTGCAGGGAACTAAAAGGGATTTGGATTTTTTAATGCTTCACATTAATTGATAATTTGGTCTCAGAATCCACAGTGGAACAGAGGATTTGCTATATTGGATCTGTCTAGTGGCCCATAAAATCTGGCGTCTTGCCTCAGTGATGCTCAGAAAAATTATCATCCAGCATCTCTGCTTATAAAGTTTTTTGCCATTCCTGTAAGGACCATACAGCAGAAAGGGGAAGAAGGTCCCTCTGGCTTACACAGCAAACATTTCCAAAAACCCTGATATGTGGGTTTGGCAGGGTTCTCTCTATACATTTGTTTGGGGTTTTTTTGTTTGTTTCGTTTTTCTTTAAAGCAAGAAAGAAACTCTTTAACTACAACCATTCTCAACAGATACAGTGCTGGTTTAACTCTTGGTCTCCACAGCCCAAATAGAGAGGTGAACTTCAGGTGTTTTCAGAAGGCAAACAGGAGCAAGGCTGAGGCCAGAGTGGGG
Source organism: Peucedramus taeniatus (assembly GCA_013400575.1). NCBI lineage: Eukaryota > Metazoa > Chordata > Aves > Passeriformes > Fringillidae > Peucedramus > Peucedramus taeniatus. Next base: position 675,920 of record WBNO01006359.1, read on the forward strand.
AGATGCCTTCTGCTGAGCAGAACACTATTGATGAGGCCGTATAAAGATTTCCCTCACTAATGCCTTTAGCAATCTTATCATGTGTCGCCCACATAATTGGATGGGGAAGAGAGAGGTGGAATCACTTAAGCGTTCAAAGCTCAACACGCAGTGAGAAAAGATTCCCATTTCTTGTGTGTGTGCAATTTTGTGCATCGTTGCCCCTTGATTGTACATTGAACACGCTCTCTTTGACAGCCCAGCCCTAAACAGCCTGGGCATTAAAGCTGCTTGCAAAGAGGGGCTTTCTCCATCCAGCTGGGGGGAGAAGGAGCTCGCTGGGGCTGAGAGAGGCAGGGCTATGAAACTGGGGGGGATCAGGAGGGGAAAGCCTGGAGAAACTCTGACTATGCAGGAATCAGCAGGAAAAAAGAAAAGCAGTGGTTTCCTTCCATACAAGCATCTTAATTAGGGATGTTGATGAAGATACTTGCATTTTAATTTTTTCAGGGAGGCCTTCAGTTTGTCATGAAGCAAAGCATAATTTATTCATGATCTCACTAAACTGGCTTATAACTTCTCTATCTCCAGTTTATTTGCTGATCACACTGAGGTTTGGGGGTGCTCCCCACCTTTCCTGGTCAGCATGTCACCACACAAAAGATCTCTTGGCTGCACCCATGGTAAAGGAGAGCTGAGATCAAGGTCCTGCAGGTGGGAAGGCAGGAGGAGGCCAGTGGCCAGCTGGGCTGCAGTGAGGAAATGGATTTAACAACCTAGACAAGATGAGAAGGGAGGGTTTTACATTTGGACATTGCAGTAAGTGGCAGTGGTCCTCCCAAAGCATGTTCATGACCCACACTCTTTCTGGTCCATCTGTGCTGGAATCATGAAGCTGGAATAATATGCTGGCATAAGGTTCTCTCCCTGCTTCTGCTCTAGCTGCAGTTTAAATCAGTTTAAATTTAAATACAGTTTAAATTTGTACTTGATAAAACCCAGAACCATTAGTGTCTTTGACCTACTGTGTACAAAATCCTTCCTTGTTTCTGGTGACACCACAGTGAAACATGTTGTGGATGGATCTCCACCAAGGGAGAGTCTATCTTGCTTAAAATGAGGCATTGAGCTCTTTTCCCTGTCTGTCACAGCTTTCAGGCTAATGGGATGTTCCAAGTGGGGACAGCAGGAGGAAGAGAGCACACTGCATGCAGGCAGCCTCTAGCAGGTGTTGGGAACCACATGTGGACAAAACAAACTAAAACAGGGGAAAGATAAACAGTTTCACAGTCAGGGGAGGGGAAAAACTACTCAAGGATGGATGGGGATCACAGATAGCTTCCCTTGCCTCTCTAGATCTGTTGGCTGCAGCCAGGGAACAGTGAAAATAGAAAAGAGTCTTGCCCTTCATTGTAAAGTTTTATGCAAAGGGAATTGCTTTGAAGGAAAGGGTTCCTGAACTTCCCTGCAGGAAATTTGCTATTTCAAGTTTTTACAGCAGAGGTGACAGGCTTGGGTAGTTTGGGTGCATTGAAAAACAACCCCAGCTTTCTGAACTGAAGTGACTCTAACTTCTGGGGATGGTGTCATTACCCCAGTGATGGCTCCAGCATTTGACCAGGACTCTCCCCAGATCCCAGGAAAGCAGAAATCAGCCTGGACAGCTTTTAAGAACAGCCAAAGTCCAGTCAGCGTGGACATGGACTGGAAGAATCGTCTCTGTTGAATCCAGACTTGTCATATACATCCTCAGGTGCTTTAGGTTGGGAAATACTGAACAACAAACAATTCCTCCCTGTTTGGCTACATCTTTGACCTCTGCAAATGGAAGGTTAAAAACCATCAGGAAGCTGAAATGAAAGGCTTTGAACTCCCAGCCCTCTGGATCTCAGCCTGATGTTTGGGAGAAATCAAAAGCCTCAATTCAAATGCCTGGGAATGGGGTTGAGCTTTGATTGAAAGATCCTGAGTTTGATAAGCTCTCAGTAGGTATGTGAGGGTTTGGGGAGAACACAGGGATTTAGCTGGAGGTCAGTGTTTAGGTGAATATTGAGACTGTATTAAACAAAAATTCTGAGCCAAATGACTTGCAATGACAGCAGCAACATACCCCAAGCAGGAGAAGAGGTGAGCATGGAGGTCAAGTACCAGAACAGGGAGTTTTTATCTCCCAAAAAACAAACCGCTCTTTTGTGCCTGTACTTCAAAGAAGATGTCACCAGATTGTGAGAGCTCTTCACCTGCCACATCCCTCTCATTACTGGAATGAAATAAATGGCAACAGCATGAAAACAGCAACTCAAGCAGGAGAACAACAGGTAGACATTGAGAAAAAGGGGAGGGAGAAAACAGGGTGCAGATGCAGGTCTTGACAGGGTGGAGAATTAGGGCAATTACCGTTTCTGAGGAAATGCCAGGAATACAGCACAACCTAATTCCCCCAATTAATTCTTCTGCACTTGAGCTGCTTTGTGTGAAGGGCTCTTAAGGTTTCAAACAGGAGGGAAAAAAAAAAAAAGGACTCAACATTTGTTTTTCCCTCAGTGTAGAAGTGGGGAAGTGTTGAGGGAAAATGTCTGGCTAAAACACAAGATGATGCTGTTACATCTTCCTTTCAGGAGATAAGGAGCTGTGCCACAAATTCAATTTGCAGAGGTTTTTATAGGAGCCACAGAGATATCAAAGACCAGCACGTTCAATATCACACTGACTTTTCCTGCACGCAGAGCACACCAGGACAGGCACGGAGACACTTCACCCACACACCCACACTGAGCCATCCCCTCACCTCCCCTTTCCAACCCTGCTGCAGCTTAGGAGGAATCTGGTTTCTCTGCCCCCAAAACCCCAGTCAGGGCAGTTGTGAGGCACCCACACCTAAAGAGGCAAACAGATGTCATCTAGGAGTGATGGCAATAAGAACAAGGAAAGAAATAAATCAGGGGTTGGGGTGATGGGATACACGGGATAAACAGATGTTGAGAAGGGCATGTAATACTTTCAAACACAGGCTCTTGCTCTTGACTGTGGCTCTGCTTTGCTGGCACATCTGTATCAGTCACATCTCCAGGTCACTATGAGACTTTTTTGCCCCTACTCTTGTAGGTCTGACAAAGCAAGATATATTTCCATAATCCCAGCTAAGAAGGAGAAAATTAATACGCTTTTCACTTCTAAGTCCTCTTCCTAATAGAACATACATTTGTAGATGTGAAAACTTCCCCAAACCTGAGCAGAAAGAATAGAGAGAGAGCAGCATGTCACATGTTCAACCTCAGAGAAGGGCTAGAAGAGGAAAAGGTGGTACAAAGATGCATCTGCACAGCACTGAGGTGCTGGGAATGGTGCTGATTGTGAAGCTGAACATGACACACACATTGCCCCTTCTACAAGAGATTCCCCCCAACAGCCAGCATGGCCAGGGCCTGAGCTTGCTCTCCTCCACCCATCAGCACTGAGCTGAGCCTGAGGACACTGTCTGAGTTCACAGCCTGGCTCATCTCTGTCCAGAGCTGACTTACAGCCATGGGTCTACCATAAAACCTGAGAGTGGCAGCTTATTTTCCCTCCCAAAGTGAGGCAGTACCACATCCCAGCTAGAAATTCAGAGGGAGTTTTGCTCCCCTGTGCCTGTTGGCATTTCCCCTAGCAGGTGATGGTTCAGAGCCCCAGCACACTCCTCACAGGGCTCCATCCTGGTGCTGACAGGGCTGGGCAGCAGCTCCCCTGTGCTGGGATCCACCTCTCATGCTGCACACACATTGCATGAGCTGCACACAAAAACCACAGAGAAAGCACCAGGGGCTGGCAGTGGCTGTTGTGCAGCTGAGGGATCCACAGGGGCTCTTCAAGTTTGCACAAAAAGGCAGCTGGAGAGTACAGCTGACCCTCTGCAGAGAGCTCAGAGCTGGTGGGAACAGAGCACCAGTCATGGTGTGATTATTTTGGAGCCCTCTGTGGAGAAGACTTTGGGTCAGACTAAATCCAGTTTCAATGCAAGGCTTGTCTGTTTGTCTTATCTACCATGCTGGATGAGGCTCCAAAGGAGCACGACCCAGGCAGCTGCTAAATCTCAGTGACCTATTGCACACATGGAAACTTCACTGGAAAAATAACTGGCTCTATCCATGAGAAAGAACCCAATCTTGAGTGGCAGAGGAAAAGTAAGAGATGGTCAAGATGGGAGATGGTCATCAGAAAACAACCTTAAATGGGTGCTGAAAACTATCAAGGATATGAGAGTTTTGCTGGCCATTTTAAAGAAAGAGAAGAAATAAAATGTTTACACAGTAAACCTTCATGCTTCAGAGGAGGGATCCCAGACTTTTTAAGGAACACTGACCTAAGGCCAAAGTCATAGCAGAAATGTTTTGGTTCTGATGGTCTAAGGGTGTGAGAGCCAAGGTTCATGGGAAGAGATATTAATCTTTTATTAAACCAACTGATACAACAGAAAATAACAATAAAAATAAGAACTCAGAGAGGGTTTGTGCACCTAAAATTCATTCTTTCTCCCCCTTCCAACAATATTGTGTGCTCTATTAAAAGATATTGCTTCTTCCTGCAAACCTTGTTTCTCCCAAATCCGAACAATGCTCCAGAGTGGTGAGGACACAGAAACAGGGAGCATTTTTGTCATTATGATTATCTCTGCATTGCTAGAAATAAATAAAAACAATAATAATATTTCTTTAAAAATCCAGAGCCCTTTTCAAGTCCTGCATATTCTTTTTTTGACAAGCAGGTGTGCTCTGCATGATGAAATGACCAGGAGAACACTCAGGACAGATCTCTGTGGTCGGATGGAGCTAAATTCCTAAGAAATGTCAAGCCCAGCCCAGGATTTGGAGCAGGATGCCAGAAGAGTAGGACAGAGGAAATATGGACAGAGGAATGTCTTCATGAGGTTTGATATCTACATAAATCTTTCCTCTGTTTGGCATGTGACTTCACTGCTGATGTCCCACCCATGTCAGGGCATCACCTTGGGAGTTATTAAGGAGTCTTGACTACAATTTAAGACTGTGTTCTCATCTGAAGATGAAGAAATACTGCCCTGTCCCTGGACAGCTGCCACATGATTTTGTTTTGGAATTGAATGACACATTTTGGGGGAAAAATGGAAAATTATTTTGGTATTACTGGAGCTTGGGTGGGTCCAGAGCCACAGAAGGGCTCTTGGAGTGACCAAACCCCAGCGTGCAGGGTGAAAGAGCAGCTGGGGATTCTGATCTCAGCCCTGGTGATGCCCCCAGCTCTGACTCTCCCCCACAGCCACCGAGACATCCTCCAGGACAGCACTGGGCAGGCACCCTGTGCCTCACTTGCTGCAGTCTCCATGCCACCCTCAGCTTGGCTGAGGCACAATGTCCCTGACCTGCAGCGTCCCACCACCTGCTGTCACAGTCCTGAGTCATACCTAAAAAAAATCGCCTACTCGCACCGATTTTTAGAGAAAACAACAAGGAAAATGAAATCCGCCCAAACCTTTCCTCTCCAGTGTGGATATATTCCATCCCGCCTTCCCACAGAGACCCACACCAAAGATTGCACAGCACGTTACACAACACAGCACAGAAATGCTCCTTCAGCAGCCCCTCCTTCCCTCTTCACACAGAAGCTGGGATACTTCTCCTGGCTCCCCAGTTCCTCCACTTTCCTCCGCTTTTTCAGATGCTGTTCCACCTCCCCCCACCACTTCCACCCCCACAATAATTTTCTGTCCATCCTGTCTTCTCCAAAGGAGGTTAAAAGGCAACAGCTGATGGGATTGCTCTGTGATGGAGGAGGAAAAGGATGCATCAGTCTTCAGGCAGAGCATGGAGAGCTTGCAGAGAGGGGGAACAAACCTCTCTGCTGTTTTTGTTAGGCAAATGTTTGTTTTCTGTACCCAAATGTGAAACAGAAAATTAATCAGTTCACCTTTGTTAAAGCAATTTTGCATCCCACAAATGCAGGAGCCAGATGGTGTACTTTCTTTGTCTTAAAAGATTAAAAAATGGGAAAGAAAGGAAATGGCTAGGAACTAATCCTCAGCCTGGAACACGGTAATATATCCACAAACCCAGTTATCCAGGCTTGCAGGGCCTGGGCAGGAGCAAACACAGGGACCCAGCAGACTGGAGAGAGTGCTTGCAGAGAGCTCCAGTCCTGTCACTTTGTGTCAGCTTGGGGAGGGATTTCTCCCTGTGTTTCCAGAAGATGACAAATTACAGCTTCTCCCAGGGCTGTAGATTGGACACACCAAGCAGTATTTTCTAGAACCAACTGAAGCAGAACTTTGCTCCAGGTCCCACTGCTGGCAATGGCAGGCTGTCTAAAGGGGAAAGCTGCCATGCACAAACACTGGGAAACAGACTTGGAAACTTCACCAGGCAGATCATGGATGTGACCAGGGAGAGCAAGACTTTGAAAGTTCAACTCTTCAGCCAAATCTCCAGCTTTCATAGCTGAGACCAAGGAGCAGCTTGGTTCTCCCACTTGAGCTGCTTTGCTCATATTCTGGGAGTGTGGTTGGACTGTGGCTGGAGGGGGGATGAAGGACACCTGGCCCCTGGAATTCTGCTCTTTGCTGGCCTGGGGAGGCTTCCCAGCTCTGTCACCAATTCCTGCTTTGGCCTTGGGCTAGTGATGTAAAGCCTCTGCCCCTCATGCCACCAGTGTAAATATGGGCAATCAGGACCTTATTTTGCTAGAAACCTTTATGGACTTTAACAGAGATAAAGCCTCCATGAATTAACTTCATGATCAAAAGTTTTAAACATACTGAAAGTAAGTGAAAACAAAGAAAGGAAAATCAACTAAGAATAAAAGTCTGTGATGGTCTAAAACTCAATTCTTGTTTTGGTAAGTAGGTGATAACTGTTTACTACTTTAGTCATATTTGACAATTTGTGTATGCAGAGAAAAGTCCACTAAAGAGCCTTACAACACTGCATGAGACAGCACAGAGCAGTCCTCAGCAAAGCACTTTGCACAGACAGGATGAGGGCTACAGGACACTGCCACAAAGACAAAAAATCCCACAACAATAAACTGGCCTGTGGAGATCATCTCAGCCCTCCCAGCTGTGGCAACAGCCAGCAATTTCTCCCCTTGCACAGAGGGCTCTTGGTGCTGCAGGAGCACGAGCTCAGCTGGGATTGTGTCCAGCAGTTCCTGTGGCTGGGGCAGGATTAACAGGACTGAAGGGAAGAAGGCAGGCAAAAACTTGGGTAATCACATGTGCTGCTTCTCATCTTCCCCTGGTCTCTTCTCTTTCCTACTCATTCCTTCCTGAAGTTTCAGCAGTTATGGGACCACATCACCTCTCTTTCTTCATCACTGCCCAGTAACTGCCCTGAGACCTTTTCTGCTGCCCAGTGAAGATTGGTTCCCTCACTGGTAATTAAACCCAGTGGCAATCCAGTGTTCTGGCCTGGGAGAGGTGGTATGTCTCAGAACAAATCTGATCACGTTTTCCTTTCTCCCCAACACAGTAACTGCACTTGGCAGCTATCACATCATGAAAACTTCCTGAATTGGGTCAAGACAACAGGCCATCCCTTTGGGTAGCTGGGAGAAATCATCCTCCATGCCAAACACACATGTTGTAAGCAGAAATAAATCAGCCCCTGTGCAAGCATCAGGCTAGAAGCCATGGCTCCCTAGCCTGAGAGAAGCCCTTCCCTGCTAGTTGATGGTTCAGAGACAAACTCCTACTCCAGTGTGCTCCAGACAGTTCTCACATCACATTTCTCCTGTAGCTGGGAAGGGAAAAGCTCTGTTCCCCCAGGGACACTGCCATCAGGCAGGCAGGACAGTGCAGACAGGTACAGAGGGAGTGTGCAAGACAAGGGAACAGTGTGAGCACAAATCACAGGAGAAAAGGCTGGAAAGGCATTCCTGGCTCATTGAGTCTCTCCCCAGAGATGAGTACAGGATTAGCCTCTACACTAAACCCAGGCGTTTTTTCCTAGTTGCTTCCTGAACTTCTTTAATGACAGGCTCTCAGCAACCTACCCCTGGCAAATTATTCCATTGTTTAAATTATGACCCTGCTGAAAAAAAAATGTTCTGAGGTCAAACCTAAATTGACTATTATTTCCTCTTCCATATTTTATGCATTTATCAGTCAGTCTTTCAGTTGCCTTCTCTCTGGGTCCCTGTATTAAGTTTCTTTAATCTAACACCAGAGGTCACAGCCTGTAGTATTTATCATCTCTCTGGATTGCCTTTAATTTGTCAATGTCTTCAAAAAACAAGGAATAAAAATAGGCAGTAAGGACGGAATGATTTCAGAGCCTCCAAAAGCGTGTGACTGTGTGCTGGGGTATCACAGAGTCTGTGTGTAGGCATCTGCATGGGTGTCTGAACTACAAGCACGGCTAGGACTGAACAGGATTAAGGACAGTGGTTTAGGGATGCCTGATCAACTTCTGTGCACATGTTTCAATGAGGTAATAACCAAGCAAGTGAGCCCAAGGGCTCCAAAAACAGATTTACAGTATGACATTTCCTATCTCCCTTTGCTCTGAGCATCAGCGTGCCACTGCAGCTGCCTTACCCTGTAGTAATCAGTGCTGTAGACATCTCTTGACATCCCAAAGTCTCCAATCTTCACCAGCAGGTTGGCTCCCACCAAGCAGTTCCTGGTGGCCAGGTCTCTGTGGACAAAGTGCTGGGAGGCAAGGTACACCATTCCAGAGGCAATCTGGCTGGCAATGTGGAGCATCTGGGATAGCCCCAGCTCCCCTTTGGCTTGTCGGGGCTGCCCGTCCACGAGGATCATAGCATCTGGGCCGTGTGCCCTGTAGGGAGGAAAAAGCAAAAAGCACAGAGTTGGGTCTCAGAAGTGACCAGGAGACAGAAATCCCACACAGTCACTGTTCTTGCTGGATGGGGACCGGCCCCCAGCTCTGCACTGTGAGGACAGCTCCAGTGGAAAGGGAGAGAAAGGCTTGAGAAAAACCAGGAGGTTGAGGTTTTGGGGGAAAAAAGTCACCATTCTGGCTTCCTCTTCTGAAATTCCTTTTCTGTCCCACGACAGTGGTGCTGCTTCACAGGAAGGGGAACACCAGAACTCTGCAAGTTTTCTAGCAAAGCCTGTTGCCTGTCTGAGCTAACAGCAAATGGCAACAACTTATTGCAGGCTGCAAAGCGGGTCTGTAATGGCAACGTGCTGTTACCTCTACTTCAAAACTGCTGCTGACAGGAAACAAAAGCTGGAAAACCAGTAACCAAAGGAAAAGGGGGAAGTGATGGACACCCTTAGTGAGTAGAGAGGGATGTGGTCACTGCAGACCCTGAGGCAGTGGAAGGTTGTGCCAGGAACACCCAGCCTTGCCTCCCACCCAACCAGACTCCCGTGCGCACCATTCCTAGGGATGCTCCCTGGAAGGCCATGCCTGTATTTCTCCATGCCAAGACCTTTTCTATCAGTATTTTCTGAGGCAGGACAGCACCATTGCAGCCTGCCCTGGTGCAGGCAGCAGGGTCTGATGTGGCACCACCAGCGTGGTGGCCCTGGGAGGCACGAGGAGCCATGCCAGCACATGCCACCACTAACCCAGCTGGTACGGGCTGGTCCTGGTGCTTCCCCTTGCCACACCAGTTAATGTTTCAGGCCACTAAAACTCTCTGTTCTCTGGGAAGCACACAAAGGTCTAACAACACTGAGGGGAATTTATTTATTGTGCTTTTCTCTAGGAAACTAGGTCTAAAGTGAGCCTCTTCCATTTTACTGCTTTTCCAATTTCTGCAGTTAAACTAGGAAAAGTCCATCTGAGTGTCTTACAGACTCCCAGTGTCCCTGGCCTTCAGTGTCTGGGAGTCACTGTCCCCTGCTGTGGACTGGGTGAATTATTCCACGATAAAAATTGCTGCTTGCTGAGGGATTCCAAGCATCAGCCCTTCCTGACCCCCTCGCAGCCCCTATTCCCCACCAGCAGACACCTTACCTGACAAAGCCCAAACTCTCTTTCCACATGTTCCCTTAGGCATTTTGAGTGTCTCTTCGCAGGGTCTAAGCTCCCTTGTCCCCAAAGCCATCTTCCTTTGGGACACAAAGGGCTTTTTCACTGCCTACCCCATTCCAGCATGCAGGCAAAGGAGCACAAAGCTGCTTTTTCCAAGGCTGCACAGGAAGGAGAAGCTGGCAGCTAAACACAGCTGGAAGATGAGAAGCTGTAATCCCAGGGACCACACACCTGGAAAAGTTTCTTTTCCCTCATAAAGGCCAAAGATAATACAACAAGCTTTCTTTTCCAGTGAGACTGGAGATGAATTTTATCAGGCATGAGTGTTTCTCAGACATGTCCCAAGAAAGGGTTGGGACATGGGGGTGAGGCATCCATGGCTCCAGCATGATTTCAGCCTTAGGAACACACTGCTGAGGGAAGCAATTCCATCAGGCATTGGCAGTGGGCACATGACATCTTTCTGTGACACTGAGAGAGCCTGTTTTGCACTGTACTCTTTGGGAGGTTAACTAGAGCAGTGAGAGGTTGTTCCTCAGCTGTAATATCTGACTCCTCTAAGGAAATAAGGTTGCTGGTTCTGCCAGGAAAAAGGATAGGTCAATTTTGAGTTTTTCTTTGTGAAGCACTTGAAGAACAGCATCTCTCAGCCTCTATTTCAGACTGCCTGCCTTCAGTCACAAGGCTGAGGCACTGTCCTTAACACTGCATCACCAATCTGGGCTAAAACACCCTTTCAGCCCAGCTCCTGGTTTCATGCTGGTGGCAGAGTTCAATCTGCTGCTGCTGGGAGGTTGCTGAGGCTTCCAGGTAAGGCAAAAGAAGGTCCCAGGTAACCAAGGCTGCTCCCCCTTGAATGTGGGTCTGAGGAGCTCTGTAAAGCCAACAGCCTTCATTCATCCTACCTTGACAAAGATGTCTTGGATCTATCCAGAGCTTGAGACAAGAACTGAGCTATAAAATCCTATTCAATCTACCTACAACTATACCAAAATGAGGATAAAAATCAATGCAGGATGTTCCCAGCTCACCCACTGCCCTGTGAATGCCCCAAAGAAGCTGGAGACAGGCTGGCACTACTTGGCAGAGGAAAGAAGAAATCTCTAGGATCCTCCCTCATATTCTTCTGGTGTAGGTGATTGCTTAGAAGTGAAAACCTCAGGGAAAAACTTGTACTTCCTGGTCAGAAACTGTGTTGGTAGAAAAATACTCAGTGAGTGTATCCCAACCCCAGATCTAGACCTGCCATGCACAGGATTCTTATTCCTCATGCAATCATATTCACACTTAGCAGTCAAAACAGGAAAATATCAAGGGTCCAATTTTCTAAATATTGGGAAATAAAACTACTAATTATTTCAAGAGGCAAGTACCACTCCACTTGCACGCAGGTTTCAGAGTGGAATTTCTGTTTTGTGGCAGAAGAGCACCATAAACATCCTCCCACAGCTGCTCCCTTGCCCTTGCTGCTGGTGGATACAGAGCACACAAATGATCTGCCTCAGGCTGATGAAATGGTTGAATGATGATGGGGGGGCACTTGGAGCTCTGGTAATTTGCATCTCTCTAGAGACAGAGAAGGTAATTACAGCACTTCTTCAGGCCTTGCCTGGCTTCATGAGAAGTCTGGTGCCACAGGTTAAGGACCAGGAAGCAGGGATGGACCCCACAGGTACTGCCTGAGACTCCTCCAACATTTCTCAGGTCTTTACTGATGCAGGAATGAGAACCAGTCACCAGTAAATGCCCAGGACGCAAATCAGATCAAGGACACATCAAATTTCTCAATTTCTCAAAGGAATATTTTGGTTCATGTGTTGTTGAAGCAGGAGCTCAGTGGCTCAGGGAGTGATGGCAAGTGGTCTTCCTGCTTCAGTGGGACATGGCTTGGCTGGGCTTGCAGGACTTGGAGCTGCTGACAGCTGTGGCTTCGTGTCCTTCCATCCCCACAGGGCAGAGAAGGATCACAGCCATGCTTCCTGCATCTTCAAACTTGCTGAGGTGGGAGAAGAAAACCCTGGTTTCCACATCTCCTGAGATTACCAAAGAGAAAATATTGGGATAGGGCCACTAAAGCCCTAAATCTGGTGAATTCCATCATCTCCTCCAAGCTGCCCTTGGAACAACCACCTCTCACCACTCAGCCCACTGAATAATGACACCATTGGTGCACCACTGAGCTAGAACAAGGCTGTGGGGCAGCCTCACAGCACCTCCCGTGCCCTCCTTCCCACGTACCTGAGGAATTTGTTGAGGTCACCATGCTTCATGTACTCGAAGACCATGATGAGCGGGTCGCCGTCCCCGCACACGCCGTAGAACTTGACGATGTGCTCGTGCTGCAGGTTGGTGAGCAGCTCTGCCTCCCGCTGGAAATCCTTGCGGGCTGCCAACGTGGGGTCCTTCAGAGCCTGGAATAGGGGATGCAGAGTGGGCTCAGGTGGGGAAAAGCCAGAACAAAGGGGTCACAGCACCTGCGAGGAGCTGATGAGGAAGGGAGGGGAGAGGAACCGCTGGGGCAGTGCTGTGGGTTTGATTTGTTTCCTCTGTGTTTGTGGAATTTTTTTCCTGGTGGTTTGCTAGGGAACTAATTGCTGGGTACTTATGGGTACTTGACCAAAACAAAAGGGTGGGGCAGGATTCCTTGTGAACAGCAGCTGAACATGGGCAGTCGGTCACGGTTTCTTCCCAGAGAAAGAAGTGGACTCATCTCATCACCACTGGACTTTCTACAGGACCATCTCCACTCCACAGAACTGCATCTATTACTCCAGGAGGATTTCATCTGGACTGCTTTTAACACCCTGACACCCAGGGTGTCAGGTCACATCCCTGACTCTGTCAGGGTTTTTCTAGGGGTTTGTTTGTTTTGTTTTGCTTGTCTTTCAGCACTGAACTGATTGGGGTTTTTTTGGTAATATTCCTAGTAAAGAACTGTTATTCCTATTCCCAAATCTTTGCCTGAGAGCCTCCAATTGCAAAATTATAATAATCTGAGGGAGGGGGTTTACATTCTCTATTCAAAGGGAGATTCCAGCTTTTGCTGTCAGACACCTGTCTTTCAGACCAGGACACCCACTTGTGCTGGTGGCACCATGTTTGTGTGTTGTTCCTGTAGTTACTGTCCCACTGGGCTCCCCAACTAATTTCCTAGGCAGCTGCAAACATGCCTCAGAGGGTAATAGCTTCCAATTATTCCCAGCTTGGGCAGAATTTATACTGGTGACCTAGGGGTGAATGGCTTCATATCTCATTATTATTAAATTCCTGAGCCAGCCAGTCCTTGCTATCTGTCTTTTATTTTGAAATAGCTGACTACACTGCCTTTATTCAGAAGATGGATTTGCCTGGCTGTGCAGTTATTGTGTGGATTTTTCAAACTGCCTCTGAAGAAGGACACTGTCAAGTCTTTTCTCATAATTTTTAAAATCATGTTTTTATTCCCTGCTGTTTATAACAACTCCCCTGGCAGACTGATGCTGAAATCAGTATCCTTATTGAGAATATCTTATCTCCCACAATTTGAGAATGCCATTTTGCCATTGCAAGGCAGCTTGCAGGCTTCAAGTGGTGTGGACCAGCCCAACATTGCAGAGTTGCCATGAAGATGTTGCTGTGGCTGTAGCTGATGACAAGGGAGGGTTCTGCAGGGTTGGGTTCTGGCTTGTCTGTGCATTTTTGTGCGGTTGCACTGGAGAGTTAGTTTGAAAGCAGCTTGTTGTCATCTCAGGATATCAAGGGAGGGAACTTGATAAAAAAGTTTAAGCTCAGACCATTTGACAAGATGAAATGGCCAGAAGAATCAGCAGAGTCTTTGCAAAAAATTAAGAAAATGGAGAGTTTGGTTTTGAGTTGCTGGTTGTGCATCATATTCTCTGCATCCTCCACATGCCAGGACTGCTTAGGACCAATTCTGGCTTTAACTGTGCAGCCTAACAGGAGCTGAAAAGACTCAAGTCCTGAAAAAGATTCAAGGAAACTTGTTCCACTTATCCTGTATTGGTCTGATGTGCACCAGTTGTCCTTTAATGGTGGGGAACATTGGGCAGCTCTCCCCTTACCTACACACAAATATACCTTCCTCCTTTCCCCGTGCCTCAAATCTCCCCATGCAGACAGCAGAGGTGCCTGAGCAGCTGCAGGCTACAATTTATGTGCAAAAAGGGATGCTAAATATCAGAAAGCTGTGCATGAAGGATGGGGCCCAGCACTCTGTTGGTGCAGCTGGGCTGGCCCATGGTGCTGCTGGCTCTAGAGACTCCTCCAGAGAAGGTGCTTTTCCCCTTGGAGCAGAGCTGCTGTGAGGCTTTTCCCCAAGCCTTAGGACACTGCCTCATCTGATTCTGCCCCCAAACTGCTATTCACGTGGCATAAATCTATTTTAATTCTTTGCCCTTTGGGATAGCTTGACTAGAGATATTTAGATGAATGTTAGTTACATGGTGCAGATGGCAAAGCATCCATCCTTGTCTCAGGCACCCAATTACTTCTAGTCATTTAATATCTTCATAATGTTGGTGCCACCCTATTTTTCTGTAGAAAAATAGTCCCTCCCCCATCACTCTTTTCTCCCCTTTTTCCTGTGGTTGTACATAGTATTTCAAGCTGCAGTGAGTTCAGGTTTCATCTCCTTCTCACACAATAATTTTTATAAGGTGTTAAGATTGTAAGCTCGTTGATATCACACACCAAAAATAAAGTTATTAACCCCCTCCTCATTGCTAAGGTTGCACAGCCAAGCATTTAAAAATGAGGGAGCTGGAAGGGATAGAACAGAGAAAGAAGACCAGAACCAAAGAAAGAGAATGGATGTCTCAGTAAATCAGTGGAATGCCTCTCCCAGGAAGGTTTGGGGTGGATTTTTTTTGTGTCTCCATCACACAGTTCCTCCAAAACTTCTGTCAGGTCCCCGAGCATCTGCAGGTTGCAGCTGTCCTCATGAAGTGCCATTTGTTCCAATATTACCTGGAAAATCCCCTCTTATGCAGCCTCAGGGCCAGGTTTCCATAAGCACCATGTGTTTATTGCTGCAGCAGGGCTCACTCTGAGTCAGGTACCTGCTGTCCATGGGGCTGGAAAGAGAGGTTGGCAACTCCATCCTTCAACTAAAGCAGATCTCTTCAGTTCAGTCTTCCTGCTTCTGCATCTGCCCTCTGCAAAAGGGGATGATACAACCCCAGTAACTTGCTGGGAGGCTGTGAAAATGGGCACACTCACATCTAAGGGGGTTCCAGCACAGGAGTGATCCCCACAATGGAGCAGCCACAGAGAAATGAAAAATAAGATGTTCAGAGGACATGCCCTGAACACAGCCTCTCCAGCATTGCTAGTACTTGACTTTGTCACCTTAACACTCTGCTGGATATAGTGTTTGTGCATTTCTTAGCATGCTTTTAGAAGCAAGCTGAATAAAACAGGAAGCTTGTCCATGCCTTCACATCAAAACTCAGTTTATCTGCAGGGCTGCAACCTTTAGATCTGCTAAAAATCTGAGTCCATTTAAGCGAGAGAGTAACACAGCCCCTTCCTTTGGCCCTGGGAGAGAGTCCCTGAGAGCAGGGCAGAGGAAGGCTCTGGGCTGTGGACTCAGCTGCCCTTAACCAGAGTCCTGCTGCTGCCCTGAGCTGCAGTGACTGGGGAGGTAGTTCTCAGCCTCAGCTGAGGGCATGAGATCTTCAGGAAGTGCAGCCAAATCACAACTTAATATGTAAAGCCTTTATTCCTGTCTTTTTTCCTTTTTTTTTTTCTTCCCCTCAGACTTATAACGTGGCCCAAATTAGAGGGATTTTTTTCCCTGCCACTCCCAGAGCTGGCAAGAAGCCAGATTCCAGGGCCCTGCTCCAGAGCTGGAGCTGTATGATCTTGCAGGATGAAAGGCACTCTGGAGATGTAAGCTCATAGTAGCAATTAACAGAAACAAGTTCGGATGCTGTTTCTGCCTACATGCAAATGAATTCTGAAGAGACTCAGGAGCCAGGCTTGCTAAGGGATGGCTGACACTGATAGGCAGGTACCAACCCTATAATCAAACAATTAATCACGTGGCTGTCTTCACATCCTCGGCTTTAACCAGTCCCAGAGGTGAAAGGTGCAATCTTGCACTTCACTGCTGGAGCAAAAGGGGACATCTGAGCTAAAAAAAAAAAAAGGGCTTGAGCTGCCAATGATTAGAACAAGTCACAAGTAACTGGATGCCTCCAGCACTTTGGAGACAGTGCTGGAACCTTTTTCCCTGTAGAGCATTGGTTCAAATGCAGACCTTGTTCCAAGGAGCTGGGAAGCATTGGTTAAATCCAAGGGATTAAACTGTGTCTCTGCCAACTGGTGCCTCTTGAGAGGAGAGCAGAGTTCTGCACTGAGAATTCTCCTCTGCCCAGAGCCACACTGCTGGGGCACGGCTCCCACGAGGAATATCACAAGGATGCAAGCAGCACAGCACAAGCCAAGCTGAACTCATGTTGGCTTAAAATACCCAAAACAGGAGCAACCTGTGGCTAAGAAGCAGGAGCAGAGCGGAGCCGAGCCGAGTTGCTTTGCCCATCTTGCAGCAAATTGATCCCAGAAAATTGGCTCATCATGCTTAGCTTTCATTGCTCATTTTTGCTGAGGCGTTTTTATGTTTCAGCTTCTGCATGTTACACAAAAAGATAAAATCCAGAAGGAGCAGGGCCCCAGTGCCTGCTGGAGGGAGATGGATCCACACTGTGCTGTTGCAGCTGCACAGGAGCTCACAGCTCCCAGACCAGCCTCTCCTCCCTGTCTGTCTCCTGGCTGTGTCAGCAGGAAGGGAGGCTTTGGCACTGGTTAGAGCAGACAACCTTGAAGCGAAACACTGAAACTTGTGTGACTAAGTGGATTTACCACAATCTCCGGCATCAGATAAATCTCCACCCCTGGCCCCCAGCCCTCCCCTGCTTCCCTTTCCCACACAGGCTCATCCACTCTCATTCCACTGGCCAGCCCCTGCCCTACTCTCTGCCACTCGCCCTTGGCATTTACCTTCACTGCCACCAGCATTTTGTCGTTGGTGGGGCTGAGGTTGTAACACTCGGCCAAGAACACCTTCCCAAAGGCACCTTCTCCCAGCTCCCTCTTCAAAACGATGTCTCTCCTCTTAATATGCTGGACATCTGTTGGAGGGAGGGGAGGAAGAGGGAGAGGGTTGAGGGAAGAATGAATCAGGGTTAATTCAGCGAATGGAAAACAACTAATTCAATTTGCTTGCACGCTGCAAGGGAACTGAAACTGCTCCACAAAAATATCTGTGGGGATCTTTTTACCCACCCACAGAACGCAGCCATCTCTGTGATGGAGTTAGCCTCATGCAAAACATCTGCGAAGAAAGTACTTGAGGTTTATCAGTTCTCATGACAAGCTCATGGCAAGCCTGTCCTCAGGGGCAAATTCTGCTACAAAGACATGAATCTCTTTCTAATAATCCTGGAAATAATCCATCTCCTGTGAGGTGTAGCAAAGGTCACATCCTTCCAATGAAAGGCCAGGTGAGATTAGAAGGTCCTGTTGAGTTTTGCATTTCAACTGGGATTAGTTTAAACTCAAACACGACAGATTTTTTGAGGCTGAAGCTTGGCAAGTCAAAGCATTCCCAGGAGGAGGAGGACCAGTGACCCCCATGCTCCTTAGGGCATTAGCAGGAGCTTGCTGGAAGTGCTGAGTACTGCCCCACAGCAGGACCCTGACCCTGCAGCCTTCCCCTAGACGACTGTTCCCTCAGAAAGAAGGTCATCCCAGGATACCATCACTGGCACAACAGATGAGCTGAACCCATTAGTTTCAATGATCCTTTCCACTGACATTTAGGACAGCAAGGACTGACAGAGAATAGCAACTGAGGATTCAGGAAGAATCACAAGAGCAGTAGCTTTAATTTACCAGAGGTACAGAGGCCAATGAAAAGTGGTTTGCTCAGCTAACAGGTCATTCCCAAGGATTAAATCTGCCCAGATACCAGGCACCTACAGGGGCAGGTTAGTGACTAAGGGATATCCACTGACTCTGTGTCATTATTAAATGCCACGGGTTGCTGGGAGAACTTGCTCCCTTCTGAGGACAGCACTAGGGCACAGAAAACCTCTAAGTACCTTGCTGGCACCACAGCACCCCTAGAACTCCTCAGCAATTAAAAAAATGGGGGCTTTTTAATGCTTGGAGTGAACTGTAGAAGCAGTTAGAGATGCACAGCCACCACAGCATTTTCTGAAGGGACAGCACCCAAAACTTCATTTCTATGAACTGTCCCTCAGTGGAGCTTTCCATCACCATGAGAGCTGCAGCAGCACAGACCACTCCCAGCTTCAGCCTGATGGTCATGAAGGCCAGTGGAGAGCTGTGCACTCTTCTCCAGTGCTCAGTCAGCAAAAGCTGATGTATGAGAGGCCTCCTCAAGCAGAGGCATTACGTGGGACAGTGCCCTCTTTCCACTCCCATGGGATGTTCATAACCCTGAATCTGTTTGCTCATAAACTGGACCCCTTTTGATCCTTTTCCATCTCTTCCTTGTGCCACAGGAGCTGTAAAGGTATGTGTCCCTTAGATTAGGTGCATTTCCCTCAGGGCATTGCAGATGAAGGAGGTGGAAGTGAGTAACTCTGGGTTTCATACTGGCTGCAGGGACACATCACAATCTGCCACCAGCTCCTGCCACCCAGGCACCCGAGCAGGCACCTGCATCAACCTGAGGGGTCACGTGCCTGACAACAACACAGGTACCACTTAATGCATCAAAAAGCCAATGGAACACAAGCATCCTAATGGCTTTCATGCAATTAAGCTTTTTAATTAGGAGCTCAGAGGCAGGTTTATGGAGCTGCCATCTCTGGGCCCCTGGCTTGCTTGGGAAGACGGATGCTGCGAGATTGCACAAGCAATGGGGCTTGTAATGAAAGACACCTCTCTGGGAATTCCCATTGACCTTTCTTAATTGTTCAATAGGCTGAAAACTGTTTCTTACCAATATTAAT
Source organism: Peucedramus taeniatus (assembly GCA_013400575.1). Classification (NCBI taxonomy): domain Eukaryota; kingdom Metazoa; phylum Chordata; class Aves; order Passeriformes; family Fringillidae; genus Peucedramus; species Peucedramus taeniatus. The sequence goes on from WBNO01006359.1 coordinate 694,836, forward strand.
AATATTAGTAACATTAAGGCACAGGTTGGTAGGCACATCCAAAATGACTTTGGTTTTAAACCTGCAGTGGCAGCCGGGGAGAACAAATCACACGTGGACTTTGCCTTCTCCACCTGGTTTAGCTGAGAGTTTAAGGAGTACCTGGAGAAATCTGAGATATAGCGTGTTGAAATGTAAAGCAATGTACTTGGGTGAGGAAACTCCTAATACAAGAAAGCTCAAATGGCACCAATTTACTTAATAGAGTAGAGGAAAAGGGGTTTATCCTCTTTGGCTTGGCAAGCATTTCTATAGCACTCATCACTACATTACTTTGGTCTTACTGTATTGACAAACCACATATTTGCATTTGTGGTCTCCCAAATAGCAGCAATCAAGAAAGCTGTGAGGAATGATCTTCTACTAAGAGGAGCCCAAGGATATTTTTAAAAGCTCAGAAATTTAGCAACTACAATAAGATTGTCCCATTTGGTGTAAGATGAAGTTAAACAGGAAACAGTCTCAGAAAAACCAGCAACATTATTTGAGAATTTTTACACTTCTGATGAGTACACTGTGAGAACTGAGGCAAACCTCTCTTTCTAAACTCTCCAGGGTATTGCCCAAAACTTTCAGCTCCCAATTTTTCCTCCCAACAACATCTTAATAAATTACCAGACATTTCTGAGAGCTGGCATCCAAACTGTGTAATTATGTCTGTATTATTAAAATAACATCCCATCTGTCTCCAAGACCAGATTTTAAAGCTAGTTGTTAAGAGTCACCTGAGAAGTTTCAGGGAAAATTTATATGAAGAATTAAATGTGGTATTGTGGCAGACAGAGGTAAATTGAGAGAGAAGCAATCCTTTTGCAGTAGTGGACTTATGTAGCACTGTTGGATTGAAAGTTAACTTAGGTGGTTATAAAAATAAAAGGGTCATGAAGTTAAGTAATTTGACAGCAACTGGACAATCTTAATGTAGAATCAGAAAAGTACATTTGCTGATCGCTATTTCCCTCAACCTCAAATAGCCATAATTTTTTCTTCATAGTATTTTAGGCACAAATGGAATAATAAGTGAGTTATAATAAATTGCTTTTCCACATGCTAGAGGCCTAAAGTAGTGAAGTTTAGATCAAATTCTTCCCTTCACGGCGAGATCAGCACTATGATTAATTCTAACCCACTATAAAATACAGGTTTAACCACAAGGCAGTGACAGTGGCACGGTGTGGCCGGCAGCGTTATTGTGCTCACCTTGCACCTCTGTGCTCGCCCATCCTGGCTGTAACTCATGAGGAAGGCCAAATAGCCATGAAAGATGCTGTGCTGCAAGGGCACCTCAGAGGTTCATCTGCATAAATCTGTTTACCTCCTCCTGGAGGAAGCCGAGCCCTGTCTGATAAACAGCTGGTGTTTATTTGTTTTAGGCAGGCAGTGCTGTGCTAATCTGTCTCGGCTGTGTTGCAGTCAGCCCTGTAGACAAGGTGTATGCAAACTGCCTCTCCTGAAGTACCACTCTTTTTATTTTTTTCCTCCCTGTGTACTATTTACTTATAAAAACAAGACAACAAGACAATTCATAAGAAGATCCTATGCAGAAGCCACAGCAAGACCTGACAGGAAAATAAGCAGAATTGACAGCATGATGTGAACTCATTCAAAGCCATGCTGTACCTACAGAAAGGATGTGAGTGCCTGACACTGAAGTAATTCCACTTTACAATGAAACATCTTCTAGTCCTCGGTTTGGGATCAGTATATTTTTTCATGACATGGAAGAAAATTGGGCCGATTCCCCACCTTCCTTCTTGTCCATCAAGATTTACCACACAGAGGTGTTTCAAAGTTTTGCCTTCACTATTGTTCTGAATATCCCATTAACCACATCAGAAAATACCTGACCTGCAGCTGGTTGGAAATGGCCCTTGACTTGAGCTCAATGATGGCAGCATAGGGGTAAGTTATAGCATTAACAACAGTAAGTCTGGGACCCACTTTTACACATGGTCTCCAAAGCAGAAAATTTCCTTTTCTCTGGAAGAGCCAAGGCAGAAGGATGGCAGCTTTGGATCTGCAAAGGGATCTTTACCTAACCACCTCTGAACCCTTCTCAAGACAGCTGGTTTGATCTGTGCTTAAAGTGAATTTAGTCAGAAAAGTGTCTGTCTGAAACCAGAAACTGCTTCCTCCCCAACACTTGGTCCCATGTGTCCACAGTCATGTCTGTTCCTCTCCTTGAGACAAACACCTTCTGGTTTGCTAAACTTGTGAACCCAACACAGCCATGGGATACTGGGGAAGAAGAAGAGGGAACAAGATTAATTCTGCTTTCCTCACACATCAGTACAATGTCCCAGTGGGTCACTTCTGCACTGGCCCTTGTGATAGAGCCTGGAAAAATCAGAACTTTTCCACTTACATCACTGATTCAATGATTCTTCTCCCATCTTTTACTCTCATGTTACAGAGTCTATTTTATGGCAAGGTCAAGACAAAAAGACCCTGACTCAGCCTCCAAATTCCAGGTAGAGCATGTGGAGCTGGTAATAGACTGTGTGCAATGGAAACACCTTGTTTTAAATAACCACCACTTTTCAATCACATGAGCGGATATTGGGAAATTGTATGAGTACATTTCATGAATCTAATTTTCCAATTACTGTCTCATTTCTAAATCAGTCCTAGGCATCAGATGAAGAAGAGATGGGTTCAGTGACACTGCAAATTCTGCATTTCAAATTCCCATCACAACCAGCATCTTTGAAACCATGGTTTGCTAATACTCTTGAAACCTGAATGCACATGACTGTGTTTGGACACAGATGACTACAGTGGGAGGAAAATGGACAAATCAATCTCCATAGTAAACCATGAGCAGTGCCAGTACTTAAGTTAGAGCAAACTGTAAAACTACTAATGCTGGATCACTAACACCAGGTCAATTTCAACTGTTAAATTAATTAATTCAATTAATTCCTCATATCTTTTGTCAAACTCCCAAACAGCTAGCAGTGTGTCTTCTTGTATTTCTAGTGGGTTTCCTGACCCTGGACTATTAATTCACAAACAACCTGTAGCTTGCTGGTGGAATAGACCAAAATTATAGACATTTCCACTTTTGCTTTTCCTACCCTCTTTATGAGAAGATTTCTCTTCTAGCCTAGAAAACACTAATATCAATTTTCTATAAATTTTTCTTTTCCCCCCACATGTGACCCTGTTTTCCCTAAAGGTAGGTCCTTTTCTTCACCTCTCCCTCCCTTTGCTTTTTCACATCATGGCATTTCTTCTCTCTTTTTCTTCTTCTCTATTTTTTGCCCCTCTCGCTGTTCAAGCCCTGTTTTAAAACTGACTCATTTTAGACCTGTTTCTAGGGTGTCCTGATTTGGGTCTGATCCTGGCCTCTTTGTAGATATGGTCTTGATTTTCATAAGCTTCTAATGCCTCATTTGCATCAACAGCACTTTATAAATGATAACAACAATGACATTTTTCAGCAGTGGCTGAGTCATTTGCTGTAACAACTAATTTATGCCAAAGAATTTCCTCTTTTCTTTCTACATAAGTTGTCCACAAAAAGGTAGCATAGTTCTCACTTAGTCAATGTGATTCATTCATTTCTTCCTCGACACTGCTGGAATAACTCTTGTGAATAAATGCTGCACAGCTCCGCTGCTCCGCCACAATTAAAATCAAATAAACAAAGCTTACAATTTACACTGGAAATCTTGTCACCACCACATGTAAGTACCAAGCAGAGAGCCCTTCATGTCAGGCAGTCAATCTCAGCCTGGATGGGAACCAAACTTGATGAGTTACCCGATGTCCCCAATCAGAGCAGAGCGCGTGCATCAGGCAGGACCAGATCAACAAGCCCTGCCATTGGAGGGCTGGCAAGGCATTCTCTCACAGATTTGTCACATAGAGAGAGAAGATAACACATAGGCAGGTTGCACAGAGCCTGAGTCTCCCTCCTCACCTGGTGCAAATCCATCAAAGTCAATGGAGGATATTGATTTCAATCATGGACTGCTGTGAAGTACACATAAACAAAGGGAGAATCAGTCCCACATCATTTTAAAAAATGGAGACATAAACAGGCTGTTTCTTATCTCTGCCTGGACTCCAAGTAGGTAGCTCTTCACTTCTGGTGGCTTCTCTCCCAGCTCTGACATAAGCCACCTCTGGGAAAGAGCCCAGGTACACGTTCCAACAACTCGGCACGGTGCCCAGACGCTGGTTCTTTGCCAAGTTCCTCTGTAAGGCACCCTTCAAGGACTTGGACTCAAAAAAGTCTTGATTATAAGCACCAAGCAGTTCTGACATAAATCACAGAGATTTATGTAAAGCATGACTGAATCTTTGGGAACTTGGTGGAGCAACCACAGCCTTCAGCTCAGGTAACGATCGTACTCCTTCGTAAAGACCTTAAGAGAAAGCTGTTTTATGTTTCTGCAGTTCTTTTCATTTTCTTACCATCCACTTCCTTCCTTGGGAGCAGCACAAGGCATGAGTGCAGCTCCCAGGTGGGAAGGAGGCTTTATTGCTCAGCTGACCCAGCAGACCCAGAGCTAATGCACTACATGCTGCTAAATGGACCTTGGTAAAAAATAACAGGCCTTGACGCATTTAGCTGGACAATCTTGGCTAAAAGAATGATCCAGTTATACCAATCTACACCAGGAGCTAAAGTTCAGTGCAATTGAGCTCAGGAAAACAGGGGAGGAGCAACCTCTGCATGCCAGATCTCTGACGCTTTGGAAATACCTGACATCCACCATTTCCAAGCATACCTCTGGCAATCAGGACATCACCAGCTCCTCCGGCTTTTGCTGCTGCAACAGCAGATGGAGAGGAAGCCCTGACCCAAAGTGCTACCTTTCAGCTTCCAGCTGACTCCAGTCAGCCCTGATTTGAGGGAGAGATGCTGCAGAACAGCCCTCAAGCTCCGCAGAGGGGTGTGATTTGCAGCTAATCCAGTGACTGGATTAGTACTCTCTGAGCTGCAGCACCAGCTCCAAAAGCAGCCACAAAGAGACCACCAACAACAACAGTGCACATGTGCAGTGCTCTTGGAGCTGAAGAGAAATAGAAAGGGACTTTTTTTGTGTGTGTGTGTTTGTGGTGTGTGTGTAAAAGAGCTGATAGAAAGGCAAAGCACAAGCACCCCTTAAACCAACAACTCATCAGAAGCAGCTCCAGATCCAGCCACGCTCCCTCACCAAAACACTCTGACAACCACCTGGAAAGCACTCTGACATTACCTGGAGTGACATACCTGCAAAGTTTAAACCCAAAGCAAATTCTCATTTACTTTGTGGGAAAAAAAAAATCTGAAAAATAGTTAAGTTAGAATGCACTCGGCACCATTCCGCGATCACTTTTAAAGCAAAAACTTATCTCTCACCTTAAACCACCTGACATTCCTATAAAAAAAGGCACAACTTCAAGCCCTTCTCATCCATTTCAGTCCCATAAATCTGAGTACAAATCACTTAGCAATTACTTTATGAAGAGAGCAATACAAAGTGTCCCCCAGCTACTGGCTGCTGAGCAGTCTCAGTCGGGAAGCACAACACTGCATAGTGCTGCAGAACAAAGTTACCCTGGGGAGATCTAAACAAAAGGAGATAAAGCAAGAGGAAGGATCCTGAGCATCACCCCCAGCCTGACAATGACCACAGCAGCAAATGAAAGAACCCTTAAGCACATCCATGCCTTGCACAGCAGTGGGCTCTTGCCTTTGAGTCAGAATCCACCTCCTCCTCTTCCTGCAGAGTTATGACTTTCTGGAATTACTCAAACAAGAGTTCACATCAACAGGACCTCCCCTTGATCCAACAAGGTAAATCTCTTCACCTGAACTGTTGTCAAAGATTAAAGTGTCCTTTAGTATGGAGACCTTGAAGACTTTACCAAAAGAAACCCAATGCTCCCTGTGGTCACCAGGATTGGGGTTCAGCAGTAGGCAGCTGTAAATGGGTTCCTAGTTGTGCCCCAACCCAGTCTTTGCCTCTGCTTAATCTGCTTGTGCTCAAGACACAGATCCTCTCAGGTTAGGACAGTCACTCTGGTCCCCCTTGCTATGGTCACCTCTACAAAGCCTGGGGACAGGTTCACCCTGTGCTTGCCAATGTCTCTGCATGCACCAACTCCTCCTCAGCTGCCTCCCAGGGGAACACAAAACACTGCTGATGGGACCAAAACCTTACTAACATTCCAGGCAAAAGGCTTAAAAACCATTCAATGATTCCCAACATTGTCTGCACCTTCTTGATTTCTGTCTGACACTAGGCTGGAAGGACAAACTGCCTTTCCAGCTTCAGCAGCTTCTTTCTCCTTAGACATCCAGCACCAGCTTCTCATCCTGAGGGGACACTTAGGCTCTGCATTTTGTATACAAGGTTAGCAGACAGCTGGCATCTTCTGAGGATGAAGACTAAGAATATCAAGACATGGGTAGAGGGGGAAAGGAGTGGGCTGCAGAGCTCTGGGTGGAGAGCCCCATGACAAGGTATCACAAAAGGGATCTCACACAAAGCATCATCCTCACCAACTCATTGATACACTCCAGCAGCTCTTGGAAACAGGGACTGGGATTCTTGGCAGGGTGGGAGGAAAGAGAGAGGAGAAGGGAGTCTTTCTGGTGAGCATGTTTTCTTTCCACCAGCCAGGCCCCTAGGTCCCCTGCTGCCAAAGCACTCAGAATAAAACATTAATTCAATACCACACATTTAATTACACATTATTTGAAAGTGAATTTATTTAACAGAGGAAAATAGTCTTCAGAGAGCATCTGCCTCCTTCAGACTCATGCGTCTGCAGGGAGGGGGGCTTGGAGAGGAGATAGGAGGCATAATGGTTTGTTTTACATCAGCAGCTATTGCTGCTCAGCTCATCCCTTCAAAACAGGAGATTTTAAGGAGATAGAGTTGTGTTTTGCAGCAACTTACCAGCTGATTTGATTTCCCAGCTAGTTTTCACTTGATTGGAAAGCGCTGCTGCAGACAGATACCACTCGTCTTTCTGTTTTACTATTTTTCCAAGGGAAAGGAAGGATTAGTGGTGGAGGGTTGGAGGGGGATTGGCTGCCCCTCGAGGGACCACGTGATAGTCAGATTTCAGGCTTAAGGCTTCAACAACACAGTAATCAGACACTTACCAGCATCCTATTGCCGAGATGGATAATCACAAGAAAGCGGGAAGTGACCGGGACTCAGCAGCAGCCTGGCAGCTTGGAGAATGTCTCCCAGCAGGAACACAGAGGCTTACCTCCCACCCCTGAGTCACAGGGACTCAGGGCTATGGACTGCACAGCTCTGCCTGCCACAGCAGGGCCAGGAGCCTGGCAGAACCTGCTTTCAGCAGCCTCGAGCATCACCTTTCCCCAGCCAGAGCTCCACTGCAGAGATGGAACAGACTCCAGGGCCTGGTGCAGACAGCAGCCCCTCCATGGCTGAGCTGCTGCAGAGCCAGAAATGAGTTCCTGGGTCCTTTGAAGGAAGGAGTTTGCTCGCAGTGAACTCAGCCTGAGCTTTGCTGTCTTCTGGCACCCCCACAGCATCCCATCAGGCAGATGCCACACAGGGCTGGTGCCACATGAACCTTTCTCCCAGCCCTCATCCCTGCACTGGCTCTTCCTCACATTCCTTAATTTGGGAGCAGCACTGAAAATCTCCCTCATCTTTGCAACAGCCTTGATTAAACTGCATTCCCCCTCTCCCCAAGCAGACACAAAAGTGTCCCAGGCACCACCACTGTTCCCTCCAAAAGGTACCAGCAGAGCTCAGCCCAGCCAGGACAGACCCCCAAAGACATCCCATGGGCAATCATTGCCCTTTTTGGCCTCAGCAGCCAGATCTTGCTGGTGTCATTCCCATCCCAGCCATCAACCTCTCTGCCATGCTGCAGCCTGCCTGCACACCCATGCAGATATTGCAGCACAGGGTTCAGGTCTCAGAATTAAGCTTTTCCTTCTAATTTTGAGTATTTAGGGGGTTTTGATACTACTGTTTCAGTGTTGTTCAGTCACTGCCCTTATTCATAGTTTGAAGGATCTAGCCCACACCATAATTGCTAAAAAATTCCAAATACATTGAATATGTTCTGGAAAATATGTGACTATTGGAAGGGTGGCACTAAAGAAAGAGGTATGGTTTGGAAGTGGTTCAGACTAAAACTGTGATTCCCATTGCAAAGTACAGAACAAAAACTGACCCCAAACTTGGGTGCAAAATGAAGAAGTATTTTTAGACAAAGTGCAGTTTCCTCCAGATGTGGAAGTGCATAAACACTTTCAGAAAAATCTGTTGTGACAGAATTCCTGGACTGTCTCGAAGCAGAAAATTTGGTGAAAGGGCTTTGTGCTCTGCAATTTCCAACTAGAGTTCCAGGCAGGTTGGAAGTGCTTCTGATTGTTGCCATCCTCACCATCACCACAAAGAAAAAAAGAAAAAGGACAGTTTTGAAAGAAACGTAGAATCATCTCTTTTTTTTTTTTTCCTCTTTTTTTGGTGTGTGTTTGTAAACTGCAGGTAGTAATATCACTTCTTGCCCCATGCCCAGTCCTTTTCCCACCAACAACTTTGCTTGGTGGTCTTTAAACGAGTGGCTAATGCAGCCAAACCCATGGAACAAGAAAATTCCAGAAGCGAGGCCATATGGAGCAAAAACATGAAGTGTTGAAAGACAGATCTCAGGCTCAAGCTATGATTTTGTTAGAAAATCTCTCTCTAGTTTGCCCAATTTCCATCTCTCTCCTTCCTTCCCCCCTCCTCTGACTCCCTTTCTCACAGGACTGACACAGGAGCTGTTCTTATGTCTGTGGCTGATGAGGTGTTCCCTCTTACTCACGTTTTCCTAACAGCCCAAATGGACCTTTCTTTGTTTCTGCCTGAGGTTTCCTTGGCTTTCTCCCTGCTGGTTCTGTCTGCACATCCCTTTTTCCATCTCACCAGCTCCTCCTGCAGAAGGAAACCCCTGAAGGAGGAGTAATGTGAGACAGCTCTGCCTGCTGGGCTCTAAAATTACTGTGGTTATGTTGATTTAGGCTATTGTTAAGAGGCAGCAAATTATGCAGAGAGGGATAAAGAGGAGGAGCATCATACAAAGGAATTACTAATCTGATGGGGAGAGCAGCTGATCCTCATTTAACCCTCCAGGCCTGTGCATGACTGTGCTCCTTTGGCCTGTGCCTGAGTCACAAGCAGCAATGAATTTTGTGCTGGTGCTCCTGTGAGGCTGCACACCAAGAGAAATCCACTTTTCCTCCAAGGTTCCCCTTGCTGTAGAAAAAAAAAAAAAAAAAGAGGGGAGTAACAGCAGAGCAGCTCTAGATGAGAGAAAGGAGCCCACCAGCACCCTGGGTGCATCCTGCAGAAGAGGATCCCTCAAGGCAGCAGCTCAGCTGTGCATTGACTCCAAAGCTGTTCCACAGTGGGATCCAACTCGTTCCCCAGGCCCTGCAGAGGCACTGTCCAGCCAGCACCACCTTCCTCTCCTGGGCACAAACAAACCTCTTTGAGCAGTGAGAGGTGAACCAGAAATAGATCTCCTTGGGTTAGGCTTTGAAAACCTCTCCTCACCAGGAGGTCAGCACTGGTTAAGGAACCAGATGCTCTTGTTAGAGCATCCTTCCCTGATGGCACTGCTTCACTGCACCCCTGCTGCCTCCTGCCCTTATTGTGGTTATAAAGGAGAATCCATCCTGGGTTATTGTCTCTGACACTCCCAGCACGGGGAGAGCACAGGGTGATAAAACAAAAATATACTGTCCATTTTTCTGTCTGTCATCCCTCAGCAATGTCTCACATGATTATGAGGTGGTGGTTGGGGTGAATTTTCACAAAATCCAGCACAAATTTCAATGCGTGCAAGAGGGGGAAAAAAAAAGAATCCTACAGTTTTCTCCTGTGGCCAAACATCAGTGTCTGCACCAGAGGAAATATATCCAGTTAATTCTTCTTAAAGGCCCTGGTGAGACTCAAGAAAACAATCTGCAGTGCTGGTAGCCTCAGAAGACATGATTAATTGCAGATGGTGAAAAGGTGCATGTTCAGCTCTAACTGAACTCTGTTTGAAGACTGGATGATTGTTAAACTGGTATTCAAGGCACATGGGGAAGGCAACCTATGAGAATCTTCAGCTACAAAACCAAGATATTATATATATATATATATATACACACTTTATATATATATATATATACACTTTACAAAACTCTAAACCCCTCCTTAACAGCTTAAATTTAAATGTGTATTATGAAGTTTTACAGCAAGAACATACTGCTAGTGGAAAGGACCGAAATCACCAAGATTTCTGGGGAAGGTGGGAAAGAGTAATACTGTTTTTCAATTACCTGAGGATGCAGAGGCATAAAAAGAACCTCCCAAAGCTGGCAACAGTAATTTGTAGATGGATATATGTGGGTGATGCTGCAGAGCACTGAGTGGGGTATAATGGTAGAAAGATCTTCAATCCCTTAAGCTGTTTCTCCTCACTAGCCTAGGAAAGGTCTCATTTCATCCAAAAATACCTTGAACAAAACTATATATGTTGTTTTCCTGAACTGCCTTAATTGAAGGGCCAGCAACAGATATTGGGATGGTAACATGGCAAAATGAGAGGCCACTAATCCAATCCATCAATCTCCCTACAAATCCTGTTTCCTTATTGCTATCTGAGCTTGGAAAGTGACCCCAAATTCAGCTTGTATTGAAAAGGTCACCTTGAAGTCTTTTCTTTATCAATCAGAGTTTAAATCAAGTCTTTTAACCTTTTCTCAGGGCAGAGATTTTTTAAGCAGGTAGTGGGAAAACATACCCAGATCAATATCTGAGTGCATATGAGCACCCAGAGTTCAAAACTTCACTCAGACTTCTTGCATTTACACAGGCAGGCTGCAATTCTCCTGCAAACAGAGCTCACATCAAGTCATCTGAGGTCTCCAAACTAGAAACTGGAATTGTAAAGAGAGAAGAAAAAAATAAAAAATAACGAAGGAATGAATAACTACCAAGCTGTTAAAAATCACATCTTCATTTCTGGAAAGAGTTCAACAAACAAAAAATTCCTACTCTGCCCAGTTTGCTTCATTTATCCTTTCTTAATGGATAGTGCTGTTTCTCTGTGGCATAAATTACAATGTCTCTTTCTCTGCTTCTTTTCTCTCTCTAGGGATTCCTCTCTCAAACACATCCCAAATCAGGAGAGGCTCTGGGTGTGTTTGGGACCTTGAGCATAGTCTGTGCTGGTGAAAAATCCCTCAGTCTGTGATGCTACAGCAGAGAGGACTCTGGTTCCTGCCTTTGGCTTTTTCTTCCAGATCATTAGCAGACATCAAGAAAAACACAGGTGATTAACAGTGACTTCCAGGACACATCACTTTCTACATCTTTCCAATTGGAAACACTTTTAGCAACAACTCTTTTCTGTCTCTTGCTCTTAGGGCAGATTTCCACACGGGTGCTTTGTTTTGTCAATGTTTCTACCCCTAGTCATTAATTTCAGATGCCTGATCCTTGTCACATACCTGTGGAACACCTCAATGTACTATATCCACTGAATTTCCCTCAGATATGGTGGCAGTGAGCTCCTCAGGATTAGCTGAGTGTGACCTCCCACTGCTTCAAGCCTCACTACTTTGGCCTTCACAGAGCGCTGCTTTCCAGCTGTTCTCCCACAACATCCTTTAAAGTTTAAGAAGATTCCCAAGGATTTCCCAGAGCAAACACCAAACTCACTGATCTGTCTCTTGTCCCCATTATGTTCACCACTTTCCAACTCTCATCCATCTACCCAATTTTAAACAGGCAAATAAAATGTCAGCAAAGAGCTTGGCACGTTGTGTGCACACCCTCAGGATGTGCTCTCTATTTGTAGAGGATGCTCACCTGGTCCCAGGCCCTTGAACAGCTGGTCACTGATGTGAACTCTTCATCCTCCATAAAGCTGGATGCAATTTGGGCAGATGAAAAATACTATATAATCTTTCTCTCCTCTTACTACTGATTCAGGCTGGCTTTTGTTCTATCATCAGTGTAAGTTCTCCATGTATCACTCTCAAGATAAACACTTTCTCCTCCATATCCTCTGTACCAGATCCCTCAAAACTCTAAACCCCTCCTTGATGTGAGGCTAGTTTTGTTGTCTCTTGAGATATTTATGTGCAAAAGGACTTTCCTGCCTGAAATACACCCTCAGCATTTGTATGGCTGCTGCTTTCCATCCCTTTGTTTTCTCCTGCATTCTTCTCCCTCCCCTCTCCTTTCATTGTGATACTTCAGCAGTGCCCCATTATGGTTCCAGTCTCTTGCTTAGCCAGCCTGGATGTTAGTCCCATCATCCTGCCTTTTATTATCTTTATTTTTTTCTAGACTGAATGTTTAGGGCAGCCTTCCCAACTGTGTCTGAAAGACCTGCATTAAAGCCCAGCCAGCTTTCTTCCACTCATTTTGCATTCCCTGTAAGCCAGCTCTCCAAAAGGCCACTGGTTTTGTGTGGCTGCCCTTTCTGCAGACCCTCCTCAGCACTTCAGCTCCACAGGGAATATAATCACTTCAATTTCAAGTGTATTTATTACAGTTGCTCAATTTCCTTTAATCTGTCATTTCTCCTTCTCCTCCCCCCATGACTGCTTTCTTTTCATTGAGCTGTGAGTGCACTGAGGAGCTTTTACCTCTGACCCTTGCTGCCTGCTCCAGCCCATCCCTGCATTGGCTCATGCTGGGCTCCTTCTGCACTGATTATTGCTCCTTACCCCATGGCTTAATGAATGTGCTGGGCCCTTTGCAAACAAATGCATGTGTCACAGGCAGCACCCCCCACTGCTGACCCCTCAGGACTAACTGAGGGAGAGAAGACAACACTTTCAGGCACAAATTGCCTGCATCATCAGCACTGAGAAGGAAAGAGACCAAGAAACTCTCCAAGGCCTGTCTGAGAGAAGGAAACCTTAACAACAGAGTGCCCATGTCTGCCTGAGTCTTGTAAAACAACATATTGCTGGGCAGGGAGAACAATGTTTTTATGTAGGGGATGCATGTCCCTCCAGTGACAAGGCTGAGTGCAAAACCACAAGCATCCCTTCAGAGCTGTAGCAGCCAGAGAAGCCCCAGCTGACATGAAAACCATCAACATGCCTCCCCATATGTAGAGCTGTGTGAGCACACACACCTCCCGAGGCTTAATTGGTGTATTAATGTATTAAAGCACTGACACAAACAAACAGGGACTGCCTTCATAAGCTACAAAATCCTTGAGTACATTGTAATTAGCTGGGCTTGTTAAACCACTTAATAAGCAATAGATAGCATGTGTCTGATGCCCCTGTGTCTTGGCTCAGAGGGAAAGACAGGCAATTGCTTAAATATGAAATGTGTACAGTTCTTAGGTGAATCCTAAGAACTGTTCCCCTGACATAGGGAACTTCTGCCCAGGGCAGACACAGCTGAGACCAACACCAGGGTCACTCACTACAGTCCCCACTCCTCCCCTTATGTCCTGTTCCCACCAGGCAGCTCCCAGGTTGTGTCAAGGAAAGGTGGGAAGGGCTGGCACTGGGAACCAGCTAGTCATTACCAGGATTCATGCTGTGATCATCCTTTTCCCACTCCCTGAAGAGTCCCAGGAAAGGGGAAAAGTCAGGAGGGACACAGCCAAACCAGGCAAGACAGCTGTAGAGCTACCCAGCATCCCTGAATGCAAATGGGCAGGCAGTGCTTTAATTTTATCCCAGATCCCAATGTTACTCCCACAGAGCCAGCACCCGTCCATGTGCCCCTGTGCAGTCCAGCTGGGTATCCAGCTCCAAATTTAGCTTTCCCCAGCACATCCCCACACACAACTGCAGCTTTCTGAGTGGGCAGAGAAACTCCCTTAAACACCGCCTCCACCCCAGTCCACCACGGGGATCTGCAGCTCTGCAGCTATTCCTAGATCCCAACTGGATTCTTCTTTGTTCTGCCTCCTATTCTAGTGCTGAACCCCAGGCCTGCTGCCTTGGAGCTTCTTCCAAATGCTGCATTCATCCATTTTTAAAGGTGACCTTCCAACTTTAAAGGAAGTTAGCAAGCCTCACTGTCTTCATTTGCCCTCTCCTTCTTTTCAACCTGCTCTTTATTATGAATTAAAAAGGAGCCTGAAAGGTTTTCTCTATTAAAAAATAAAAGCTTTAGAAAGAGCACATGTTTCCAAATAATTTCTCTCCCAGTTTTTGCAGCAGACATCTTGCATGTCACGGTGTTTGCTCGCTCAAACTATCAGCTGCCAGCCCTGATGCTCTGATTCAGCCACTTACCTGACCTTGTGGGGTTCCTGTCACCCCACCCCACCCCTGGTCACTCTCTCCCTACTTCTGTCACTGCTGTTTGGCAAAGCAGTGCCCTGAAAGGTTCTGGGTGGAAAATAACTTTTGAGTGAGCAGAGTAAAGTGGGGTTATTTTTAACTTGGACAATACCAGATACCCAGGCTAGACTGTGGTCTCATAAGCTCTTGTGCTGGCACAAATGAAATGCAGCAAATAAATGAAGTTCTCTTTATTTCACCTTACTGCCAAAAGTGCATTTTACAAGCCCTGGGGCTGTATAGCAATGGAAAGGGAAGGTGTCTCCAGCCCTGAGCAATAAGATTACTCTTGCCAATGAATTGGTGACAGTAATTAAAAAGGAAATAGCAAAGCAACATGAGAGTTTCCTGCTGCTGTGGTACAACATTTTGCTATTTAATCAGGACAAGCAGAACATGAATTTTTACTGTAATACAACTGATATAGGAAAGAAAACCATGATCTTATAAAGTGAAAACTCAACTTCCAGCCCTTCTCTTAGATTACAGAACCAAACACACCACAACAGCAAAGCACAAAGAAAATAAACCAAACAACCAGTCCCTCTTCCTCCCTTTCCACTCTTTGGCTGTGAGTTCTGCTGCTATCCAGACAGGTTGTGTTGGCTATTTCTTTTTGCCAAGCAATCAGGACACCACAAATCACTGCCATACAGCCACACTCTGGATTTAATCATCAGCATTTGCTTCCATCCAAGAAACCAGAGATGTTTTCTGAGCTAAGGACATCTGCCTGCCAGGCACGAGGCTCACACTCACAAACTCATTTTGTGCTGACCACCAAGTGACCACAAGCAAGCAGGAGCCCTTATTCACAGCTGGCTTGTGCCACACTGAGCCTGGAAGTGCTTGGCTCAGTCAGAAAACAGCCAGACTCTCTTCCCAAACCATTCAATAATCCCTACCTGACACTGTTTGCCAGACTGAGTGTTAATCCTTAAACCCTGCTTGATCCCATAGCATCCCTAGGACTCTTTCACTCTCCTTCCAAGCCAGCATGTCCATGCTTTTCCTGACAGCCCCACTGTGCCCTCACATGCTCACTAGGACAGAGACTTTAACTCTTCAAAAGCCAACCATCAAACTGCACGACAAGGGAAGCAGCTGATTATGCTCTTCCTACAATTACCAACTGAAAGTAGGTGAGTAGTTCAGATTTTTAGGAGAAAAAGAGGGCTTCCCAAAGCAAAGGCAAGATTTCCAGGAGGTACTGCCAGGTCAAGTTTGAGTACAATACATAATGGAAGGCTCCTTGCTTTGCCTCACAGTCTCAGCCTTTCCTTGGCTCTGATGCTCAGTTTTATCTTTGGGCTATGAATGATTCATGGAGCCTTAAAATATATATAATCTATATCTCCTAGAACAAAGAGTCTTTTTTTTCAGGGGGTTTTGAGGGAGCAGGGAGCAGCATGTGTGCTGCCTGCACTTGGGCTTGGATGTCCCTTTGGAAAGGACCCTTGTGGCTCCCAGCTTCTTCCCAAACCCCAGCAGCTGTTCTGAGCTTGCAGCTGAGCTCTGTGAGAGACCCCAGCTCAGTCTCCAGGACACAGGGATTGCTGCTGAGGGTCTCCAGAGCTGCTGTCTGGAATCACACCCAGCTCAGAGCCAGGCTATTCTCATCCATCACTGGCAGTGCCAGTGCATGGACACCATCAGTGGACTGTGGGGACTTAAATCATTTATACAGAACTGCAGGTGGGGAAGCTGCAGCAAAAACTTACCTGCATGTCACAGCCTAATCCCCTCAAGGCTCCACCATCCCCACCTCCAATCCTCTGCCTTGGGCTGTGAATCACATTTAAGGAATGTGTTTCTTCCCTTGTAAACCCAACACCACCTTTCCAACATGAATATTTGATTCCTACTACACATACAAACACAAACATACACACCCCCCTGCATCACGATCAGCAGGCATCTACTTACTTCTCCAGACAAGGACACCACTTTGGACAACTCCAAGGATGTTATGCTTTTCCCACTGAAGAGATGACCATCCTCTGGTTTCTTGTTCAGGAACCTAAGCATGGGGCTGGGTGAGATCTGGTGAAAGCTCCAACCAGTGGGGACCT
Organism: Peucedramus taeniatus; assembly: GCA_013400575.1. NCBI lineage: Eukaryota > Metazoa > Chordata > Aves > Passeriformes > Fringillidae > Peucedramus > Peucedramus taeniatus. The sequence goes on from WBNO01006359.1 coordinate 711,237, forward strand.
GTTCTTTCTCAGAAGGGAGCACAGGACAACGAGAGGTGGAGAAATTTCAGAGAGGGGGGGGCTGGAGTCCTCAGTGGCTCGTGTCCAGCAAGCTGTGGGATGGCTCCCTCCCTGTGCTGGCACACCAACAGCCCAGCTGGATGACAGACTGAGCAGCACAGTGCTATAAACCAAGGGCACAGACATGCCCCAAAGGGTTGAACCAGCCCTTCAAGGCATCATCCAAACAGATTCCTGTGCAGCCCTTTGATTTCAGTGGCCCTTTCAGATCAAAGAGCCAGGTTTCAGTCTGTGCTGTATCTACAGCTCATGATCACCACATTTCCTTGCTCTTTGAGTCTTAGAGGTCTTGTTTAGAAGGAATATTGTCAATCCTTACCTATTTGGGTGTACATGACAATATCTTTTATGCTCAGGAGTCTTCTTTGTTTTCTAAGGATGACTCTGTCTTTTTGGTGACAGATATTTGCCTCCCCTTGTGAGACTGCTATTGATATCATTTTGCTCTTTTTTCTTTTTTTGAGGTTCATGCCAGCACCACTGAATCCAGAGAAGGAAATTTGGCAAAACATGAGATGCTTCACACATTACAGCCATGCAGAGAAGCTTAAGGACCTAAAGAGAATGTTACCCAACTCCCAAGAGTCCACTGTGAGGTTAACAGGATTAAACTGAGCTCAGTCTAGTCACAGGATGATAGTTTCATCCAAGATACTTTCTGGGATTTTGTTACCTTCTTCTGAAGCCATGGCTATAAGATCTTCTGCTGGGATTGAGTGGCAAGCATGTCATATGGCTGCAAAAAAGGCATTTTCTCTGTGTTGGATGTGCTGCTGCCCCGGGCAGCAGGGTTAAGGCACACCACAGCCTTTTCTTTGCTGATTGCTAATGAAAATGAGAGACTGGCACTATCATCAAGTAGCCACCCTTGCAGTTCTGTGCTCTCAAGTTTCCTAAAGGAGTCAGCAGCTATGCCAAACACCTCCCACAGCTCTGCCATACCTGCTGGCATTCTGGCTGCATCCCCCATAGCCACACCTGACCCGGGTGGCCAAACAGGAGCAGCCGTGGGCGTCAACCCTGGCCTCCAGCAGCACTTGGCTCTTCTGGTTTTGCACTCCCACACAGTGCCAGACCTGCAGAATTTCCAGCCAGAGGAGCCCCTGCCTTCTCCTGAGCAGGGACTGACAGTTTCCCATTGATACTGTCTAGTGCAGTCAGTTATCATTGATGCATTTAGAGCAGATCCATCAAAATAATTCCTGATAGAGGTCTGAATCCAGCACATTACACACAATAGCTCCCTAGAAGGAGAAAAAATGACACTTACCTGTCTGTAAGGGAGGCCCTTCTCAGTCTCCTGCAATGTCTGAGCGTGGTGAGATGTGCTGGCTTTGGGGCACTCGTACCTCTGGAGGTGTTCCAGCAGTGCTGAGCGTGTGACTGGAGCTTAAACACTCAAACTCCAAACCCTCTGGGACCACACAATAAACAAGCGTGCCCAGGAGGCACAAAGCAAACCTGCAGCCACCTTCAGAAGCCTACAGGGGGCTGGACCAGGCACTATCAAGGAAGAAGTGATTGTGCACAGCTGCCCCTCTCATCCCCACATATTGCCTGACACTGATACAGCAAAGCCAAAATGCTCTGTTGATCCAGAATATCTCTAAAATTGCCAGGCCTCACAAGGAAACCTGAGCAGAGGTATAACTCTTCAGCCTGGCAAGATGAGCTCACATCAGTGATGTTTGAAATGTGCATTAGCATGATGTCATTGTACATGCCTGACAGTGGCACCAGGGACTCAATCCTGGCAGGACCAGGCCTTGGGGACATCAGCTTGCAAGACCAGGAGCTCCCTCTCTCTTGTATCAGATGTTGCAATATATTCTACCACCTCACCAGCCTAGTCCATGGACTGTAAGCATCCCTCCCTCCCTCCCTCTCCTAATTATCTTAATAAACAGCCTGGACACATCTCTGACTCACTTAAGATAATGATGACCTGGCCAAAATCAGTTTATTCAGACATCCTGGCAGTTTACTGAGCCTAATGCAGCTCCAGTCTGGCTCTCCCTGACTCCTCATGAATGAGCCTGACCTCCAGCAGCAGCTGCTCTGCCACCAGTGGATGGAAGCCCACACACAGGTCAGACACAGGCTGCTCCCAGAATTCAGACTGGAGCCAGGAAAGCTACCTCCTCTGAAAACAAGCTCTTAACTGTTCCAAAGGCTCAGGCAATGACAATTTTTCTTGCCTGCAGAAAGACGTGTCGGGATGGTACTAATCCCAACATATGAAAAAGAAACATAGGGTTAGGGACAACCCCAAATAACAGATGACTGAAGGGTATCTCTGCATGTTACATTTCTGACTGCCTGTCTGAAACATTCACTCACCAAACCCAAGAGCAAAACCAACACCCATCACATAAAATGAATATTTGAAGCAAAATCTTGGAGAAAAAAGGCCAAATATTCTGAAATAATAAACAAATGCTTACAAAAAGTCAACTTCTCTGCAGGAATCAGGCACAGATCACAAATGAGTCACTAACAGCAGAGCAAATCATTTAACCAGCACTTAGAACAAATCCCTCCACTTTGTATAGAACAACCAAAATTTATTCCAGCTGATTAGTCAGCAGTTACGCTCACAAGTTCAAAATAATACCAAAATTCAAATGTAGCTGTCTTGCTGTTACACTCTGCTTTACTGCTGGAGAAACTATCATCTTCTCTTTGCGAAGGAATCCTCCTGCAGTTATTTACTGGTGTGTGGGTTGGGATTTATTCTAGCTCTGTGGCATCAGACCACATGCTGGCACCACCAAAGAGCCTGCCTGTCTTAAGAAAAGTAGTGGGGACAACACTGGAGAAACCACAAAAGATCAAGGAGAAGCAAAATGCACCACAACAGCAGAATATACATGGTTACTTCACCAGGTAAAGCACCTTTTCCAGCTGTGAGTGGGCAGGTCTCTTATCAAACTACACCCACAACTTCAAAGCAGCTGTATGCACTTTCCCACAGTTAGGTAAATTTTCTTCCAACTGCTTGGGCTCTGCAGGCACTGGTAAATGCATGGTTAACATGGACTCTTTGACTCATTGCACAAACAGCACCAGAAGCGCTTCCAAATGTTAAGGAAAAAAAAATGAAATCACTCAGCATCGATTTCTTGTGTGCTCTCTTGCTGCTGCTCCTCCAAACCTGTGGTTTTTAGCTTTACTACTGTGTCTAGGCCTCTTTATCCTCTGCTAATGCCAGGCTTAACCCTGAGGATCTGCGGCTTGTTCTGGGTACAAATCAGAGCAGAGCATTTGCTGAATCAGCACAAGCAGCTTCCTCTGACTCCCCACAGCTCCCAGGAATTCCCTGGACAGCAGAGACACAGACACAGGGAAAGGACAAAGGCCCGATGGTAGAAAGAAATACCAAACCACCACCTTCAAAACAAGATCAAGCCTCTTGGGAGAGAGGGCATGACTCCTCAAAAGCATATCTAAATAGACAAAAGAGCAGCAAAGAACATCAGGACTCAGTGCAATGTGGATAAGCAGCTGTAGAAACTCAGTGTACCCCAATCACGACCTACAGCATCCCACACACCAGACCCTGCCCTGCTGCAAGTCTGAGTCCAAGGACCCACACAATGATTCCACCCTGGAGAGAGCTACAGTGCCAGAAACACACTGTGCCCATCGTGTTCCCTCCAAGCAGGAACTAAAAGAAACATGAGTCCATCTTTTTAGTGTCAAAGTACAATGAGCCAAAACTTTGTTTCTCTGCTTATTCACACACAGGCTCCACACTCTACAAGACCTGAGGAGGCAGGGCTGTGATGTTCAGGAGGAGCTGATAATTCCTGCTAGAGGTCTCCTGCCCTCACCCTACCAAGCCAGCATCTCAAGCTCCTTCAGTAATAACTCTTTATTTGAAGTGTCATTTGAAGCCAGAGTGGGGAGAGAGAGCAGCACAGCATTATCAAGTCATGATCCAGCTGTCACAAAGAACATGGAGCCTTCACATGGGTACATCAGGCAATAGAGACAACCCAGAAGGAAGAACAAGAAGAAAAAAGTACCCAACCCCTCTGTGATGCCTGTCAGAGCCCATAGTTAAACCAGCTCCTTTTGAACTGACAGCATTTAAAGTATTGTGGGAACTCAAACGTAAGGAGTCAGTTGCCCTGAAACACAAAGCAAAGTGAACCAAAGCTGACCAGAGCAGCAGCCTGAGTAATTGGCTAATCAACCACTGTTTGCAATGTTTCTGGGCTGTGAAATCTCATAACAGGCCCTGCAGTAGTGGAGAAGAAAAGACAGAGCTTCTAAACCCCATCTTTGTTTCCCACACCTCAGAAAGAAAAAGGAAACAGGGATGGAATCCAATGCAGCTCAGCTGCTCATTCCTTGTGTAAGGCTATGTTAGGAGACAATTTGTCTTGGGCACTGCAGACATTCCTGAAAAGGTTAAGGTCTCAGCCATCACCTAATCCTGTGAACCACAGCACCCCATCACTCCTAGAGACACACTCATTAGAAGGGAAGGTCATGCGGAAATTCACCCACAGCATCATTTTGAGACATTTGCTTGAAAGTCATGCCAGGAAGTTATAGGAACAGAAGGATGCTGGAAAACATGGTTTTTATTTGCTCATCAAAACTCTCACCAGGTTTTCTAAGAGGGTTCCAGCACCATCCACCAATATGTGCTCAAACACACCCCCGTCCTCATGCCCGCTGTCACCTGCAGGTTGGCACAGCAGCTTTTAGTTGCATCAGTGACATCTCCTGTGAACAATTCTAAGACACAGCTACTAAGACACACCCTCATGCCAAGTCCCACACACTGCAGAATGGCTCCTCTCTCCTCCTGGAGCATCCAACCACCTGGACATGAATTTCTAATGAGGAACCTGAGCACAGTGCTCAACTGTATCCCATTGCCTCTACAGCAAACACACTCTTGAGAGCTTAACATGAGGTTAATTGTTCCTGAGGAGAGGACAACAATCCAACACCCAACAGCCAATTTTTGCTGGTTTTTGTCAATTTGCACAGCCAAGCAAGGAGACCCGAAGCAAGAGCATATCCTGAAACAAAAGCACTGCAGCCAGAACAATCTTTTACTGTCAAGCTCCCTGAGAGATAAGGCTTCTAATAAAACTTTTTTCCACTAACTATAGAAACTTGTCTTGGCAAATCCTGACACAATCTCCTGCAGTAGCAGCTTGTACCTGAGAATATGACCATTTCATGCTACAAAAACCAACAGGTTGTCAACTGAGACCATTAGCAGCTAAGCTCCCAGGCAAGAAAATATCTTTGTGCCTGATGAGAGTGACAGAAGCAAGAGCTACACCTGAGCAATGTTCCCATCACAACTGAAAATCCCACCCTCCGCACCCGCCAAAGAAGAAAAACCAAACTCCCCACACGTGGACCATTTCATGAAGAAGTAGACTATAGGACATGTCATTCTGAACATTTATTTATTTTGTCTTCAAAGAAGAGGCCTGGTGCAGCTGTTTCGTTAGAAAATAAAGTGTTTATTAAGAAACTAGACATTGAACACCCCTATAGTCTCTGTGAAAAGGGACCGTCCCATTTCCCATTAGCACAGGATGATAGTTATGGCAAGATAAGAATGCTCAAAGATGGAGGAATCTCATTGACAGAAAATGAGGTAATGATTTACAATAATTAAAAATAAAATAAAATTTTAAAAAGAAACATCCTTAGACTTGCTACTTAAAGCCACCAATCGCAAACAGCCACGACTGGCTTTCGTTTTCAGCAGTGAGGAACCAGAGACTTTAATTGGTGTTAAACAAATTGAGACATCGATCACAGTGGGGAGAACTGCTTTTAATTATGTTGTACGGTCCGGAGGATTTCTTCTAAGCAGAGATGGACCTGAGCTGCAAAATTCAACCCTTCCTCTGCTAGGGTGTTTGGATATAGGCTTCTGGTCCAGGCCCACAGATGCATCTCTACGACTGATACACACAGTTGAGAGCAGAGTCCCCTGAACAGTGCTAGGGAGAGGAGACAGTTCAGACGGACAAGACATCCCCAGGTCAGGTGGGCAACTTCCAGGAGATGGGGAAATTCAGTTCAGACAAGCACCCAGTGATTCACACGCTCGGCAAAGCTCCTCCTCACTCTGTGAATCTGCAGAATTGAGGTGTCCATGGCACACGGCCGCAGGTCCTCTCTGGCAGTGCACCTCTGGCATTTCCAGCTCCGATGCGGGCAGGAAACGTTGTTGGGAGATTTGGTCATGGTTTCTGAAGCCATCCAACCTGAGCCAGGTCTCCTCGTGCTAACACAGATGCCCCCCTAAGGCATGTCCATTAACTTAAAGCAATCTGCCACCATCTCTCCAGTACTCTTCTATTGCACTTTACCTTTTTATGCAAACGAACCAGGAGAAGAAGCAAGAGAATGGAATATTCCCAGCGATATCCCTGTGGGACAGCTGATAATAAAACCTCCTGGCAATCTCCAGGGTGGTTCATGCAGGTCACCTGTAAAGGCAGGATGAAGCAGAACATCCATTCTGAGGCTTCTGCCCAGTTCTGGTGGAGAGGGACCGTGACTCTTTCCAGTGGCAGTGACCCTTGAGGGCTGGTGATTTAGAGACACCCCTGATGTGATAAGGTCATCTCGGGCCACCAAGAAGGCAAGCAAAGCTGAGTGGCTGGTGAGCAAGCTCCTGGTCCAATATTCCTCTCAAAAGGATCTGGCCACACCTGAAGCTTTTGGAATATTTTTTGTCCTCTAGAGAAAATTTGCTTTGCTTATAGGTTATCATTGATATGTGTGAGTAAATCTGTACTTCCCATACATGTGGCATCCAGAGAGTCCAAGGAAAGCCCTGCAAATTGCCACGAGGGCAGCTGGCTTTTCTTGAGGACAGGATGAAAAGGTTTACTTTTCCATCTGAGAGGCTTTGGATGAAGTAAGACAAAAGTGGGATAGGAGGGGGAAGAGAATACAAATATCAGCCACAACAGGACCGATACTCCTGTTTTTGGCAGAGAAGAAGCAACAGAATACTTTTTTTTCCTCTCCTTCAGCCAGCCAGCCTCGAGCTGATGGTTCTGAATACGCAACTGGGTCACAATCAATCTCTAGTGGGGTGGGAATAGAGGGGAGAGCTAAATGGGGCTGGAAAAGGCCCAGCAATGGGACCTGCGTGCGTCTGATATGCTTTTCCACTTTGCTTACTGCTCTAGTCCTGGCAAGAACACAGACCCTCCTGCGCTATGGATTCTCCATCCATGTGGGAAGTGCAGGCAACTCCTCAGATAAAGCTCATCATTTAAGCAGCAGGGAGAGACCAGAGTACGACAACGAGATAGTCAGATCCAATGAGCCGCTCTAACACACACAGACAGACAGACAAACAAAAGAAGCCTCCTAGAATATGTGCACTTCAAAGATAACCACACTCTCTTCCTGTCAGAGAAGTAAGATACTTTTTTTTTTTTTCTTTCCATCCTCATTCCTTCCAACATTATTTTCTGTGCAAGAACTGGGAGCGGGGCTGCCTTTGTTCTTACCAAAAGTCTTCGTTCTGCTTTAGTTTCTTCCAGGCTCCCCGCCTCGGCTCGCTCTGGGAGACCTCCCATGGCAGTGCCACGTAAGAGGTGATGGCAGCATTCACTGGGTGTTGCGAAGACACAAGCTTACAAGGAAAACTCCAAGCAGGGAGGACATGACTAAAGATGTCAGTTTGGTTGGCTTGGTTGGTTTGTTTTTGTTTTTTGTTTTGTTCTGTGTTTTATTTTAAAGCAAAAAGTACAATTATTTACTGTGTTATTAGGATGACTCCTTTCAATTGGGTTTTAATTCTCTTTATTTGCTCTCATTGCTGCTGTTGTGCCTTGCAGGAATATTTAACGAACACAGCGACCATTGGAGGAAAAGAACAACCCTGTTATCTGGTGACAGAAAACCACAGTTTCAGTTGGCTTTAACGTGTGTACAGGCAGGGCTGTAGAGTCCTATTAGGAGGAGACCTCAATCCATACAGACCACGCTTACTGCTTCCCACCATTTTGAGGGCACAGCCTATAAACTTGACATCAGAACAGGGACTTTTAAGGAGTTTTTAAAAGCCATGACGTCCTTTGCTGAAATAAACACTGACATCCTCAACATAAATGCCTTGGTTAAGAGGTTTGGAATGTCCAGGGAGGCTTATTGGATTCAACATAATTTCTCTGAAACCTAAAGGGGGAAAAAAAACAGAAAAAAGAAAAAAGCAAAATAAAGTAAACGAAAAAACAAAAAAGAGCAAAACTAGAAAAAAAGAGAGAGATATCGACACACATGTGATTATATAAAAAAGAACCAAATGAATAACTAGCAAACGGCTGCCATTAAATTAAAGCCAAAATGTCCTCTCCAGGCAGGGCTACCTCACTCTGTCTTTCCATAAAGAACAAGCAATCATTTCATGTGGAGCGTGCAGGCACAAGTGCTCTGAGGACAAGGGGCATGCAAGAGGTCTGGACAGACAACTGGGAACAACTCTTTTCCAGAGGTTCCCACCAAGTCCAAATTCCTACCTAGTCCATCTTTTCCCTAGGCAGACAGTGAGGAATAGAGAGACTCCTTCCTGTGCCTACTTTTCTCTCATGATTTATCTAATCTGGCACAACATTCTTGAAGCCAAAAAGTACCATTGCAAGGCTGGGGAGACCTGACTCTCATAACCCCACAGACCTTTCTTCATCCCAGCTGTCCCATCTACATCAAACCCTGCATGCTGGAGGCATCTTCTCCTCACACAACCCCACTTCCCTAAAAAAAAAAATGATTAGGATTTGCCAGAAACACTGGCCAGCTGAGAAAGAAAAATAAGGGGAGCAGAGATCATAGGCAAGCTCCTTCCTTCAGTCCAAAATAGTTACAGGGAAAATATAATGTTTTAAAGGGCTGTATCAAACATCTCCTCAGAATGTACCTGCCTTGGGATCTCCCAGCCAGGGAAATTCCCTTGTTTGCCATGACCAAGACATGCATGGCAGGATCTTGGGGATTTCCAAGAAAATACTGGGATGTCTACATAATTGCTCTAAGATTTAGAAAATACTTCTGCACCTCATACAGTCACAGGATCCTGAACAAATCAACTAAGTTAACTCAAGTCTGGCATCACTAGAGCAGCATGGAGCAGCTTGGATGCCATTAATAATTAATCTTAACAGGAAGAGTACTTTCAAACAGGCTAGGAAATTTTCTCACACCAAAACTACACCAGCCAAAAGATTTTTCTTTTCCTATTACTTCTTTCTATTTTGTCTTTTATATCTGTTTATATTTCTCCACTGCACTATCTTACTCCATCTGCACATCAAACACATGTTTCCTTTGATGGACCTGGGGATGCAGACAAAAGCTGTTTGTTTGGTTTGGAACCGTTTAAACTTGTTTGGGGGAAACTATCTGTTATTCTCAGTGGTCCTTAAGGGCCGATCCACATGGGAGAGTAAGCCAGGCTCAGCTCTGGTTCATGTGTCATAAACAAGATTCATAGGCAAATTCCTAGCGATGAAATATCATTAGTAAACAAAATGAGAGTGAGAAAGAGCCCAGCTCAACTCTCACGGTTTAAAGTGATCAGAGTCACTGGGACACAAATAAACGTGGCATCCCTGAACGTCACTATTTATCGTGTTTTGTTTTTCATAATATAAATATATTTTATGGCTGCCAAAGGATAGCTGGGAAAGTCTATCCTCAACAATACCAAGTATCTCCAAGGAGAACTCCTGTCTGCTTTATTTTCCTTGCGTTTCTCAGCTCTGCTAAATTAAGGCAATTTCACTTCTGCAGGGCCACATCCAACAGACCTAAAAACCCACTGGGGACACACAGCCCCAGCGAAGGGACATGTGAAAGATCAGCGAGACTTAAGGCTGGGGACTCCAAGGGCTTTGCTCTCTGTCATCAGTGCTGTGCTGTGAATCCCAGCTGCAGGGATCTCCAGTGACAGCAGGGTCTTTGCAGAAGGGGGCTGCAGGGGGGGTTACCCCACCACTGACATGCAGGGGCTGCCGAGGGACGACGAGGAGCGTGGCAGGAGGACAGCCCACGTTTCTGGAGCTGAAGGGCTGAACACACATCCCGCTGGCTTGGGAGAGCAAGGCAGCACCGGTCCTTTTGGCATCCTCTCCTTCTGATTTATTAAAGTCCCCAAAGAATCTGAAAAACAACATGCTTCTCTCCTAACTGGTTTTCTCTCTCTTCCTCACTGCTGTTTCCCCTATTGTACTGCTACCTTTAACCCCGTTCTCTTGTATGGAGCAGAAACCAACAAGGCTCTTGCTAGGTTTATGTCTTCGCTGACAGATGTGAGATGGATGATGCTCACGGAGATGTCCAGGGTTAAAATGGGTGAATCTCAACAGGTTCAGAGTTTGGATGCTGCTATGACAAATGTCATCTACCATCACAGCTATTAGCTTCTGAAAAACTGGCTTGGAAATGTCTTAAAAATGTGGGGGTTTTGCTTTACTTCTTTTTTTCTTTCTTTATTTATTTCTTTCTTGTCAAAGGGGGAAAAAAAAGGAGAAATAGAAGTTTTCAACTTCCTAGAAGGAGTTGGGGAAATTTTAAAAACAGTAACTTTTGCGGAGTTTCACATTTGTCAGTGCCAGCTGGAAAACGGGAGGAAAAACACTATCTTTGACATTGGTTGTAGATTTGTAGGGAAACTCCAACATGCAACCCTGAAAACAGTAAGGAGGTAAAAATCCCCACCCTGCAGATTGAAATCAAAAACATCTCCAAAGACCTACAAAATTGGGAAGGGTCTGACATACTAAACTTTGTGCTTCTCCCAGTTCTAGTGATATCATTTTTTAAATTAAAATATAATACTGTCTCTACTAATAGCCATTGTATGGTAGTGGAATAAATGTATGGAGAGTGTTGGAGAACAGGGAAGGAGGAATGAGCTCAGATTTGCTGTGCAGCTCTAACAGCTTGAGATGGAGGGAGCAGATGGGACATTTCTCTAAGCAGGCTGGATGGATGTGGCAATGAAAGGACAAGAAAATTGAAGGCAACCAAACCATGCAATCAGTTTTTGTCCTAAACCCTGGCCATCCACTTAGTCCTCCAGAGCTGTCTTGTGTTTCCCAACACCCTGGCTAGTGGGTTTTGGCCACTCTGTCCCATGCCCGTACCAATCCAGCCTACGGACAGTGACCTGCCAGGAACACACTTCCTCCACTGAGAGAGCAAAACTAAGGAGAAAAAACAGATATTTTCACCTTGCCTTCCCTGTGTGCCTTCTGGTAAAATTGCTGCTATTCAAATAGATCATGCTTCTAAGGCCTTGGAGACCTGAGGTTGCTCCACATCACCTGAGAGGAGCAGCGGGGATTGTCACATGGGGAGGCGAGGGAATGACGCAGAAAATGATGCACTACTCCTCACAGCATCCCTATCTGCCACAGCAGGAGTGGTGCAGACCAGTTTTGAAACCCAGGGATGGAAACTGCTTCTGAAACAGCAATATAAATTGCTGTGGGAACGGATGAGAAAAGCAACGGGATGCTATGTAACGCCTGGCAAAAATGGGTTAAATAAAAATAGCAAATTAAGGGCAACAAGCTGGCCAAACATAACTCTGCTATCCACACAGCTCACACTAGGCAAAGGAGCTTTGAGCTCTCTTCTGAGTTACAGCAGAATTTATGATATAAAGGAAAAGCAGTAGGAGACTCCAACAACAGTGTACATTTTATCTGTCTCTATGCGCAGATATGAAGCATGAATAGCATCAAAGAAAGCATGAAAACCATCAAGCCTGGCCCACATCCTGAGCAAAGGAAATAGCCATCCCTTTAGTCAAAGTCAGCACTGCTGTGTCTATATCTGAGGGGTAAGCAACACAACAACCCAGGTTTCCTGTCATGGATGGGTTCATCTGCTGGGCTAGGAAACAAAACCCTTTTTCCCTTCCTCTCACAGCATGTAACAGGGTGAGATGCAACCCAGCCTAAGGCCTCTCCTGCCACAACAAAGCAGGTCACAGAAACTCAGCAGAAACACACTGTGAGGCTCTCCCTGATGCTCTCAGCTGCAAATTACCACATCATCTCCTCTACTGTTCAAGGTAAAGTCAAAGAGCCCAGATTGCCTCTCATTTACACCAGCCCAACAGTGTTGACCACAATGGAAAATCTCAAGCAAATTCAGTCCACAGATGAATTTCACACTGATACACAGACCTCAAGCAGATCTCCAAGTAGATTACACCTCTTCTTAGAGTAGAAAGGCTCTGAGAGCTACAGAAATTCTTATAATCCTTCATTTTCATGTAAACAGGGTCCTTCTTCCCCTCCATGGCAGCTCACCTTGTGTCTGTTTTCATTTTCCTTGGTTAAACCTCTGGCATAAGAGTCTCCCACTTTAATCAACGAGATCTGACGTCACAGGAAACCTCTTGGGAATGTGCTAGATGGAGCTCTAGCTACAGCTTGTGCCATCTTCTTGTGCTTTTCCACAACCCAAAATTGCAAACAGAAGATCGCAGCACTGCGAGTGTTTTGGAGGGCAGGGAAAGGAAAAGATGGGCTCAGAGCAAGAGAAAAGCAGAAGCAAATGGATCCAGAAGATCCCATTTCCACATTTGGCTAGAGCAGAGGAGGGGGTAGGAGAATTCTGCAGGCACTCAATGGCCAAACAGCTTTTCCTTGAGGAAAGGGCAGCATTCACAGCTTTCCACGAGGTGAACTCTTGAAGGCTCTGTAAGATTCACTAAACCTTTGCTCGGAGGAATTCCAGTATCCGTCGCATTTCCACTGTTGCCACCACTAACGTAGGCCATGTCCATATTAGCCAGGATCACAAGTTTGTTTTCTCTGGAACTCTTTCATGGATGGAGTAGTTCCAAGATACTAAATGATGTAGCCTGATAGCTCAGGAGGCAGAGGTCCAAGACTCCCCACCAATACCCCCTTAGGAAAAGCCCCAAAGTAGGAAAGCACTTAACAGGGTATAAAATAAAAAATAAGAAGGAAAAAAAAATCTTTTTAAGACCAAGGGCAACAGAAAAAAAAAAAAAAAAAAAGGCTATTTTCAGGTCTGAGATGGCCTGTGATTTGAGCCAAAGCTACCCTCTTGTCCAGAGACACAGCCAGTGCTTTTTCTCCAGCCTGCACGGAGGTGCAGCTATTTAAAGCCACTCAGAGGCCCACTGCATGATGGAAAGCAGCCAGATCAGTTGGGCCTCATCGGTTTTGTTTTTGTTAGATTGAAGCCAGAGTATGTGAAATGACTTGTAAGAGGACCAGGGAAGGGGGGAAGGCTGGGCACCCAGCAGTCTCACCCACGACATGCAGAGCTTAGTCTCTGCCTCATTTAAGTGGTAGTGGGTCACAGAGCAGGTCCCTGAGCAAGGAGAATGGCTCCTTTGTCCCCTGAAATATCCACAGCCATGCAAAGACACGTGGCAAAATTCTCAGGGGTTACAGGTCAGCCACGAGAGCACACTGCAGGAAAATGCTTGCAAAGTTGGTGGTAGCTGACATCGTGGGCATTGTCCAGCTGTTCCCCTGCCTCTGCCTCCCCTTGTGCTCGCACTGACACCTCCAGGAGCCTTCTCCTCTACCATTCTCTCTGCTGGGAGGGAAAAAATTCTGTCTCCCTGCCTCCACAAGTCCCCACTTCTCACCACCATGCACTCTCGCTGCCTCTGCACTCCACAAAGCCCAAGGGACCTGGCATGAAAGATCCCATCCTAGCAAGTAATACATCATTTTCATCACTTTAGTTTTCAAATGTATACTTATGTCAATTTTTAATTTTTTTTTTCAAGTCAGCCCTCGGAGTGCTGCCAATTTAAGCACAGTGCTACAAGAGCTTCTTATTTCCACCTTGCCTGACAGGTATCCGTGTCCCTGTGACATTGCCTCTGTTTCCCAGCTGCTTCAGATAGCAATAGTTATCCTAAGCACTTTACAAAGTTGTTGAAACCACTGACTAATGTGCCCAGAAACGAATATCCACTGGGAAAGAATCTGGTTTGGGCTCGTGTTCCTTAATTGCTGATTAATTCCAATTATGGTACAGCTGATCCACCAGTACCACAGATCACCACATCAAAGAGCCAACCAGTAAAGGAAGCCCCTGAGTTAGAACAGCAACAGCTCTGTTTCAAAGCTCTTTTCAGCTGGAAAGTTCTTCATAAACATTAATTTGTTATGCCTCACTCATTCCCTGGGGAGGAAGGAGCTGTTATATTTAATACACAGGCGGCAAAATGGTGGCACAAAGCAGGACCACATTTTCTCCAAGATCTCCAAAGGAACCAGTGACAGTCCTGAATATCCAACAGGGAACAGCCTCAGCTCCAAGGCTCCCATCCTCTGCAGGAGCTCTGGGCTCTAGAAGGAGACAGAAGGGCTTGGTAAAGCCAGAGGGCTGGACAGATCCATTTTCAATAAGAAGAGATGCAGATGGTGGACAGGATTGCACACAACTGCTGCAGCCTGCAGCTGGGACCTTCCCAGCCCAGGCAGTGCCAGGGATGCTCTCCTGCTCTTCAGAGGATGGGAGGAGCTGATCAAGGCCCAGAATAAATCCTTGCTTGTTGAAGTCTCTTTACTTTGCCATCTGCTCCAGCAACACCTTATGTTATCTAGAAAGGCCAGAGCTGCCCTCCAGGAAGCCCAGGAGCTGTACAAGCCCGAGAGTCTGAAGTATCAGGAAGAACATCCTGTGGGAAAACGATTTTGTGGAGTTTACAAACCGAGGATGGAAACTGAGGAGTGCAGGAGATCTCAGCAGGCAAGGAGGCATCGAGCACTACAGAGGAGCTGTAAATGGGAACAGGAAGAGCTGAGGGCTAAAACACAGTGAGAGCAGCAGGGAGTTTCGAGGAACAAGATTTTGTTGATTTTTTTAGGCTGTTTGGATGTTGTGTTGTCCGGGATTATTGTTCTTCGTCTGTGTCTCTCCAGTGCTCCCATTCTGCTGATTGCTTTGGAAACGAAGCTGCCACCACAGCTCTTCAGCTCCTGATAATTGCCCCAGTAGATGGTTCTCAAAATAAGTTGTCTTCTGCATCAAAATATGTCAAAGGGTGTTATTACACTTCCCAAGGGAGAGCTCCCAGCTCCAGATTTTGTTTCAAGACCATGTCTTGGTATCTTTCAGTATTTCACAAGCTCTAAAACACACACCCCAGGGCACAGGGAAGGCTGTGCTCTCCCAGGAGAAGACAGAAAAACATGGGTTTATGCTGATACTACGGAGCTCCTGTGGGACTGTTTGGATAGTGCCAGCCAAACGAGCGTCAGGTATTTGTGGCGTCCTTCATTCTGCAGAAGGGGCTTTGCTCCCACCAAACACACATGGAACATGGTAGGTTTTTGCAGGAGAATGTATTAAATGCCTGGAAAACTCCTTGCAGCCAGGTGAGTGAGGAGCCTTGTGGGGGGCTGCTGCTGTGCAAGGAAACCCTCACTCCACCCCAGAGCAGAGGGTGAGCTTTGCCAAGTGGGGGAGGTCTGGCACAGCACAGCAGGGCAGCAATTCAAGATCTAAGCCCAAAATGTGTGTTTGCTGTTGATTAGGGGTCATCATTCAAAGGAGGGAGGAAGGATCAGGAGTCCTTTCTGACAAGCTTTTTCCAGCAAGTGGTCTAGCTGTGAATTTTTGCTCAAGCAATCAGCTCTGAGCTTAACAAACTACACATCTGCCAGACTCTTCTCTGCCCCAGTTTCATTCTGGGTCTGCAAATAAGTCTCCCTCTTTCCCTGAGTCCTCTCACATCAACTCACCTAAATGCACAAGGCATTTAAAGCACTTGAGCCCAATCTTATTTCACACCATCTCACTCTGTGTAAGCCTTTGTGTGTCTGCCCCACTGGAGCCATTGGCATGTGCTGATCAAACATCAGCAGAGATCAGGGCAGTGAAGGGGCTGAGCTCACAGGCCTCCAGATGGGGAGGCACTGCAACATGGAAACTCCTGGGAACATGGCTATCCAAAACCTATTTTCCCTCCACTGGAGTCTTTTATGCTTGAGAAAGATGAAAACAACTTTACTTAAAAAATAAGGAAAATAAGTCTTTCCTCTTCTCCATCATCTATCAACGAAAGTCCTGCTTTCCACCTCAGCCAGGACACCTGCCCCTCTATTTTAGCTGTTCCTTGAAGCAAGAACTCCCCACAGCACGGCTAAAACATGCAAGAACATACACTTCTAACAGCACCTCCATATTTGCACATGCAACTCAATGTGAGAGATCACAGTCCACAGCCCAGAATTCAACCTCACTGTCAAAACCAGCCTGTGCACAGAGGAAACCAAGCTGAGTGATGCCAAAAGCACCAACAGAAAGCAGGGAGAGTGTGCACACAACCTGCTGCGGGTGGGACACGTGGGATGGCCGGGGGGGAAGCGTGAGAGGGATGCAGAGAGGGATGCAGAGAGGGATGCCACAGCATGGAGCACGTGGCAGGGAGCAGAGGAGTGCAGGAGAGGGGCCGAGAGCTCGAGCTCACACGTGTGGGGCTGAGAGCACAACGCTGCTGAACATTTACTCTCACATTACGGATTTAATGGCTTTTAACAGGAGACTTTGTAAGCGATCAGGAATTGGAACAAAAGGAGCTGGGGGAATAATTATCCTAACCAGGGGAGCTAAAGAACATGGCAAAATCTGTGCTGAGCAATCATGCTAATTAAAGGCACCCAGAAGAATCAGGATAGAAACGCCAAATGGTTTTCACTCTGCTGCCCTAATCCACTAACAGCCTCGGCACTTTGACTCCCACCAGCTGTGGGAAGGACAGCTCTGGGTGAGCTGTTTTGTAGCAATAAACGACAGAGATAAACAAGTGACACGGGGGGGTTGGTCCCCTCTGCAGTGGAGCCTGAAGCGATGCTTGGCCCGCCAAACCGAACAGTGGCTGCTTTGCACCAGCAGCCTGGGAGAGGACCAAATGCTCTCACAGCCTCCAGCTGAGCAGGAAAGATCCCAACACGCTTCCCAGAAAGCAGAACAGCTGCTGGCAACTACCAGCATGAGGCTGAACACAGCCCACAGCCACAAGGCTGGTCCTTTCGGGCCGCTCAGCCCTGCTGTGTGACTGCCTCTGCAGGGAGCTGTGTCACACAGCTCAGCACACTGCTCTGTCCTGGGTGTGTTCCCAGTGCCACATCAGAGCCCTGGCAGCATTGAGTATGCTGCTCCCTCGTTTGCATAGCTTCAGTCATCACAGGGTTGGGGCTGCTCAGATTTGGCTTTCAAAGGTAAGGACATCGATGCAGGAGGCACCATCCTGATCTTCTAACACTAAAAATTCCAGCTGGGATTCTTGCCATGCTAGCATCAGAAAAGCAACAGCTAACACTGCAATATGGACACATTTTCACCCAGAAATATGGAGATTTGACAAGTGTCCATGTTGTAGAGGAACAAAATGAACACTAATGTTTCAGCAGACTAGAAGTTTTACAGACCCAAATAAAAATTCCCATGCATTCAGCTAATGTAAAACCCAGTCAGACTCCTCAAGGAGCTGCTGAGCCTTGGTCTGATGGGGATTTCAGGGAAGTATCTTCTTCAGATATACCTGAAGTCCAACAGGACATCACATGCCAACGTAGATGGGTGCAGAAACACAATTAACAGAACAAGACACAGAGTGGTGAAATCACCCACTGAGTGCAGAGAAGTCCTTCTCTGCCCTTCCCAACCTCCAAAAGAAGGTTCTCCTCAGATAACTGCTTGGGTGAGATGTGAGTCTCTTCTCCCCAGCAGTGCAGACCTGGGTTTTGTTGCAGTCACCTGCATTGGCGCAGAATGAGAGCTGTGCTAGGGAGCTGGGGAGGCAGAAAAACCAATGCTGACAATTGCCATCAAGTAACAGCTTTCTATTTAAAAAAGGTAGGTTTTTTATTAATCAACAGGTCCATTAACATGGAGCAAATACCTCTGTAATGGACACACGCAGGATCACAGGCTGAACTATTTGTGTGCAGCATCTTTTGATTGATTCACCCTAAAGATCATCAAGTAAATGAGAGAGGATGTAATACTTCTGCAGGAAACATTCCACAGCGGATACATTGATTGCAACGCTCAGCCAGCTGCCGTGTGCCAGCCTCTTCTTAAAGAGACTTCATATTTGATTCTCTGATTAAATATTTTGAAATGGAGAAAAAATCAGGCCTAGATTTGTGCTTCCTCCATGGAACCTGGTATTCTTCCAAGGAGGATCACATGAGTGACCAATGTCCAGTCTCCTCCCTCTCTTCCTGTCCTCAAGACTGAAGATTCAATTCCCTTGGTCTTTGTCCAGCCACAGAGACCACTGCCACTCCACTACCTGAACTCTTCCCACTAAATTCTTGGATCAAGACAAGAGAGCCTGTTTGGTGGCACACCTGGAGACCTGTTGATTTATTCATTCAACTGCTACGTGCATTTTGCCTGCCAGTGCCTCTCTGACTCCTCCTCTCTCACCACAACAGATCCATTTTCAATCAAAAGCTCTCTGCCAGCCCAACAGGACAAGAAAAGACAGGGCTGAGAATGAGGAACACCCTGAGACTAATACAGAATCAGAGAATCCAGGACCCATGAGGAAATTAGCAATGAAACCATCAGCTTAATAATTTGCCCCAGCAGCAATCCCAGCCAGCACTGATGGCCCTGAAGCAGAGCTGAGAGCTTGTGCTCTCTGCAGCTTGCAAAAGCAGGTTCTTTTTCCACAGCCCAAATCCCAGGCTGACACCTCCTTTATGAGCTGCTGAAAAACACCATTTTCTGGACGAGCTCTGCAAAAACACAGTGACACTTCCAGTTTATGAGCAAGCCCTGCCACCGCTCACCGAGCCACAGCCTTGGAGCTGTCAAAGCCGTGCTGAATGAGAGCAGCAGGGCCAGGAGACTGCTGGCAGCTCTGCTGAAGGGACGTGCTTATTTCACATGCAAATGAGCCACACAAATTGAGACCAGACCCTCCTTCTCCCCTCTGAGATACCCGTAAATTACAGAGGCGGAAGGCAGGTGAAGGGTCTTTGAGGCAGGTGAAGCACAGTGGTACAAAGGACCCAGCATCTAATTGGAGACAAGAGGAGAAAGCTGAGCACTCACCCAGGGCCCACAGGGAGACACAGCTAACCCTCCCCTCCTGAGATAAGCTCCATCAAGAGAGCGTCAAGCCTGTTGAATAAATGACTCCTTGAGGCTAATCAGTGGTGCCAGCACCTACAAATGAGAGCCCTTCTCTACTGTAGCTCCCATCCTTTCTCCCCTTCAGCACCATCAGGAAAATAAATAAATAAAACAAGCCTGTAGGTCCCATCTGAGCTGAACTACATGGGCCATTACAGCCAAGCAACAAGGTAAGTGCTGCAGGTATAGGCTCAGCTGTGGATTCTGGGCTCCTGCCTCCTCTTCTCTTCTTTTCAAAGAAAACAAAATTGAGTTTGCATCGACTACTGAGAAAATGAGACAACATTATACAGGACACGACCCTCTGCAATCAAATTAGGTCATTGCAACACCATAGCCAGCATGGAGTATGTAGCTCTGATGGGGTATAGGATCAAGGAGAATGATTTTATGCAGTAAACATTAAAAGACAAAAGGAAAATTAATCATATCAGGACATCCATCATAACTAGAGTAAGAAATAAGTTTGGAGTGGCACAACAAGCAGCAGTCCTGTCTCAGGGCTTCCCTTCCAAGTCTTTCTTGTGTCCCCATTCAAACTGGCCAGACACTTCTCAGAGCTGGTCATTAAAGACATGGTAGAAGTTGGGAAATACTTTTGTCACTTGCTGCACAACTTCCTCTCACCCCCTTCCCCAGATCTCTGACAGTTTTCAAGAGAGTAAAGCCACTGCTCACAGAGTTTCCAGCCGTGGCCCAAGAACAACACACCGAGGGTGCTGATTTCAGGGGTGCTCAGATCTGTTTAGACACAGGACCAGGTACAGCAGCAGGGCTGTTCCTCACTGTACCAGGACTGTGGGGATGTAGATGTGGAGCGTGGGCTCTGTGCACCCTGGCAGGTGAGCTCTGCCACCCTAGGCTGGTCAAAACCCAGTTCAGTCAAACTCCCTTCATGCCTGTTTCACTGCATCAAGCAGAGGAATATGCACCCAGTGCATTCATCCTACTAGATGTGGGAAGGAGCACACAAACCTTCCTAAACTCTTGATTTACATAGCAGTCTGTAGCAGTGGTTTCCCAAGTGCATAATGAGTACATTAACTTTGGCTAAACCAATTCTCCAGAGATGAAGAGATGGAAAAAAATAATCGAAACAAACTGTGATAGAGTTTTTGATTAAGTAGCTGATGATCAATAAAAGTTATCTGCGGGGCACAGAGTGTTAATGAGCTACCATTCCTGTATCAAAGAAACACCTGAGCCCACGGTCCCTGCTCCACACAGCCCACAGAGGTCAGCAAGACCTGCTCCTCCTGGACTGACAAGGTGAGAACATGGGCTATGGAGTCCACAGGTCTCACCTGCTCTTATTCCTGTTAAAAGGGTGATGGTGGAAGAAGGATGAGAAATAACCTTAAAGCAGGATGTGGCTAGAAAGAGAGGAATGAAAAAGGTTAACAGCCTGACTCAGACTTGAGGTGCTATGTTTGAGGAGAAAAAATAAATTGAAAAGGCATTCAGAGCCTTCTCAGACAGCTCCATTTATTTAAAGAGGCCTTGGAGCTCTGCAGCTGTAACACCAACACCTCTACAGCAGGGAGCAAGAATGACCAGCCAGTGGGGCTACCAGCTCCCTGCCACCAATGATGCAAGGCACAAAGTGACTCACACCACATCCTGTCATTGCTGTCCCCTTATCCTTTCCCCCACAACAATGTCATTGCAAAAAAGGTATTAAATCTCTGTAGTTCTTAATATCTTAAATTCATCCCCAAAGATTCTAAAGCATTAAAAAGTGGACTTTATAGAGAATTTCTCATAATAACGTAGCCACCTGTTTAATAGCACACAGCAGCAAGGCTGCACAAGGGTTTCAGAGAGCAAGTGGAAAGGAGAGCTTCATATTAAAGCTACAGAGAAGAGACAAGGCTCAGATCAGCAGACACATAAAATATCACTACCTCCGCCTGAATTTAGCTATTTCACTGTAACTAATCATTTTGCTCTTCTAGAAATGTCTGGAGAACTGTTAGTGACCACAGGGAGCTGCTAGGATCTTTGTATTACATTTCCTCCAAAAGTTCCCTCCTCTGACAGCCCAGCCCAGCCTGCCTAC
Organism: Peucedramus taeniatus; assembly: GCA_013400575.1. Taxonomy (NCBI): domain Eukaryota; kingdom Metazoa; phylum Chordata; class Aves; order Passeriformes; family Fringillidae; genus Peucedramus; species Peucedramus taeniatus. Next base: position 732,520 of record WBNO01006359.1, read on the forward strand.
AAAAGGGATTTGTTTTCCCAAAACCCACTTAGCCTTCCTGTCCTTAGAGGGTCTAGGGAAAGCTGAGAAAAAATCAGCAGACAGGATACTTGTTCTGAAGTGTCCCACAGGGAACAGAGGGGATGAACAGCACATTAGGATTTCTCCCCCAATTTCTCAAATTCTCACGGAACTGGGGTTTGCAATTGCCCTCTGCAGAGCCAATGTCAAGACAGATCATTAATACTACTCGACACTGAGGATCTCTTGTATTAAAAAAGCACAGCAATTACTTAGTTCAAATCTCCATATTATTCATAAGATCTATATCTAGCATGGATATGGTATTTACACTGCTGTGGGGAAATGTAATAAATAAGGCAATAAGCGTTTCCTTCCTCCAGGTCAAGATGAAAGTCTGCATCTCAGAGAGCAGTGCTTTCCTTGGGCAGCCAGGCTCATATCCCAGCCTCCCTGCCTAATTCCTGCAGCCAGGGACTAAAGCCAAGTTGAAAAATGACTGCTCTTCCTCTGAGCCCAGCACTTGTGCTCCAACACACTCCAGTGATTGGAGGAGGCAATGCCTAGGTGGAATGAGACCTGCAAGGAGAGGTCTCTTCAGAAGTAGTCAAGAGAGCAAAGCAGAACTTTTTAAGACTGTAGCATGGCCCCCATGAAGGTGGAAAGGGAGAATTTGATCTAAGCTATCTGGAAAAGAGCAGGAAAAGTTCAGAATTGCCATTTTCTGGGATCATAATATGCAGCTGACAGCTCCAAGGATGTGTTTATCCATCTAAACCCCTGACTCCAAAAGAGTGGCTGTGGAAGGACTTCAGGTGGGGACTCATAAACATGCAACATGGTCCAGTGGGCTGAACATGGGCCAGGCTGCTAGCTGTCAGCAACCTGGCATGACCTTGAGCAAAATGATGTCTTTCCAGCTGCCTCTCCTCATCCATAAAATGGAGATGAAGATGCTCAGCAGCCCCTTGATGGGTTGGAAGGAGAAATGCCTCTTTCCAGGAAACAGTGGAGATACAACATGCCAGGTTACTTCTCCTCATTAAGAAGAGGATAAAATCTACCCCATCCCTCAGATACTCAGCTGCCTGCTGTGCTCTCAGTAATGTTCCCCTGACATTTGGGCTCTGCTGGGATCTGGCACGAGAGCAGAGCAATCCCACCCCACCCCATCTCTGGGGTTTGCCCAGAATTTATTTTTGACACAGCCTTGGTGCGAACATTTGTGTTGGGATTTGAGTGAATTCATGCTGATCCCTGACTCTGAGCTCGTCTCACCCTGACTGTGCCAATAGCCAGGGTTGTCAAGAGAACAGAAGGCACAATCTCCCCCTCCTTCAACAGGAGTCTCACATGAGGCAGACCCAAAGCCTCCCTGCTCATTCCACATGTAGGAAGGAATCTTTGGGCAGCCACCTCAGATGGAGCCACTCCTGCTGTCCAGGGTAACTAACTTCTTCTAGAGCATAGGACATGTTCAACAGGGCCCTAAACTGGGCTTAAAATGACCTTTAAAATTCAAGCAGCCCCAGCTAAGTTCTTTATTTCCCTGGTTCTGGAATGTGAGCAATGGGATAGAGCAGAAGCCATGGCTCATCTGAGAGAAGGCTTGGAAGACTGGGCTGTAACTTTCTGGCATGCCAAGCCCTCAGGTATAGCTTGAAACACAAGGTCCTTGCTCTTGTGTACATCTGATGGCCACCACCTCCCTTGCTCAATGCTCCTCATCAATTACAGCACAGAGACATAAAATGACTGATACTTTTAATACAAAGAGCCTGTCATTTATTTATTAGCTGGCAACAGGCCCTGCAGTCCTGGATGGATGCATTATAAATCAGCTGCATTTCTAACCATTAAAAATTCATCCAATTCATAATGTAGGATGCCTATAATTTCCTTATTAGTGTTGAGTGTGAAGGATTTTTCTTTCTCCTCCCTTGGCTCTTTGCTTTCCCAAGATCTTGCTCATCTGAGGATTAGCTTGGCTTAATCCTGCAAGAGGGAGGTGGAGGGGTGACAAGGGCTGGGAGAAGGGAGACAAGGACTAAAGAAATTTTGTTCCAGTGTTTTCTTCTAATTGCAATTTTCCATATATGCTTAGGAGACTTAGCTGTCTCCTGTCACACTTATGGGAGCGAGAGAAACTGCTTGTCCTGAATTTAGGAGATGTTTGTATTGTAAGAGAAAAAAATTCCCTTTTATCTCACAAAGGGAAAAAAGGAGTATGGTGGTTGGACAGGGAAGGATGATGTAAAACCTGTTAAAAGTACAAGTAAGATAAGAACAGGTGTCCATACATTATAAACCACGGCATTTAAAATAGATCAAACGTATATATGAGATTTGTATATAAAAATAGGTAGGTATAGTAACCTTCAGACTCAGTGCTCTCATTCAGTGAGGAAAAATAGGTTAGTAGGCCTGAAAGAAAGGTGTGACATTTTTACAGATCAACAGTGGTGACAAAAAACTTCAGGTGCTGCTACAGCATCAGCAAAGGAACTTGGAACGAGCATCAGAAAAAGCTGAGTCTACATGAAAATAAATCATCACTTAATTTGAGTACTGCATGCCATGTTGACCAGGCTTGGCTGCAGACAGCAGGACAGCCTGGTCCTTGGTGTGGTACACACAGAAATGTTCATGTTTCACTGTGTCAGTTTGTTCCCACCCCTTATAGAGATGTATCCAGGGAGGGGCAGGGAGAGAGGGCTTGAACAGATTCAAGCCAGGCTCAGCACTAGGTAACTTGCAGTGTGTTTAGGAATGAATGTGCAGGACTCTAAAAATGGATTATGCAATAAACCCTGCCTTAATGGGAGACAAGCCCAGGCATGGAGAGCAATCCTCACATACTGTGACTCCAATGTACTTTTCACCTCGAGGTGATTGCATACAAACCTTACACCAGCTGCACATGGAAATGGGTTTACTGGGTTCTCCAATGTGTATTTCAGCAAATCACATCTTGTTCAACAAGGCCAGTGCTTTACTCTCAGCCACAGTGAAAAACAGCTGTTTCAGGCCAGGGCTTTGGGAGCACATGAGCAGAAGTGGTGCTTCCATGAGCAGCAGCACCTTCCTTCAGCCCACTGCCCCACTCCCTGTCTGCACCCACCAACAAGAGCAAGACAGACAGCAGGATGGTGAGGTGGACTGGAAGTGTCCAGCCATCAAAAATGACAATTTCTGCATTTTTTGTAATGTGAAGCAAACATGCCCTGCTCCACCTGCCCTGTGCTGCTGGGAGCCATCTCTCTCTGCCCACCCCATCTCCTCTCCACCACATGGGGCTGGGAAACAAAAGCCTCCTTCCACACAAGAAACTCTTTAGGCAGAATATTTTTTTTACATGGGTCTTTCCCCAGGCTTCAGGACTGAATGGAACTTTTTGGGCTGTTTAGCCCAAAAGCAGCACTAAGCACAGGTTTGAGGTTTTTTAACCTCTACTGATGTGCAGGTTCTCTGCTACATTCTGGGTTGTACTTCTTGTCCCACAGGGCAGGACCACTAATAATGTTCCTGCTGTGTGTGTGGTCATGCAAAACTGCTCCAACTCCTAAACAATAGCAGCTATTTTTAATTAGGAATCACAATTTAACCAGACAATGATCAAACAATGAGAGCCTGCAATCTCCAAACTAGAGAGACACCTCCTGTCTGATCACAGTGAGGCCCCATGCACTTCCAAGAGATTCTAAACCTGACAAAGAGCCTGGGGAGACTAAAAAGTCACAGCACAATGTCCTTGCAAACCCTGAGAACTCCTGGTTCCTTCAAGGGTACCCCATGGCCAGGTACCACAGGCACATCCTCTTTATCCCAAGAATGCAGAAGTACCCCAGCTTCCAGACAATTTCCCAACAGCCAAGCATTATCAACTACAAAAAAACTCATTCAAAAACAAGACAAATGTTTAAATGAGGGCCAAAAGAAATCAATACCATCACTCTGCCCATGCACACATACAGCCACCAGCTATTTTTACAGCGACCCACAGCAAAATTCACACAACCCATGAGCCATTAGGAGGACACTCTTGACACCTGGGCTGCCTGAGCCTGCCTGAGCCTCAGGTGAGTTTCTGTGTTGCTACCTCTTGTCTTGCAGGGATGAAACCACACCTGTGAGGAGTGCTGGGTGGTGAACAGAGCCCTGCTCTCTCTGGCACAGACACCTCCTTCAAGTTTAAGCACACCACAAGCACAAATGGATAGGGAGAAGCACCAAGACCCAGACACACAGCTGGTAACAGAGGGAATGTAAACCTGTTTTGATCCCTATTGTGTCCCACTCCTCTCACCCTGCCACGAGGAGTCTGGACTCATACCAGACCATGGGTGAGTGGGCAGGGACAGTGGGGGGTGTGTGTGCAGGCCAGGGAATGCTGCAAGAGGAGTAGGAGGGTGTGAGCCCTTGTATGAGATGAGCAGAAGCTGCATATAAGGTGGAATGTCAGGGTGTACATACACATCCTCCACGAGATGCTGCATTCATGGGCACTCTGGTCCAACCCAATTGATGCAGGGATGAGGCTGCCAGGCAAAAGGAGCAACCTGCTGCTCCAAATCCAGTAGGAAAACAGGTGAGGACCTCTTCTCATCTGGCTTGTTAAGTTCTTGACAGTTCACACATCACGAGCTTCCTCCCTGAAATTGCCCCAGGTGAGCCAACCCTGCTTCCTGGTCCCACAGACATCGGGATTAAACAGTTCAGTGGGGATGCTTTTATACAGAGCAGAAAGCAGAGTTTTGTACAAGAAAATACTTCCCTGTCAACCCCTTGATGTTTGTATCCAGCAGCCTCTCCACAGGTTGGTCTCCATCAACAGCCCAAAGCCACATTCTTCTTGATTTAAGGGTTTCTCATCCTCATGGATCTGCACCATCAGGAACCAATGTATCACCACAGCTGTGCTGCCAGTGTCACTTTCCCATGCCAGGGCTGGAGCCTGCTGGTCCCCCTTTGATCCTGGGTGGTTTTACAAATATCTCCAGTAAACAAACACAAGTTAAAGCAACATAGAATGGATCTAAAATCCAAACAGCAGCAGGAGGTGATCACCTTGTGCTCAATTCAAGTCAGGTGCCCATCCCATCTGGAGCAAGCAGGGCTGCACTGCTGGCTCCAGCAGCTCCTCCTAAAGCAGGCAGGGACCAGGCCACGCTGCTTTTCTTCCTCATGGTACAACCATGCAGACAACATCTCCAGAGGTGGCTGAAGGGTAAGGTATAGGCAATGAATGGATCTTGCCAGTCTTTCCAAGACATCCTGAAAAAACCTCATTTCTGTAGCACCATCACAGCAGGAAGGTCTGAAGTGTGAGACCGCAACTCAAAGTGCAGGTGCAATAGGTGGGAGGGGCACTCCACTTCTGCAAAGGTAGGTTGGGCTTCTGGAAAATGTGGATGTTTCTTCCACTTGCTCTTTCAGGGATAGAAGAAATTATGCAGAGCAGAAAATAGCCCCAGGCAGGAAAACTGAGAGCTGGGAAGGTTGGATCAAGTCCCACTGTCCACGGTACGTCTCCTGTTGGTTAGATGTTGTAGCCTGGGCAAGGGGACAAGAAGGTGATTCTGGGCACAAGGGAAGTTCAGTTCTCCTCTGGTGGGGAACAGAAGCAGTAATTTTCATTGCTCACACATTTCTTCAGATACCTACAATACCTGCTCTGAGAACAGCCAGCCAGAGCCCACAAGGCTTCTCCAGCATCCAAATCTTTTGCAGGATGTTCACATCAACACTTGGAGCTCAGAGCAGTTTCCATGAGAGCCAACAGCAAACCAGAAGAGAGGGAAATTTGGAGGCAGAAGGTCATTGCAGAGACCCCCAATGCCTTCACCTGCTGGCAGCTGAGCTCTCTTGGCAGCTGAGCTCTGAGGTCAGGGCTCTTCCACAGCCCTCAGCCACAAGCCCAGGCTTTGCTATCAGCAGTGAGGAGACACAGCACAGAGCAGCAAAACACACATAATTGAGTAAACAGCTACTCACAGGTCCTCGTTAAAACCCTTAAAATACCTCACATGAGCTGAGTGAGGACAAGACTGTAAGACCATGAGAGCTCCAGCACAGAAGAGTCTTCACCCACAAGTGCCTACTTCAGAAGAGCAATGGGAGCTGGGTCCTTCTGGAGAAGAGCCTGGGGACTTCATTTCAGAGGAGACAAGAGGAAAAGAATAGTTTGGAGAAACAGCAGAGCTCTGTGTGAGGGACTGAAACCTGTGGAGCCTAGCCCCAGGCTGGGCATGGGGAAGCAAAGTGCTGCTGTCACTTCACCCTGCACTCCACATTTATATTACATAAAAAGAATATTTGACAAATTATCTTATCCCTGGGAGAAAAAAAAAAAAAGTTTCTTTTCCAGTACTAACTGTTTCAGTTTTCTTTTTTAGGCAAATAAAACTACAAGCACTTATGACTTCAGTTTTATGTTGTTGCTGTTTTTGGCAAAAACGGGACCATGAACTGACCGAAAATAGAAATGCTGCATACTTTTTATCTTCCCATGCCCAGGATGAACAAAACATCCTAGGCAAACAAAAAAAAAATTAACAGTGCTAAGGGTAAATATCCTTTTCATTTTAGTTTTCAAGATCTATTGAAAGCAGAGGTAAGAAAATCTATTTGTTTAAGAAATATGATTTTTGAAATGACCACGATGTTCCTTTTAAGCTGCAGTGAAATAAAAGATAAAGACAGGGTACTGAGTGAAAGAGTGCTGATGGCGCTTTTATTGTGTGATTTGCCTTGTTTTTTTCTGAAGTACTTCTTTTTAGCCAATTACCACGTATTTACAGTTAGTGTAATTATATCTAATTACTTAATTAGCATGAATATGTGTAATTACTAACTTTGAATATGTAATTATGTCAGGGCAGCCTGTAATAAATGAGGTTGAAAAAAACCCTCATTAGGACTCTACGAAAGGACGGCTGCTCCACCCGTGTGGAGAATGCATCCCAGTCCCCAGACTGCGCCAGTCCTGGGAAACACAGCCAGCTCCAGTCCTGGCTGGCAAAAACCTCCCCCAAAATCAAAGAATTTGCCCCAAAAGTTCAGCTTCACATTACTTGTTGCTACTGAGCATCCACTGCTGAGATGCAGGTGGGGATCTGCCCCCAGATCAATTTTCTCCATCAGGGTTTGGATTTTTTTTCTCCAATTTGTTTCACTCTCCAGAAGACCTGTTTTGTTAGATGAGAAATACAAGGGAACTGAACAACTCCAAAACTGTGCTGTGGCATTTGAGTAAAGCTCAAGAGATCAGATCCAAGAACTAATCTGCATCTGATGCATTGTGCTTAGAATTAATTACTACCTAATTACTATTATTAAAGTAAAACAACCTTCCAAAATGTTTCTTCTGAAACGTTACCAATATTTCACCACAGAAATCTCCAGCTACTCATAATTACAAAACTTGAACTTTGGGAATTCAAATCCTGAACTTCAAGAGAGGGAGATAACAAGAAGCTGCTGTCACTGCCAGGCCTGCCCAGAAGGACAAACAGCCAAATTCTGGCCACAAATATGGGTAGACTGGATCATGTTTTGCATTACCAAAATCTCTGACCACTGGCCCATGTTATGTAGTCCCAAACTCTCATCCTCATCACTTTCTCTGCCCACTGTGCTTGCCACAAGTCCCATTTTTCTCCTCTGATCTGTTTATTTTCAGATATAGGGGTGCAAACTCATCACAACCTGTTGCTCTTTGCCAAGCAGACACAAACTTTGTTTCCCTTCCATGTGAACAAGATCAGGAGAAAAAGGCCTTTTTAGCCTATTCTTCTGAAATCCACTTGTGGTTGGACTGTCCACATTGCCAAACTCTTTTCTTAACCCTCCAGGTAGGGCCAAGGACAGTTGAAGCAAGGGCAGGATGCAAACCCGGGGCTGCCCAGCACGGCACAGAGCACAGGGATGGGGGAGCATCTTCTCAACAACTAAATGCTACAACATGAGAAAACACAGTGGTGCTGGTGTCCTCCATGGCTCTTTGAGAACACCTCACCCAGGAAGGGAAAGAGAATTCTGAGTCAAGCTTGTCCCACCTCTGCACAAAGTTAGGCAGTAACAGAAAGAGGGTAAGACAACTGCAAAAATCCCAGAAAGCCAGTAGTGAGAGCTGGTTCCTGTGCAATTCATCCCATCAACACAAGGACAGCACATTCCCAGTGAAGAACAGGTCTCTGTCTCCTTGAGGACACATTAACAAGAAGATCCCTTGGGACAGCACTGCACAGAGGGAGCGAGAGGCCTCCAGCTCCACAGGCAGGGAGCTGCTCTCCATATTTCAGCTGCAATTCCATTATGCAGAGCTAAGTGGCTGGGAATAAACATCCCTCATCCCTGCGTGATAAGTGATGCTTGCTAGTATGGAGGGTGACAGAAATCTATATCACATCAATGTACTATTAATACTGCATTAAGCATATAGAGTTTGCTCCCCTCGTTGCAGCACAGCAATGGGTATCGGCATGTCCTCGACCCAGGCAGCATCCAAGAGCACAGGGATGCTTGCAGGAGGAAGGAAGGAGAAAAGCTTCATGTTGGAGAGGGAAAATGTTTGCTGAAGATGTTGCTCTAGCAACAGCTCAGTGCAAAGGAGAGATGCTGGGTGTCACAGAACACCTTTGCTCACAGCTGGGCAGCAGCTCTGGGGGAGGTGAGAGTGGGGAGTTTGCATCTCTACAGGCTCAGCTGGGCATAGAGGCACTCCCCAGCCCAGAGGAGCTCTCTTTAGAAGTGACAGCAAATGGAGAAGTGTTTGTGTCCAAGCTCTGCACAGGAAGGAAAAACCCTCCAGCATGACAACCAGGGGGAGAACAGGAGCAACAAATATTCTCCGGCCCAGACTTATGTTGAGTAGAGCACATCAGATCAAACAAACCCCTTACAGCAAAAGCTCCCCAAAGCATGGTTAATTTAATAGGTGAATTATGAAACTTTCCAGCCTCAAGCAAAGCCACCAGTGAAGTCACAAGTTTTGACCAAGTTAATGCCTGAGGACTAAAATACAAAACACACACCAAATTCAACTTTGCCTGAGGAGTCAAGGACTGGGTTTTGCCCCATGAATGACAAAGAAATCTAAAAAAATTAGGGTTTTCAGTGTGCAAACAGCCAGCTGTAGTTTGCCTCATATAATCCTCCAAAGGGAGTATCAGTACTGTGGGGTTTGGTTTCAGCCCCACTGCCTTGCAGTCCTGGAAAACCTGGAGCATTCCCTCCCGTGGCAGCCTTCACAGGAGAAGCGCCTCCAGATGCCACCCCAAGCATCTCTGTGAACCCTTCAGATGCTACTCAAACAGCCCTGTGAAGCTCTGAGGTCAAATCCTGCTGTGAGTAACTTCCCCTGCAACCCACCTAGCTCTGACAAGTCCCACAGGGCAAAGGCTCAGAGCAAAACTTAATCCTTTGAGGTTTAAGCTCTGCTGCTCCACAGCCTCAACAGCACCCACGTCTTGCAATGGTCGGCATGCAGATTAAAGAGACTTGAGACAGCACAGCAGGGAAAGGAAGAAAAAGTAAAGCGGGGGAGCCCTCCCTCCCAAGCCATCAGAGTTTGTAAATCATTTTGAGATGAGGTGCTATAAGAAATGTAAAATATATAATTAACAGCATAGAAAAACCACACTACACTCAGCTTCTCCACTCCTGCCTAATCACCGCCCTCCTCCTCCCCTCTCTACAAACAGACCAAATTTAGCACATTAAAATGAAAATCAAGGGGAAAGCCAGGCACGTTCTTTGGGTACTTCCCGTTGCTCTGGCAAGTGAAGGACGGTGCTAAGGGCTTGGGCACAAGCCAGCAGGACCCATGACACAGTGGGGACTGCCCAAGGGATACCTCCGTGGGAGCAGCAGCTGCAGCTCCCCTTCCCCCAGTGGAGGAATGGAGGCCAGGAGCAGCGTGCTCCTGCTGAGCACTCAATGCCTCATGGCTTTCCACAGGCTGGGAGATGGCCTTCTCCCTGCTTGCAGGAGCTGAGTTCTGTCTCCTGCACCCGTGAGTCAGCAGCAGCCAAAGGAAGAGCAGAGGTGACATCAGCACAGCACCCCCTGCTTCTGGCTGGGCCACAGACATAGCCCAAAAGCTGAGGGGTTTTCACCTTTTGTTTTGCAGGATTTTTATTTTTCCAGTTCTACCTGGAGCCAAGAGACACCAAAAGGATGTGCAATAGCAAGAGAGGAATGTTACCCAAACCTCCTGCATTGCTCAGCTTGCTTTTCAGAGCTGGTTAGAGGCCTGGGAGAGCTCAGCTACCGCCTGTGAGCCGCATGCTGGGGAAGGCTGCATCCCACCACTTGTGTGGGAAGTGGTGCAGGACTCCCAGAAAAGCATCCTTTTACACAGCACTTTCCTTTTATGCTCAGAATTTAGAAACACCAAGTGGAGAGGGACACTTGATCGCCTCCTGCTAGTCTAATGAGCCCAGTTCATGACCCAAATTTATACAGGAAAGATGCGGAAGCTTTACAGAAGCCCACAAAAACAAGACATCCAGCATCTAAAATTCCTGGAGACAAAGGTAGCTCCAGGCATCTGTCACACCTATGCCCATGTATCCTGAGCTTCCCCTGGCCTTTTGGGGAGCCAAAGAGGCAGCCCCATGACTGGGAAACTGCTGGAGGAGGAAGGGAAGGCAGGTCCTTTCCCCAGCCAAGCAGGGGTCACATCCATCCCCATGCTCCCAGGGGGCTCTTGCTCACACCTGGGACCTCATGCTTGGAGCTGATGAGGAAGAGCCCGGCTTGGAATGGCACTTTCAGGCAGGAGGGGGAAGGTGACGGGTGGGTGGCAGAGGGAGGGTGAAGGGAGGTGAAGGTGAGAGTGGAAAGTCTTTTCTGGAAGCATCTACATGTATGTAGTGATTTCTGAGACCTGAGATTCACTTTGGTTTCTGGACCATACCAAGACCCACTCTCCTCAAAAACCTCCTTCTCTTCTTCCTCATCCTCTTAACCTCTTCCTCCCTGCCCTCCTTCCCCCAACCCCCCAGCCCACCCCTCAGCCCTGGGGGGGCTGTGGCCGGCTCGGGCACTCACACGTGTCTGGCTTGTGGCAGTTGTGACCTTGTCGGAAGTACTGGGGGTTCTCGATGACGGGGATGCGGGTCATGCCGATCACCACCGTGTCCGGGCCGGCGTCCAGGGACGAGGGGGTCGTGATGCCATGGTTGATATGGTGGAGAGGACTGGCTGAATCCTCCTCTCCACTGATCACCGCCACGGGACCTGCAAACAGCACACACATCCGTCAGGGACAGCACAGGACAGTGAGGCCTGTTGATCACATCTCATGGGTTGCTGTGGGTGGATCACCACCAGCCCATCCTAGCAGTCCTGCCAGTTGTCCCATTCCCGGGCTTAGTTTCTCTGGGCAGTTCACAACATCTCAGGTTTTCCTTCCTGGCTTTGAGGTACCAAGCTAAAAATCCCAAAGGGTTAAGCACTACAGGTGACACCATATCAGAGGTGAATCATGCAAAAAGTCCTCTCCTAGGGCTGTCATGAGAAAGCAGTTGCTGTGGTGCCTGCATACTCTGGCATCACAAGCTTGGCAGAAATCATAACCAGGCTTAGACTGGAGAAACATCACCCCCAAAGGGTTAGTCCACCTCAAATCCATATTTGTGATATGTCTGTTGCCCAGTGTGTTGCCCATCTTTTTGCCCTCCTGCAGCTTCACCTGAGCAAACTCACTGAGCCCTTCAGTCAGGCTGATGCCTACAGGGACCCACAATGTACTGGAACAGATCCTGCTCAGCTCATGCTCATTCCCACCACCACCACCACAAATGGCAGCACCTTCCCCTTACCCTCTTGACCCCCAAAAGTTCACAGCACCATCAGATAAGCAAGAAAATATAGCAAAGTAGTCAGGCATGCAAGATAGGAGCAATTGAAGGCTTCCATCCCTTGTGTTTTATTTTGGTATTAGACCCTCTAATACATGTTGCAGGCACTCTTGCTGCATTGGTGTTGGACAAGCTAGGTACCACAATGAAATTTTGCATGAGACCTTTTTAATATTTTAACATGAGAAGAAAATCCACACTCAACTAGTGACACTCCTTTTCTTCTTTCTGGATGTTACCAGGGACCACCAGAAGCTCAAGTAAAATGGACCAGAGATGCTGCAGTTAGGCTTTGAATTTATTCAGAGGAGCCAGCCTTTTACCTACATTGCATAAAAAATGCTCATCTCCCATCAGTAATCTGCTTCTAATTGCACAATTACTTTATTATGTAGCACTGGCAACAAAGAAGGGACTCTTCAAGCCATTTTACTCTCCAGAGCTACTGGGAGGACGAGGCGAACACCGGCTCCATGCAGCCATTCTGCCTGCATTAATCTAGTCTAAAGGCTGCTCATTTTTGGAGCTTCAAGTATTGTTTGTTCTTCCAAGTGGGATATAATAAAGTTATTGTGTAATTAGCAGAGTCTTGGCAGCTGTGACAGGTGTTTTAGTCACGAGGAGAAAAGCTCTCACCCTTTACTGTGAATTCCTTCTGGCAGGTTCTGTTTTTTTTAACGTTACTCCCCAGGCCCGCGTGACTTTCCAGCTCTTGAGGTGCAAAGGCAAAATTCAGCTCTTGATGCAAGATGCCTCTGTTGGGACTACACATAGTGTATTTCACACAAGGCAAATGGGCAATTTTGGTTTGAATGACTTTTGTTCCTTCACAATGTCAATTCATTGCAGACAAATGTGGTGGGAAACAGTGCAGTTCAAAAAAAATTATAAAAATATCAACTGGTATAGACTGGTGTAAATAATCTGAGGGAAGACCATAAAAATCTCCTTTGCAGTGGGAGAGGCTATTGAGGGCTTACTGCTTTCCTTAAGAAGCCTGGGCATTGCTCCAAAGAATGGCACCTCATCAGGCAAGGGGATTGAAAGGCCTCTCTGGAGAATTATAGTCAGGTTAAATGAGACTTTGAGCAGACTGGTCTCATGGAATGTGTCCCTGTCCATGGCAGGAAGGTTGGACTGGCTGATCTTAGAGGTCCCCTCCAACCCAAACCATTCTGTGTTTCTATGTGAAGGAAGTTTTCATGGCCCTCTATTCTGAGAGCAGAAACCACACCTTTGTGCCAAGGAGCAAAGGGGATGTAACCAACCATGGTGCAAACGCCAGGCTGACACAGACCCTGCTGAGGACCTGCTTCTCAGGCACTCACAAAGCCCTGCTAGCATTTGACCCTTGCTGTTCTTGCTTGCTCAACACCTTCTCATTTTTAGGGAACACAGATCATGGCAGTGTCCCTCTAGCACAGGCAGGTTGAAAGGACATGGCTACATCTAAAAGGGCAGGGGAGGTTGGGTACTCATGAAAACAAGCATAGCAAGCACCTATTAGCCAATGTTCTTGTGGCCATTTCCCTGACAATAAACAGACCCAGAGTCTGACCTTCTTTACACTCCACAGGGTTGGGTTTTTTCTGTCCTCTTAGGAGAACTTTCTTCATGTGTTATCTTAGTTTCATCCCCAAACATACCCAAGATCTTTGAGGCAAGAGGTAACCACATCTCAGCTGATCCACAGCTGCATCCTCACTCCTCACAATGCTCACAACGAACATTGTGTTCCGTGAATGGACTCAGCCTCTGAGTCATCCAGCTCAGGTTGATGTCACCATGCTTATCCATTTACAAGACCTACCAACCCTCAAAAGCCTCAGAGCTGAACTCTGATTCTCCATCTCAACCTCTTCACATTTCTGCAAAAGCGGGAAACCCCAAGAACTGCGAAGGCAGAGGCACCACAGGGAGAGCACAACATGTGAAGTACATTCTACCCTTGCAGTAACCCAGGGACAGTTTACTGCCTCCAACTGTACTTCCAGATCCTGAAAAAAACTAAAATAAATCACATTCCCAAGAGTCCTAAGGAACACTTACAACAGATTCACTGCATTAGCCTTCCAGCTTCCCAAAACATTTCTGATTATTGTAGGCACTGATTTGACATGGCCTAGAACATATAATTAATCCAAATATCCTCCAAAGGATATAATTTGATTAAAGGCAATTTCAATTGAGGACTTCTCCAAGTTTTTCCTATTAGGTTGTGAGTTTTTTGGGTGTGGTGGGGGAGAATAAATCTGGACAACATTAATTCCTACAGCCACAGTTATGCTGCTTTATCACATTAATTCTCTCAATTCCCATTTCTTCTAGCTGGTCACTGCTGAGATCCAGTTCCCTCTTAGCCCACAGCCCCTCTGTTGTCACTCAGACTCAGACGAGTGCTGGACTCACTGTGCAAGCCTGAGACAAACTTTAAAAACATCATGGATATCAAACAGCCACCAATCACTTTTATAGGTGTGACTATTGCCCTGACTCAAAATATACTCTGCCATTAGCAATTCCTGGAAATAAAGCAGCTACCTAGACCTCAAATTTCTAAATCTATCTTGGCAATAACACATATTTTTTTTTTGCTTTTAAGTAGGCAAAGAGGTTCCGTTTTCTGATGTATAATGCTGATGAATGGCTTTATTTGGAAGAATTCTCACTGGTTTCACCAGTGCATTTTCCAGGTAAGGTTAAAGGAAAAAAAATGAAGCAGGAAAAAAAAAGAGAGTACAGATTTTAGAGATTTAGCTTTACCTTCCATTTGACAGGGAAATGTGCAGAGAGAGATAGAAAAGAAGACAGTTTTGTATAGTAAAAATGTGTAATAATAGACAAAGGGTAGCTTGGAGTAATTCCTAACATACCATCCTGAGATTTTAAAACATTATATAAAATATTTCAGATCTTTTCAGAACAGTGATGTGGCAGCTGTTTTTGTGAATAACTCAGCCTGTGTTACAGACAAACGTACCATGGATATTAACTATAAAAAGGGTCTATTTGTTAGAACTTTAATTCCATGTCCCTTCTGAGCATTGAACCTGTTACAGCTGCACACTGAAAGGCTCTCCCCTGGTTCTCCTTCCTTCCAAGCAGGGCTCTCACCAGCCAGCAGCATCCACACTGTCTGTGAGGACACAGCTGAGCTTTTTTCCATGTTAACCCCATGCAGTTTTCCTGACAAGGAGGCAATACCAACAGCAGTGATGGAGGCACTCCATCACTCCTTTTCCCTGTGAGGAAGGGCTGGGGAGATGTTAGGGCTGCCCAGGGTTACCCCTGAGAGAAAACCAGCCACTGCTCCAGCCCCTTCACAATGCCAGTGGGAGAGTCAGCCACAACGACCTGGAAATCAGGGCCAAATTCATCTGATATTCACCAAAGAGCAGTGAGGCAGCTTGGAAACGTTACTTTTGGAAATGCCACAAGCAGAAATTCTGTTCTGCCTTCCCTCCCACATCTCCTCTACAGCCAACTCCTCTTTCCCAAGAAAGACACCTTACTCAAACACCACCATTCCCAGCCTCATTTCCACCCTCTGTTCTCCCCAGCTTCCCAGTCAGGCTACACTCCATCCATCCATCCATCCATCCATCCATCCATCCATCCATCCATCCATCCATCCCAGCAATGTTCCAACTCTTCTCACTTTGCATCCACCCTGATATTATCATCTCTGTAAACACTCCTCCAGATTCCCCCAAAATCTCTGTTTTTCATAAAATCTCTCTTTCTCTGTTCAGCACTGTTCTCTCTGGCTAAACTAGAGTTTGGCTTGGTGTTTACCTTCACCTCCCTGTTTACCTGGAAGCTCTGTGAACAGGATACAGCTTTCAGTCCATTTCTGTGAATTGCCTGGCTCATTCACTGTGTTATATAGACAGCTTGTTACTCACGAAAAATAAAGCAAATAATAATAGTAATAAATAGCTTAGGGACCCCTGTTTGCAAGATCATATCATAGTGGGAAATTATTTATCAAGGCTAAGAGCTATGTTTTATGGTAAAACAGGCTCAGGAATATAGAGTTCTGTATAAATAACCATAGATTAGAGAAGATAATGGTCACTTCTCACATATCTGTAACAGAATGAATACCCCAAGGCAAACAGGTGAAGAAACAACAAAAAGTCCAGCTTGGCACTACAGTAACCTCTGCAAAGCAACAAAAGCGACTGAAGGTGAAGAAAACATGACCTCTAAGGGAAAACGGAAAGAATTATGCTTTGTGTTCAGAGGAGAAGACTGAAGGTACACGTGATAACAGCCTTCAAATATGTAAAAGGTTGCAGCAAAGAGAAATATAATAGCTGTTCTCCACGTCCACTGGGGATAAAACAAGAAATAATAGGTTTAAATTGCACTGAGGGAGATTAGAGTTTGAATGTTCTCCCTGATGCCTGACGGTACGGCTGGTTGAGCACTGGAACAGATAACCCAGGGACGCTGCAGGGGCTCAGCCACTGCCAGCCTGGGGAGGGAAAGGTTAAAGAAACTTCTTTCAAGGACAGTTTAGCTACAGGGAGTGATGCTGCTCAGAGCCCTCACAGGTTGCAGCACTTTTTACCCAGAGCCCTCAGCATCTTCTCTTTCTGATGCTTCCAAAGAAACTCCAAGGAGGGGCCTCTCCCGTGCTGCAGGCTAGTTTGGGCAGCATCAGGGGCAACTGTGGGTGCAGCACTGGGTCAGGATGGGGGCATGGTCTCCAGCATGGTTTCAGAAAGGACAACTCCCTACACATCCCAGGCCAAGTGCTCAGGACAGAAACCAAGTTTGCTGAGGCAGAGAAGAGTGAGGCCACAGGGCAATCCCCTCTCCCCACCCACACCTCTGGGAGCTGTCGTGCAGAGCACCATTTTTTGATCAAAAATGATCACTGCAAGAGCTAATTGTGCCATCTCCACTTCCCGTTCTAATATAAAGAAGCCATATAATTAACCTACTTAATTAGGAACTGTATATGACCCATAACTAGGGAAAAAAAAAAGCTCTCCTAATAAAGTGGGTCACCATGCATTGTATAGCAATTGCTGAAGCAGACCTCATTAAACTCCAATATATAGTATATAAAATCCCTTCCTCCTCTGATTCCAAACCCCTGTTGGCACTTCCATATTTCCCAATCATAATCTTAAATTCTGTTCTTCAAAAGGTCATATCACCAACTGGCAAGTAGATAATTCCAAGGCTACATCTCTCAGCCCAGCTTTACAACTCAGAGCTATACACACGCACATAAACAAGGGTAAAAATAACCTCAAATTTCAGCTTATCAGGAAAACAAACAAGTTTAAGAAGAAACTTAAAAAAATAACCAACCTTTTGTTGGAGCTGAAATCAACCCACACCCCAGGGCTGATCTCTGCACCAGCAACGAAGGGAACTGAAACTCATAAAAGAATAAGCGAAAGCACAATAAATACAATTAAAAATCCAGCCATGCTCAGAGCAAGATTGCATTTACTGTCTCATAAAAAGAGCCTCGTCCTTTCAAGCAAACAAAAGAAAATCAATTTCTTAATTTTTATTGACAGATGTGGGCACGGAGCCAAGGCAGATCTTGGTGCCTATGCGGGGCCTGTTTGGAGCCAGCCTGCCACGGGCTCCAGCTTGTTCTCTGCCCTCCTACAATGGGAAGCAGCCACTTCTCATCCCCAGAGTCACCAGTCCCAGCCACAGGGTGGTCTATCATGTGGCACCTCTTCCCCTGAGCCACAGCAGACCCCTCACTTGTATAAAACAATGGGCTTTATCCAGACCTCCCTCCTAATTCCAGCACTCGGTGCCTTCTTTGTCGCCATCACCTCAACCGTGTCCAAGCAGCATTTCCCACATCCACACAGCTCAATCCCATCTCCATATCCCAAATTCACCCCAAGCTATCCCTGCATGATGCCAATGGACCTGGAGGGCATTGATGTAAAGGCTGGCCAGAACAGCACAGCCCCTGCTTGAACACCACTGTGGTGGCTGAGGAGCTTCCAAAGGTGCCAATTCCTTCTCTGCCAGAGCCCAGGGCACACAGACTCTTCCATCAGCTTTTGGGAAAACAGCACACATAAAAAATCAAATCCTTGAGCTTTGCAGGCAGATAAAGACATCAAGAACATAAATCTGAACTCTTAAAGGGATATACTCCAAATCCTCAGCTTCCAGCCCCTCCAGTATAAAAGCAGGACTAAACAGCAATCCCTTTCCCTTCTCAATAACATGATGGGTTTGAGATCCTCATGATCTCAAGGAGATGAAGATCCCTCTGAACTTTAGGGTAAAAGGAAGGGACAGGCCTGGGATCTCTGCACCCACCACTGCTTGGGTTGGACACGTGTCTCTTCCCTCACTTGCACCTTCCAGCCCCTTATACATTGCAGATGCATTATCATATAAAAAAAGCTGTCAGATCCGTTGTCAGTGGGCGATCCCTACATAGGCAATCCTTAAAGCACTTTCTTTCCTGATGCAACGCTGCCAAAATGCTGCCATTTACAGAAGCCCCTTTCCATCTTTGCATATTGACATTTCCTTCTCTCTCTGATTTTTTTCAGGTGATTGCAGCAGGAAGAAGGCAGCTCTTGCTACAAAAGAGGGTGCATCAGGGCAGAGGGGCTGCAGCAGCCCTATACAGCACCCCTTCACCCTTTCCAGCCTCCAGCCATCCTGGCAGTCCTCTTTGGAGCATCACTCCATCTGCTGTAGAGGATGTCCAAACCTCCCTCACTCCTCCCATGTCCTTCCCTTACCACTCCTTCTCAAGTTTATTTATTGAGCTTAGACACCAATCCTATAAGCACTCACACTCAGGAATGGAAACATTAAGATCAAATCATATAAAATATAAAGTCAATGCATATGACGGTACAAATGCATAAATCCAGCAGAACAAGAAACAGAAAATGCTTACAGTAAAAATGGTAATACAATCTGATAATTAAAAAGGGTGGGATCTGACAAGCCAGAGCCATGCATAATAGCAAAGAGAGTCAGCACTCACAGGAAGAAAAAGCAGGAATTTTTATATCTAAACTTAAATTTGGTTTAAACTCCAGCCCAGTGTTACCAAACATCTTCAGCTCAGAAGGTGTCTGACCAGCAAAGCAACAGGCCACAGGATAACGAGAAGAGTATTTTAGAACCTGTAATGCAAGGATTTGCTGATGCCTGAGGGATTGACAAGCCAATACCTACTCCCATGCTATAACATATGGGTACTGGGAAGTTGGTTCATTTGCCAAGATAAAAAGATTTTCACTGCTGAGATCAGGTGAAACAACTAGCAAATAGTGTAGGCAACAGGAGAGGAAGAAAGGTCTGTTTTATTCAATTGTCACTGCAGGGAGGGAGACAGTGTTTAGTCTGGCATTGCTGGTGCTGGCATTCAGACCATACCCAGTCACCTTCCACCATTCCTCCCACCTATCTTCTCCCATTTTCTGGTAACAAGATGTTTTTCCACTGCTGGGCATGCATGTTCCATGCAGGTTGTGAGGAGGAGCCAGCTGCAAACCAAACACCCATTCTTGCAGAGAAACCTGATGCTGTGATGGCATCTTGGCATGGAAGAGGCAGCAGCAGCAGAGAAACTCGCCCCTGGATAAGGCAGGAGGAGTGAGCAGGGACACCAGGAACGCAACATCTGTGTGTGGCCAACATCCCTGTGTGGCCCTGCTGAAGCCCTTCTGCCCCAGCCCCAAGGTCAAGGTCCAGGAAGAGCTGGTGAGGCAGGATGGGTGGCTGTTGGGTACTGGATGCACTACAGTACATCACAACAAATCCCTCTTGCCTTATCTTCAATGCACAAGGCCATCATTTCCATCCCCCTCTAAGGGATCAGCTCCATTTGAAGACAAAACCTCATTTCCTGATCCCAGGTCTCCATCCAGCCCCCTCAGCTCCAGAGCTGAGCAACATCCTGCCTGCCCCAAATCACGGGCTTATTGCCATTCACCTTTCTCCACCCTTTGTTCCCCTTGACTAGATTTGCTGCCTTTTTATTTTTTTTCAAGAAAAGTCACCAAGCTGTCACCTCAGGGGCACCTTGAACTCTGGAGCAGCACAGGCTTTACAAGGCAGGAGCCAGGCAGTGCCTGGGCAACGGCCTCACCAGTGTCTATTAATCTCTTGGCTCACTCATCCCTATCACAGACACACCGTAAAAATGATATAAGCATTTCATTCGAACGGCGCTGCAGAGAGATTGGGAAGAGCATGGGGCCAATTGATTTCCAGTATGTCTGCTCTTTACCTCCAGGTATAAATACAACAGCAAAATCAATCGGAATAACATCATATCAGCTTTCTAATCTCTTCTGTTCGCAGGACACGCTTTATATACTGCAGCATTTCCTACAGCTTCTCCACAGGAGGCTCCGGCACCTCCGCACCCCTCACGCCGCGCACGTGCAGCCACTCCTGGCCCCTCCTGTGACAAGCTTCAGGAGCTGCAGATCCAAACCACAGGTCTCTCCCTGCACTGTGAGGGAGGTGTCAAGAGATCTCCCAGATGAATGTTCTGTGGCTGTGTAAGAGCAGTGCCTGCTGAGCCCTGGGTGATGCTAGCTCTTGTGAGAAGGGAGATGCTGGCCCATTCATGCCTCACTGCGATGGACGGCGGCTCGCTGGACATTGATGGGCAGCCAGGCATGGCCAGATGCACTGAGGGGGGCAGTCCCACTGACACAGGGACATGAGAAAGGCAGCAGCAGTATCTGCTTTCCCCACACCCTCGGGACCCCATGGCTGGATTTACCACACATTGCCCTGGTGGCATTTCACCTCCTCATGAGCATCCAGAGTGACACCACACAAGGACCCAAGCCTGGAGCAGGGCTGCCTGCTCAGCACCAAGCAGACACATTTTTTTTCTGCATTTCCAATTTATCATCAGCCTAAGGCTTTTTATCCTCTCTCCTGGCCTCCAGCCACCGAAGAGGGAGACTGTGACAAACTGATAAACACTCCCCCCGAGCCTTTGCTTGGGTGAAAATGTAAATGCACCATGAGAATGAGGAAAGGGCTGCCTGGCGAGGCAGGGGTCATCTTAAGTAAACTGCAGCTCACCACCAAAGTGATGCTTTGCCCTCAAACTAAATCTTGACTGAAGAGGTGCCAGATAGAGAGGAAAGAAGTAGTTTAATCATAGAATCACAGAATGGTTTGGTTTGGAGGGGATTTTAATCATCTAATTCTGACCTCCCACCATGGGCAGGGATACCTTCCATTAGACCAAGTTGCTAAGGGTCCATTTATTCTGGCCTTCAACACCTCCAGGGATGGGGATAAGCTACATTTCCATCTATTCTGCAATTCAGATGGCAAAGAACATGCACATGTTGTGCATTAAGGCAGTGGCAACTGCATCACCTTCAAAACTGTGGCCAGCATTGGGTGAAAGCTCTGGAATGTGTTATCTAACCCACTCAGGGTGGAGCTCCCTTAGCACAAGAGGGCCACCAGTGATATTTGGCAAGGGGGCCACTGGCAGCTCCACCACCAGCATGTCCAGCCTGGTGCTGAATCACTGACCTGAGCCAAGAGCATGATGCTGCAGGAGCCTGACCCTGTGCCAAGAAATGCCTAAAACAGCGAGAATCACTGAAGGCCTGAAAGTCAACAGCTGGGACCACTGCTGCCCTCCTGCCTGAGGCTCTTCCTGACCTTTGCAGAGACTGATGCCCAATGCTGCTTAATAAACACCATCCATGGAGCAAAAGCCCTGCCAGCAGCAGCTCTGCAGCACAAGCCAGGGCAGCAGAATATGCTTCCCACCACCCAGGACCACTGCAGGCTGAGGACAAGCATTATGCATGTTTCTCATTAGCTCCAAGTCCACCAGCCGCCTCCATCCCCCTCCCACTACTTCCCTTCCCATGCCTTGGCCACTGCAAGATCAGTCTTGGGTCATCTTGATCCACTTGGAAAGCTTAGCCGCCATGAGAGCAAACCGCTCGTCCTCTGGCTCCAATCTCTTACTGAAATTAGTGCCAATGGAAGTGTCACTATCAATTTCATAATGTTATTGGATAAATGTAAAACTGGGCCAAGTCCCATATTCCTGACAGGCCATCAAAGAGGTGGGGATTATGGGTAAGGAGACAGGCAGCCCTGGCAGGAAAGGCACAGGCTCCAGATCAATTAGCCTGACAAGGCTATCTTGCAGCCACATCACCTCGTGCTGACACCAGTGCCTTCCCCCTGGAGCCCAGCTGCCTCTGCACTAAGAAAAGGTTTATTTTCTTCAGTGGTAACCGGAGTCCTTCCAAGCCCAAGGAGCTGCGCATCCCCTCTCCAAATATCCAGTTTATGAGACTCTCAAGACACCCGGGGATTTTGCAGTCATAAAAAGACATTAATTTTCAGGCCTCCTTATTTTGGTTTAATATTCTGTGAGGCTAAAATAAAATAAAATAATCAGCCATGAAACAAAAAAGGGCCTTACTCTGCATTGCTCAGAGGTTTCAAATGGAAGTAGTGATCAAAATGTAAAGTACCTGGCACAACACATGTTTTGTCTTTGCTGTGTGTTTTTCTTCTTGGTTTTCTTTCAAGATCCTGCTTGGATCATGAAAGTAAAACTGGTCAGTACCATCTGGTTCTCATGCAGTAATTAATAGTGCTTGTAATTTTTCAAACAAAAATAGTCTTCAGCTGTAGCTTTTTTGGTCAACTTTTGACCCTTTTGTTTTGAAATGGAATTTTTATGAAAACATTGAGCAGCCATCAAGGCTGCAGATGCCAATGGGTTCACTTCCAGCAGACACCTCATGTGTCCAGTCCCTGCCAGCAAGCAGGCGGCTGCATTTACTCAGGGTGCAAATTTGTAGACCCAAATTTAAAATCAGACTTGTGATGTTTGCTTTGAGGCCAGAAGATAAATCCTTACATGGTCAAAAAATAATAAAAATCCTTGCACTTATAGTTTGCCTCAGTTCATGCATGAGGGCAATGAAAATTTAAAACTTACGCTTCTCAAAAAGTAAATGCACTTTTTTTTCCCTTCCACAGCCCTCCTTGAGATGATCTCCAGCAGTGATATCAGTCTCTCAGATTTATTCTATCCCAAGATAAATAGTGTGTTGCTTACAGAATCAAAACGTATTTAACTTGTATAATGGTTTAAATCCCGAATCTGCTCCCGTAATATTATGAGACTCTTCTGGAATATGAAGTCCATGTCAGAAATATCCATGAACAAATAAACAAATCCTTTTTCCTTCATGCTGAACAACTGGGAGAGGAAGCAAGGCTGAGGTTTGGGTAGCCCTGGTGCTCCCTAGCCCACGATGCTCACATCAATAACAGTGTTGGATGTGTTAAGCTTTGCTACAAGGCCCAGAACTTACAAGAAATGAGTTTTGGAGGTTTTTACAAAAACCTTTGTAGACTTAAGGAGTAGAGGAAAGCCCTTGACATTCTCCAGGCAAAACTGATGGGAAAGGAACCAATACTTTTTGGCTCAACTAATACCAGCTACTGCATCAATGCACTGGTGTTTCCCAGGATGCTGTGCCTTTCTCCAAAATTTATAGCCCTTGGTCATAAAGGTGATGGTTTTGTTTAAAAGTCACAGAAGTAGTCCCTGGAGAAAGGCTCTGAAATCACAGCTTTCTGAGGGCTGACAGCTCATTTGTAATGTGTTGCAGTTTTGGGGTTTCCATTGGCCTTGTTGGGACCCTCAGTAGTTTTGGGAGAGATTCTGTGAACAGGGAGATAAAACAAGCAAGGAATAAAAGGTTGGGAGATGTGGAGAAGGATGTAAAACAGCTCTGCATGCCGAGAACTTGCCGCATTGTCGATCCACCAGCCCAAACAGCTCCTCTAATAAATTAGAGAGCGATTCATTGAAATGGCTTCCTCTGTCCCCACACTGACAGTTAATCTGTAATTCAGATAGATCTGTCAGAAGGCAAGAGTCCAGCATACAAAATAATTAATTCCTTCAAGGTCTGGAGATATTTCCCTTTCTAAAGAGCACAGCACACTCCCCTCCTCGCCGGTGAGCTCCAGTCATGGACGTGGCTCCTGTTGGAGGTCAGAGAGGAACACTACATGCATTTCAATACAGATGCTCACAAATGCATCACCTATCACCTCAACGCTGGGCTGGCAGTCCTGGGGTGGGACTCATTCCACAGACCTTGCAAGGAGCTTGCCCTGTATCTCCCAGTGCCTTCCCACTCCCTCAGTGCCCAGCCAGAAACTCTTGGCTTCTTTCCCCACGTCAGCCCGACACTAATGCTTTTCAAGACCCATTTTTCTGCATCAGGAGTCTAAATCATCAAAACAAGCAGAAATGCAGCATCTACTTATTCTGGTTGATAAAAAAGCAGCTGGTGCCCAACGTGAGTGTGGAGGTTGGGGCAGAGCACCAACCAGCTCTCCCAGCTTCCCCAAGAGGAGTCACTCCCAGATCCATCTCTGTCCTCTACAACATCAGGAGATAACCAGGACAGTAGCCTCTGGCTGGAAAACACCAGTGAAACAGAGCAGTTTGGGAAAAAAAACAAAGGGTGGGAGTCAACCACATGGACATGCTTCAGTGGGTGGTTGGGGAATTGGGACAAGTCACATGAAGCCACATGTGAGACCAGCAGCACCTGAATGTGGTGCCAGCCCTGGAGGCAGGGCAATCAAAACAAACATCTTCCTTTTGCCAGGACAGAGGCATGAAGTAGGGGAAAAATGTTAAAAAAGATTTGAGTGGATGCAAGAGATTGGGTATCACAACAGTCATCATGGGCATGGTTGGCACAAACAATTGCCTGGCAATATTAAGTGACATTAAGGAAGGATCTTCATATTCAAATCTTTCTGATTCTGCTGATTCTTGCAGCCTCAGTCACCAGCTTTTAAAGCATGAGTGCATAAGAAGCACCACCAGCCAAATCCCTGTCTCCCTACACATATTTCACATCCTTCTCCCAAGCTATTCCATCAAAATCCCCAAGGCAGGTGGGAGGGAAGCTGCCTCACGTTAGCCTGTGAGCCACGGGGGCAGAGGAAGATGGGGTGTTCAGCATTTACCTCCATGAGTAAGCGCTGTCTCCCTGCTCCACAATCCATGCCCCCAAAACACATCCCTTGCTCGACAGCTTTGTAACTCACGACAAGTGACACAACGACACATCCACTCTGGGAAGCCAGACCTGAAGACATATGGAGGTCGAGTGACTTCTCCATCTGCACCACCAAGGGAGCAGAAAGAAGTGGGATAAACAGCATCCTCACCCACAGCATGGTAATAAGGGGGGGAAAAACAGAAATGTTAGAAATGTGATCTTGCACAAGGCTGGGCCTTTCTGGTTGAGGGTAACATGTCTGCTGAGCATAAGCCCAAGTGCTCCTTGTATAAAGTCCACTTCAGGCTGGCCAGAGCATTCTGCAGCAGATCCTGCCAAACCCATTCCCAAATTCACCTGCTTGGAGCACCCATGGTGCTGGTAACACCCCACAGACCATGGCTCGAGTGTGCAGACAGCACAAGCAGGCAGCTGGAAGGCAGCACAAGGCAGGGAAAGCTGTGGTGGTGGGGGCTGCTGGACCACAACCAAGTCCCTTTCTAGAAGCAGCTATCAAGTCTCTGCAGAACTAGTGGAATGGAGCCACTTTTCATCCTACCTCTCAAGGAAATCATCGCTGCCGTTACGCAGACACAATTATGTCTCCAGAGCCTTTTAACTGCAGCTCTTTAGAGATGAGTGGGTTGATAGAAATCTATTCACAGGACTGACATCGCTTGGCTGGGTAAGGACACTGCCACTGAGTCAGTGGCTGGGGAGGGATCACAAAATAAGACTGGTGATGGGGGAAGTCCTAGGCAATGCCAAGGCAGCGTCTCTGGGGGAGCTGCCTCTAGTCCCTTGACTACAAAGGTGAGGCCAACTTCTCATTTTATTCTTCTAGAACTTTCTTTCAAAGAAAAACAAAGTAACAATATTGGAAAGCTGCCTCCTTTCCTTTGGTTCATGTACTCCCCCTCTGGAGGGATCACCACTCAGAGGTGGGTGGCTGCACGTGCGTGTCACAGGCAGCAGGGAAACGCAGAGCAACATAAGGCTGTCTCTTCCCCAGCACCCCGACTCTCCAGGTAGCCCTAAACAATGCCAGGATTTGAACACATGGCATTGAGAGCACAGGAACACAGCTTGGCCATCGGTCTCTCGGCCACCTTGCCAAATCTGAGTGCAGAGCAGAGGGCTGCAGGAAGCTCTTACTGTGGGACCCTTGAACTGCATTGCAGAGCCCTCTCTGAGCCTGGCAGAGCGGCCGGGGGCTGCTTTATCATATCCGCCATCTGCTTGTTTGCTTTGCCATCCTCTGCTCCTCCTGGCTACGCTCACAGACTCCTACCTGTTCTCCAAAAGCTTTGCTGGGTCTCAGTAAACAAACCACAGGCAGGGACAAAAATAGGGAGGGGAAAGGCAGGGAAGGGGGGAAGAGGGAAGAGAATCAAAATTTAATTAAAGGCACTTTTGCTTCAGGGCCTCAGAAAATTTACAAATTCATAAATCACTTAGTAAATGCCCTGAGCAGTTGCTATGCCAGGCTGCCTACCAGTCCCACCAGGAGGGCCATAAAGCACGAGCACAGAGCTCGGCAGCTCCCTCCTTCCACCTCCACCTTGCAACATCAGGCAACCTTGAGCAGCTTGTCAAGCCCGTGACAAGTGTTTCTGCAACCAGGAGCTATCAATCTGCAGCTCCATTAGCAGCAGTGCAGGGAGCTGCTCGTTCCACCTGCAGCTGTGATACAATGAGAGCTCGGAGAAGGGTGGGAAGTGGGGGGACAAGAGTCATGGCAAGGTGGGACCAGAAGACCCCCAGGATATTTTGCTGGAAGCACACAGTTCTTCAAAAGCACTTTTTCTAATGTGAACAGCCAAAGAACCAGCATGAACCAAGAGGGATGCAGAGGGATTTCCGCTGGCCACTGATTATCTGAGGGCATTATAGAGAAAACCCAGCTTCTGGTGATTCCCAAATAAATCAACCCAGACTTTTCTCCCACGGCTGGGAGGAATCTTCACCAGGGGATTCACGCATGCTGTCCAGCCCCAACCTACTTCTCACAAGGACTACAAAGATAGAGAGCATCTTCTGCCAAACAGAGGCAAGAGCGAGCTGCTTCCCCGCTTTCCTCCTTCGGCACGCGGCGAGGAACAGACTGAACGTCCAGCACTCGGGGGTGTTGCACAGCTCTGCTATATTTAACAAATCTCTCAGCACAGTCTCTGGTAGTGTGAGGAACCAACACATCTTTGCCAGTAGCCTATCAGAGGAAGGCTTGGAATGACAGAATTGGGAGTATTTTTCGCCCTTTACTCAGAACTTTGAAGGTGGGAGTGGAGTCTTTTCTCAGTAGTGTGGTCAAGTCTTAACCCTCCCTGCTAAGAAGCAGGTGATTGGTAAAATGATAACAAAACCTTGCTGGCTTTCCTTCAAGATGGGCATCAGTAGCTGAGAATGGAAAGTTTATCCCACAGGAAGAGACTGGAACATAACAAATTCATTTGCCAAGCTCTATGATTGTCTAAATTGCAACCAGAACTACAACAAACAGGTCAAGAGGAGCTTTCAGAATCACTCAACCTACCAGAGGCTATACTTTGAACTGTATCAGCTATTGACCCATCAAGTAACACCTATTTTCCAAGGGACTGAGTTGAGTGGGATAGACCAGTGTTGGTTATACCAGGAATCTGGGACAGATAAAGAATCGTTCTGGCAGAAAGGTGAAGACAGAACTGCTTTGAAGATGCATCACCCACACCAACCTTTGCCATTTCTAAAGACAAGCTGAACACCCAAGTCTTTCTAGGGCACTGCAAGAATCTCATGTCTCCATTTAAGCAACTACAGAGCTTTTGCTTCAGGTCATGAGTAGAACAAGAGCTGAAAACTGAGGCAGGAGTATCTAATGGGAAATGCTGGGAGCCAGCCAATTCTCCAGACCTCCCCAGCCAAATTCTCCAAATCATGGTTTGAAACACTCAAGACAAATATAGAATATTTGAAAAACATTCTTAACACCCTACAAAGGAAGGGTGTCAACAGTTCACACTGAGGTTTTGCTTTGTTTTTCTAGATCATCTGCTCAAGGATGAAACCCCACCAGGCAGAGGAGGCAGCACAACATGCCATGGCATCCATGAGTACCTGAGCTCTGGAGGGGCACAAACAGACACTGGGGCTGGCTCACCCACAGCTCAGCTCCCTTTGTCCTGCTGGAACAGGAACCACAGGAGCTCAACCAGAAGCAGGTCTGAGTTGGACTGTTTTCATAAATTGATTTTCAATATTTTATTAAGCTCTTTCTTCCAAGGCTGCTCTCCAACTTGAAGATGCAATGTTTGGAAAGCTGCAGAGTATGGAGACTAGCAATCAAGCTTTCACAGGAAAAAGCAGCAGCTCACCATGCAAATGACTCCTCTGACAGGAGCACGAGAGAAGGGAGCAAGGAGTTCAGAGCAAGATCTGGGCCTGATGTGTCTCCTGGTGTGCAGGAACATCCTGATAACATCCATGTCTATGATCTGGTTGTGCATCCATCTGCCTACATAGTTTTTTACAGTGCCAAAGTATGTATCCTTTTATTTATCTAAGCAGTCTCTCACATTTTCTATTTCTCTTTCTGCAAAGCTATAATATTTATCTCTATTTTAAGACAATAGAGCTACTTTTTTCCACAAAATTCCCAAAGTAGGGCAGTTCCCAGGGGACACGGCTCCCTCCTCCCATGTCCTTACTGCAGTTCAGGGTGGTGGGGTGGGATGGGGATGGAGATGGGACATGTGCCCACAGGGCAGCAGTGGCTGTGGGAAGGTGGGCAGGGAGGAGGACTCATCCCTGTGTGCGTGAGGATGTATGTGACAGCAGGCAGGGTTCAGGCTTAGAAGTGTGGAATATGCTGCCACAGGGTATTTCTTTTTCAGTGTAAACTGGGATGGCAGCTAACCCAGCTTTCTCCTTCTACCTGCCTAGTCCAATCTCTCTCTTTCCACAGCACTCTGTACACACAGGGATGCACAAACCTGGCAATGCTCTGTTCTCACTCACACTCAGATAACTTTGCTGGGGATGACCATGCCTGGCACCTCTCAAGGTTGAGCCCTTGCTTTTTCCCTACAGGCAAGCTCACACCTCCTATCATCACCCCTCATATCACCATTTCTCCAGTGGGCAGCAAGGGCAGATCTTTCAGTAGTCAGCAGCAAAGACCAACCCCCTCACCAGCATAAGCAATAAGCATACTCCAAACCCACAGACAAGGGAGGTGGTGCTCAGTTCTGCATCCTCCCCACTCCTCTATTTGTGGTAATACCTTCTGCTTTATCCTTCTCTTTTTTCCCCTTGAAGAGTGAAAAAAATGCAAATAGGAGCTTATAAATTATCAATTCTTGATTGATTTTGCTGAGAAAAGCACATAAAACAATCACACAACAGAGGAGAAGAATAATTTAGCATTTCAAGTGGGGAATGGTGATGTTGCTGAGACAGCTCTATGCAGGCAGAGCACTCTCAAGCCACCCAGCAGGATCTCCCCACTCCAGCCTCTTCCTCCTGTCCTTTGAAACACACAAACAAAGCCATGACCTTGTCAACCAGATGCATCAAAACACAGAAATCTGTACTTCCATTAGCAGGACAATGCCCTTCCAAGACAGTTACCTGAGAGTACACACACATGGATGCAGCTCCCTGCACACAGGCTTTCACCAAGAAGGTCCTGTGGTTTGACAGTCCAGGACAGAGCCACAGCCTGAAAAATTACTGCCAGTAGAGCAAGACTTATGCATGAAAAACTACAGTTTCAGCCCCAGAAGCTGGATGATGCTAGACAGAGCTATTATGAACAAGTCCCTGCAATCAGTCTGCATCAACAACTCACCACTGCAGAGGGCCTGTGCAATTGTTGTCCTCCAGTTCATGGTTTTTCATGAACTTTTTTGCATTTTTAGTGTGTTAGTTGCACACTAGCAGATATTTTGGAGCTCTTTGCCACCTGTGAAGTTTAAAAAAAATGTTCTCTCAAGTGTTGGCTGCTCCAGAGTTTCTCCAGCATCTCATGAAAACTTTCTTCCCCGAGTCTGTGTGGGAAGTCGGAATCCTTCCCCAAAACTGGGTGATAGCAGCACCCCACTGTCTGCCAAAAGGCTGCACGAGTCATGCTTCAACTGTTTCATCCAGATTACAGCTGACACCATATCATGTTCCTCAGCCATCCATGCAGCATTCAGCTTCTGTCTATGGAATTAGTACAGCATTGTAGCTCAAATGCTTTCCAGGGCAGCTTATGAAACCCACAGGGATTACCTGCAAGTCAGAGGCATGAAAGAGCAAAACCAACCACCCCATTCCACACCACTCAAAAAGCTGGTACCAGGGGATTGAGACTCTCCAGTGCCAAGGTCTCTACCAGTGCAGACTTGAGCAAAAGCCAGCTGTGCCTGGAAGCAATGATTTAATGGAGAGGAGGAACAGGTGGCCAACACACCCACCAAAGGCTTTGCTCTCTGTTATAGCTCAAGGAGCTCAATGGGTGCTCAAGGATCCTATTGCACCTTCTGCTGATGAACCAACACCTTGAGTTCCTATCAAATGTCACCAACACCTGGAGCAGTGCAGAACACTGGTGATAGTTTAGGCTAAACATGCACCACCCAAAGATATTGCCTGTGTCCTAAGCTGTACTGCTACAGCAGCACTGGTGTTGGGCTTTGATGCATTTGGGTTTTTTTTTTAATACATTCACTTCTTCCCATCCCTTCTGGCCACAGAAGCCCACTGTGCTAAGCAGACGAGTCCAGTACCTGGATTTTGGGTGTAATAGAACAACATCTAGCTGGCAGTAAAGACAGCATGTGTCTACCTCAGAATTAAATTTCAAATCATCTTAAATCATCTTTGCAGGAGCTTGGTTCTGAAGAAAAGAGCATTTTCCACACTGTCTAAACTTGACTTACTTCTCTTCTTGCCTTTTACACAGAGTGATTTTATTTTTGATCACATGGGGGCAGGGAAATATATATACATTATTTAGAAATAAATAAAGAAGATGCTGAAAGAGGTGATGGCTTGTCGATGGGAAATTATATTCCTTCACAGCTGCAGTAATGATCTGATTAGGATCCAATCCCTCCACATCCCTCATGTGCTAAGTCATCTCTACAGAGGTGAAGTCACCCAAGGGTGAGGGATGGAGGGAGGGGGACGTGCAGAGGAAGGCTCTGATACAATATGGTACCAAAAGAATTGTGCAATTGCCCTCTGGTCACCTTACAAAATGAGAAATTTCCTTCAACACCGAAGCACCTTTTCTGCAGATTTTGGCAGCAACGTCGTTTAAAACTACAGTTTCATTGCTCAACAATCATTTACGTGCATATTTGGATCCTCTGCATGAGCTGGAAATTCATCCATCCTTTTTGGTATGTTCTTTCCCTTCTCTCCCAGACTTACCACCTTCTTTACAAGTCTGCCTTTCAGCCCTCTCTTGCTGCTGTTCCCAAGCTGCATAGGAAATCAAAAAAGTGTGCCAGCATTGCTCCACCAAGCCTTATTCCAGCTGCCTCTGGCTAGATTTTCAGTATATAGTAAGAACAGCCATTTTTCCCCTTTTCCCCCTCTTCAGAAGTTAATTTCCTCTGATCCAGTTGGCACTCTTAGCCCAGACAAACCCTGGGGAACTGCCCACCATCAGCTGCCCTCCTGAGAACACAGTCCCCCCTCCTCATGCATCTGGGAACAC
The DNA here is from genome assembly GCA_013400575.1 of Peucedramus taeniatus. NCBI lineage: Eukaryota > Metazoa > Chordata > Aves > Passeriformes > Fringillidae > Peucedramus > Peucedramus taeniatus. The sequence goes on from WBNO01006359.1 coordinate 764,139, forward strand.
CTCTGATTCACAGACAGAGTTCAAGGCTGTTACTGCTGGGGGGATGCACAATCCCTTCACCACTACCAAAATAAATTCTGGATTTTTTCCCCCTTCCCTCTTACTTTCATGTTGACTTTTTTTTTGCTGCCAAGGAAATAGAGCCCTAAAGACGATACAAGGACAGAGAAAGTAGAGCAAAGGAGATCAAAGATTCCAATTTACTCTCCCCCATCCCTTGTAGGAATTGAAGATCAGCTGGCAGTAAAGCTTTAATAGTAGCATTAAAAGGCAAATAAAGGGAATTTTTTACAATGAACAATGTGACAAGCATACAAAAGTCACACATGCAGGACTCTGCCTGTTGACACCCAAAAGGGGATTTCTGCAGAGCTTAGACACAAGGACAATCATTGTCCAGGCCATGATAGCACCTCCAGTACCTGGAAAACAGGGAGCTTTGTGGGGGCTGTAAGTGCCCTTTGCTTCAATTCCAAATGGATGACAGGAGGGACAGGGAGGTTTGAATTCAGGCCAATTCAGGCCTCCCAATCCACCACCACCTGCATTTACTCAAACATGGATGGGACTTCCCAGCCCAGAATCCTCAGCCCTGCACAGCTCCCATGCTGCCAACTCCCCAGGATGCAGGCTATCAGGACAACTCCATCCCTTCCTCACCCCATCCCAGCAGGAATATCATCACACGAGCTCAGTCAAAACAGACCATTAACTGTTCCTGCAATTCAGGAACTGGGACATTGCACCAAAGGGAACCCCAGGCTGGGCTGCAGACTTAAGCAAGGTACAGCAGCAGAGCACAGCTGTAATTTGTCATATGCCACCTATCACACAGCTCACACAGCCAAAATGAATATTTTTTTAGAGGCAGTGACATAGAGTAAAACAATCTCAGGCCCAAGTGACTTCATGGCCAAAGATTATCGGGTGCACCGAAATAACCTTGGTGGGCTGTGCTTAAAGCAGCTCTGATATGAGAATAGATTCTCTGTGTGCAGCCTCCTTCATCAGAGTCGTTTGGTTCCAACAGATCCAAAGACAGATTCGATCATCATGACTGTGGCAAGACACCAGGGAGCACAGGGCAGCAAAGGCTGCAGACTAGGAACAGCCTCGGCCCCAAAAACCTCCAAGATCTGTTTTTATTTTCCATCAACACAGAAATAAATCATTCCCTGTCCCTCTATCCACACATACCATCTTTATATTTTTTTTTTTTGCACTTGCTGGTTCAAACTCAGCCAAATTCATTAGTTTAGGTCACGTTTATGGATGACACATGCTGTACAGCCATGAAATAAAAAGCAAGCTTGGCTCTTGGGTGCAAAACATTCTTCCTGTGTCCATTGCAGCTGAGGTCACAAGAACAACAAATTCACTAGAACTTAACTGGTGCATACTACAGCTTTGTTTCCAACCACAAAACATTCCTTAAAAACAATGTCCAAGAAAGTGCTGTTGCTCTTTAAGCATTATGTTTCCCAGGGGTAAACGTTGGGTTATTGAGTGTAGGGAAGATGGGGAAAAGCTTTTGTTCCTGTTTGGGGATTCATTTGGCTGCATTTCTTTCCTCATCATAAGTTATGTTTTTACTTATATTTTATTAAAGCATCTAGAGGCCTTTGGGAGTAGATGCCCAGGAATAGAAGAAAAAAAAATTAAAATGAAATTAAAAATCCCTAGCAGGATCAGGATTGCTGCCTTCTGCATGTGGATTGTTCAGACTCAAGCCAAGGCTCAGCCTGATCACCCCTCTCTCTCGAACCCCGTTGCCTCCCCCTGCACCACCAAAAATCCACAAATTGGTGTCCTCACTAACCCCTCACCCCTCTCCTCTGAGCTGGTGGCTCCTGCCATCCCCAGCCTCTCTCTGCCCCATGCCACAGGTCTGGGTGGTGGGACAGCACAAACTCTGATGGCCAGCACAGTATCTCATGCTCTAGCCTACATCAAAAGCTGCTTCATGAGTTCAGATGCTCCTTTTAATGAGGAGACGAGGGAAAATAACCTCCTCTCCTGCTGCTGAACACAGCTGAGCACAGCTCCCTCCTCCTGCCCCTTTTGCAAATTACCGGGATATTGTCACTAATTATCAGGCTCAACAAGTGAAATTGTGCAATTTGCTACAGACACGCTGGAGAGCTGCTGAGAAAAGTGGGGCTTGGAGGAGAGGGGAGTGTGGAGGAGCCCTTGGGGCAGGGAGCCATGGGGCAGCCCACGAGGGCCAGCTCCTGGCACAGGAAGGGGTCCTGCTGGCAGCACTGTTGTGTTTGCATTTCAGAGTGTTTGCTTTTTTTTTCCTGCTTGATGTTTACTTCAAGCATTGCACTCTGAGGGCTTATAAAGAGGATTAAGTGGTGAGGAGGTCTCACAGAGTTAGGAGGAATTAATCAAGCGGTAATCAGGAAGGAAATTAATCTGAAGAGTTAATTAATCAGCCAAGGCAGGGAGACTGCAGCCAGTTGTCCCTATCACACCTTCCAGGTTTTGCTATTTCGTGCAGCAGCATGGCAGCAGGGAAGGGAGAAGGCAGTGCAGGGCTGGGTGGCTGCTCAGCCACCCCTCCACACTATTTAAAGAGAAAAGAAAAGCCCAACAGGTTTAGGAGGTTTCCATACCCACATCCCCCCATGCAGGAACCTCAGTGAGGACATCTCCACCCATGTGACAAGTGGTGAGCACTTGTCATCTTCCCTCCCTGCCCCCAGACCAACTGAAAACTTTCCAAAGGCTGCAGCATCCATTTCAGAGACTCTTCCATGCCCCAAAGAGGCAAGACCCTCTTTCCTTTGGAAAAGGGACCTAGATATGCATCCCCAGGTTTTTGATTGCTTAATTGATTCTATACACCCCATGTTTTCCTTCCAGCATCCTAAATAGTCCTTTTAGTTCTTCATTGTTCAACTCTTCTAAATATGCACCGCTGGGGATTGCTTCCTTTCAATCTGGTCTAGCTGCATTTTATATATTTAGTTTTTCTTTTTCCTAATCTTTTTTTTTTTTACAATACATTCCCTGCAGAACCCTAATCATTTTAGTTGCTCTTCTCTGAATTCCTTCCAAAAGGCGTCAGGCAGAGTGTTTTGCAAATTTGTTCTTGTCCCTTCCGGGCTGCATTTTGACTAATGCCTGTTTCCCTTGTGATGAGACATACCCCACGCAGGCTGCCTGATCAGGGATGCTCAGCCTTCATCACAGCCTGAAGCACGTGGGGGAACAAAACTCCCCAACTCACAGGGGCTGCAACACGATGCATCTTTGAACTGAAAAAACCCAGGCCGGTTAACAAAGACATCTGAAATCTCATTAATTTCTCCATTATTATTATTATTATTAGATTCTTTTTATGCACTGAGTAGACATTTTAATTGCCTGGATGTGGATAGGAGTTTCTATTGTGTGTTTTATGGACTGCAAGCAAAGGTTCATCCCCACGTGCTGCCTACACCCACAGGAGGCACAGCTGGTTCAGAGCCAAGCCCAGGGTGCCCCAAACCAGTTCCTTCAAAGCAGCCCCAAACCAGCTCAAAGCCCCTTCTTCAGAGGGCAGCAGAGCCCATCCCTCCATGGGGTCACCTCATGATCACTGAGGTTCAGGATGTGACAGAATCATTGCAATAGACCATCAGTATTAAACATAATATTAGATACAGAACCTTCTTCCACCTAAACTATGTCAAAATAAAAGGTAAAAAGCTGCATTTCACAGAAAGGACCTGTGGGATTGAGAGGTGAGGAACCACAGGTGGGATCTGGGGCATGCAGAGGTGAGGGGTGACTGGAGAGAACCCAGCTGCACTGAGGATGCTGGGTGGGGTTATAACTGGCCACACTCAAACAATGACCTTCATCAGCAGAAGGCCCCAAAAAGTGGCTAAAGCAGCCTCAGCAGAAACCACACCCACTCCAGAGCTTCATTAGCCATTAGAGCCATTAAAGGATTCATTCTTTCATCCCATTCCCTTCACATCAGTTTTGCTTCCCAGGAAGACTGGGAAGGGCTACCTGCCCTCCTTGAGCAATTGCCACCCTCACACAGAAAGCTCCCACATCACTCAAGGCTGTCCCTCCCTCTAAACCATGAACTCGTCTCTTTTTCATTTTTTATGTAATGACTATTTGCACACATCCTCCAGAATAAAAACTGACCTAAAAAAATAAAGCTGAAAAGGCAAAAAAAAATCACTGTTGTTGCCTAAAACAAAGCTAAATGCCACAGAGTTTGGAGGGAATGGTGAGATGCCCCTGACTCATGCACATTTCTGGTTATCCTGACCCAGAGAAGCAGCTCCCCACAGATCATTTTGTACATGGAAAATCCTGCTCTTTTCTCACCTCTCCCACACTACCTGTCTGTAAACAGCTGGACCCATTTCATTATAACTCACTTCTACTGTGACTGCTGATTATAAAAGATTGATTTTAATAATTTATAGCCTGCCCAGCACCACAGCACTCTGGCCACCAACAGGTATCCAAAAAGGTTCTGATCTGAAAATCTCTCCATTCAAAGCCAGAGCCTCAGATACCTCAGTAATCAATGTGGCTCGGTGTGGTACCCCAAGAGCTGAGAGAAAAAGAGATGCTGCTGCTCCTCTCCACACTAATAATGGCACAAAGAGGGCACATTAGCAAATAGCAGCTCCTTCCTTTGAAATTCCCTGCCCTCCTGGCTCCATGAGAGACTAAGGAGTGAAGCTCTAATCCCTGAGGGGGGTGCCACTGTGCATTGACTTTAAGGGGGGCAGTGCTTTTTATTCTGGCTTTTCAGGTGGCAGTTTAAAGGAGAAGGCATTAAGTCCTTCCCTAACATCTAAACCCACTGCATGAGGACCCCAAATCATCATCTGAAACACATCCCTGGGTCCCACAGAGAGATGTATGGGTAAAAGAATAAACTGAAGGAATAAGCACCTTGCACCTACACACAAATATGTAATCTTGGATATAAATATGCTCAGATAAATGCACACCCTCTCAGATGATGCTATCAAATACATTACTCTCCCAAATCCCTGCAGAGCAGTAGACCATCTCCAAGGTCATATTAGCATGAAAGTAATGTAATTCCATTACCCAGGCTCCTTTCCCCTCTTGTAGTTTTCTCTGTTGATGTTTGCCCTCTTAATTTTAAACACCAGTCGTATATCTTATGGCTCAGCCTGGGACCACTTTGCTCAAGTGGTAGTAAACACATGGCTTAATTCAGTCATTCTCCAGGATAAAAAAAAAGAAAAAAAGAAGTTTTCCTGCATGAAATACCCACGTCCACCAGTGAGATGGTCGACGCAGAGCGTGCTGAAAGCTGCCGTAACTAACTCGGGCTCAGGGAACAACCAGAGCACGCAGGCTGGTATCAGAAAATCCACACATGCTGCTCTTGTCAGGAGAAAAACATCCAAGGGGCTGTAGCTCAGCTGCCAACAACGTGCTGTGTGAGCCTCCCAGAGCAGGGATGCAGTTCAGAGCTTGCACTAAAGGGTGTTGGCCAATTCCCCGGGTGAGGAAAATTCTCCAGTCAGAAAGCTGGACCAAGTGCCTGGCAGCAGGGGGAAACAGGGCAGGAGGGGGGAGCAGCCAGGAAGGCAAGCTCCAAAGAGAGAGAGGATGGAGGAGAGTGCAGGCAGGAGCCACCACAGCCCCTCTGTCCCATGGGCAGTAGTACTGTTCCACACAAGCCCTCTGCCACCTTCTGCAGGGAGTTTGTCCTTCACAGCAGAGAAATATTTAGAGGGTTGGACCCTTGAGGTCACAGCACACAAAACCTCTTGGAAACCTGGCTCCACTTCTCCAGTCCACACCCTGGATTCCCCCTTGCTGGACACCATCCCCCTCTATGTGCTAAAGCCTTTCCTAACCTGTCTACAAATCCTCCTGAAGTTCAGGCCATTGCTCTTTGTCTATTCATCTACTGAACACATCTCTGATCTCTCATTTTTACCTTTTATTGCCTGTAGAAGGCTCTGATAATGTAACCTCCTTCACACCTCATCTCTTCTAGCTGACACTATAACAAAGAAGTTTAATAATAACAATTTCCAACAAAGAGAGCAGTAAAGGAGCACAGGAGACACTTTTCACCAGCAGACACCAAAAATCTGCCAGGAACATGCATCTCCTAAAAACACTTAGACTTCTTCCAACATTCCCATGTTCCACTTTGTGGCAAACCTGTGCTGACTGAAGGCCATGTAGGAGCTCAAGGCCGTGCAGGAGGTCAGCACCCACACCTGCCCTTCAAAGGAGATGCTCAGGACAGCATTTCAGGATGCTTTCACCCTTTAGCATGCTCCATCTTTGGGTCTCCCAGTTTTTACCAAGTCTAATGCATGGTCCTGAGGCTCATTCTGCTACCAAAGGTGAGAGAGACACAGCTCCAAATGCTTCTGCACCCACCTAATGAGGACTCACCCCTCCTGGGTGGCTGTGGAGGGAGTCTGCAGTGATTCCTCTTGTTAAACCTCTGCAAAAGCTACTCCAGCATCAAACTGATGAACTGTCCAAGGCAGACTTTTTAGCAGAGGATAAATAAAATCCAGCCACAGTATTTTAACAGTCTACAAGGCATCATTTCTACCTGGCTGACCCTTAGCCCCTTGCATGCTCTGGATGGTTCACTGGCCTGCTGGCCACAGCAGGGAGCCTGTCTCAGTCCCTGAGCCTGTCTCAGCCTCAGTCTTCTCATGAAGACCATGCAAAATTACCCACTGAGTTACTGTGAGTAAAGCCCTTTTTCTCCAATGAAACTTTATTAAGTACCATCCCCTGTTCCCATCATACACACCCCAGCACTAGTTAGACATTAAACCCAGGATTGACGAAGGATGTTAGAGGAATTTCAGTAGGATTTGTCTATCAATTCCCTTTGCTACTTTTTAAACTCCTATGCTTAGAAAAGTGCTGGCACATATGTACTTCTCAACAGGTGGCCAGTAATGAAATTATCTGCCAGCTGCTTTCTCAGTAAAGCTCAGATAATCTGGTAAGAGGAGCACCCCCAACAACAACAAAAAAAAAAGTACCACTGAGATGGCAGGTCTCAGAGCTGCTGTCACAGCTGATGGAGGCTGGAACACGGGTGCATCCTCGGGTCCTCACTCCTCCAGAAGTGCTTGCACAGCATCTCCCCACCTCCCAGCCCACATTTCCCATGTCTGAGGCAGAAGGAAAGGCAGAGCCACAGTAAAAGCCTGATTTGTGCATTTGTGATACACCCCAGAAACAGGGATAAACAACCTCAGACAGATGAAAACTTGTAGTTTCTTTATCTTCCAGGAGCCAATATTTACTAGAAACATTTCCCTCAGCCTACAGCTTCTAGGAAATTACAGCTTGATATCCTGAAGATTTTACTTGGTACCACAATGTGTTTGACCCCCTGCTCTTCAACAGCTGCAGCTCAAGGCATGAGCACAGAGCACACAGTACTTCTGCTCACTCAAAACACATGCAGGAGTGTGCACTCCTATTTCCAGGCTCTAAATGTGTAAGTTTAAATTCAAATCTTCAAACTATGATAATTCAAGAAGGTACTGAGGTGGTTTTGTTGAATTTGATCTGACTGTGATGGAGACATGAGGTTAATAACTGTGGGCTTCCACACAGCTCCCCCTGCTCTGCACTAGCATAAGTTTGTGTATTTTGCATTTGTTCTACACCTTCTTAATCAAGACAGTCATATATATCTTCTCAATAATTTAACCTGACAGAACTGTACTGGACTGTGCATCAACCAAACCTCTTTATCAAGACAACATCTTTCAGTAAAACTTTCAAGGACTGCAGCCTGCACACTGGAGCCACATCCGTGGGTAACACATCTCCCATAGCTACTGTCTTACTAGACCAATAAAAGAAATTAAAATTCAACCACCAACCTTCCATCTCCCACACCACTAACCAAAATGGGAAACACTTGCTGCTCCCTCCTCTCCCCAGCCTCCTCCTGCCTTCCCCATTCACACCCCAAAAAAAGCCAGAAGCACTGCTTTCCCTCCTCCTCCACTGATCAAGACATGCCAGCGTGCTTAGGAAATCATTAGAGCAAATTGCAGCCAAGATTATTTATCCTTACAGAGCCTGCCAAATGGCAAATGGGAGCTCCAGCCACTCCTGGGCTCTGAAGCTCCAGGTAGACAAATAGGCACTTACCACCAGCTATTAACAGCTTCATAAAGCCCCTCCCCACCTGTATCTCCCCCCTCCATGCCTGTGCTCCCTGGGAGAAGAGAGAGCAGTTTCCTCCTTCTCTACCTGCTTTGATAAGGGTGACATGAAGAATTTGTGCAATAAGAGCCTGGACTGCTGCATTGCCTCTCCCTCCTCCTTCCACACACTCTTCTTTTTCTTCTTCATTTCTTCTGCCTGGAACTTCCCAACACCTTTGTATGTCATAGTGCACTGCAGATATTGATGTTGCAAGGGTCATAAAGCCTTCAGAATTCGTGTGCCATAGAAGAGAGTTCAGAGGTCCTGAAGCACACAGGGCCTTGTGTGTACATGCCAGCTTAGCACTGACTTCTGATAGTAAAATACTTGGAAATGGCTCCTGGGAAAAGCACTCAAGTGCTGAGTTCAAAACTTAAGGTTCTCCAGAAAGAATAGAGGATGTTAGAGGATCCCGCATTTGCACAAAATCCTGCTGGTTTTAAAAAACACAAATTTTGTTTTTTGTAAAAAGAAAAGAAATTTAAAGGTAAAACCTGATCCAGGGATAGTGTATACATTTCTGCCACTGGTTGGAAACCAGGATTCATCCTCAAGGCACAGCTTCAGACAGCACGTTGCCTCCCTGCCTGCATCCAGGAAGGTTTCCAAAGGCAGGTATCAAAGCAGAGCTGCACAGCAACCAGGAATTTGAACTAAAGTACCTTTTGCAAAAGGAGAGCTTACACAGCTTTCTGCAAGCTGTCTAATAGCAGGTAAATAAATGCCAGGTTTTGCCTCAATGAAATAACAAAGTAAGGCATTAAAAGAAGAGAGGCACCTGGCAGGCATTCAAAGGCCCACTAGCTAGTAAAATACTCAATCAACAAAATTTGATAGCACCTCTCTCCTCTTTTAGCAGAAAAGCAGAATTTCATTCCTTTCTGGCAGATTAACACAATGCCTGCCCATAAGGCTGGTCCCAAAATCCTCATCTGAAACTGGCAAAGCTCTGGCAGGGGCAAACCCAAGTGAGAGGCCCTTTGCTGAAGCATCCCAGAACTCAACACGGATTCCAGCTGCTCCTTTGGGATGCAGTTAAGAAGAAGTGACTTTTTTTGGTGCAACCTGATCACAGAGGGTTCAGCAGATCTTAAATCAATGCCTTTACCTATACATATCAAAAGATAGAAAAGTGCTTTGCTTTGCCCTTACCACTTCAGCTTTAATATGCCAGAGTGGAACACGTGTGCTCTGCTGATGAGGGGTTTTGGCACATGCTGACATCCCATTAACTCCAATATCACCTTAACAGACAGCAGCAGCCAAGAGGCATTACTTGAAATCTTTAAGCAGAGAGAATAAGCCCAAATTGCTCCTAAATACACCAGCAGCACAATGAATTTAGATAGAAAAGAAACATACTGAAGACAATATGTTTTGTTATTAAGAATTAAATAACAATATTTAAAAAGGGAAGAAATAGCTAAAATCCAGCTGCCCTGCAGCAGGAGGGTGGAATGGGATTTCTGCAGACATTCAGAAGTAAAAGGCTGTATCTAATTTCAATTTCTATCACAATTCCTTAGATCAAGGGAGATTGAGAACTAACAGGATACAGAGGAATTAATACTCCTTAAATATAATTAAAGCATTAACCAAAATAAAATAATAAAAACAGCAGTGAAAGAAAATTAAATAATGGTTAAAACAGCTAAGAAAATTATTACTGGAAAATTCAGCAATATTTGCTCTCTTTGTCCCACACAGAGGGACAGACCTGAGCAGGATACTCTGAAAAACACTCAGCAGCCCAAAAGGCATGAAGTCTCATCACCAAATGCTGCAACCAATTTAATTCCAGGCTGAGAAACTTGTCAAGAAGGCAGAAGCTCTTTAAATCCGTAAATTTTCCCTTTATGTACACATATATGCATAAAACTTGTATTTGTTATCCTGCCTGGTATGAAGAATAAATTAATAAACCCAACTTTAAATTTATAGTGAAAAATCAAGGGAAAAATATTTAAGAGGCTAAGTGATAGTGGAATCAAGAGGATGAAGCAGTTGGTCTATAAAAACAAATCATGCTGAACTACCTTCAATGCCTTATTTTCCCCTGATTGAATTACAAAATTAGTCAATGAAGACTGTAATATATTTGATAATGTCTCAGAGAAAAACTTTCTTGAAAAATTAATTCAAACTGGCTTGTATATGAGCACTTTCACACTAATATAACAGTAAATTTGATTTACAGTGCCCTTTCCTGCTAGTGCCAGTCTGGGTGGCAGAGCTATGGCAGAGCTTTGAGCCAGTCTACATGGCAATATGTGTCTATTTAAGGGAAGAGGTGGGACCATCATAATTTCTGATGATATGAGGCTGATATGAGGCTCAGTGACTGAGCAGAGCTGGTTCATTCCCACCAGCTCAGCTGGCTCCTCCTAAGTCAAGAGACACCAAAGGCACGAAGTCACAGGGGCAATGCATCCCTCAGCCAGCAAACACGGGCAGAAGTAAGAAAACCAAGATGTAGACTTCAAAAACATTAAATAAAAAGTTTTGGGGATAAATCACCAATTTACTGGGAGGCAGGAACCTGGAAAGCAGTTAATGTCAAGATGGGCTGGTGGTGACCACAGGCTGCAAACAGGTTATGAGCCTGCAGGGGAGCAGCACAGTGGGACCATGCTCTGCACAGGGAGGAGCTGTCCCCATCCAGCACTGGGGGACCAAACCTGGGGTAATCCTCAACCCTTCTGGGTGCAGGGACAGGAGACTCCCACACACCAGGGAGCTTCAGCAAAGGGCAACAACAAAAACATGTGATGGTGGTGCTGGAAGGACTGGGCTGGAATGAAAGGGGGTTTGCATCCATGCCCTTGTTTAGCACTGCAGGAAAAGCCAGTTGCAACAGCCCCAGAGATGAACAACCAGGGGGATGGGGTGTAAAAGCATGTCATGAGTTAAATAAACAGACTGAGCAGTTCTCCAGCAGCAACCTCTCCTGCCCAAAGCACCTTTGGTGACCAGCACATGCACATCCTCCCAACAGTTCTCAGCAGTCAGTTCCCCAGAACTGCACCCCACCAGCAGAAGAAATGTCTGCCCTGCCCTGCTGTTCCAGAGTTCCTTACCAGCTACTCAGGCCTGCTGCAGCATCCCACTGCTGTGTGCACAGGGATAGCCATGGGAATTTACCCAAAAAACAAATGAAAAATTGTTAAAGAAATTAAGAAATCAATAAGAATAAATATTGATCCTAGACCATTGTTACCTCAAAATTAGGTGGTATTTTTTTCATACCATTACTACAGCCACTTTGGATAAAGACATGCTTTGCTTTTTGCATAGACTATGCACCTGCTGATTGGGGAAAACTTGGCTCTGTTTTGCTCTTTCCAAAGCAGTGGCCCAGTGGATGCACAGGAGCCCCTAGGTAAGACTCAGGGCATCCCTGAATGCCAGGAGAGGGTGCCAAGAGGCCCCTGAGCAAGAGATGAGGAGATCTGGCCAGCATCTCCTGCATTGCTGCGCAGCCTGGAGAAGGAGAGGCGGAAACTGGCCCATCAGGATGAGGATCTCCAGGTCTGATTCCCATCTCTCCTCTGCATGGTGAAAAAGGTGTCTCAGCCCCAGGGCAGCAGTGTCTTTACCTGCCTCCCTGAGTGCCAGCTCCACTCAATGTAATGATTATTAAGCCCTGTCAGCAGATATGAAACCAATGGACACAGCTCCACAGGCGAGCGCTCCGGCACCGGCCCTGCTCGCAGGTTTTCATTATCCATCTGGAAAATTGGGGATGTCACAAGAGTTCTTAGAGCACTGGGATGAAATCATCTTGTCAGCAACAAAAAGGCCAGTTCTCCCCTATCCCAATCCCAGCAGCTGTCTCAGCACAGCAGCTCCTGCAGGAGGAGGAGGACAGGGATGAGCCAGGGATCCCCTCTGGCACTGCCCACCCTGGAGCTGTTGTGGCATCGACGTCTCAGCTCCTGCCCTGTGAATTGTACAATGAAGAAAAATGGAGTGAAGGAAAACACTGTTCTTCCTCTCACACTAATTCACAGCCTCTTGTCTGACTCTTGACTGTGTTAGGCTGGGAAGAGCTTGCAGTTTGCTGGGGAGGATGAAGCATGAGCTGGTGTGGAGAGAAGATGGAGACAGAGGTTCTTACAGGTTCTTCACATGAAATGAGAAGCAAGCCAAAGAGTTTTTATACAAAATCCAAGCAGACATATCCTTTTTCTGTGCTGGAACTGTATGGTTTTCACCCTCTGCAGTTTTTGAAGCTGTGCATTACTTTAGTTTGAGTGACATTGAAGGTAGATGTGGCAAAACCACTTGCCCAGAGACTGCTTCTAAACAGGCATCTGATCCAACACAGTTTTCTCACATTTTTGGTAGGGAAAACCCCTTGCTGGTCACAAAGTCAGGTCTTTCAGCAAGATCCAAGGGCAGCAAGCAGAGCCACAAAACCTCCCCAACACCAAGGCACATGAGATGCTGGGCTGCAGTGTGAGGGTCCTCATGTGGAAGTCCCTTCCAGAAGAGCCTGGTAACTCTGCAGGTGCAGGGCCAGAGCAATGAAGTAAAGCTTTTCTGGAGCTACCAGGTTCCAGCAGATACAGGGAGCAAAAGGGCTGTGGGACACAGAAGATGCCCAGCTTCAAGCCCTTCTCCTGCCACAAGCCTGAGAGCAGAGGGGAGATGCTGCAACACAGCCCAGGTGTGGAGCAGAGCACACTGAGAGATGATGACGAGGCTGGAACGAGTTTTTGGGGGTGTACTGGGCAGCATTTCTCAGCTTGCTGTCCCTCAATCACCCTGACAGCAGCTGTGTCTCATACACAGAGTCCAAAGAAAGACCTGTGGCCAGTTTGAGTGACATCCTGAGTCCCTTTCCTGAACCACAAGACAGGTTCAGGGTAACAGACTGTCCCTCTCTTCTACTGCATTATCCAAGGCCATGGCTTAAATAGAAGACTGCTGTCCCAACCAGAAGCTGGATTATAACCCTTGTGCCTCAGACACAAAATATGAGACTCCAAATGTGATTTATTTCTCCTGTGCACAAAATACTACCCAGCTGCTTTTGTGTACAGGCATTATCTTCTGCTCCATTGATTTTTAATAGCATGGTTGTAGATTGAAATTAGATGCCTGAGCATCCAACTTCCATCAACAAATGCTAAATACTGGTGCTGCTGATGGGGGTTTTTGGAACTGTCCTGGACATAGACAGGCTCTCTATTGCACCACAAGAAATAGAACTTGGAGATGGAACAAGCCCATTAGATCATCAGATGCTCCAGTGCTCTCTACAATTTGCTTCCCCAGTGCTTTTACCAGTCAAAGCTTGAACAGTCCAGGTGACAGCTCTTATCCATTCCCTTGGGAGTTTATTCCACTGCCTCTGAATTTCTAGGCACTCCTTCAAGCACATTCATCCCAGGTTCAAAACCAAGCAGCACTTTTTCTTTTTCTTCTCTCCATTTGCCTTCACAGCTTCCAAAGGTTTCCCTTGCCAACCCTGCATTTACATTGCAGTCACCTGTCCTTGACAAAGTGCAAAGCTCTCCTGCTCCAGGGTTTAAGGACAGAGTGACAGATCTCTGCATCCCTGGCTAAAACCACATAAACGAACAACAGTCCTACAGCAAGTCATGAGGAGGAAGAGGTGATAAACTCAACAGGGACATCCTCCAGAGGACCATTTATTAGCATTAGCAGCAGCAAAATCTTTTTCAAAGAATCCCTGGACAAGTGCAGTACAGACAAACCATAATTAAAATATTAATAAAGTTCTCTGGTTCTTCCAACACTGCCCTGCACCTTATTAAAGCCACATCAAAGCTGGCATTCATTTATCTGGTCATTGGCTGCCTGCAGAGAGGCACACAAGAGTGCACATGACACAAAGTTTGTGGAGATGGTGGGTCTTCATCAGACTTAGTCCTGTTAGTTAAAGAAAATAGCTTTTCCTGCTGCTGTATGTAGTACCTGTTCTGGAGATCAACAGGATTGTTCTGGCTCTGTGCTGTCATTCCAGCACCTTTCACTAAAGCAAAGCCATGTGAGGACAAAGAGACACCATCAGAACAAGCAGCAAACAGAGGCTGGAGCCATGGAGACAAGGAAAGGGCAGGCAGGAGCATCAGTGCTGTGAAGAGGAGCCCTGTGAGGATTAACACCTTCTGCATGGTCCTTTGGGGAGGCTGCTGAGGTGACTGAGCCTGGGCAATCACAGCTGTGGCAAAGATCAATGCAAGCTGTTGGATGAGGATTTGGGGCAATTCAGTTGCTGCATTGAGGAGCATCCATGCCTCACCTGGATGGTGAGTGGATGAAGGACATCTTCCCACCCCTGTGGTCTGAGGGAAGCAGCCATGGCTCATTCTCACCCTCTCACTCCTACAGGTTTACAGCACAGTGCTACAAGGAGCAGCATCCCCAGCACTGCCAATTGATAATGCTTTGCTGGTGGAAAAGGTGACACTCAATTTAAAAAATGCATTAAAAAATAAATAAATGCCAATCTCTTTCCAGCACCTCAGCTGATGCAGAATCACAGGTGAGATGAGGGTCACTCATGCAGCTTTTAACACCACAATGTGAGAAGTGTTTGTGAAAGTCCATGAGGAGACTGTGCTGATGCTGAGCTGCCCTGGGCAAACCCAGCTCTGCTTTGGGCTCCCTCAGGGCGAGTGGTGCACCCGGGGTGGAGCACCCAGCTGGGGACTGCAGCAAACACAGACACCCCAAGGGAGGGAGGTCATGCACAGGGAGGAAGAGCCTGCAGGAATATGGTGTGAAGCAGGCTTGGGGCTTCTTGGGTCACCTGAACACCACTGATCTTTTTTTTTCCTGCTTTCAGCAGTGGCCTAAAAAAGACACCTGGGTTTTGTAACAGCAACTGAAATAAATAATGGCTGGTCAGTGCACTTTACATTTCCTTTATAAATAACCTATTAATACTTCTGGGAGTGGGAAAATATTTTATTTCTAGATGTAAATAAATCCTGACCTTTTGCTGACTGTTTCTCCTGCAGGGTCATTCAATGCACCTGTCCAGCCAAGGGTGGCTCCCTGCCCCTTCAGACAGCACCACAGAACAGTGTGACCTCCCAAGCCTTCACCAGACCAAAACCACCTGGGACTGAGGGACAAGGTGAGAGCATTTAACTGCTGGAGTGAGAGTGGATCTGCCTTTGCAAGGAGGAGAAGCAGAAGCCTGTCACAGTACCTCAGGGGACAGGTGGGATCTCTCAAAGATTTGCCACAGAACCCAGGGCTTCATAGCAGCTGTGCCTTGCTGCCACCACACCAGTTACAGACAGCATGGCACAGCAGAGGGAGAGACACTTGCCATAAAATCATTAAAGCAGGAAAAGATCTCTAAGTCCAGCCATTAACCTAACACTGTCAGTTCTACCACTATAGGTGTCCCTAAGTGCCACATCCATGTTTTTTTAATGCTTCCAGGGACAGTGATTTCACCCCTTCCTTTAGCAGCCAGTTCCAATGCACAACCACCCTGTCAGTGAAGAAATTTTTCCTAATATCCAATCTAAATCTCCCATGGTGCCACTTGAGGCCCTGTTCTCTTGACCTGTTGTTTGTTACCTGGGAGAAGGGACTGACACTGACCCCCACCAGTCTACAACTTACTTTCAGGCAGTCATAGAAAGCAATATTCAGCAGCTCAAAGAGCTTTATGCTTTATCACCTTGAAGGCATTAAATAAATAAACATAAAAATAGCACAGCTTGCACTTCAGCAGAGTATAAGCAGGTATTTATAGAAGGAAGTCCCAATGAAACCACATGCCCTTTCAATCCACTTCCCAGGCAAATAAACCCAAGTAATATCAAGGAGTAGAAGTATATCAAGGGTATTTGCAAACAAACTGAAGGATACCAGCAAGGAGAACTCCTGGATTCCATCAGTCCCATGCAGCCACTCTGCTCAGATGTTTCAGGGGGCTCAGCACATCTCACACCCAGCTCAAAGAACAGAGCAGCAGTGGGCTCCCATTTCCAGCCCATTGCTCTGGAGAGCCATACATCCCCAAACCCCTGGAATTAGCCATGGCTGCTGATGTATGGCTGTTTCTCTCCTGTAGCTGTGCCAGATTGATAGTACTTTGCTCTTTCTTCCTGCTCCCACTACATGGCAGGCTCCCAGGAGGAAGGAATGAAAGGGCCCTGATCACAGATTTCTCCTGAGCAGCAAACCCTTGATATGCAGACTCTCCAAGCTGCAGAGGGTTCCTCCATGCCTATGCAACAAATAATCAGAGGGGGAAAAAATAAAATCAGTGTATGATTATAGCTAGGCTTGGCCAAGGCAACATGGGACAGAATTAAGCCTCATCTGAAAGGCAGATCATGGCTCTGATATATATATACATATATTTTCCCACCTTTGAACCTATAGCAATAATTACATAATGAAAGAGAAAAAAGAAAAAACTAAGAAAAGAAATTAAAAATCCAAATCAACAAAAGCAAAAAGCCAGGCACCCAAGATATCTTTGCAGGAGCAGCTCCTCCTGAATTAGAACTCTGGAATTGTTCTGCAATCAACTCAGCGGACAGTAACCATCTGTTTATGGAAAAAAATGTTAATGGCCCCCAATCATAATCAAATAGGCAACTGCTTTAAGTACCTTTTAACTAACAGTAAATTACAATGGAACAGCTCTGCAAGTATTTCTGACATCCACATGCACATCAGCAGTGCCAGCACTTTGATCAGGGCTATTAGAGCAAATATCAAATAAACTGATAGCGATGGGATTCCTCAAACATTACAGAAAGCGTGGGCAGTATTTGTTTGTTGTTCATTCTCTTCTCCCCCACCTCCTTGCTGTTTCTGTTTATTCAGAAAGAAAACACATATATGCACGTGCACACACATGCACACCACCCACCACAGCAGACCCCATGAAAGCCTGATCCCTATGTTTTCCTGTCCAAGGCTGAGCTTCCATATGAATTCTCTAATGTCCAGTAAGGCTGGACACATTTTTATCAGCAGGACATCACCTGAGTTGTCACTCTATTAAGTTCTCTTAATTGCATGATCCCTGTAAAGGCATCTGTAAGTTCTTTTCCCTCTCCTCTGGGTGGAACTGGCCAGCACATGCAGAAGCTGCAGCACAGAAAGTGGAAATCCAGGCAGGCAGAGCTGTGCACACACACATGCATGTGTGCAGAGAGGCAGCATGATCACACGCCTTATTTCTTTAGGAAATCAGATTAAAAACCAATCAACTCTTTGCCAGCTGTAACCAAGTCTGAGCCATTAGCTGGCACTGGCTCCACTCGAGGAAGAAAACCTTGTTTGCACAATGGAAGTAGTTTTTAATCTCAGAGCCTGGAAAACAGTTAATCTCAGCAAAACTACAAGTGCTCTTTTCTCCAGATTTTCTTTAGCACCTTTCTCTGCATATCTCAGCTAACTCCATTTGGTTTTTATTGAAGTTGTGCAGCACCAGGACTACATCACAGATATGCATGAGTACATGTCCTTCATCCCAAGGCAGTTGCAAATGTAACAGAAAACAACTAAAAGGGGAATATATTTTAGTCCATCAACCTAAGTATTTACAGTCTCCATCACTGTGCCATCCAAAAATTTTGTATGCCCCAGATCTTTTCTGTGCCATTATTATTCTTTCATGAAATTTAATTTTTCTTAGTTCTGGGACTTGCATGTGGCTTTTTTTATTATACTACAAAATTTCATTTCCTGTCATCTGCTGAGATTAAACTTGGATTGGAAGACACTGTTTACAAGGGTTGTAGTGACAAGCCTGATCCCAGGAGGTGAGGTGTAAAGCCCTCCACCTTGGGTGGGCAGTCAGGGACTGTGGGACACTGGCCCCAGAGTTGAAGCAAGTACCAAGTGGGAGCAGGATATTGGGCTCCTTATTCCCATGTGGTCTATCCCATCAAAAAAAACCATCCCCTTGGGACACAGAGTAAACCAAAGGACTCCAAATTTCAATTTCTTGCTTGTTAAGACCCTTTTCTTTTTCCCACACTAATACAAAGCTTTAAAAAGCATCCCAGCCCCTCCTCTGGACACAACACCCTTCAGCAAGTGGCTGCATTTCTGCAACTTCAACGAGTCCCCGTTTTAACATTCATTTTTCCCAGCGGTTTTCCCTCCGCTGCCTCTCTGCTGCTCACGGAACACCACTTTTCACACAAAAAAAGGAGCTTTGTTTGCCATTTCCCTGCCGCCTCCACCACCCCAGCTCCAGCGAGCTCCAGGCTCCCCCCAGCTGCCTCAGCCCACCCCGTTCCCTCCCAGCCAGAGCAGCCAAAGCCCACAGGCAGCCAGAAAGGGGCTCTGACCTCCGGCGCTCCGTGTTAATGAATGCCCTCTCCGGAGGGAGCGGGGGAAGGCGAGAGGGCTGGGCTGGAGCCAGGCTGGGCGAGCCCAGCTGAGGAGCACAGCGCGTCAGGGCCGCTCTCAAAGGAGCTTTTGTTGGTGCCAGCGCTCCAGCCCGGCGGAGGCACGCTCGGCTCCGCAGGCTTTCCCACCACTTCCCTGCTGCTGGATCAGTAACTGGGTCTGGCTCTGGCAGGACTCTGCCACAGTGCTCCAAGGGTGTGCCACCAGCCAGAAGAAGACAAAGGTGGGCAGACTAATCTCTCGGAGTCCTCTCCCAGCATACGTCGCTCAAGTCACAACGACTTTCTTTCCACAAAGGCAGCTGGGATGTTGGGCACTTGGCAGCCTGGTTCTAAGGTTGGTGGGCAATCCAGCAGGCTGGCCCAGGGAGCCTTCCAAACACAACGTGACATCCAACTTTGTCAGTCCACGCTCCTTCCAAACACAACGTGACATCCAACTTTGTCAGTCCACGCTCACCTCTCTCTAGGAAATAAACCATCTGCTCAACACTTGGAGAAGCAGAAGGAAAAAGATGTACTCAGAAAGGCTCATGAGGTGCTTTAGGTAACATGTCCAACACGAGCACACAATGTTCTGCATCTGACAAAATCAACAGGAAAAACCTGCTCCTGCAGGCCTGCCAAGTTGGGATTTCAACAACAAGTGGCAACATATCAGCTGGCAACAAACAGCTCCCGAATCAGGGATGCACTTGCCCAAAAAGACTCAGGGTTTGGATTTTTTTTCCTTAGTAAATGATAACACACTGAGTGCCACAAAGGATATCTCCTGCCTAAGACTTAACTGAGCAGAGTTTGGGCAGTGTGAGTAGGCTATGGTGGTGCCCATGAAAATTGTGACTTAATAGTCTCCCTGGTTTTGAAAGTATATTTGTCTTCTGTTAACTCCATTTCTCCAAGCAAAGTCAATAAAACTTGTAGAAACATTACAGGGTTGTGGTTTCAAACCAGAATTGGAAGAAACACAGCAGGATGAGGAGGAAAGCAGACTTTTCTATCTAAACAATTTTGCCTCCGTTAAACTTTACACACAAGGGCCCATCATGGCACCCCTCTGGTTTCTGGGAATGTAGAATTTCCACTGACATACTTATCCAAACACCTCTAAACACATACACACATCTGTTCACCAAGACTTGTTACTCACATTAGGCTCACTTCACTCCTCTTTGATTTTTCCACTGGAGTTAAATGTTACTTTTCCTTTTCATATTTGTATCTCAAAGCTCCATCAGTGGCACATGCCCAAGCACTTCCAAAGTGTTCTGACAAATCTCTCCAGAAAGCACATAACATCATCCCAGTTTTACAGATGGGGAAATTAGAGCAGAGGCAGAGGTTAAGACAGCTAATTGCCTATGGCCACTAAGTGAGTCAGTAGGAGAGCTGGGAATTGATCCCAGGAACCATGTCTTCCATTCCTCTACTCCACCCACCAGTCAGTACACTCCACCAGATGGTTCTTATCATTGGACATATGGACTAAATATTCCTAAGTTGGTGTAGAAGATTCACTATTTAATTAAATGTCCTGTCTCCTATCTCCATAGGATGCATAGGAGAAACTCCAGCCAGAATCCCATCTGGACCCACTCAGGAAATGTCTACGTGAAGAAAACAAAGCCCTAGGCAAGTGCAGGGAACATTCCCAAACCTATCAACCTGCCCTGAAGCAGAGACCACAGCAAGGCCAGGAAATAGGCAGAGACTCGGGAGCCTTGGGAGAAGCTCTTGTTTGTCAAAGCCTGGCTTCAAATAGTGCATGCATGAGCCACCAGTTAGGCTGGGAACTACTTTGTCATGGGAAGGCTCTTCCTTCAGCCTTCACCAGGCACCACCACCACTGCCCAGCTGGAGACACCAGCAGAGTCACAAAAAGCAGATGGCACAGAATTCTGGCATTGGCTCTGTCTCATCACAGAGCTGGTGTCCCTAGGACAGAGACCAGTTATGCCTGGCAAACATCAAACACCTTCTCACTTCACAGTCACTATCAGTGACACTTGAAATAAATTGCTAAAGTTGTTATTCATGACACAGAGGAGAAAACCTTTCATCAGAGAGTCATCAGAAAGTGACCTTCCACACCACTGCCTTCCCAGTATGGACATAAAGTGACAGCAGCATCTCGGTCCCCACTCAGAGATAGGCACAGAGTGACTGCACCTGCCTTCCCAAGAGACCTCAAACCAATTTCATATCCTTCTGTTCCCCTGTACACCCTGTGCTCTGCAGCCACTGCAGCACAATCCTGTGCACCACCAAGTCCACAAAGCAGATTTCACCCAAGACCACGCCGTCCTGAACACAACACAGGGCTGGAGGGAGCAAGCTGAAAGCTCTCCTGGACAACCTGCAGATGCAGTTATGCACTCAGAAGGAACACACATCCACACTTCTGCCCACAGAAGTTCACACAGGTGAGAACCACCAGCCCACTTGTCTCCATTACTCTCTCAACAAACAGAAGAGGACTGCACTCTCTTCAGAGGGCTTTGTGTTGTAGGAATAAAGCCACGACACCTTTCCACGTGTGCTATAAGAGCTGGGCAATCCTGGAAGGTGCCTCCTGCTAGGGGAAAGCGACTGCACCTACCTTTCATCCCAAACTTGGACCGCCGGCCATACTTGTTGATCATAATAAAGAGGACGACCAAGAGGACACAAGCAAAAGCTGCCAGCCCAACCGCTATGGAAACCTGGAAGGAAAAAGCCTCAGAGTCAACACAGAGGAACTCAGGAGTCTAAATCAGAAATACAGCACCTCCTTGCCCAGTTAACCTTTCTACAGGCTCACATCATCTGCTGCAGCCCTGTGGATATCAGCTGTGGAGGAAAACACAAGCTAAAGCAGCAGGCCCTGGAACAGCTTGGAGGCATTACAGGCTTTTTGCAGGACCAGGAGGTCTGGGATCTTCCCATCAGTGATGCTGTTCTAGTACCAGCTTTCCCCAGCCTCTCACTCCATATATCTGCAGGAAAAAAGGACCTTTGCTCCAATGCCTGGGCTCTCCCTTCACTGCATTACATTTCAAGCTTCCATTTCTGACATCACCTCTTTGCCATGACATCACAACACTAAAGCTGTTCAAAGCTCAGCTGGGAGCACAGTTCTGCCTCCCTCCAAAAATCCCTCAGGACAGAGTGAGGGAAAATAACATAACACAACGAGAAAACAGAAGAAATTAAGTAGAACTAAGGAGTTTTTGCTCATAAAATATCTGAGTTTTTCAAAAGCCTATTTATTGTAATTTTACTAGTAAATATTTATAGTACAGCAATGTCCAAGTCCTTGACTGGAGCTGTGGTTCCACTGTGGCAGTGTACAAGCAGGGAAAGAAAACCTCCTTGCCCTAAAGGGTTTACAATCCCAGGCTTATTTTAATATTTATGAATATTTATTCCTTCAAGTCTTTGCTCAAAATACTTTTTATTGCATTGATGTAAACAACAATTTCTCTGGCATGTGTCCAATTGTTCTATGCTAGGTCTTGTGATGCATTTAGACTTTGCTTCCTTTTACAAAACTGTATTCTGCTATAATAGAAAATACATCATTCAACTAAGAAGAAGTAATTTCATTTTGCAATAATTTTCCCCGCTCTTGGTACATTTGTTATAATATTTTTAAATTTTTATTTTACCACACTCTATTTTCATCTCCAGCTTGTTTTCCGTGCTTTATATTTAATAATCAGTGCACATTATTACTGCAGCCTCACAGTTCAAAGCTTCCACTTCAGTTAAAGGAGGTTTTCTGTTAGACGAGAACGGAAACCAGGGTGGACTGAGTTTTGCTTATTCTGTTGACACCTCGTGGATTTCAGTATCTTAAAACTTTCACAGAATTAGAGCAATTGTATAACATGCTAATTTTTTTTCTTCTAATACTTATGCACACTTTTTTTTTCTTATTTCTACTGGGATTCTGCAGAAGAAAGACAATGCTGAGATCTGATAAGCCTTAGACTTTCCTTTTTCATTTTAGGCATGTCCTGCACAGCAGGAGAGAGGGCAAACAGACATTGACAGAATTGAACCAAACTACACCCAGGTCCCTCACCAGGCTAAGCTTAACAGATCAATAACAGTCTAAAACACAAAATTGCCTGTTTGTTTGTTCTCTGGGTGCTACTTTTTAAGAGTGAGAACTCCTGACCCTGCCAGCAGAGACTTAACAGGATGTCTTATTTTCAAAGGGTTCCCTGGTTCCACACTGCAGACCCAAGAGGATCAGATTGCTTGTGTCAGTATTTTACCTGCCCGACACAAGCCACAAAATCCTTCTGATTGCTGTCTTGAGTCATAAAGGAAGAGATTTTCCTTGCAAACATCTCAAAACACCAGAGAAATACAAATACTGAGCAGTTCTGTGCAGAAGAGACCAGGACTCACCCCAAAAGTGTCCTCCTCTGGTTTGTGGGTCACAGTGATTGGTGGGGTGGGACTCACTTCATAATCACCGACTGAAACCAAAACACCAAAGACAGAAAACTCAGTGTGGCTCCCATGGGACTCCCAAGGCACCAGCATATTCCAACAGCAGTGCCTGGCCTAAGGAGATTCAGTTCACCCCTAAAAGAGGCTGCAGGTTTCTGTTTCAGAAGGCACAAATCAACCATCAGAGAGATCCCTTTGCACATCAGCAGAGAAAACACAGACCAGCACTATGCTGATGTTGTTCCAGCCTCACAAATGAGAAACATTTGGGTGCCTGGTGTCCTGCAATAGGTTCCCACCACCCTTGAGCCCTCTTCCTAGTTTTCAGAAATCTACTGAGCTAAGTGGGATGAAAACACAACTGACCCCAGCAAAACTTGATCTGAACAAACAGTAAATTGAATGCTTTTTGTGGTTTGTGATGTGTTGTGGTGTGTGATGTATGATGTGTTTTCTTTTGGAGGGGGAAAGAATCTGTTGAAGAAACATGACAGAATTGAGTCCTGCTTCTCATCCCAACCCACACCAGAGAGATGTTGTTGGGGACAGCCCAGCCTGCATGAAATTAAGATCCCCTTTGCTACACCACAACCGACCATAATTTCCTTTATAGGACCTTCTTTGGGAACCACTAGAGGCAGAAGAACATCTCCTGGTCTCATGAGATTACCGAGCTGATCACAAGATCCCAAACAATCTTGTTCATGCACAGGGAAGCCAGGGCTTTGTGCAACCTCCACCAACCTGCTTCTGGCTTCCTCATTTTTTCTATGTAAATCACAGAGGGGAAGGGAAAACCACAGAAACAAACTAGCCACAGCATTCAAAAGGCAAGGAGACACTTACTTGAGACAAAGCTGTCCGTACTCTCTGTGGAAAGGACAAAGAGAGAAGCAACACAGTTAGCAGCACAGCAAAGGGAGAGGGGTCTCCTTCTCCACCCACTTCAGACATACTCCACCACCCCAAAGAGCCCAGGAAACAATTTTCTCATATTTTTTCCCCTTGGGCAACTGTTCCTGGAAATTGCAGTGCATGTGCCAGCAGAACATGCTGGAGGTCAGGATGGAGAACCTTAGGCGGAAAGAGGAGGGGAGGGATACTACTGAGAGGCCAAAATGGAGAACAAGTAGCACTTTTGAATGATGGGTAAACAACTCTGCTTTCAGCAGGTGAGCAAATTTCAACAGATACACAGGGTTTGTAGGATGGAAGTAGAGGGGAGAGAAACAGGTTTTGCCTTGCATGGCAGTGTGCACCCATGGATAAAATCCTTCAAGGATGAGGACTAATTCCCATGGAGGAGAGCCCAGCTTGGGGCTGGGAGTTTGAGACCTCCTCTGACCTGCTATTCATGAGCCACTCAGAACAGCTGATAGCTTCTGAACTGGACACAGAGGCTGTGGCTGTCCAAGAGCTGCCTCTTGCCTGAGACAGCCACAGCAGGCCCTGCTGTCAGCCTGCTGACTGCTCCAGCCTATTCAGCAAAGCTCCTTCAGCTCCAGAGGTGGCTGAGGCCCCAGACAGTGAGGTCTAAAGCCCTCGGTGACACTCAGTTTACACAGAGTGAGAATCACGTCAGCTTCCAATTCACTCGCCCGTGTAAGAAACTGAGCCCAATATTAACTGGAGTTTACACAGCTTTGCTGGCAGAGGGCTCCTGGAAGGATGCTGAAATGCTCACACTGGAGCATGGGTGAGGTTTGGAAGGGGAGTGTAAAACAAACCCCAGATGACAAACATGGCTTTCCAAACCAGGGGAAAAAACCTGAACAAATATTTTTGTTTTAAGTCAAGCAGAAGAGTAACTTTCCTTGGCTTTTTGTAGCAAGAGGGGAAAAAAGAAAGAAAAATATATTTTATTTGGAGACTTTTTCTTCTCTATTAAGGCAGAGTCTACTAATAAAATTCTTGCTGCTTCTACATTTTCCCCTTTCCATTTTTCTCTGCTGGACTAAGCAAATTCAACAGAAATGCACAAAAAGGTTCTTTTTCCCTATTAAAACCTTTTTTTCCAAGCATAAAAAATAGCCAAGAAATTTCAGCCAGCTTGAGTTCTGTGAGAAGTTCCCAAAGAACTGAACACTCATCACAGGTACATTAACCTTTGTGGATTAAATAAGGAGCTGGCAGCCTGTGGCAGAGATACCAATGACAACATGCCATGAGATTTTTACAGGAAATGACACAAATCTGTCCTGGGAGCCACTGCCCTGCAGCATCAGAGAGAAGGCAGATATGGCATGCAGCTCACATGTCCCAGATCCCATCTTCTAACAGCACCTTGCTGCCCTCAGCCTGGAAAGCAGAGTGTGGCCTTTTACCAATGACAGGTTTTTGACCAGGGAGTGCTAAGATACATGGTCATAATTCCCTTTCTATGCTGACAAAGTCTTCCAGGCACTGTGCTTTCATTAATTAATTAAGAATAATAATCTCACCCTGGGTAGTGACAGCAAAGCCCTTGCATGTGTGAATTGCTGTAAGCAACAAGGGGCTTGAATGAGCCAGGCTGGGGAACCTTCAGTGTGTGGCATTTTCTGAAGGAATCTACCTTCAAGTGGGAAATTATAAACGTCAGCTGCAGTGAATGTATATGCCAGCTGTGGTAGTGGACGAAGCAACAAGCTTCAAGGAAAGTAAATTACATCCTGCATTGGGCTGACAGGGTCTGCCAGGGTGAGGAATGGCTTGGGACTTTGGATCAGAAGAAATAAAGGAAATGGGTCAGCTCCTGCTGAGGGATGGCTCAGGGTCAGTAAACACCCCACACCAACAGCACATGAGGCGTGGGTGAAGCTGCATTCACAAGGGCAATATTTTACAAATATTCACAGAACCCCATTTTCCCAGAGCCTCTAACACAAGATGCTCTTCAGACATCAATGTGCTTTTCCACACCACAGTGTGGCTCAGATCCCTTTCCAAAATCAGCTCTCCAGAACAGCCTCCCTTCCCTGCAGGTCCAGCACCTACTTAGGAGCTGCCCCCATTTCACAGATGGGGAAATTGAGTCACAAAGGTGGGACCTGACAGAGCTGAGACTGCAAACCTGTGCACCTCTCCTCACCCACCTACATTTGATAAGCTCTTCTGCCCTGACAGAAGGAAACATAAATAGGTCAGATAGTCAAACAGGGCAGCATCCTTGAAGTCAGAATACAAATTTTCCACTCCCATCCATATCAGCTCATTTGTTCAATTGTCAAATCTTCAAGGCAGAGATTTGGGTTTGCATTTATGATATTTGACCTGCGGGAAAACTCTGTGTACATATATGGTGTGATATAAATAATAAATGAGAGTACCGTTGGTATTTTGCTATATTTAGCAAACGCCCTATTTTGCTGGATTTTCTTGGGCTGCAGGGGCCAATTTAGAGCTGCCACTTTCTCATGGCATCATTCCTGAAGGCAGCACAGATCTTAACTCCATGATGGCCAGTGTGTTGTTGCACTGTCAGGGAACAGACAAAGATACTCCTACAGAGCAGACAGGCCACCACAAAAGTCTCTACAGTGCTTCCCAGAGATGGATCTTCATGTCCTCAAATGCTTTTTTTTTTTTTTGCACTTAAGCTGTGAATCACCAGGGAGTGCAACAGGGAATTCCAAGCAATCAGTTAAGAAATCCCAGCAAACTGATGCAAAGTGACTAATTGAGCTGTCGCATCTTTTGTAGCCCTGTCATCCTGGAATTGCACATACTGCATTCAGAAAGAAAACAATCCTGACACCACTGCATCCAGCTTTAATCATTTCACAGATGCAGGCTAGAAGTAAAAAAAACAAAGGGACAGGCTGCATCACTTCAAAGGCTTTTCCTTTCTATAGCTCATGACTACCACACAGCAGAACACTTTCTCTAGAAAAAATTCAGCAACGTCTTTGGGGCACACAAAAGAAAATCCAAAATAATTGGCCAAATTTACATCCTCTTCCCATGGAAATTCCTAAAGGTCTTTAAAATAAATAAATAAATATACTGCAGAATATGCTACAAAATAAAATTATCTAAAGCAGTTAGAGCCTCTCCCAGCATTAAAGAGTTCATATGACACCTAAGTACACTTGTGTAGGAAAATCATACTGGTCAGAAGAAGAGGCTACCAGGGGTCACCTCTTCCAACCTGATGTTCAGACAAAGCCAACTTGGGTTGTCAAGGCCTTGTTGAGGTGCAAGGATTACTGGCAGGGCCATAGCAAGACCTTTGGATTGCAAGGAGCCCTGATGAGATAAACTGAATATCCTACCTGGAAAAGGCTTTTCAAGGAAGTGTCCTTTGATAGTTTGGTTGGCTGAGCCCAGCTGGTTGGTAGCCACAATCGTGTAGTTGCCATTGTTGTAGTGAGTGGGTTTGTTGAAGAGCAGGCAACCCTCAGACACTTCCCCTTGCTGGTAAAACTCCATGCGGATGATCTCTGTCTCCCGGAGGACCTGGCCGTTGTGCAGCCAGTGAAGGGTTGGAGCTGGGTTCCCATGCACTGCAAATGCAATGCAGTGGTCCATGTGCAGCACTGGCTCCTCCAGGGTAAGGATGCGAGGGGGATCTAGCAGAGAGAAACATGGCAGGCTCACAGCAACCTCCACCCAACATCACCACTCTGTGCACCATGGAAAATAAGAGCATTGAAAACATCCAAAATCACTTGTGCCTTCTACTCTTCCCATGGATGTTTGTAAAGAAGCAGTGCTGTCATGAGAACCACTCCACTCTCCCTCAAAGGAGGGTCTGAGCCATGGCCAGGCCTCTTGGCCTTCCAAACAGGAGTGTAAATTAAAGACAGGGATGGAAATTTCACCAGCCCAGAAACAATTAAGCTTGAACTGTCCTGTCCACACATCTACTGCTGCTCTCCTTCCCCCAAGGGATCCTGGGGAGACTGCCTGTCCCCATTAAGGAGGACACGGTGACGTAGCACTGCTACATTACATTACAGATGTGCAAGGTGCCTGTGGGAGGTCTCCAGTCACACCGAGCAATTCTGGATTGCATAGCTGTGGAAGCAAACATCCCTCAGAGACTGTCTGTCCTTGGGGGCTTTGACTGCCTGAATATCCCAAAGGAGTTCTCACTCGCCGAACAGCCTCCAGGGGTGTTTTAATTAAAGGGAGTAGAGTGGGAGAGGGATAAGAAAAGCAGAAACTCCACCTGCAATTTATTGCATATGCATTGTCTTCCCCTTGGGACACATCGAGAATTGAAATGTTGCTCTGCTATAGCTTCTGAAACCCCATTTACAACGCCTACACCTAAGGTCCCAAACCCCAAGGCTGGCAAGGTCTGAACTAGAAGAACAAGTTTTGTGCAAAGATACATGACAATGATGTATGTCTTCCCTAAAACTCTCCTTTTCCTGCTACCATCCAGCTGCAAAGACAATCAGTTCGGCATCCACGAGGAAGAAAACCAACATACCAAATTTGACCCATCTTTGTGAAAAGAGAGAGTGAATTTTTAAGTCAGTGAAGGTGACAAAAGAGAAAAAGGTGCAGAGCTGGTTGGAGCTCAGCAAAATTCTCCCAGCAGTGCCCATCTACCCTGAACCACACAGTCGTGTCCCAGCCACCCTCTTTCGTTTGAGAGCCCAGATCTGCATGTGGCTTGTTCACATCTTCCTGGCAAGGGGATTCAAAACAGGCAGCCACCTACATGCACAAACCCAGATCTTTCCAGTATAAAATTACAGCCTGAGTGATGGCTCTGTGCAACAAGAGCAAGGGTAGCAGAAACTGTCGGCAGCTCAGAGGATTTCAGGGGTGAAAATAAGCATGGGCATAGGGCTGTTTAAGGGGTGGAGGAACAGATGCTGAAACACCGCGCAAAAAACACCCATCTGCTGACCAGTCAGCTCTGAGCTGGGCTGAACTTTAATCACCTCCATCCTTCAATCCATCAATAGTACTTATTGGAAGGAAGATGAAAGTAGTAAAGCATCACACAGCATGCATGGGTTTACCAAGAGTAGCCAGAATCCCACAAGGGTCTCTGCTCTACATGGCAAGGTTGAGGTGGGGGACAGATTTTGAAACTACAGAGTAAGGGCAAATATTACAGACACAGCAAAATATAGCAAATCTCAGCTGCTTGAGACCACAAAGCTGTGTAAACTTCCTTTTAAGGTCAGGGTTTTGTTATATTAGAAAGCACAAAGAAAGTTGAGCTACTTGCAGATAAAAGTGAACAGTTCAAATTTGACACGTGCACATTTATATGACATTTGCAGTTTAACTTTGTAGGATCTGACCTGAGAGAAAGCCCTAACATCCCTGAAATTAGTGGCAAGTTTTTAACTGCCTTTAGCAAGGGTGCCATTGAACCTCTCACATAGCATCAGGACAAGAAACTTTGCTTTTGTTAAGAGATTTTTAGTTCCTCTATGGCTTTCCTTTAGTCTATTGACTCTTCCAAGACACAGGCAGGAAATTCCCACCACCATCACCGTGGCACTGCTGTTCCTTCCCCGCTCTTGTGGTCATTTCTGGATTAATGGAAGCATCAGGAAAGCAAAATTACTGACATTTGAGAAAGAGAACTGTGTGAGGATCTGTCTCCAGCTGACTGTGCTCAGCTCCTCCTAATCTTCACCCAAAAAACCAGTATGACACAGGTAGGAAGTGGCCATGGATTCAAACAGCTTCCAGGGCAGCCCCTTGGGCTCTGTATGGACAAGGTCTCTCCACTGGTACTTACAGTAGACAGTGAGCAGCACACTGGCATTGCTCATCCCCACCACGTTCTCAGCAATGCAGGTAAGCAGGAATCCATTGTCCTCGCTGGTGACGTTCACCAAGGTCAAGTTGATGGCATGAACATTGGTCCAGTTGAGGTTGGTCTAAAAATCCCAGAGAGAAATACAGACAGAAATCGGTATCTGGTGCCTCCTTTCCTCCCCTCTACCACCCCCAGAAAAGGAGGATCACCGTTTCCATGTGAGGAGGTCTCCATAACCCAAAGACAGCTGGGATCTGGGTGAAGGGAGGTATTTCCTCACCTGATCAAACACACCATGTCTTGTAAGAGGAAATACTGGAAAGGGGAGAGCCATGGCATTGTAGCACTAACAAACATGGCCAGCCTCTAGAAAATCTTAGCAATATTTAGCAATAGCAAACAGTTTTACTGAAGTTCCATCAGAGGACACATGAGTTAATTCAATCAGGCAGCACTGAGCTCTGAAGCTCTCTCATCTTCACTTTCTGGCCATACAGAGAGAAGGTTTTTCTCCCTTCTGAGAGTCCCCAGCTTCTCATGTGGATAGAGCACGGCTTCAGCTTTCCTTTGGATACAACAATTTCTCTTTTCTCATACCATCTACCCAACCCTCTGTCCTGCATGCATGGACCTGGGAAACCCTGGAGCTGCTTTGCTCTTGCCACACTGGGCACGGGCAGCACTGAGGTGTTGCAGCCCCTACCTGGTGGGTGTTGATGGAGTGGAGTTCAGCCACTGTCCAGTCCACGTCCGGCAGTGGCGATCCTGAGCCGTTGCAGGTGATGACGGCGTTCTCCCCTTCCCGCACCGTCAGGTTCACGTGGCTCACACTGATCTCAGGAAGGTCTAGAGGAGCCAAAAAAAACTGCTCAGGATCGGGGCAGAATTTTCTACAGCCAGCCACAGGAAGTGCGTGGACCCAGATCCCACCAAGGTGTTTTCCAAATCAGCCTCCAGCACCCTGAGAGGAGTAGCGTGAGGCAACAGAATGGCCTTGCCCTACCAAGAAAAGGAGGGGTAATTGGAGACAGGGGAAAAAGTAGACAGTGGAGATGTGCCAGCTGAGCAGACCCTCTCATCAGCTTTGAATCCAAAAGTTGCTGTCCAGTTCTGGCCACTCTTCCTCTCTTATACAACCCCCATATCCATCTCTCTACTCCCACAGAAGCTGCTCACGAGGGCAGTCACCTGGGATGAGAAAACTGCGTGTACTGGGAGAGGATCCAAGGCATCCCCACCCCCAGGGACAAGGCACAGAGCGCTCAGCGTTCCAGGTGAAGAAAATGTCCCTCTAATTTATAACAATCAAGAAAAGATGACCAAGGATGTGTCCTCATATTAACTGCAGCTCTCCTAATAGAAGGTGCCCTTGTTCTTCCTCGGTGGTAGCAGAGGGATTCACTGATTTATGGTGGCTCTGATTTACACCAGTTCCTTGCTTGCTGCCACAGGCACCAAATATCCTTGTGACGTGAAACAAGACAGTGCTGGTTGCAAGAAGGCCAAGGAGTCTTCTTGAACAGGGGAGGCTTTCAGAGGCAAACTGAGTAAGCAGGACAGGAGGAACTGACCAGTGGTCCCATCCCATCATAGGGCAGCAGCATCCATCAGGCCAAGGCAAAGTCATGGATGGGGACACACAACCTTTTCATGGCCATCAGAGAGTGACACCAGAAAGGAAGGAGCATTGTAACATTTAGGGGGATACCAGAAGAAAGAAAGCAGCAGTCAAGACCTGGCAAAGCTGCATAGGTGGCAGGAATAGTGGAGAGGGAGATGGGAAAGACATGTGTGGTCTTCTGCAGGCTGAGCTGGTATCAGACATGGCCACACCAAGCCATGCCTGCCCTCAGCACCAAAGGACAAGGATGAATGTGGTGCCCTTATAACATCCCTGGAGTCTTAATGCTTGAACAGAGAGACTCCTCCGGAGGAAAGCAGACCACAGTGGCTCCCTGCCCTTCCAGGAGTTTGCATGGTCAGAGGAGATGCTTACCCTGCACAACAGCACATTTTTGCTTCCAAATCAGCACCCTGCTGTCCCCTGTAGTTTAATGCCACCATTGATGGAGCCATCTCTCCCTCCTGTCCCTGATCCCTAAGGATTTTTTGTTGTTGCTTAATCCTTGCAGCTTATTCATCCCATGTGGGGCGGAAATTACAGCACTCTCAAATCTTTTTAGTTCATCCACACAAAGGCACACTTTGGCCAATTTCCAGAGCTTAAAGGGACAGGGTGAACTTGGAAAAAAAAAACCCCTAACCAACAAAACAACTAAAAAAACAAGTCATGCAAATCCAAATGTGCACGCTGTTTGTCTACTACTGCTACAAGTAACAAGCCCAAATCCCTAGTACAGAGGATGATTATATTAAAAAAAAAAAATCTGGTTTTCCTCCATTTTTCAGCCTGTGAGTTTGACAGCTGCTTGTGTACAGACAGTTTAATTGCTCTGTGCAAGGTACATCTCTTTTTCCTTACTCTGCAAGGGATGCTTTCCAGTAATAGCAATAGCAGAGCAAAACCTGACACCAAACAGGCAGCTGATGTGTGAACAAGGTGAAGGAAAAAGGGATAACTATTGAACATGCCTCGTGTTGCTCCTGGGGCCGCTGGACTCTTTTAAACATCAGCAGGAAATAGAAAGAGATATAAAGTCACTTCTGGCTCTTCCCTACAGATATGGGACTTCAATTGAAAAATAAAACAAAAGAAAATGAATAGAGACATGTATTTCCTAAGAGTAATTACAAAAGATTCAGTGTCAGTGTCTTTTAACAATATGCTGCTTCTAGGATTCGTTAGGCACAGGAAGATCTACATGAAACAGCTCTTTTCAAGACATCACACTGACTCACTACAGACACTTTGTCAGGCAGCAGCATTGCAGTGAAGAAAATGCCCCAAATCACCCAATATCTTTCATATGCACATTAATAGCAGCCTCACATTTACCTAGATATCCTATTTTTAATCTACAAACTATCCCAACCAGCTTCAACCTTCTTGTTCTCAACCACATGGTGGGATCCTGCTGCATCAGGTTCCTGAACCCAAGGTGCTGGATTGGACAGAGATTCCTCCTGGCCTCCCTCGTGTCCAGCCCAGGGACCCTTACCACACTGGGTGATGTTCATCTCCTTCAAAGTGATGATGGCTGCGTCCATGGTCATGCAGTAGAGATCCTGGTACTGCAGGTTTGCCTCGCTCTTCTCCTGCCAGAGCTGGATCCAGCGGATGTCACAGCTGCAGTTAAAAAGGTTCCTCTCTAGTCTCCTGTGGGCAGAGAGAGGTGAGAGAGGGTGGTGGGATGGGGAAGGATGAGCAGAGCTGTCACCTGGCTCTGGGATCCCCAGGGAGGACAGCCACCATGCACGTGTAAGAGGTGAAGTAGAATCTTCTCCGCGTTATCTACTTGGGGTCTTCTGGCACTTATTATTCCTGTCTTTGCCACAGTCACACATCCATGCATTCACACAGTCTCCTTCTTGAGTGCACACAAGGTTTTACATCTCCCAGGGCAGCACACAGATGCAGTCACTGTCTCTCACCACAAGATCTGCACTACTGTGGCTTGGTCCCACTGTCACCCAGACAGCCAAAAGAGTCACCCCTCAGCAAAGGAGCAGACAGCTCTCTACTGCCCTAAAATATTGATTTACACCTTCAAATCCCACTTCAGTGGTGGTCCTAGACTCTGCTGGGCAAAGTACAATTCAAGCCCCCACAGGCACTCAGAGAAGCTGGCAGCTCTTCTCCCAAGTTCCTTGTACAAACACAGGCTCCTGGTGACCCAGAACACAAGCTAATGTGCAGGGGAACATGCATTTTAATCAAATCAATCAGCACTGTGCTGAGACCCTGCTGACCTGGCCAGGAGAAATGGAGAAAAGCACTGCCTTTAATGTACTTCATTTAAACCACACTTACACATAGTTTATATACCAGGAATGTTTATTATAATTGATTTTCCAACCTATTAACCATTTCATTTACATTTTTAAAGCTCTGCAGGTATCTGTGGACATGCAAGAAAGCCAAGTCCCAGCAGGGAGAATAGCCCAGTGCTCAGCCAGGACTGAGTTACCAAAGCTGGTTGCAATGACAGTTTGAGCAAATCTAGGAGATACAGCCTGAACAAACAAAATATCTCCCCACACAACTGTAAAGCAAAGAAAGTTGGGATCAGCAGAGCCAGCAGTGCCAAAGATGAGCCCAGCCACGCCAAAGCAGAAGAGCATCTCCAAAGGTCAAACCATTGTTTCACATGATATCTAGATCCCACATCATACAAGGGAAAGCTTTTTTCCTGCTCTGTTCCATGTGTTATTGCAAAATTCATGCTTGCTTTTACAAAATTAATTTCACCCACTAACAGGATTTTGAAACAACCTTCCAAACATCTGCAGCTGCTGTTTTGTCAATACAGTGCTGCAAAAGGAGAAACTGAAGGGGTCTTCTGGTAGCACCCAGGGTTGCTAAACCTGAACCCTAATGATGCCACTTTGCATTTTCAAAGACATCAAGATGTCATCTGACCTTTTTTTTTTAGAGCAAACATTGAGTTAAGCTTCACTCTGTGGCTTTTCATTAGTTCATTTCTTTCCCACCAAAAGCACATAAACCTCTGTGACACAGGTACAAGGCTCAGACAAGCAACTCAAAGGCCAAAGCACTAAATTTAACAGACCAGAGCAGATTAGCACAGTGATTTGAGTGATGAGACATTCCCTGCGTGCTCTGACAGGTACTGCCAGGGCTTTGCACAGGCTTTACATCCTCTTCTGCACGACCATGAATCTCCCTCTCAGGAGCCCCCCAGAGTCACTGATACCAACAGGAGGTGGGATGGCAGATCAGGTAACTGGGGATGCACCCTGGGACCTGACAGGGAGCTGGGGGAGCTCAGATGCAACGGGGAGAAATTCTGCTCTGCTGCAAATATCCTCACAAACTGAGGCTGCTGGGAGAGCTGCTGTCCTAGCACTTAAGGGCAGCTCTGTCAGTAACAGACAGCAGCTTTCCTGGCCCATTGTTAATTCATGAAGGGCCATGAATAATAAAGGAGCCACGGGCTTCAGGGCAGAACTTCCCCACAACCTGCCCCAACACCAGCAATGTAACTGGCTCTAATCGAGACCCCCAGAGGGGTTTTTGCACAAATTAACTCCCATCACGGGCTGGATGTGCTGAGTGCCACGGGCAGCTGGCACAGCTCTGCGGGTAGAAGGGGCACATGTGAGGACCCACTGTCCCTCACATGCATTGCTAATGCATTTCCAACATGTGGAAAATATCCTTTCCTCCTTGCCTGGTGCCTGCCTTGCCACGCCAGCCAGCTCCCCAGAGAGGTGCATAGGGAATTCCACACTCACATTGTCCTAAACCCACCCAAAAACCTGGATTTCCAGTTCTCTCCTCGGGCCCCTTCCCTTGCAGGGACCATTGCAGCTGCTTCCAACCTTGCCTCTCATTTTTCTGTAACACACCTCCACTACCTACAACCTTCTGCTCGTGGACATAAATGCACCTTCTCTTCCTGCAAGAGGAAGCACCTTGGGGACCACAAATGCCCTTGGGACAAAATACACTGTTGGACCAGAGGACACTGCCATGTGCTGCAGACCATGGGTGCAGCAGCACCCCAGTGAGAATTAAGGCAAGGGGCTCTTTTTGGGACACATCCAGCACAACTTACTCCTGGAACGAGCAAACAAACCCAAAGGGCATATTTTTGCATGCAGGCTGCAATTGTTACCACATTCTGCTTGGCTGCAGGCACTCAGGATCCGTACACACCCTCACACCTTCTCCAGCCCTCCTTAAAACTGAAAACGCCTTGAGAAATAGCAAATGTCACAGCTGCAGGGGAGCTGGGCTCTCTGCACAAGCAGAACTGCTCTGTCACTCAAGGAGTTCATCCAAAAAGGGACTGAACCTGCACCTGAGACAGAGCCATCCACCAGCACCATAAGCAGAGTGATAGTAGGGTAAACTCAGGGCACAGCCCCTTCCCTGAACAGGCACACTATGTTTGGAAAAGAGGAAAATTGTGGCACTCATGCCATGAGCTGCCATTTGATGGGACAATGACCCATCAAAACGGAAATCCTAGAGCCATGCAGGTATTAAATCAACTCTTCAAGAAAACTGATGCTGCTGGTGCCTGGTTGAGCCCAGCTTTGCTCCCTGCAGAGAGCTGTACCCACTATCTCCCAAAACTTCCTGGACAGCCTTCACCAGGGTGGACCAGCGTGGGAGACAGATGCCATCAACACTCCAGTGTGTTCTGGAACAGACAGGGACTTCACACACACAAGCAGTTTTTTTCCAGACTAGGCAGCTACATGAGACACATGCCCCATCCCATGCCTCCCCACTCATCAGCTAAAGCAAAGCTGTCTGCAGCTAAAACCTCTCAGAGGGCAGCAGAGATCCTTGCCACACTTCTCCTGTCTGTTTCAATTCACATACAATTCCTGCCAAGGTTTCATACTCTTACAATTAAAATGCTCTTCCTACCTTGGGACTGAGGCCACTTCCCTAAGCTTGAGAAGCAAAGACCAAGCAGCAGAGACAGAACAAAGTCTAATTTTTTTATTCCTATTGATTTCCCAGAACCAGGGTTTCTCTTGGTGGTCCAACCAAAACTGTTATTTCTGAAACCCTGCCAGAAGGGTCTGGGACAGAAAAGGAAGGACTGGGACAGGGAGTGGTGTGTGCTGTCTGTCAGCTTGCTCAGCTAATGCAGAGAGCAGGCAAGTAGCCACTGTCTGGCCACAGCTCTATTACTGGGACTGCTGGTGGTGATAAGTTTCAAAGCTGGAGGCACAGACCATGTTAAGTTGGACTCATAACATTAACAGAAATGCTGCTGTGCCTCATCCCCACCAAAGCCTCTTGCTGTAGCATTGCAGAAATGTACTGCAGGGCAACTTGGCAGGGACTGCTGGTATTAGAAATGCTGATGGGTCGGGCAGAGCAGCAAGATGTTCAGGACTACAAGGTTTTATACAACCAAAGATGTAATTGGATCCAGAGTTTTAGGTCTTTCCGGGAAGGAATTTCTTGAAATGTCAGCTCTAAGCTCTCTGAGGATATGACAAAGGAAGCCAAGGACATGACAGAGGAAACCAGCTGTGACTTCTGGATAAGAAAGGCTCTAAGTCCAATGTTTATGAGCTGTTGCATGTGTCAGATGCTTCCCTGCACACACTCAGCTTCAGACTTAGGAGAGTTGTGCACTCATTAGCCTGAGTCCTGCTGGTCAAGGTCAGCCTATGCCATGGGAATTAGGGCTGGAGTTACTGGAAACAATTCCAAGCCTTGTTCCTGGCCAGAACGAGCAAGAGATAATATTCTCTGGAAGTGTGCCTCATTTTTGCCATCCTTTCTTCAGTGAGTCAGCAGGGAAAAATCTCAGCTCTGTTGAACAAGAAATTCTTCTTTAAAGCATAACCACATTCATGAGGCTGCGACACCCTGGATGCAGCCAAGCAGCAATTTCAAGCCCCAAGTTGCCATCCACCTGCCCAGTACTCTTCTGATCTTTACTGCTCAATGTTCACTGTGAGTGGCTTTGTCAGGTCTCGTGTTCCCTGGCAATCTCCATGTCACACTCAGCTGTAGCTCCTCTCCTCCCAACACTCTTTTGGACACAATCCTCCCCCTGCTTCCCCCACCACATACTCTGCTGCTCCGAGCTGCCTCATTCTAAGTCACAGTTTTGGCTTGGATGACTTTCCTTCCTCTGGATCCACAATTTCCTGATAGCACAGGGGCACTGGAATTCAGTACAAGGCATCTCTGGTGAGCCTCTGCCCCCACTTGTTCCACCAACCCTCCACACAGATGTAACCCTCTGGAGAAGAGACTCTTTCCAGCTTCTCTGTGTCCCTGGAGTCTTCTGGCCTCTCCACTGCTGTGCACAAATGCTGCTGCTCAGTCTGTCTTCCTCAGGCTAGCTGTCTCTGCATTGGCCTCTGCTGCTCACCACCTTCTCCCTTTCCAGAGAGTTTTGGGCTCAATTTCAAGTCCTTGGCTAATGTCAATCTGCAACTCCCTTTCTAGCTTTCACCAGTGTTTCACACTCACTCTATGTGGGCCATGTATTCCATCTCCTTCCCAGGTTCTGAAGCCTCCTTGGAGCTCAGTGTGCCAAAAAACTGTCTCTTACTCACCCATCCTCTGCATTTCTAAAAAAAAAAAAAATACAGTATTTCCCACTTTTGTGGATCTATTAGTAATATCTCCCCAACTTGGAGATCTGCTCTTCCTCAACAGGTCCCATCCTTCCAGCAGTCAGGACCACAACCACCTCACAGTAGGTAACATGTGTTTACCTTAATTCCCAACATCTTTACGTGAATGATTATTCAGAGCCCATAGCTCAGGCTACACCTCTGTGCTGCCTTCTTTCCAACAATTCCAAGGTTCAGCATGGCCCCAGGAAGGATGCTGCAGGCACATTCCCCTGCCCCTTAAAAACTGACATCCCAGTGGATATCAAATAAAATATCCCTCTCCTGTTGTGTTTGGGGAACAGCATTACCACATTATTCTGGTAATCTCCATCCTAGCTGTGCTTATGTGGATGAAGGGTCCTTAGTTACTCAGAGGGGAACATTTGTCAGAAAGCATCTAAAGCAATTCTCTAGGAAAAATGAACTTGACCAGGCTCTTAGTCCAGCCTGGCCAACAGCAAGGCAGTCCCAGTGGGCAGGCACATTTGTAGGTCTAAATTGCTCACTGGAGCTGGTGCCAGAGGTTGGTTTGCCAAGACCCCTTTCACAGCCTGGAGCAGGAGAGGTTCAGCTGAGGCTCCTGCCCCACACGATGCCAAGCTTCCCAGTGGGACACCATGGTCAGCACACACCACATCAGTGCTGCTTTCCCACCCCACCACGACTTCCTACCAACCAGCCCTGTGATCTCCCACATTTCTTTGTGCACTACCTCTTTGGTTCATTGGGGTTTGTTGTCTCCAAGAAAGCTGCTCTGAGCAGAGCTTCAACTGGAGCCAAGTAATTCAGCTCCTTCCCACTCGCCAAGCTGCAGAGTGCTGGCCCCAGGTGACTCTGCTGACACCACCCAAAGCCACCCCAAGCACACCAGCTCCCTGCCAGGATCATATCAGGCCAGCACAGATGTATTCATCAGGTGAAATACCCTTTGCTGCCCAAGAAGCAGCTTCTCAACTCCCTTTGTGCTTGGTATTGGTCTTTTGAGCCCGGCTGGAGCTGGCAGACCTGGGACGTGCCTGAAGAAACAAAATATGACCAAATGAAGCAAAAGCACATAAAAATGAGCCCCTTTGGAAGTATTCCCATTAATCTGCAGGCTCACCATTACCCCAGGCCCTGCGAGTGCCTCCAGCTCAGGACTGCAGTCCCATTTGCTCCTCCACTCTTGGGTCTCTCTTGGGTAACAACCATCAATCTGAGTTTTGCCAGACAGTGCAATGACAATAAGTAAAGGTCTAAGAATACAAATGACTCATGCTATTAAACTTGAAACCCGAGCCAGGCTTGAAAAATATTTAGAGCTGTAATCAGCAAGGAGACAAATTCTGAATTCAGCATTTTAACTCTGCAAGCCAAATTTCCCCATTAGAAGGGCGTTTCTCCATTTCCTAATATCACTATTAGTATTTTTCATTTAACAATTTGACAGAAATAAAATACACTGCAGTAACATCAGTGATAACACACTTACTCCCACTTGAAAGACTGTCTTTATTCTTTCATAAGTCACTTCTAGCTTACAGCTCTATTGATCATCGGTGAGGATGAATGGAGCTTCCCAGGATCCTCTGGGACAAATCTTACATATATATATATATATTTTTTACCCACCAAACAACTATTCCTAAAATTCAACAAAACAGGTCATCAGGGCAACGTTCCATTGATTTCGTGTCCACTTATTCTTCAAGCACGATGCTGAATGCTCTATCAATAATTCAGCAGGCTGAAGGCCACCAGTGCCCCAGGAGACACAACTATCTCATCATCTCCCACATCAGAGCTGGGAGGTGTCTCCATTGCTGGAGAGAAAGGGAATCATGGGCCTAAAAAGCAGGGGTGTCTTGTAAAGCATGTGCACCAACCAAAGAAAAGCAGTTAGCCCTACCCTGCGACAGATGAGAGCAAATGTTTGAAGAGATTCACTCAAAATCTGGCCTAGTAAGTATTTCTAATGTGCTCCCAGAGTTAGTCAACCATTTACTACTCCAAGCATGACTTGTTCATCATCCCGACATTAATTAGCCAGCTGCTGTGAAGTTAAAAGAGAAGCAGTTCTGCTCTGGTGCTCCCATGCCGAGGAAAGCCTCCCAAGGATGTTGCTGCCCACTGGAGTTTTAGGTAATTATTCGCTGGCTTCAAAATAACTCTATTTGGAAATCGTTCCTCCTCTCAGCCTCCTGTCTTTTCCCAGGAGACACCCCCAGGGTGGGACTTACAGTTCAAAGAGTCGCAGTGTCTGGAAGAGTTGCCATGACAGAGTGGTGAGCCGGTTCCCGGAGAGGTCTCTGAAAATTAAGGGGAAAAAAAAACAAAAAAGTAGTCACTGTAAATAATTCTTCCAGCACATGGCCCTTCCACCTCCACAGAGCTCATCGTCCTCCTCGATGGGGAGACTGTCAAGCAGTTGAGAACCCAAGTTCAGATTTCATAATGAGAGATTTTAATGAGGACAAACCCAAATGAAAGTTTCTCTTCTTTTTTTTTTTTTTTAAGGGGAAAAATGATTTATATCCTGCTGCAATGTTAAGGAAAAAAAAATCCAATGTCTGATTCTTGCCCATGAATCTGGAGCTCAACCAACCATAAGCAAAAAGAACAAGTCTAATTTCAGAACTTGAACAAAAAATTAAGTACAAACCTCACGTTAAAAATAGTAACAGCCAGGTTCAAATGACAGCACGATGATTACCCAAGGTGTTATCATATGATCTGCAGTAGCTGTGCATTCCAGGTGTCCCAGAATGGCTGTGTGCTGCTTGCACCCAGGGGTACCACTGCTACAGCAGCCAACAGCTCCCCATCCCTCTCTCCATCTGCCCAAACTTGCAAAAACATAAATCTCATCTACCTGGGAGAGCTTTGCAACCCAGCAGACATCTTCTCTTTAGCTGAAAGCCAGAGAGGATGAAAGAATGTAAAAGGAACTGAATTAATAAAAACAAGAGGAAGAAATGTGTCTGGAGCAGTGTGAGCAGAAGGAGAACCACCCCCTGGTTTCTAACAGCACAAAAAGATGGTAATGAAACACGTTCTGTTCTGGCCAGCCTTCCCAGGGACACCTGGCCAGCCTGAGAGCCACCAAGCAAGTGACCAGCCCATGGGGTGAGTGAGCAGAGGAACAGGTGATCACAAGTTCTGGGAGAACCCCAAATGCCCCATCTCTTTGCTGTCTTCCAGAACACACAGGAGGTCCTGCCTCACATCCTTCACCAAATCCCTGCTCTGAGCCACAGGCAGGCAGGGCAGCCCCTCTGCCTCAGCCTGGCCCAGGGGGAAGAGCAATGAAGAGCCAGAGGCATCAATCACTTGAGGTTCATTCAGCTCTGGGCTGGCCAAATAGGAGGTATGACCCAAGGCAGTCCAGCCGTGCAGGGCTCAGCCCCCAGACTCTGTTTGATTTGCAAGTGCTAAAACCAAGAGAGCAAACCCCTGAATGGCTCCTGCTGGCACAGGTCTGATGCATGAGGATTTGGGATGACAGATTCATTTCTTCCCTTACACTGAGTTCCAGCAAGGGAAAAGCAATTCTGGTCCTGTCCCACCTGCATAGAACTCTGCAATTAGGAGTGGGGAAGCTGCTCACACAGCAAAGCTTTGTCCCAAAGGCTCTCCACGAGCCTGGCAGAAGAACAAGCCCAAACACAATGATGGCACAGTGCTGCCTTTTTAAATTCTGGCTCTGCTTCACATCAGACTATCCCGCTGTGGGAACCACAGCAAACCACAGGTACCTCATTTCACATGACTGTGATCCCACCATTCCCACATCTGTAGACAAACTGCTTCCAGACTCTGATAAAGGTGGCAAAAATGGCAGGTAAAGCTGAGCAGGGGGGAAGAAAAATATTACAAGACTCCCTCCTTTATCCCCCCCAGAGCACTGAGCACCTGGAAGTTTTGCAAAGACAGATGAAAAGTGGGAGGGGAAGGAGCAACTCACTGTTACTGAAAAGTGAGACAGTAAACTCCCTCCCCCAGCCCAGGGAGAAGAAGGAAGCGTAAAGGGGATGCATGAGAGACAGCAAGATGTGGGAGAGAGGCAGAAATGCAGAGGAGGGAGTGAATCTCGCTGGAATGTCCTTTCTCAAAGGTCATGTTTTGCTACATTAGGCAGAAATGTCAAGAGAAAATTGGATTCTGAAAGAGAAGAGAAAAAACAACAGGCTTTCCACGCAAATAAGGGAATCAAAAATAGCATGATCGTGTTATTACAATTTAGGACACAGAGAGATGGAGAAAGGATACATCCTCACTAATGCAAGGGGCTTTGCCAGGCAGATGTGCTCCACTTCTCATCTCCCACAGTCCCTGGAAACCAACTCCTACCACCTCCTCCCTCCCCCAGACAGTAACCCAGAGCAAGCATTAGGGAGAGAGGAGATGGCTCTTCCCTTGCACACATCTGGCAGGAGACTCTGTTCTCAAAGGGCAAAGCCAGCATTTGATCTGACCTGACCATCAACTTCTGCAGGGCTGGTCAGGGGGACACACACCCACGGCTCCATTTCAGATCAGCCTGGACACACACAGGGAGGAACATGTCTGTCACTGGAAACAGAGACCTTGGGCACTCCAAAACATCACAAAAGTCCTTCCTCAGGCCCAGAGACAGACCTCAGCACAGAGACCAAAAGGAGCTGCACACAAACACACATTAAAAATGCACCATTTCGGCCACAAAAACTCCAAAGGTCAGAGATGCCAGCACTGGGATTCCACATATGAAAGGGTACAGCTACTGACTTGTGCTACAGAAAATAGAGCTCCTCCAGAGGAACTCCACTGCACAGCAGTGATTTCTCCCCAGAACAGATCCATCCCACATGCTGGATGGGACAGGTTTCCTAGGGAAGGGAGCATGTGATTCTGTAATTAGAGATGGAATCACAGTACACACACACGAGGAGATTAAATTATGGCTCCACGGGTGAGGCTCTGAGCTCCAGCACTTTGTAACTCCTGTTTGGTGTGTGCAAGGTTCCCCACAGTCACAAACCTCAGCTGCACACACCAAGTTTCCCAGTGTTCTGTAGAGCATAAATGGGGATGTTTGGGGAAAATCAAGGCGCCCACATCCAGAGCTAGTCCTCTCACAGCTCCAAGTCAAGGCCTCTCAAAGGCCCATTCTGCCTTCCTGCAGCATTCCCAAGCCTGT
The DNA here is from genome assembly GCA_013400575.1 of Peucedramus taeniatus. Taxonomy (NCBI): domain Eukaryota; kingdom Metazoa; phylum Chordata; class Aves; order Passeriformes; family Fringillidae; genus Peucedramus; species Peucedramus taeniatus. The sequence goes on from WBNO01006359.1 coordinate 807,274, forward strand.
TGCCACCTCCAAATCCCTGTTAAGGAGTGACAAGAACCCCCATCATCCTGTGCTGTGGCTGGGCAGTGCCAGCTTCTCTCCTTCCTGACTCATTTCCTTCTCCCTCCTAGCTGGTGAATCACACTACTCATTGCTCTCCAACCACTCCCAAATATTTCTCAGCCTCAATTTCCTTATCCATGCCCAAATTTCCTATGATCTTCCCCACTTTTACACCCTCCCACACCAACAGTAGTGTCTCAAGAGCTGCTACTTCTCTTCCTAACTCGTTCCTAAATATCCTTTGCAAAACTTCTCCCCTCCAACTGGACCAAGAGCCATTCTGCTGACCTAAGATGTCCCTGAGCAAAACCAAGTCTTCCAAGCAAAACCTGCCCTTTGACAAGATTTCTTTCCCTCCACAAAAGGAAGATGCAAATGTTCTGTAACAGCAGCATCACCAGCATTTTCTATCTTGAGCAAAGCAGCTTTTTCCCGACCTCCCTTCTATTACCACAAACATTTGAGAAAGCTCTTATGTGAAACTAGAAAGAAGTAATAAAAAATAGAATCAGCCAGGAGCAGACACCCAAAACAGAAAACTTCAGCGTGAGCAATTAAAATTTGGCAGAATTATAGGAAAGTGGAAGCAGTCCTGTAGCAGTGTGCCAGACAACCTTTATAACAGCCTATGCATCAGTTCCACCTGTAAGAAAATACAGCACATCACACATCAAGGAAACACAGGCAGAGGGAAGCAAAATGCCTTCCCTGCATTTTTCTCAGCAATGAACAGGAGCCTGTCTCTCCCAGGACAGATCTGCCATCAGCACTCCTGGAACATTTTCAAAGTGCTTCTTTGCCATGGGACATTTTCTCCATCACTCACAAGATGCTCTTTTCCATGGAGACAGTCTCTAGAAGTAGCTGCCAGGGTGCTTTTTGCCTCCAAAAGGAGTTGAGTAGGGAGAGGGGGTTGGAGAGAGCTCACCTGGACCAGGTCCAGGGCAGAGCCACCCAACCCATCCATGGCTCAGGCTCAGCACCACTCCAGAGCCCTCCTGCTGCAGCAGCCGTGCTCCCAAGGCTCCTATTCCCATCCCCAGCAGCCCCTTCCAGCAGCACCTCACTGCACACCTCAAGGGCAGGCTGCTACCACTGAGTGACAGCTAAATCCCAGTTCCTGCTCTCTCTCCCTCCATCCTCTTTCTCCATGTCCCACACACTCTCCCACGGCTCCCGCAGGCACTGCCAAGACCTTGCTGGAGACCAACAGGGAGGGGAGGTGACTTTTGCCATTTTGTCACAGCATGAGTGACAGATGGGGCCATGGAGTGCCCCATGGAGTCCTGAACGAGCTCCTGGGGTTAAAAAAGGGATGGGTGAAGCTGGAACAAAGAGGAGTCCAGATCCATGCAGACCAGAACAAGTGGACTTTAATGCAAGAGGAGACAGCATTTTTTTCTTTTCCCTTAATTACCCAGCAGCCAAAAGTGTTTCCACTATTAAAGCCATTTTTATTCAGCTAAATTAAGCCAGTTGCCTCATTAATGACACCAACAAGCAGGAGCCCCTGTAATTAAACTGTAAGTTATTTTATGCAGTTCAGCTCAACGCAATGGCAGAAACGCTGCTGCTGGGGAGGGACCCTGTGCACCTGTCCCTCCTCCACGCAGCTCCATCCTCCACTTGCCCTTGTTTCCAAGCTGACACATTTATTTCTGCATGGGAGAAGTTTTTCACACGTTTTAATAACATGGTGCCACTATGAAAATCCTGACTGGGAGGGATTAACTTGCCAGAGCAGCTGGGGCTGAGGGAGCACGAGTGAGTGCCTGGCAGCAATGCCAGGAGAGATGCACATCCTCAGCTGTGGTCCCCAGTGCTGGATATGCTGGTGGCACTGCATGTGACTCCCTTGATATTTGGGCACAACAGGTGCTTCCCATCATCTCACTGCAGCCTTAGCTGGGTGCTAGTGGCCACAGTAGAGAAGAAGGTCACAGCCTCACATGCTGCTGTAGGGGAAGCTCCATTCAGGCTTGCTTATCCCTCCAGATAACTCAAATGACCTCTAAAAGCACTGTTACACTCCCCATCACCCTCCCTGCCTTCCCCGTCCCCCTCCCTCCTCTTCCTGTTTAGTAAGCAGCTTTGCTCATTAAGGGAAAAAATGTACTGTCCTCCCTTAATGAATGTGCTAAAATTACCCCAACAAGTCCCAGAAGCTGTGGCAGGACAGGCCTCCCCACAAATCAGGCTCTGCAAATATCAGACTCGATTGGAATCTCCAATAGCTCAGGCCCAAGTCCCAGCAGGACACGTTTGAGACAGCCTGGAAAAGAATTGGGCACTGCCAAGTGCGTGCAAGCCTTGCATGCCCAGAAAGCAGAGTGAGCAGAACAGGATGTGCCATTAAACTGGTCAGCCTGAGATTTCAGAGCTGCCAGGAGTTCTCCTGGATTTGCTCCCTGTTCAGGCTCAGCACCAGGACACATGTATTGGTGCTGTGGAGGAGTGAGACAATTAGCAGAGGTCCTCAGCCATGGTCTGGCATTACCTACAGCTCAGTTCTGCTCCTCAAGCAACACCCCAGCAACCCCCAGGGCTTTTCTGACCCCAAAAACAGCAGGACCAAAAAGTCTCCAAGGTTCAATCTTCCTTTGTGTGCTTGGGCAGCAAAACTACAGCCTTTCTTCTGTCCACAGGTTCTGTCCTGTACCTTGTAAGGCACGTGGCACACAGCATGTGCCATGACATAATAATCTCATTCCCCACAAACTATTTCTTGTTCTAGGGCTAGAGTCAGAACCTGCAATAATTTCCCAAACCCAGAGCATCCTGTACCAGAGAGGAGAGAGGCACCATGGTGGGTGACACACAAGAAGAGACCCTGACATTCCACATGCACACCACTGCTCCTGGAGGTGTGGAACTGGAGCAAGGAACACCAAGCCCTCCGTATTTCTCAGTTGCAGATCCCTGATTTTCAAACTCTCACTGAAACAGGGCTGAGGGAGGCAGAAGAGGCTGGTCTCCTGCATTGTTCTTTACACAAAATCATTAAAAAACAAAAGCTGCAGAGCAAGTGGCATTAAGGCACCACACCTCTGTCACAGGGCTCCCACAGCCAGTGCCAGCAGCACATCTGCCCCACACCTCTTCTCTCAGTGCCTCTGCAGTGCAGCAGCCATGTCCTGCTGCTGCCTTCAGCCCAGCCCATATTTTAAAGGCCATCTCCTACCCCATGACACTTGCACACCCTCCAAGTCATCTCTTCCGAGGCATCTCCCAGCTGCACAAAGCTTTGTTCAGAGACAAATCACCCCTCAGAGTTTATTGCTGCTCACAGTTTCAGCTTGGCACATGGTACAGATGGGAAGGCATCACCAGATGTGGGTCACACTGTCCCCTGTGCTTCGAGGCAGAGCAGATGCAGGGCTCTGGCCCTCTGCACTACACTCAACTCGCCCTTGGTTGTGTGCAGTTTTCATTGCTCCTCTCCAAAGACATCTGGACTCTCACAGGACTTGAGGAAAGGTTAAAAGCTGGGTCAGCCCTGCAGTTGCTTTCCCTTTGCCTGCCAGCTTCCCTGCAGGGCAGAGTCCAGCAGCATCCACAGAACTGGCCAGTGTTCTACTCAAGGAAAAGAAAAATCAACTTGCAACAGGCAAGAGCCTTCCCCCATAGCTGCCCTCCTGCAGCCAAGAGGTCCTTAGGGCTGCACTGCCCCCACCTTATATCTTCTGTCCCAAACTGCAGCAATTCTAGATCCATTAGACTGAAATATTACTGTACACTGGGCTTTCCTCCTGCTTTGGCATGCAGAAGTAATACTGGAGATTGTGCCGGCTGAGGACAAGGGTTGCCAGCTGCCAGCTCCAGCAAGGGGCTGGGTTTATCCAACCCTGTTTGCTTCACACTGCATTGTTCTTCAAGCTGGGAACAGAGAACAACTAGGGAATGCCTCCTGCTCATGGGTTTCCAGTGAACCCAGAGCCAACCCGATGGCCCTGCGTGAGAGGAGAGCTCAGAGCTGTGGCATGGCACAGCTTGAGGGGGTGGCATGGGAAGGACAGTGATGCCCACAGGGCATTTCCCAGCATCTCTGGGCACACTGTAATTGGACTTGGATGATATTAGAGATTTTCTCCAACCTTAATGATTCTATGAACATCCTTGAAGCAATAGGGACAGGAGCTCATCAGAGGTACCACCCAGCTGGGAGGACACTCCAAATGCCCAGGTAGACACTGGGAGAGCTGGACAAGGTCCACACAAGAGCCTCAATGTCAGCTTATTAAGCACAGGTATGCTGGGACAGGTTCTGGTCCTCCCTCTTCCTCCTGAACAAGGACTGTGATCTCAGCTGTTAGAGGGCTTTTGCATCAAATTTATATTAAAAAAAAAAAAAAAATTTCAAATATCCCCACCTACTTGGATGCCCAGAAATCAATGAGCCTTGAATAATCTCAAAGGGGTTAGCAAAGAGAAAACTAACAGCTGGGCCTGAGCCCCAATTTTCCTGACTCAAGGATGAGTGCCAGAAGCTGGGATGCACTGGGATGGTACCAAGAGCTCTGCAGAGCCTCTGAAGGAAAGAAGGGGTATAAATACAAAGCTATATATATATATATATCTCCAGCAATAGCAAAACAACAGGGCATACGGCAGGCTAAGCTCTCGGCAGACTCTGCTAAATGGTTTCCAATTAATTAACTGATTACATGATAGAACAGAAGGGGATTCAAGTGAGTGCTGTTGACCTTTAAGAATAATTAATATCATCAGGATAGCAAAACTCGTCCAAGAAAAATAATTAGGAAGATTCTAATATTGCTTCCAAAGCCACATTGAAAGGGGTGAGGAAGGTTCTGGTTAATTTAGAGGCACAGTTCCCACGTATTTCCTAGGAAACCCATTTCTCCCTCACACTCGCTTCCACCCGCAGGTCTCCCACACACACGTGCTTCTTCCCTACCCCAGTCAATCCTCCCCCTCCTCTCCAGATCCATTTCCCTGTCACTTCTACATCCCATCCCCCTTCCACACTTCATTTCTTCCCTAAAGACACTTTGCTCCAATCCCTTGTTGTAACCTTCTCTCTCCAGCCCAGCCCCTGTCCCTACCACAGGTTCATCCCATCCCCTGCTCCTCTTTGGCCAGCCCAGAGTTCCACTCTCTGCCTTCCTGAACCTCAGGAAGAAGCCCTGGTCCCTCCCCATGACATCAATTCACTTTTTATCTCCAGTCAGCATTGGCACCCTCATAGGCTGACAGAAGGCAAGCTCTACATGTCATCCCAAAAAAGCCCTTCCCTGCTTTTCCTCAGCAGTCAAAAATCCATCAGAGAGGCTGGTCTGGGAAGCAGATGTAAGAGAAGCACAGCAACAGGAGGAAGATGGGAAACTCATGAATCCCATTACACCTCACCAAGTACATGAATGCTCCCACCTCACTATATTTTCCTTGCTTCTCCTTTCCCAGTTTGCTTGGCCCCAGTGTCATGCGTGGGAGAGGGATTGGAAAGCCATTTAGCCAAGCAGGAACTGTAGTGCTGAGCTTCTGAGGGAAGCCTGGACACACTGGGAGCGAGGTTACATGAGCAGCCAACATTTCTTGTGAGGGAAATGTAAAAAACCAACCCTGGAATGAAACCCACCTTTGCAGTGAATAAATAAATTTCCTCTGCTGCTTATTATCATTAAAACTTCTGTGGCTTGACACTTCACTAAATTATAGATAAAAGGAAAAATGGTCTTCCTGGGCTCAGAAAAGCAGGCTGCTGCCAGAGCCCTGTGTTTACAGCAGCTAATGAAAAGAAAGCTTGCCATTAGCCTGCAGCACTCACCCCACCTTGGCAGGGAACAGAGCTACCTGCACCCCCAGCACTGGGAGCAGCAGCTGGGCACCACGAGGGACCAGAGCTGGGGACAGGCAGGGGGCCAGCACGGGGAGGTGCACACGGGGGAAATGAAGCTCCATGCCATCAGCCAGCAGAGATGGCAGCTGCCACCCCCCATGCTGTGCGGAGCCTCCTGGCCACAGCAGGAGGTGAGGCTGACATGCTCCAGCTACGCCTCATCAGATGACAAGAGAAACACTCAGCTTGGGAGACAGACAGCACCGAGCAGGACCTGCCTCACGCCAGGCTGATGCCTCCTCCCGATGCCCGTGGGGTGGGCATGGGGAGCAGGGACACAGCAGGTGCCTGGGACACACCTGAGCGTGGGCACAGGAGCACCTCTGCCCAAAAACCTGTTTGCAGCACCTGAGCAGACAGGGAGGAATCATGCTCTGAGAAGAGTGCTCTGAGAAGAGAGCTGCCTGCCGTGGCAGGATGTGCCTCCTGACAGCCCAAGGAATGCTGTGCTGAGGGGAACAGGGAACTGGTGGTGATTTCATCCAGCCAGAGCCCAGTGAAGCCTGCTTGCTGCACTCCACACTTATAACCACTCCAAAAGCAGAAACACACTTTGCCTTTGACAGTTAACTCTGTCAAAATAAACAGGAACGTCTGCACACAGAAGTTACATTTTATCCATTCTTACACCCATTCTTTACCCATTCATTGAATACATTATATACTTAAGTATCTTTTCCTGGTCACTGTGAGGAATATTTTCCAATGAAAAGACTAATCACCACAAAGCACTGAGTGCTTCAGAGTGCAGCAGGCATTCCTTCATTATTCTGAGACAGCAAATTACCCACAATTATCAACACGCACAACTGGATACAGCAAACATTTAGCCAAAGCCCACGGATTGTGGTTGCAGCGAGGTTGGATGGCAGATGTCCTAGAGAACTACTCATGTGAGAAACCCCCAGACAGCAGCCGGGTAGTGGTGCTGCAAAACAAATCCATTCACGCTGCAGAGCACAGTCAGTGCCAGGATTCGCTGCAGCTCACAAAGTTAGTATCCACAGAATCTTAGAGAGAGTTGGGTTGGAAGGAACCTTGGAGATCACATCGTTCCAAACCCCCTGCCATGGGCAGGACACCTTTCACTAGGTCAGGCTGCTCAGAGACACATCCAGCCTGGCCTTGAACACTTCCAGGGATATTGCAGGTATTGCAGCTGTCAGAGAGGCAGCTGGGCAGGCTGGCAGCACAGCAGGAGAGACAGAAGAAAAAAGACACTGCTGGCAGTGAAACCAGCCTGGGCACCCCACAGGCAAGCTCCCACCCCATGCCTTGAGCCAGCTTGCAGCTGCAGCCAGGAGAGCACAGGCTGGGGCTGGGAAGTGAAGGAGTTTTTTCCAAGAGAAGGGCAGAAGAGGCGGGCGGCAAACCGCAGGCCGGGCTGGGAGGGCAGGGAAGCCGGGGGGCTTCAGGACAGGCAGGGAGCTGGGTCAGAGGCCAGGCGGCTGCAGGGAGCGGGGACGAGAGCAGGAGGGGCGGGAGGAGCCGCCGGCCCTGTCCGTGGTGCTGAAGCGCGGCCCCGCGGGGCGCAGGGCACCGGGCACGGCCCCAGCCCGGGCACCAGCACAGCTCCCTGGGGAGCAGCCCCGGGAACGTCCAAGCATGGCTTCAGGCATGCTGGAGGGCAACAGGCATGAAACACGGTCACCCACAGCTCCCCAGGGAGACACACCTCTGGCTCTCACTGTCAGCCCTCTAAACACCCCCCAGTCTCTTGCATCCGACAGAAGTCACAACTCATCCCTTCCCAAATACAAACAAAGGGAGGTCTTGGTGGGAAACTCCACCCTTTGACCAGTATTCTAATAAAATTTTATAATTCCCATAAAACTCACGACTGCCTAACTTATGACATTTAAATTCCTGCCTTGTCACATACCATCATGAATTAATGTCCCATCATTCATGCCCTATCGTATCTTATTGCTCAAATACCATATGATTTTAATGCTTCTATTTTTCTGCCCCGGTGCTTATTGCCAGTATATCAAAAAGGGAAAAGCAGCCCTGTAATCATACTGTTAGTAAACCAGGATCATGGAAAGAAAAATCCCAGGACAGATAACTTCTGTGTTCACTTAACTTCCACTTATCCTGCCATGACTGTTCATTCCCCCAGCAGCTTTCAAGCAGGTTTCCATGTCCCCAAGTACCCCCTCCCAGGGAGGGTTCCTCTTCCCTCTGCAGACTGTCTCACACTGGCACAGGCAGGTAAGAAATGCTTTGCAGCACAGGGTTTGGGGAGGAAGCAAGAGGGACAGTCAGAGGCTCTTTCTGGAGTCCCTCCATGCTGCAGTGACCTCAGAAGCCTAGAAACAAGATCCAGTCCTTGTCTTGCCCAAATCTCCAGAAATCAGCTCAATCTGTGCTACTGGTGGTCTCGGAGATGTGGGGAGGTTTAACCAAGGTACAGTTATGTCTCATTTTCAGGATCACATCCGAGAGAAGTGTGGTGCCTCTCTTTGAGGGGAAGCTCACCACAAGACATCCAACAGGCCATTGTTGCACAGCAAAGACTTGGTCAGAGGCTGACTCCCCCAAACCCACCAACTTGTATGAAGTTCATATTTAACTCCAATCTTGTAAAAAAAAAAAAGGCAAACAAACAAAA